>OY720441.1:317123239-318323239 GCA_963082915.1 Dolichopus griseipennis | reverse complement strand
TTTTAATATAAATTAATAAAAGTTAATTAGCTAATTTAATTTGTATTTAATGTTTAAATTTTTTTTATGAACTTAATATACAGAGGGTTCGAGTAGCTGCCAAACCACTCCTTCTTTTATATGAGCATTACACAACACCTAATAAAGCTAGTATGTTTGAAATCTTGCCAAAAGTAATTAATGTTTATAATATTAATGATATAATATTTATATAACGGTGATACGGGTATCCCAGAGTTGACTCAGTCCACTCTACTACACTATTCCTCGTTTTTGTTAAAAAATTGAATGAATTGTTTGTATTTTTTTTATAATTTGTTATTTTTTTTATAATTTGTTGTTTATTTTATTAAGACTTTATTTTATTAAGACGAAACCGAAATCAAAGCCTCGGATACAAATGGAAACACGGCACCGACCCAAGCAACAGAAAATGGATATTGATTTTGCAACATGGAATGTAAGAACACTGAACAAAGAAGGAGCGTTAAAATCCCTGCTACCTGAACTAATAAAGTATAAAATAGCGATAGCAGCAGTTCAAGAAACAAAATGGCACAACAAAGGTATCTCGGATCTTAGGAGCCACTCGGTATTCTTCAGTGGAAAAGATGGTGGAAAGAGAGAATTCGGCGTGGCATTTTTGGTTAACAAGGCGTACAAACAGGCGATCCTAGATTTTAAACCGGTGAATGAGAGACTCTGTGTAATCCGCATCAAAACAAGATTGCACAATGTATCCTTGATAAACGCTCATGCACCTACTGAGGATAAGGCGGAACAGGTCAAAGAGGAGTTTTATAGTAAACTGGAGGCTGTCTACGATCAAATACCATCGAACGACGTTAAAATTCTGCTCGGGGACATGAATGCGAAAATTGGAAAAGAGGAAGTATACAAAGGCACGATTGGAGAACACAGCCTACATAGTTCCACCAACGATAACGGACAAAGATTAATCGATTTCGCGAGTAGCAAGAGAATGGTTATATCATCCACATTCTTCCCCCACAAGGACATTCATAAGATCACATGGGTATCTCCCAACGGAAAAACGTTCAACCAAATTGATCACGTTTTAGTTGAAAAAAGAGGGGCATCCCACATCATGGATGTATGAGCATATAGAGGAGCCTGCTGTGGATCGGATCATAATCTTGAAAGTCAGATATAGGAGCAGAATCATAGCCAAACGAGCATTGAGGAAACACAATGCAACGAAGCTGGACATAAGCAAACTCAATATAACATCTGTAAAAAACGAGTACAAAGCGTCGATCGAGACAAACTTAAATCTAGAGGAGTTGCAACACATGGAGCTAAATGAAATGTGGGATAGTTTAAAAACGGCACTGCATCGAGCTTCTGAAGAAACTATTGGTTTCCAGCCAATAAAAGTTCGAAACGAATGGTATGACGGAGAATGCAGAGATGCGGTAGCCGCAAGAAATGAAGCACACAAAGGAAAATTAAGTAGACCAACACGTGCTAAGCAACTACATTTCGAGCAACTTAGAAGAGAGGCCGACAAAATCTGCAGAAAGAAAAAAAGGAAATGGCAGAACGATGCGCTAAGAAAGGTCCAAGATAATTTGCAAAATCGCGATAGTATCAGAGCAGCATACAAAGACATCCGCATCATCAGAGATGGTTACAAAGCCCAGTCAAATTTATGTAGAGATGCAGAAGATAATCTTTTATCATCTGAAGATGACATTAAGAACAGGTGGAAAGAATATTTTGAAAATTTACTAAATGCACCAAACGATGAAGTAAATGAACAAGAACAGATCACAGTGGAAAGGCAAACCCAAAATGAAATCACGGGACAACCTACATTAACAGAGGTGGTCAATGCCATAGAGCTATTGAAAAATAACAAGGCTCCTGGTGCAGATAACATTCCGGCTGAACTTCTGCGAGATGGAGGAGAAACGGTACAAAAAATCCTTCATAAAATAATACTAAAGGTTTGGCAAGAAGAAAAAATACCCGCTGACTGGCAACTAAGTATTATATGTCCAATCTACAAAAAAGGAGACAAGCTTAACTGTAAAAATTACAGAGGGATATCGCTACTTAGCACTTCCTACAAAGTTTTCACTAATATCTTGAAAGCCCGCTTAGAAATAATTGCCGAAAACATCATAGGCGAATACCAGTCCGGTTTCAGGCCAGGACGGTCTACAACGGGCCAGCTATTTGTGCTGAAGCAGGTATTGGAGAAGTGTTGGGAAAGAAATGTCGATGTACATCAAATCTTCGTAGATTTCAAGACCGCCTATGACTCTATCCAAAGGGAAAAATTATATGTAGTTTTAAGCAACCTAGGCGTACCGGCAAAGCTAGTAAGATTGATTAAAGCTACTATGCAAAACACAAGCGCGAGGGTAAAAATCCAAGGGGACCTCACAGAACCCTTCAACATCAAACAGGGACTGAAACAGGGGGATGGACTCGCGCCTATGCTTTTTAATCTTGCCCTGGAGCATATAGTCAGGAAAATCCCATCTGACCCGAATGCCACGTTGCTATTCAAAACCACCCAGATAGCAGCATACGCAGACGACTTAAATCTACTAGGAAGATCAGAGGCAGGTGTTAGAGAATGCTATATCCAGTTAGAGAAAACAGCTATAGAACTGGGTCTGAGGATAAACATCGATAAGACGAAAATGTTAGTAGTATCCAGACGTAACCAGAGAGAGAAACAAAACATTACTTTTGGTGATGACAACGTGGAAGTAGTAAAAAGTTTTGTCTATCTAGGGGCCGAAATAACAAGTGGAAACGATGAAACATCAGAGGTAACCCGAAGGATAGGCAAGGCAAACAACGCATACTACTCTGTGTTGAAGATAATGAGATCTCGAGAAGTCAGCAGAAAATGTAAACTTGAGCTGTACAAATCTCTTATCAGACCGGTGTTATGCTACGGCAGTGAAACGTGGACGATCACCCAAGCGACGGCAAACTTACTTTCCCGTTTCGAAAGAAAAATACTGCGTAAAATTATCGGGCCAATTATCGATCAGGGCCAATTTAGAATGCGACGCAACGCAGAGCTATACAATGTATACACCGACAGCGATGTTGTGACATACATCAAGCTACAACGCCTTAGGTGGGCCGGTCACATACAACGTATGCCAGATTCCCGCATTCCAAAAAAGGTATTAAACGGGAAAATAGATAGAAAAAGACCAGTGGGAAAGCCGAGAAATCGATGGGTTGATGCAGTCGAGTCAGACGCTGTATCAATACTGCAAGAGCAAAATTGGATAACTGCTGCCCAAGATCGCGTGAACTGGAAGAGGATGATTCAGGAGGCCAAGGTTCGACAACGGACTGTAGCGCCATAGAAGAAGAAGAAGAAGAGAAAATAAAAATTGCATTAAAAAGTAATTAGTATTCACAATGTTTTTGATTTATTGTTTGGTCATAACAGTATAAATCCGATTTATACTAAGCCGCTAATAATCAAAACAGAATAATTCAGTTTTTCTTGTAATTTTTAGATATTTGACGAAAACCATTACGACATCCTTAAAAGATGTTAAAAAGCATTAATTTTCAGTATTAGTTGCTTCTCTGTATACAAAGCATACAGTTTTATTCAGTTTTATCTTGATTTTGAAACATTTACTTTTTTGACATATACTCCTTTGCACGCCCATTACACACATCTTAGCAGTTCTCACAACAAATGAGTTTTCATAACCAGATTTAAACCATCTTGGAATTTTCACAGTGTAGAAATGAGCCCTTGCTGCCTCTGCTGTTACGTTGAAATTGTTTAAGAGGAGACATAATTAACTTTAGTTCTATAGAACAAGTGTTACTACCTACAACATACATATATATAAAACAGAGAAATCGCTCCAATATAAGTGTAACCTGGGTAAGTGTTACTTGCTCGACAGGGTCGCCTATTAGGCGTAAAGCGCGGTTTTGAATTTTGTCGAGATAATTCAAAGAAGTTTGGGATACGCCAGGCCGTGTAAAAAGATATTTTACAAATTTTTATGTTTAAAAGCTACCGAGAGTGTACTTAACAACTTCTTAAAGTTACTTCGCGATCGAATTAACAGAAATATGAAATGTTACTTTGGGATGAAATTGTGCTTGAACTAAGTAATTATTTGAAATTGATCGTTAATTATATTTTATTGTAGTATTAAATGTAAGATTCCACCGAAAGTGCAACAAAAATAACATTACGATGGCAACATCTGAAGATCGCATATGTAAAAAATTCAGAAATAAAAAATATTAACAGTTTGAGGAATTTTTAAGCATCAATATTAAAACATAATTAATTTCAATTAAATTTTTATGTGTTGATACTTGTTATGTAAATTTTTATATTTATCAACACTATTCTTATTTTTTTGTAATTTTAAAAAATAATTGAATTCATTTCTTTTTATATTTTTGTTTTATTTTTGAATGGATTTTTGTTCTTAAATTGAATTAATTTTTTTGTTTTTAAAAATTTTATTATAATATATTATACAAAATATTTGTTTAAAAATTTTAAATTAATTTCCAAAGTTTTTAAATAATTTTTTTTCAAGTTTTGTTTTTTTTTTAATGGAGGTTTTTATTTGAGTATTCTTTTTCTGACGTTTTCTTTTTTAAAAACTCCTCTAATTACAACAGTTTCCTTTGAATACCGTAAACATCAATAATGTAAACATCATTTTAATATGTAAACAAAAAAAAAATCGGCAATATATTGGTGAGAATCGCCTATATTTTAAGCTGAAAAATAAGTCTACAAAAGAATAGGAGTGTAGAGATTTTTCTTTACGTCATTTACCTCGTTTCACAAAAGCAGTAGAAAAAGAATATTCATGTAAAAACCCCCAATGATAATTTGTTTCTATTTCAATTTTTATTTTAGCAAGTTAATCAAAATATTTAATTATTATATGGTTTTAAATAGCTTAGCTTGAATTTTTTCTGGTAAATTAAAACTATATTTAAATATTTTGTTACATTTGGTAATTCATTATATTGTTTAAGTCTCCATAAGGATTTTTTTATAGTGTTGCTCTATATAGAAAACTATCAAACATACAATTTAAGGTTATGTTATGATCGTTTATAAAATAAATTAAAATTTTTATATTATTACTTTAGATTTAAATTAGATTTAATTTTTAAAACTTATTACTATAAAATATTCAATTTTATTTAATTAACACATAAAAACATTTAAGTTTCCAATATAAAATTTAAATATAATTAAATCTATTAAAATAAAATTAATAGAGTTAAATTTTTATACATACATATATAAATATAAATAAATTCAATATATAAGTATATTATTCTTTTATAAATAAAATATATAGAAACAATATTCTAATTTCAACTTTATAAAATGTATATTATAATTAAGATAAAATTATTTTTATTTTAAAAATAAAAACTCCAATACAATATTTTTAAAAATTCAAATTTAATTTTTAGTAATTATTTTCATCTTGAATTTTTTTTTTTTTTTTTTTTTTAACATTTAATTTTTTATTATTTTCAATCATTTTCTTCAAATTTTTTCAATTATTTTCTTCTTATTTTAACTAACTATTTAATTACTATTTTTTATTAATTTAGCCTTTTTTATTAATTTATTCTTCGTCTATTTTGATTTACATTTATTTTTAAAATTTTTAACATTTTTATTTCACAAAAATAATAATTATATATTCTTTGAATTTTTTAAATTATTTATTTTTAATTACATATATTGTCATTTGTAAAGAAGTAGAGAAATTTATTGTACATTTATATCATATTTAATTAAAAATTTATTCAAATTCATTATTTAACTATATTTAATTATTTGATAATTATTTTAAATAATTTTAAAATTTAGCAAAAATGAAGATTATTTATGACTTATTATTTATAAAAAAAAGTAGCAATTTTTAAGAAATATTTTATTTTTTTCTTTTTTTAGAAAGTTTCCAAGGCCTGTGACGTTCCTTTACAGAGTAATGCGTATATTTGTTTTATGCTTAGTTTAATTTTTATAGAATTAATTGTTGAACACTCAGAAATTATGTGGTTGACAGTTTAAGTTTTTATATTGCAAAAAAAAGTCAGAAGTGATTAATTTTTAAAAGATGTTCATGTAAAGATGGAGTGTGCCTCCTTTTAAGACTTCAGATACATATACATATATTAGTTTCATTCTGTTAACATTGCTTGGAAAAGAGATGGGTTGGTTATTTGAATCAATACTCTATACAATTGAAAAAGTAATTTTCTTTAATTGTAATTTTTAATTGATTGTTTAAACAATTTTTGTTGCCATTGTTATTAACATTAATGACAGCTTCCATCGGTGTATAAGTTTCCAATTGTCGTATTTATTTCTTATAAATTAAGTTTGAATGAAGTATGAATTTTTTTTTTGGAAAAAAAAGGAAGTTGGATTGACTTAACCTTCATTCCATTCGGTTACCTTCAACTTGATTCTGTCTATTTCAAATTTCTATAGAGTGTTAATGGTTTATTTTGATTTCAGTTTTCATGTTTATTTTTATCAGTTTGACTCCTTCAGAAAATGTATTTTTTATTTTCACCAAGAGTTATGGATATGATGGTGAATACACACCTAGGGCTTAACGTTTTGCTGCGAATAAATTATTTTTATCTTTTGTAAATCGGGGAGGCCAAGATTCATTTTGGATCGCCGAGCCAGCTATGATGATGATGATGATGATCTTTTGTATCTTGAAATTTGATGTTAAATTCGTATATTAGAAGTTTATATTTATTTTTTATTTATTTTTTTATTTATTATTTAAGAATACGCCGCGTACTATGATTAATTTGATATTTACTTTTTACTTTTTAAGTACATTTTCACTATTTGAACACATATTACATTTTTGTATATGTGTATATTTTGTATTGAATTAATTTTTATTTTATTTTTAAATTTTTATTTTTTTTAATTATCACTTTTTCTTATTAATACATGATCATTTATTTTTAAATTATGTCCAGACATTCATGTATCTTACAGTTTCAAATCATTTAATATCGAACTATTTTTAATAAATTCTTTTTGGACCCTTTTAATTTGATTAAAAGCACTCTATTTAATTTATTCTCTCGTAATAATATTTTGATTACTATTTTAACTAGCTAATATGAAAACACTGAATTCTTCCAGAAAAGATATTAAAATATTTTGATTTTATTTTAAACTGCATGAATAGAATTAATTTTTATTTTGCTATTAAAATCACTTTAATTAATTAATTACGAAAATTTATTTTTAATTGTATTTATTATCTTAACATATTATTATATTAAAAATCCGATTTTTCTTGAACATCTTCTTATTTAAATTTAATTTATAGTTTTTTAATTTTCACTAATGCATTAACAGCAAATGTCAACGTAATGAATTTCAGTTTTAAGCAATTAAAATTAGAATTTCTACTAATTTATATTGGTTCAAGTTTACAAAAACTAATTGCAGAACCTTGTAAATTGAAATTTTAACATTCTAACAAGCCGAAAAATAGAAATATTAAATTTTATTGTTTTTAAATATTTTATAATATCTATTTAAAAAATGATAACTAACATTACATTCTTCATTAATTTAAATTTCACAGTCTTTTAAATGAACACATTTTAACCGCAATTATGGCATGTATAAGACATTTATTATAATGCCCTGATCCACTAATTTTTTTTTTTTTTTAAACCCTTTATCTATTACAAAAAGTTATAATTGTATTTTGTATTCATTACAGGTATTCATCTTCAAACATCACCATCTCGTAGTTCAATTATAGCATTTTACACATTTTTAACTTTAAATTATTGAATCATTTGTAAACATATTTTATTTCAATGAAGTTTTGTATTTTATTTGACTTTAATATTTATTCTCCCCTCCACGAATTATTCTTATGAACCATAACCACATAACCTCTTTCAATTTTTGCATCTGATTGAGAAATTTTTCAGCAAATAAAAATATAACGGTTTTTCCTTTCGTAGCTGTTATTAATTTTTAGCATAAATCTGCCTTTCATTTTCAGGTGTGGCAGTTAAATTTATTTTATATTATGATATAAACTATTACGATATCAATTATAAATTATATTTTTTTTTATATGATATGATCTGACCAGAATTTGAACCCGAGACTTTTCAATTAAAAAGCCGTAAATTTAACCACTGATCTATAGGTCAGATTTTTGTTTGATATTTATAGCACTTAAACATATTCTGCATTAGATTTTACGTTTCCTTTGATGTCAATGTTTTTTTTTTTTATTCTGTCTTTTAAATTATTTAATTTTTTAAACGGTTTTTACATTACACAATATATTAGACCTCGTTTCTTTAATTATTTCAATTATTTCAAAATTTATAATTTTTTTATTCACAAAAATATCTATTAATTAATTCAACTAATTAAATTACATTATTTTAATTATGATTTACATTTTCAATATGATAAAAAAAGCAAATTTAATTATTATTTTTTTTAAAATTAAATGTAATTTCTTCAGATAGATTCAAAAAAATTAATGTAATAATATTTTTTTGCATAAACTTTTACTATATAATCATTCTTAATAGACTTTAACAACATTTTTACACCATTTTAATTATTATTATTATTTTTAAATATAATATATATATTTTTTTCAATCAAGTAGAACTTCTTGTCGTTCGAAATAAATTATTTTTAGGTGAAATTAAAAAATTTTTTTAATTCAAGTTAAACTATTTTTCCTATTTTCAAAACAAAGTTATTTGTTCCTTTTAATTTAAAATTTTTTTTCCAAATTAAATATTTTTTTTTTTAGACTTATAGTTTAAACAATATTTCTTTTAAATAAGCAATTTGTTTTTCAATATAAAACATATTTATTTCAATTGAACATTTATTTTTTAATTATTAATCAAATTCTAAAATTTAAATTTCTGAGAGAATATTATTAACTGAAATTAATATTGTTGAAAATTATCAAAAAAAGTTTTTAATATCTTCCTCGAAACTAAACAAACAGTGTATTTGTATCAAAAATCCAATCGGTTAGTTTGAAAGTACATAGTTAGAAATTTTTTAGAAAAAAATTATTTATACGGATAATTAAAAAAAACAAGTGAATGAAAAAACCAAGGGTTTTTAAAAAGCACATTTTCAAAATTATATACGGTTTCATACTGAGTATTTTATCATTTATTTTTATAAAAATATATATTATGATAATATTATAATTTAGTTATTTCATTAATTTATTAATTATATGACTAATAGTGAAATACTTAGAATATAACCCCAATGCACTCAAGAAAACCTTATAATAAGTGCGAAATATAATGTTAACGTTTAATTTTGGAAAAACTTACACTGGTGAATAAGTTACTGTTTTATAAGAACATAAAAGTTTTAATTTTGAAGATATAGGAGCCCTTCAATGGGGAAGGTTCCCAAATTTTAGCTTAGCAAACTTATGATGGATCGGCCTGACCCCCTACTGTCCTCACTCTTCCATTTTATCCGGTTTTACGAAATTAATTTTGAACTCCAACAAAATTTGGAATTTTACCTAGAATATTATTATCTAACCAAAAATGGTTAAGACTAAGAAACAATTTCTTCAATTTAAAGTGACCCTTTCAAATTTAAGAAAAACCTTTAACGTATGTTGAAATATAATGCTGCAGCTGTAAATTTTGTATATTTGAAAAAAAAAAATTTACGAAATTAATTTTTTTGTAATATCTACTCGTTGTTAAAATTGTTTTACTCTATTTCAAACGGTGTAAAAGTTTTTGTAAACATACGGACGGACGGACAAAGTCAAAATTAAGAAAAACCTTTGACACTTATTGAAACTTTCGTTTTGGAGCTTTCAATTTTGTATATAAGTAAAAAAAAATGTTGACAGGTATTCAAGTTATATGTGTTTAAAAGCTAAATTTATAGCAAAATATCAAATTTTTGACCCTTTACAGCTCCTAATGAGGGGGCGTGACAAAAAAATTTTGTTAACTGACTTTTACTTATTTCTAAGGATCTAACTTCTCCCAAAATTTCAAGTTTCTAGATTTAGCCGTTCCGAAGTTATGAGGGACCGAAAGTTTTGCAAAACTTAGTTTTGAATAACGGTAAATTTTAGTACCGTATGGTAACCCTATACAAATGGTTTTTAAAAATTTGTAAAGCTTATAAGAACAGCTGTCTGTTACCGTTTTCAGGTTGGAAATATACCTTTTAAAACTCTAATTATAACTGTTTAAATATAGGGCTTTTTCCGACTTTGCGGGGCTGTAGCTCCGTAACGGGGAGGACTACAAAAAAGGGTTTTAACATTAAATTATTTTTATTGCATTACCTACCCATTTCTGATATTTTTTAGTCGGTCGTAGGTAAAAAGGGACGGACGGACAGAGTGAAGCTATATAGGCACATTTTTACAAAATTTTTTGAAAATGTGCTAAAAAATGGATCAAGGGCAAAGCTAAATTTCCCACCGGCATTTTGGTCGGTAAACAAAAATTTAAATTCAAATCTTCCGTGTTGAAGCGTGGCACCAAGAACTGAACAATTTATTACAGTCACATATAAGTTAATAACGGAATTATAGTAGAACTATACAATACAAAAACAATACAAAAACAAGAAAAACTAATAAAAATTTTGTAGAAGAAAAATGAAATAACAAAGCAGCAATTATTAACAGCACTTGCAACTACCTCATACCTTTTTTATTATCTTTAATTATCAAAATTTAAACAGAGTCACATATTTTAATGTACTTATTTATAAATAAAATCATATAAAACCGAGGAAGAGTGTAGTAGAGTAGACTGTGTCAACTCTGGGATTCCCGTATAACTGTAATATAAAAATTATATCATCCGGTTAATTACTTTTGGCAAAATTTCAAAGATTCAGCTTTAATAGGTATACAGTAATGCTCATATAAAAAAAGAAGTTGTATCGCAGGTACTCGAACCCGTGGACCAAAATGGCTGGATTTCAATAGCTTGTAGAAATTTCTAAATCCTAGCTCCTTTATTTTTTGAGTTATCGTGCGGACAGACAGACGGACGAACATACATAACTAAATCCATTTATTTTTCGATTCTGATCCGATCCATACCCTTGAGTCTATATCTACATATTACATTCAGGTAAAACCAAGGGCAATATATGATTGAAAATATGATCAGATTTGCAGCTGATAATGCCGCTGTTATGATGGGGGTTAAAAATGATTTAAAGAATGATTAAAAATTTATTTAAAGCAAAAAATAAACATTTTTATATTTTAGGATGTACCTGTTTTCGATGCATCTTTGTACTTCTGCAGCTGCCAAAAACATCCTCGCTAAATTAAATACTTGCCATGTAATATTAACTCTTTCTTTCCACATAACGCTAAACGACAAAGTCTTTTTGCAGGGTATCAAAATTATTTTGATATTGAAAATTTTAAGACTATCAACAACAAAGTGGTTGTTAATTGAACCTGTTGTTTCTAGAGTGCTTGAACAATGGATTCCATTAAAATATTTCATGATATCAGAAAAGTTTGAACACAATCAAGACCTTGCTTCTAAAATAAGTAATGAAATGAATGACCAGAATAAAACATATTTTTATTTTCGGACTTATATATTGAAAATTGAAAATACAATGAATTTGTAATTTCAGTCAGAATGCAAATTCATGTATCAATAATTAAAAGTAATTTTAAAAACATAATTTCTAATTTTATAAAAGAAGCATTTCTTGAACATAATAACATTGATTTTAAAAATGATAGGTGCATTAACCAATTGAAGAAATGCTTAGGAGCCAAGGTAGAACTTTTACTTAAAAAACTGAATTTAAATGAAAATGATATCTGCTTAAACTATTATATTACCAATATAGAAGAACTATGAAATCAAATATGTTCACGTTTTAATTTTAATAATCCAGTCCTAATAGCTATGCAAGCCATAAATCCAAAAATATTAGCTAAACGTTTATTGGATCTTTTGTCAATTTTTCAAAGTCTGGTTGATGTTGAATAAATTGAAAATATTGATATAGAAAGGAGTGATGTTATTCAATGTGGTCAAAATTTAAAAGCAGAAGAATACAAAGACGATATAGAAATATTTTTGTCGAAAATATTTGAATTAAAAAATGGTTTAGGTGAAAAAATATGTCCTAAATTAGAAAAATTTTTAAAAGCGTTTTGAGTTCTCTACACACCTTTGCAGCAGCTGAGAGAGTATTTTCTAATGTGAACCTAAAAAAAACAAAATTAAAAAATTCATTAAATGTGGACACTGTTAGTGCAATTGTTAACACAAAAGAATTTTTGGAGAACAATGAAGCGTATAGTTGGGAGCCAAATGAGGAACTCATTAATTCTTATGTAAAAAAATATAAGTTTTGTATTTTAAGAAATAGTTTTAACAAAATTGTTATGTTTATTTTTTTAAATTAGAGAAAATTAAGATATTTTTAAAAAAATTTTTTGGCTTTTATTACATAAAATATATAGTCGTATAATAATAATTAATAAAAATATAATTTCGGCAAAATGTACTCCTTTTGAATGATAAATACTCCTTTTTATAAAAAAACTCCTCTCTCCAAAAGTCAAACGACAGCACTGCTCTAGGAGTGATACGAAACTTAATCGCGTTCTGTCTAAAAGTTTATGTACTTTCTGCAAGACGCGAATTACGTCATCAGCAAATCAACTAATATAATTATAAGAAATCAGTCTTAAGATAGCCTTCGAGACGTAAATATTAAAACTGCGAGTGAATTTATTATAAATCAACAAAAAATTATTAAAAAAAAAAAAAAAATAAAACCTAAAGTTATATTTTCTTTACACTAATTATTGAAACTAATTGGAAACATACTTTAATATCTTTAATTTATTGACTTTTTTCTTATTTAAATCTTTCTAATTTTATTTTATTTTTTTTATTTTTTCATAAATTTGATCTATTTAATTTCATATATCTTAAATTAACATTAAATCGGTAAAGCATTACCCCAAAGCTTATATCCGATATTGCCATGACGGGAAAAAAAAAATTGAAAGTGATATTGGTGAACAGCCAAAAAGCATAAAAATGCTAAATGGTGATTGCATACAATTTAATGCAAAATCGTTAATTAACAAAAATAGTAAATAGTAAATAGTGAAATAGTAAAAACCAATTACACCTTATATAACCAAATATATACAGACGGAGCATTAATCAATTTTGAAACTGGGTGCGCTTTTTTTATAGACGAGGTTGAAAAATCTTTCCATCTCCCTAAGTATACGAGTATCTTCTCAGCGAAACTTACTGCCATAAAAGAAGCAATCACTTTTGCTTGTTTATCTCATAAAGAAAACAAATTCATAATTTTTACTGATTCTCTATGTGCCTTACAAGCTCTATCACAAATTTTTCCGACACATCCTACCTACAATAAGAGAAATAAAAGATTTAATATATAAATACAAAGAAACGAAAACCATAAAATTCCTATGGATACCTTCACATTAAAAAATAGAAGGTAACGAAAAAGTAGATCTCTAGTTTCAAAATCTACTATACAGACACAAAATACGAAATCAAAAAAAATATTATTAAAAAGTGGAATCAAGAATGGATAGATCTCGATACGTTTAATAATAAACTTCGCTATATAACTACATCGTCAAAAACGTGTAATGTAATTGATAACTTTTCTAGAAAAGACTCCATAGTTTTATCTAGGTTAAGAATAGGTCATTCCAAACTTACACATGGGTATATTTTGGAACAACAAAGTCAACCTTAATGTCAGTATAATCAACGTCTTTCAACACAGCATATCTTCGAAGACTGTCCTTCATATGTTAATCAAGGAGACAAATACAATATAACAAACCTAAAAGTACTAAATGTTGACAATATTAAAGTAGCTAAAAATATCATAGCTTTCGTAAAAGAGATAAATATATACAATAAAATTTAATTGTTGTAGAAGAAGCCTTAAACTTTTACTTACATCTTCTTTCTGCTTTTCTCTCTCTAACTCAAATTTTATATACAAAAAAATAAAGTTCAATAAATTATATGAATATATTAATACTAGCTGTTGACCCGTCACAGAATGACGGAAGGTCAATTAAAAGAAGACCTTTTTCTAATTAAAAACTATTTCTAATTTCATTATGTACATTATGTTAAAAGTATGTTAAATAAAATTGCAACCGTTACGATTCTAGTAATAGATACACAAAAAATAAATAAATGACTCATATAATTTCTTCTTGTATCTTAAAAACTTGAAGATAAATAAGTTAGTTAGTTTCCTTTTATATGTTCCGTGTTTATACAATGTTGGGATCGTTAGTTGAAATACCATCTTGTTACAATTTTTTTTTAATTTCAATTAATATTTTTTTTTTATTTAAGTGCGTACTATGTATACTCGTATATAGGTTTATTATAATATATGAATATTGATTATAAATATTTTATAATAAATATTATATAATTAGTATATTTTAATTTTAAATAACTTTTTGGCCAGATGGTTAATTCCAAGGCCTTAAAATTAGCCTATTTTTTTAATATTTATTATGTAAAACTTTTCTTACCTTTTCGAGTTTCGTTTATTTAATTTTTTATAATTTTAATAAATCTTAATCAATCATGATTTTTTTTTTTTTTTATTAGAAGTAAGTCTAATAATTTTTATAAGAAGTAATGATGATCGTGATCGTCGTCGGCTTCGGACGTGTTTATTCTTGCGGAAAATTAGTTTAAAATAATTTAATTATTAATTAAGTTGATAATATAAATAGCTTGAATAGTAAACAAAAAGCATAAATAATTAATTAATTAATTAGGAAAAATCAGAAATTAAGAATTTGTGATTATAAAATTTTAAAATTATTTTAGAACATAATTTTTTGTGAAGAACAATAATCATCCATAAAAAAATGCCGCTTTTTTAATTTTTTAATTTTTCTTCAAAAGTTTTTTTATTTATAACATATATTTGCATTATGAAAACAACTTTTGTTTAATTGAGCATTTAAAATAATCAAAATTAAAAAACATCTTGCAAATTAAAATTTAACACTACTACTAACAATTTTTTTTTTTTTAATTTATTCACAATTATAATATCTAAAATTAAAAAAGACGTAATATAATTTGATAAAAGTACATTACAAAAGTACAAAAATAAATAAAAACTTGTTTTTTTTCATATAAATACAAAGTGTTACATTGTGACAGTGTCAAACTCTTTTATTTTAAACTTGACATTCTTTATTTACAATATTCTAAATTAAACCAAATTTTATTAACACATAACTAATTTAAATAATAAAAATATAAATAATTAAAATAATAAACACAAGGAACTAAAAAAAAAAAAAAACAATACTTATTATTTTCAAAATGTCAATAATTCTTTCAATTAATAGTGTGGTAAATTTTAGTGATGGGACTTGCGACGTTAAGTATCGATCTATTTTATTTATATCAACTCAGTAATTTAATTAATTTAAAAACAAATATTAGTATTTTTACATAATATATATTATAATCAATATCAAAACTAAAAAAAAAATATAAACTGTCAAAATGGGAGGTAAAAATGAAATTTGTGAAAAGTGTAACAAAAATATTAATTTGAGAACTGAGAAATCATTACAATGTGATGGAATTTGTCAGAAGTGGTTCCATATAGTTTGCTGTGGCATGAAAATTGAAGATTACAATATTCTGTGCCTGGATCCTGAAAATATTTGGTTCTGCGATAATTGCAAATTCAACCACTTCTGACAAATTCCATCACAAGAAATCATTACAATGTGATGTAATTTGTCAGAAGTGGTTCCATATAGTTTGCTGTGGCATGAAAATTGAAGATTACAATATTCTGTGCCTGGATCCTGAAAAGATTTGGTTCTGCGATAATTGCAATTTCCATCGGCATAAAAGGAAATCAGGAGTAATCAGCCCTAGTTCTACTAGTGTACAAAGTAATAATAATTCCGTCACTGATTCTTCCAACAACAACACAATTTCTACCAAACTTGATCAGATACTGCGCCAACAAGATTCGGAAAAAAGCTAATTTGTTGATTTACAAAAAGAAATACGTGAGTTGAAAGAATAGATTGACTCATTGATTGATGAAAATATACAACTTAGAAACGAGAATGAGATGCTACGTGATAAAGTTAGAAAGAGTTCCTTAGATATAGAACTAATCAAGCAGAGGAAGCATGCCAAAACGATTGAACTAAGTGGATTGACAACAATTCCAGTAGGTGAAACTATAACGATAGTTAAAAAGGTACTGAAAAAATTGGAAGTTGAAGTGAAAAAAGATGAAATGAAGAAAGTGAAAATAATCAATGCAGGATCAAACTCAGGTGAGAAAAAAATTTTTTATTAAACTAAAAAACATAGCAATTAAGGAAAGTATTATGAATGCTAAAAAGAACATAACCCTAAAAACTGAAGAAATTTTTCCGACGGCTGATCAGCGTCCTGGTGTCATATTCATTAACGAAACAATCACTCCATATTTCAGTGTTCTATTCAAGAAAGCTAGAGATTTAACAAAAAAAAAAATATAATAAAATATACGTGGGTTAAAGATGGTAAAGTGCTCGCTAGAAAGAGTAAGAAAAGCAAAATAATTAGAATAATACACTCTTCAGATCTTGAGAAACTAAATGAACAATAATTCTGTAAGCGATACTTTACTAACAACCCACATAAATAATTTTCAAAATAATATATTTCCATCTAATATATCTAATATAATTCACACTTATACTGATAATGTCAAATTTGTAAACAAATGCTCCTTAAAAATCTTATATATGAATATCCGTAGTTTAAAGTACAAAATTGATGATATAGCTGACATTTTGGACACGTTAAATAACACCATACACTTAATCGTCTTCTTTGAAACATGGGTACTTGAAGATGAAGTTGAACTAATTAATTTGAAGAATTATAACCAATTGTTTTCCTGTAGAACTAACAGGAGAGGAGGTGGTGTTGGTATATTTTTGCACGAATCCATAAAATATTCCATTAAATCCAATTTTTGTGACAACTTTAATAGCTGATAATATAGTCAATATAAACAATAATAACCCCATCCTTAACTTCACTGCTGTTTACAGACCACCACACAATAGCACGGAATCGATTGACCATTTTTTCAAAATTTTTGAATCACATCTAGAAAAAAGTAATATTAACAACTCACTTATCATTTGAGATTTTAATTTTAATATTAGAAATAACACTGATCCGAACGTAGAAAAATACTTAACTTTGGTTGAAAGTAATGTTTTCTACATATGTGATGATTTAGATACCAGGTGTGCCTCTCAATCATGTCTCGATCACTTAATAACAAATAATTTTGCTGCAAAAATTAGCTTAACTTACGCTGACACTGATATTTCCGATCATAAAATGTTATTCCTGGAGTTTGATAGCAAACATTTTGTGAACAATGATATTAGTGAAATGAAAAATAAAAAAATATACACTAATGTCAATGCTGTCAAAAATCATCTTGAAAACTGCATTATCGATGTCAATAGCGCTTGTGCTGACATATATCGTAATTTAAAAACAACAATACAAGATCAAATTAAATCTGCTACGAAAGAGGTAGTTCAAATGAGCAAAATAAAATTCGGCAAACCATGGTTTGATGAGGAATGTCAAAATCTAGTAAAAATAAAAAAACTATTGGCACAAAAAGCACATAAATAATATTAACAATACTCTTTTAAAAAATAAATACCATTTTTGGATCAACAAACTAACTGCAACTAAACGCAGAAAAATAAAAGAATATGACAAATATAATTTTAAAAAAAATAATAACAACCTTGCAAAAACATGGAATTATATAAACGAAATAATTACTGATGGTACTTTAAACCATAAAAATAATAATACCTTTTATGATGCCAACTTAACGACAAATATGAAAACTACTAAGATAAATAATTTCAACATTTTTTACTCACACATTGGTAAGAACCTTGTAGCTAATTTCAACTCCATCTATGTTACAAAAACTAGAACAAATGCCAAATTCATATTCAGGAAAATTACCCTAACTAATACTATGAAATTAATCGATAGCCTAGCACTTATCAACTCATTGATCGAAGAATGCTGTGTTCCTGACGAATTGAAAATAAATAAGGTCCTGCCAATATATAAGAAAGATGGTGACAAAGATGGCATTAAAAACTTCAGACCTATCTCAACTGTGTCAACATTTAGCAAAATACTAGAAACTCATTCTAACAATGAGCTGTCAGCCTATTTAAAAAATAATATGTTAATATCTGTTTCGCAATACGGTTTTGTGAAACATTCGAATACAGCTACAACATTATTCGACGTAGTATCACACATTCAATCAGCACTATCTAAACAGAAAAAAGTTTGTCTTGTGTTTTTTGACTTAACCAAAGCTTTTGACACAGTTGACAGGAATATTTACTAAAAATTCTATTTGTATGTGGAGTAAAAGGAAATGAATTTAAATGGTTTCGAAGTTATTTTGAAAAATGTGCACAATATGCAGAGTGTCATGAAATAAGAAGTGAGATATCCAATATTGAATTTGGTGTAATTCAAGGAAGTTCACTGGGCCTGTGTTGTTCTCGTGCTACGTAAGTAGCTTCTCCAAATTGAAACTCTCTGGAAAATCCTTCATGTATGCTGATGACATAATTGTTTTATATGAAACTGATGATTTTGCAGACATGGAAAGGAAAATAAATGTAGACATAGAAATAATTCGCATTTGGATGAACATGCACAAGCTTACAGTCAACACCAAGAAAACTGAATTTATGATATTGAAAAATAAAGCCAGCAACATCAAAGTAAAATATAATAATATAGCTATTAAAAAAGTCCGCGCTTACAAATATTTGCGCATAATTATTGATGATGAGTTAAACTGGAATGAACAGATTGCAAGTTTGATTAAAAGGAGCAGGAGAGTTAGCGGCGTATTCAAAAAAATAGGCAACAGAGTACCAGCTTATATGAAAACTCAAATCTATTACAGTCTTTTTCATAGTGTAATATCCTATGCTATAAACATATGGGGTAACACACACAATAAAAACGTAGAAATTTTGCAAAAAATTTAGAACAAAGCTTCTAAAAACTTATTTTGTTTACCACATAGAACTCCTACGAATCTAATCCACAAACAGTTTAACATATTAAAACTTACAGATTAAAGAGACATGGTTCAAATTTTACACATAAACAACATAAATAATCACAACATCAAAACCAATATGAAACTTGTCGCAAATTATAATGTTCACAGATATCGCACCAGAAACGCTAGTCAACTAAGATTTGATTGCTGCTTGTATCAAAATGGTCTTGATACAATTTTTAACTATAGTATAAGAAAGTACAATGATCTAATGAGCAAATTTCCAGACCATAAAAATTCTACATACAAAAATTTGAAAAATAATATTAATACACTTTATGTAAACGGCTATTAATAAACAATTTTTTTTTTTTTGGTTAAAAATATTACAGTTTTTATATTTGATATAATATTATGTTTAATTTTCTGTATATGTAATATACTTTCTTTGTTTAATTTGATATTATTGTATATTTTAATCAACTCTCTTAATTTTTTAAATTTTTTAATAATTTGTTGCATAATTTGTTTTCTCTTATTTTATTTTTAGTTTCTTTTTTGTTTTTTTTTGATAGTTTTATAATTTGTTATTTAATAATTCATATTAAAAACACTCTATGTGAGCTAAAAGCTCTTTTTGAAATTTCTTTGAATAAATAAATAAACTAAACTTAATAATAATAATTAAATATTATATTATTGAAATAAGAAATATATGATTTTTTAGCTCGTAAAAAAAATTTTTTATATTTTTTTTTTTTTTTTAATTAAAAATTATAAAATTAAATTATTCAATTACACTTATTTCAAAATAATTAAAATTTTGAAGTATAATAATTGAAATTATTCTATAATAAAATATATAAAAGTAGTTATCTACTAAAACTTGGCACCATTATAAATAAATTATAAATTATACTTAAATCACACTATATAATTTTAAATATGGTTAATCAATGTATCCAGTGTTCCAAAGGAATTTATAGTAATAGCAAAGGTGTATAGTGTAGTGGGTCGTGTGAAGGATCATTTCATATAAGATGCGTAGGTGTATCTGATAATTTATTTGAAAAAATAAAAACTGATAGACTACTATGGAGATGCCAACAATATCCAACATTGAACGAATCTTTTATTGTAGAGCAAGAGGAAGACATTACAAAAGCTGCCTGTACGTTAAATAACCAGAAATATCCAACAACTACAGAATCAATTACTCTAACTGGGAAAGTTGGTACAAACTCTGATAGCCTTGCAACTACTGCCAATAATATGCTTGGAATAATTAGTGATAAAACTAAGGAGCTCGACTCCTTCAATACGGTTGATTGCACTTTAAATTAGATATAGCTCAATACCTTAAAAACTTGGGAGGTATTGTTATGAGTATTTTAACTTCACAAAGTTTTGTTTCTCATAAACTGGATGAATCGATGAAATTTCCAAAGGCGTTAATTGAGGAAAATGGTTACTTAAGAGCAAAAATAGCTGAAAATAACAAGAAATACAACATCCTTGAACAAAAAATGAACTATCTTTAATCTCAAATAGACAAGGATCAGCAACAAAAATATTATAGCAATATTGTCGTAGGTAGTTGGATTACCACCAAATCCAGGTAAACTAAATTCTATTTTTTTTTGGATATGGGAAGTAAATTAGGATATGATTTAAATGAAAGTCATATACTGCAAATTGAAACTTTGAATACAAATTCAAGTAGCAAAATAAATCTGAAGCAATATATTGTGCACCTTCGTTCGAATGAAATCAAAGAAGAACTTATGTGGAAAAAAAAGAGTCAACATGTTTTCACGGCTGATTTTTTTCCTAAGAAGAAAGAAATAGAGAAATAATTTTCACAAACCATTTACCGAATCTACAAAAAAAAATTGTATTATGAGGCAAAACAATTTGAAATTAATAATAATTTTCAATTTTTATGGATTAAAGAAAACACTATCAATATTCGAAAAACTGCCTCTAGCAAAATATTTAACATCAATGACATATCAAATATCAAAAAACCTATTAATTAATAATACAAAAATTTTTATTACATTAAAAATCAACAAAACATTATTTTATTTTTTGCACATTTTAAATTAAACATTTTCAATATAAATTTTATAATTTTTAAACTTTGTAAATATACAAGATTTTTTTTAATTCATATTACATATTTTTTCAACATCTCTCTTACTCACAATAATTTATATAATTCATTAATATCATCAACAAAAAAAATAAAATTCATAATAATAATTTTTCGTACAATTAAATTATTTCACAGTTCACACATTAATAAGTACACTAATTTTTTGTTTTTAAATTCTTACAATTTGTATTTTTTATTTCTGTTATAAACTTTTGTATTTAAACTATAATTATTTATTCTTTTACAATAATATTTATGTGTTTATTATTATAATTATCAACCGCACCTAAAAAATAATAGTAGTAACCAAAATGACGACATGACATTTGTCCCTTTCCAAACCCAAATATGTCATTAGTTCCCGGGGAGTAATAACACAACTTAGTGTGTCATAAGTCCCTCAAAATATGTGACATTATTCCCCGGAAAAATTTTTTGTTTGGAATTATAACTAAATTGTAACAAAACAGAGAATGTTGCCCTTTTTCAAAAAAATTCAAAAAGGTTTTGGAATTATTACAAAATTGTAAGAAAAAAGAGATTGTTGCCATCAACATTCAAAAGGGCAACATTATCTTTTCTTTTAGTCTCCATTTAAACTTCTTTATCAAAATCAAGAACATAATCAATTAATTTATTTAAATTTAATGCACCTGCTTCAATGATTACAATGGTGAGAGGCAATAAACCTACGGCCCTTTTCCAGAAAATTTATTTATTAAAATAATTTAACGGCCTTTTTCCATAAAATTTATTTATTAATTTATTTTAAATATACCTCCTTTCCGAAAAATTAAGAATAAAATTTCATTTTGAAACTTGAAAAATTAATGGATTTTGTAATACTGGATTTTTAGATAATATTATATTTTGTAAATATGGATTATTATAGGGACCTTATCATCAAACTTCTCAGAGAATTAATAATTAATACGGTATTTTTATATTGAACTTAACAATATGTAATAGTTGTTATCTTAAATTTGTAATTATCATTAGTCGTAAACGTGGTCTTGTTGTGACAAGAAATAAATAATATATTAAAACTTATATAGAAAAAATAAGTTAATAAAAACGAAAATAAAATGGATAGTGTTGCTAATAATAATTTTATATATATAACTGGTTTAAATAAAAATAGAAAATTAGTTTATGTGCCAAATGAAAAATAATTATAAATTAGAAAAACAGATTATAAAAATAAAAAAATACGGTGAACGTGTTATAACAAAATATGCAAAGCCAGCATAATCATTAATACTAAAACAAAAATAATCCATAAAGAAAATTCTGCATTACACCCTTATCCCGATCAGGAAGACACAATGAAAAAAATAGAAGTAATAAATGCAATGAAAAAAGATTGCAAAAATTCATTAAAAAGAGGGGCAACTGTAAAAGAAATTTTTGAATCAAACCGACTAACACATTCTGAAGCCGTGAATATGGTAAGCTTTAAGAAAATAAATAGAAGTTTATACCGTGCAAAATATGATTTATTACCTAAGCCACCTGCAACTCCGCAAGAGATAAAACAGTGTTTCGAAAACGAAATGATTATGAAGGAGTTTGGAACATCTTAATATAATGAAAATGAAAGTTTTTATAAATTCACCATTTTGGACGATAACATAAATTATACAATTTTCATGGCTTCGACAGTTGTTCATTTAATTATGGATAATATTACTGAAAATGATCATCATTATTTTGTCGATGGAACATTTAGTTGTGTGCCACGATGTGGATACACAAAACTATTATTTGTACATATTGCTCATGACGAACATGTGAGTAGGCGTAAAATATGTTGTACATAAAAAATGTTTTGTTAATTGATAAGCATTACAAAGCGGCCAGTCGCGCCGCTACATACTGAGCCAAGCCGCTCGGTACGATGTCCCAGCTACACGCGAGTTACGTTACCATATTCTGTAACATCTAAATATAAAAATTCCGACAACATAATATGCAATCCGACACCTCCAGACAAAATCGAAATGCATAATTATGAAATAAAGTCGATGAACGATCGAAGGTTAAACGATCCACATAAAATATTACTTTTTTAACGAAAGTGATATTTTATACGAAATAACAGTTTTTACTTTCGTCAGCAAATTTAGCAATTCAGGTAGTTAATTAAACATTAATTAGAAATTGAAAAGTTATTTAAAAAATGTTAAATATACAAGTTTATCAACACATTTTTGGTTAATAATTTGCTCATGTCTGTTAAATAACATGTGCATTTAAATATTGTTTTTGTTTTGTTATATATTTATGATAATCTTTTCTTATGTTTCTTTTTCTTTAAAAAACTATCAAGCAGATATGACGTGTTTTTTTTATACTATTAACAGGTTATGAGCCCAGTCAAAATTTTTAAAATAAATTTTTTTAAGTTTTTTTTAAGGATAAAATAAGCAAGAAGGAACTTTTTTGGAAAAAGCAGGAGCTGTTTTGTAAAAAAAAAAAAGCAAAAAAAATATTGATTAATTTGCAGTATAAAGGAAAAACCGGTGGTCAAAATGGACAAAGATTTGAGGTTGGAAAAATTGAAAAATGCGGATGATTGGCCCACGTGGAAGTTTCAAACAAGAATAATTTTGAACGCTGAGGACTATTGGGATATAGTTAATGGCACGACTTGTCGGTCAGTAGAAGCAGAGCAACAAGTAGAATGGACACGAAAAGATTCGAAAGCCCAAAGAATTATTGCTACAAATGTAGGACAGGAACCTTTAATTCATTTAATGAATTGTTCCACCGCTTGTGAAATGTGGAAAAAATTAGAAAACATATATGAACAGAAGTCAACCACAAGCATTCATTTGCCACAGCAGAGATTCTACAGTTTTAAAAAACTGCCCGAAGACAACATTTCTATCCACATCTCAAAACTTGAAAAAATAGTTCAACAGTTGAAAGATTTAGGAGAACCCGTGTCGGAGTCAATGGTTATAACAAATATTTTAACAACATTACCATCAAGTTACAATCATTTTTATACCGCGTGGGAATCTACATCTACAGAGAACCAAACTCTTTCTAACCTAACATCTAGATTGATTATGGAGGAATCACGCATGGGTGTACAAAATGATAATATGAACGAAGCCTTAATAAGTAATCGTAAAAATTTTAATAAAGTCAACCATAATAAAAAATTAGGAAAATGTTTTATTTGTAAGAAAACTGGACACTGGAAAATAAATTGCCCGCGGAGAAAAGCAAATCAAAATTCACAAAAAGGTAGTTCAGCACTAGTAAGTCAAGCATTTATTTCAAGTAATGTAAGTAACAAAAGTGATTGGTATTTAGACTCAGGAGCAAGTGATCATATGACAAATAGGAAAGATTATTTTACAAATTATAAAACTTTCAAAAATCCAGTTAAAGTGCGTGTTGGTAATGGTGATATAATTTATGCTTATGGTCGTGGGGACATAAATATTTTAGCATTTAACAACAAAACATGGATAGAAAAATATTTATCAGATGTTCTTTTTGTACCTAAAATAAAAATGAATTTGTTCTCATCCAACTGTGCTTTAGATAAAGGAATGATTTTGCTTTCAAATAATAATAAATGTGAACTAATTAAAAATAAAGAAATTATTGCAGTAGGTGTGCGTGAACAAAAACTGTTTAAAATGTTATTTAAAATAAATAACGTTAACGTTGATGTAGTAGCAAATGTGTCAGTAAAAATTAAACAAATCAAATCATTGAAAACGTGGCATGAACGTTTAAGTCATCAAAACATTTCATACATAAGAAAGTTTTTAAATGATAAAAACATTAAGTTTTCTGATTCAGAAATTTTTTTTTGTGAAGCTTGTGTTATGGGCAAACATCATAGAATGCCATTTGGACATAGTACAAACAGGGCAACAAAGCAAGGTGAACTTATACACACTGATGTTTGCGGACCCATGCAAGAAAATTCTTATGGTGGAGCAAGGTATTTTGTTTTATTTAAAGATGATTTTTCACATTTTAGGATGGTTTACTTTATCAAAGAAAAAACTGAAGTGGGAAATTTAATTGAATGTTTTTTAAACGAAGTTAAAATAGATACAGACAATAATGTCAAAGTTTTAAGATCAGATAATGGATCTGAATACGTTAATGGACATGTCACTCGTATTCTAGAAAAACATGGTGTTCGACATCACACTACAGTGCCGTATTGCCCTGAACAAAATGGTAGAGCTGAACGGGAAATGAGAACAATTATGGAGGCAGCCAGAACTATGATACATGCAAAGAATCTTGATTTAAAATTCTGGGCAGAAGCGGTTAACACAGCTGTATACGTTTTAAATCGCACTGGCCCAAGTTCAGTGGAAGGAAAAACACCATTTGAACTATGGTACAACAAAGAGCCTGCAATTCAAAACTTTAAAATATTTGGATGTGAAGTTTACATTCATATTCCAAAAGAAAAAAGGCGCAAGCTGCATAGAAAAGCACTTAAAGGAATTTTTGTTGGATATGCAAATAATTCAAAAGGTTATCGCGTTTGGATTCCGGAAACAAGGAAGGTGGAGTTATCACATGATGTAATTTTCAAGGAAATAAACGACTTTAACGGTTCTAGTGTAGTAGAAATTCAAGAAAACAGTTCAACAAATGAAAATGATCAAGGAAATTCAAGTTCAATTTTTGACATGTATAACGATTTTAAATTAAATAAAAACTCTACCGAGAATACAAAAATTGATAATATTATAACACAAAATAAAAATAAAATTCATTCTGTTGAGATAAATAAAACTAATAATGATAATTTAATTAAAGGTGTTAGTTCTGAATATTCAACTAAAAAAAATAATGGTGAAGATTCAATGAATAAAATCTCGGAACAATATGAAAAAGAAGATGGTACAAATTTAGTGGAAGATTTTTGTGACGATGATATCGAAATGGATAATCCAAATGACAGTATATTAGATACAGAAATGGTGGAACTAGATAATTCTGTAACGTTCCCTAAAAAAAAAAGAGATGCAGAAATGATGGAACCAGAAAATTCTTTGTCGTTTCCTAAGAAAACAAAATACAATTATATTTCTAATTTAAGTATTGTTTCAGAAAGTCTTGCTTTTTTAGCTGATTGTGTTGAACCAAACACCTTCGATGAAGCTTGTGTATCACCTAATGCAGTAGAATGGAAAAAGGCCATGGATGAAGAAATATTATCATTACACAAAAATAAAACGTGGACATTAGTTACACCTCCTAAAGATCGTAAGATTATTGATAATAGATGGATATATAAAATTAAATTTTTAGCTGATGGAAAAATAGAAAGATATAAAGCACGGTTAGTTGTACGGGGATTCACACAAGAATTTGGAATAGATTATGGTGAAACTTTTAGCCCTGTAGTAAAATTTACATCAATTCGAACAATATTAGCAATTGCAGCCTATAAAAATTTTAAAATAATGCAATTTGATGTGAAAACCGCCTTTTTATATGGTGAACTAGATGAGGATATTTTTATGAAGCAACCTGTAGGATATGATGATGGAACTGATAAAGTTTGTTACTTAAAAAGAAGTCTATATGGTTTAAAGCAAGCCTCAAGATGCTGGAACAAAAGATTTACCAAATTTCTAAAAAGATTTAATTTAACAGCAACAACAGCAGATCCGTGTGTTTTTACTGGAATTCAAAACGGTAACACTATTTTGTTGGCCATATACATTGATGATGGACTCGTAGCAGCAACCAAAGGTTCTGATATTAATTTATTAATAGGGTATTTGCAACGTGAATTTGAAATAAAAGTTTCAATTGCAAATTATTTCCTTGGATTAGAAATATCATATATGAACGATGGTTCAATTCATGTTCATCAAAACTCTTATGCAAATAAAATACTGAGAAGATTTAATATGTCTGATGCGAATCCTGTTGCAAAATTATCCATTTCGGGAAGCTGTTGGCTGTCTTATGTTTTTGGCAGTAGGAACAAGACCTGACATTGCTTTCGCAGTAAGTAGTGTTAGTAGATTTTTGCAAAAACATAATGCTGTGCATGTAAATGCTGTTAAAAGAATTTTCAAGTACTTAAAGGGATCCACAAACAAAGGCATATATTTTAAAAGTAGCAATACATTGCATCTCAATTGTTACAGTGTTTTATATATATATATATTCAAAAGTCAGCTCGTTTTCTTTTATCAACTTTATTCAACCATTCTCACTTAAGAACTCGCTTATTACTTACATTCTGGTACATACATATTTTATTACATCTACTATGTACTAGATTATATTTATTACGTTACCAACAGCAATTGTACATTTGTGTTAACATAATTGAGTTGGCAACTATAATTTAACTCATATGAAACATCTCCCTTTTTTTTCATTTATTTTGTATAGGTACAATAAGTTAGATGCAAAACAAATATAAAAGTGTAATTCATTTAATTTTAATATGTAATGTTAATTTTAATATATTATGTGAATTCATTCATTCAAAAGTGTAATTCATTTAATTTTAATATGTAATGTTAATTTTAATATATAATGTGAATTCTTATATGACAATATTATGTGAATTCTTATATGACATCTCCTTTCTTTTAATAAAAATTTCTTTTAAAAGAGAAATGTTAATTTATTTGTACATAAATTTAAAAAATTTTATTTTTATTTTTATTCTTTTTTCTCATTTAATATTTGAACAATTTTCATTTAATCTTTTACTATCATAAAAACCAAATCTTCATTTAGTTTTAATAAATTATTATTTTGTTATTTGTATTAAATACTTGTTAGTTAAATTATTACCAATAAATATAAGAACAAAAAAAAATAATAACAAAACAAGCCTTATTAAATTTTTATTTTTTGGTTTATCCATCTTTTGGTATTTTACGCAGAAAATATGTGCTTCTTCTGTATATTCTATTATTTTGTAAATCTTTCACCCAGTACGACCTGGGAGCTTCATCTTTAGCAATTATTATTGCCTTCAACCACACGTTACCATTTCTCATTAATACTTTTTCTTTTATTTCATATTGTTTTTCATTTTGTGTCTTTCGATTATAATATTGAGCTGATTTTTTACTTTTAAAATTAAAATTAGATAAAATATTTGGAACTGATTTAATGTTAAAATTGCTTAATTTTTCTGGCAAGAATGATCTTGTCTTTCTACCAAACATCATTTGATTTGGAGATAAATCCAAATGTTTTATAGGGGTATTTCGGTATTCGAGTAACGAAAACCAATAATCATTTTTATTTGATTTTTTTAGTATATTTTTTGAAATTTTCACTGCGCTTTCAGATAAACCATTGGACTGAGGGTACAAAGGGCTACTATTAGTTATCTTAATATCTAAGTTTTTCATATACTTTTTAAATTCAAAGCTTCCGAATGGTACATTATCTGCGATTATTTCTCTCGGAAAGCCAAATGTTGCAAAGATAGGTTTCAGTGACGAAATAATGCAATCAGCTGTCTTTCTACCTATTTTAATAATTTCAATGTATTTTGTGTAATAGTCTATTATTGTTAGAAAATCTTTACCTTCAAACTCAAATATATCCATACCAATTTTTACAAAAGGACTTTGAGGAATTTCATGCGACAATAAAGGTTCTCGCCTTTGATTCGGTTGAAATTTCTGACAAATACTACAATTCTCTATCATATTCTCAATTTCCGTCATTAGTCCAGTCCAGTAAATGATTTGTCGAGCACGGGATTTAGTCTTTTCCATTCCGAAATGGGCTTTATGTAAGGTTTCCAACATTTCCTTTCTCAATGAAATTGGCACTAAGATTCTCTCATCAAAAAATATTATACCATTTTCTACCAACAAATTTTCCTTAAACTTCCAATAATTTTTTATATTATCTGGTAGTTGTCGTTTGTTATTTGGCCAACCCTCCATTAAAACTTTTTTTAGGCTGGATAGTATTGGGTCTTTTTCAGTTTCATTTTTAAATATCTCTAACTTTTCGTCTGATACGTTAATTGAATGAACTAAACCATCTAAGTCATCTACTGTAGCATTATTATCTTCTTTTTTAAAATATCTGGATAATAAATCCGCTATAAACATAAATTGTCCTGGCAAGTACTCTAAATTTATTTTATATTTCCATAATTTCAATTTCATACGTTGAAGCCGACCGGATGGAATTTTATTCATATCTTTTCTCATTATCCCTAACAGTGGTTTATGGTCGGTTTGAACAGTAAAATTCCTTCCATAAACCCAGTTGTGAAATTTTTCACAAGCAAAGCAGATGGCTAGCATCTCTTTCTCTATCTGCGCGTATCCTATCTCCGTATCTGTTAAACTTTTTGATGCAAACGAGATCGGCATACCCTGTTGCAATAAGCAACATCCAACTCCGTTCTTACTGGCATCTGTTTGTATCGTTATTTCTAAATTTGGGTTGAATGGCTTCAACTTCGGAGCCTCTATAATTAATTTTTTAATATCATTTAAACACTTGGAATGAGCTGGAAGCCATTCAAATATAACATTTTTTTTTAACAATTCCCGAATGGGGGTAGAAACTTCTGCTAAATTTGGTATTGCCTTCTGTAAATAATTTACTAATCCTAATAGTTTTTGTACATCTTTTTTATTTTCCGGTATACTAATATGTTCTATTGCTTTTATCCGATCTGGGTCAAACGAGACACCCTGTTCTGATATAATGTGACCTAAAAATTTAACCTGTCGATCACAGTATTGAAACTTATCCTTATTGAATTTAATATTTTTCTCTCTCGCACGTTTCATTACTTCATTTAAGATTTCATCATGCTGTTCAATCGTATCCGCATATATTAAAATATCATCTATATAGATAATTACACCCTCTATTCCTTCGAAATTTTTCTCATTATATTTCTGAAATGCTTCTGGAGCTATTTTAACTCCAAAAGGTAACCTACGGAACCTATAACATCCAAAGGGTGAACTAAACGTACAAAGAGTGCTTGATTTTTCATCTAACTTAATTTGGAAAAATCCTTCTTTGTTATCTAAAACACTAAAATATTTCTTTCCAGATATTTTACCAATAATATCATCAAATTTGGGAATTAAAAAACACTCATCTTTAATATTTTTATTAAGATTTTGCGGATCTAAACAGAGTCTAATTTTCCCATTAGACTTCTCAACAACAACTAGGTTTGAGACCCATTCTGAAGGCTTATTTACTTTTTCTATAACCTGTAAATTTTCTAGTCTATCTAGTTCCGACTTTAAGGGCTTCAACAAGCTAAGTGGGACCCGTCTAGGAGGATTTACTACTGGCGTAGCATTTTCTTTTAAATCAATTCTAAAATTATTCACAAAACAGCCTAATCCTATAAAATTATCTTTATAATCATTCAACACTTTCATTTTACCTGATTGTATATTATCAAGCCTTTGAATTAATTTTAATTTCAAGCAACTATTTAAACCTAATATAGGTATATAGTCACCAACAACAACAACAAATTTTTCGACACTAACTTCATTTTTTGCATAACATTCTAATTCAATTTCTCCTACTAAGTTTAATTTACTACCACCATAAGCAATTAACCTTAAATCAGTTTTATTTAATTTTACCTCTTTAAAATATTTTAACAACGAAACCGGTAACACATTTATTTCCGCTCCTGTATCCAATTTAAATTTAATAATCTTGTTATTAATCAAAATATTTTCGAACCACGATTTATTAGACTGCGTCAGATAATCAATACTATGTATATACACAAATTCTTCTTTATATGTATTATTATCTGTATTATAAATTTCATTTACTACTTTAGTATGACAAGCAATGGCATAGTGATTATGTTTACCACATTTACGGCATAACTTACCAAAAGCTGGACATTTACCGTACAGGTGATTTTGTTTACAAAATTTACATTGTATTAGTTTTTCATTAGAATTTTTTTTTATTTTAGCAAAATTTTTATTTATATTATTTTCAAATTTAGTTTTATTTTTATTATTATCAAATTTAGTTTTATTTTTATTAAATAAATTTACTTTGTTACCTTCAATTGTATGTATCTCTGATGTTAATGTAGATTCATTCTTTTTAATTTGCATATTTTTATATTGCAAATTACATATCTCGTCAGCACGTGCCATTTCTATAGCCTTATCAACTGTAAGACCATCCACCTGAAGCATTCTTTTTTGAAGTTTTTTATCATATACACCTAGTACAATTTTATCCCTCAACATGTGATCTTCTTGTTGTTCGTAACCACAGGTCTTAACTAATTTTTTTAAGTCCATTAAAAATATATCAAAATTTTCGGACTGACGTTGTTCTCTGCCCCAAAAAATGAAACTTTCATACATTTCATTTTTTTTCGGTAGGCAAAAGTCTTCGAAAGCTTTGAAAACTGTTGTATATACTTTTTTTTCCTCTTCTTTTAGGTTGAGTGATGTATGAAATATCTCCGTGGCTCTATTTCCAGCTGAATTTAGGAAAATGCCTATTTTAGCACCGTCCTTTTTACTGTCCAAGTCAATGGCAGCTGCAAACTGCTCCCAGTTTTGTTTGAATATACGCCAGTTCTCGGCCAAGTTATTTCCATCGAGGTTTAAATCATTAATTTTTTTTAAAAAGTCCATCCTTTCTTCCCGTACACGTATTACTTCCACTTTTACTCCTTTTCTTGGACGGCCGCGTGGTCTATTAGTTTTTTGTAAGTTTTTTAGGTTATCCCTATCCTGGAATAATCCCATACAATTTTAAATAAATTTTATAGAATACAATTCTATAATTTTTTTTTTTTTTTTTTATAATTTATTTTTTACTTTTAATTATTTTATTTTTAATTATAATTTATTTCTATAGGATTTCAAATTACAAAACCGACTGCGCCATGTTTTATATATATATATATTCAAAAGTCAGCTCGTTTTCTTTTATCAACTTTATTCAACCATTCTCACTTAAGAACTCGCTTATTACTTACATTCTGGTACATACATATTTTATTACATCTACTATGTACTAGATTATATTTATTACGTTACCAACAGCAATTGTACATTTGTGTTAACATAATTGAGTTGGCAACTATAATTTAACTCATATGAAACAACAGTACCGCTGATTTCGCTGGTGATACTGATTCTCGGAAATCTACAAGTGGTTACATTTGTCTGTTGGGAAATGGTGCTATTTCCTGGCAATCGCAAAAGCAAAAATGTGTGGCGTTATCAACGACTGAATCGGAATACATAGCGGCATCAGAAGCGGTAAAGGAATTAATTTGGTTGAAACTTTTAATTAGAGAACTACTACTCGATCACGAAGTACCTGCAACTCTTTTCATGGACAATCAAAGTGCTATGAAATTAGTGAAAAATCCAGAATTTCATAAGAGGACAAAACACATTGACGTTAGATACCACTTTATACGTGAAAAATTCGAGGACAACTTATTTAATTTACAATACGTACAATCATCTGATCAAGTTGCTGATATTTTAACTAAACCCTTGGTAAAAGAAAAATTAAATAATATGATGAAAATTAATTAATTAATTTTTAAAAAAAAAATATATAAGTTTTTCATATAATTTTTGTTAGTTTATAAAGTTGAAATATTTTGAATATATGGTAACCTTAAAATAATTAAATTTCTAAACAGCTGATTTATAGATAATGTGCTTATATACCATATTATATAATATTTAAAATTTATTTAAAAAAAAAAAAAAAAGGGATAACCTTGAACTTGAATTTAAATTTATTTAAAAAAAAAAAAAGGTTAACCTTGACCTTGAATTTAAATTTATTTTATTATTTGTTTATTATTATGTAAAGCTGGAAATTTGTAAATTTTATGTAAAATTAAAATTTAAAGTAATTAATTGTTTTCAAGCTTATATACCTAACTATATATATTATATACCAAAAAAATTTTGGTTAATATTAAAACGAATATTAATTTTAAATTGTAAATTTGGTTTATAACAAAACGAATATTAGAAAGAAAGAAACATTATTTTTTTGATTATAATTGTTGATTATAATTGATAAGTTTTTGAATTTCATTTATTAAAAGAAATATTTTGTAGAATAAAAATGTTTGATAAAAGTGGAAGTGTTAAATATACAAGTTTATCAACACATTTTTGGTTAATAATTTGCTCATGTCTGTTAAATAACATGTGCATTTAAATATTGTTTTTGTTTTGTTATATATTTATGATAATCTTTTCTTATGTTTCTTTTTCTTTAAAAAACTATCAAGCAGATATGACGTGTTTTTTTTATACTATTAACAAAACAAGTGATGGAAAAAACCTAGGGTTTTTAAAAAAGCACATTTTCAAAGTAATATAGCGTTTCATACTGAGTATTTTATCGGAATATAATGTTGAAACTTAAAGGTTAACGTTTAATTTAAGAAATATATACGTTTGTGACTAAATTACTACTTACTTATAAAAACCGAAATTTTTTAATTTTTAAGTCCTAATAGCGCCTCTATGGGGAAGGTTGCCCAATTTCTCAAGGATATAATCCTCACTACTCACCTTCCCCCAACTTTTTTAGGTTCAAGGAATTAAATTGTGAATTCTACCAAAATTTGGAATTTTACTTAGAATTTTACTATATAAGCAAAAATGGTTAAAACTGACAGACACTTTCTTCAATTTAAAGAACCGCTTTTAAATTTAAGAAAATCTTTTAACATATTATGTTAAAGTATAATGTTGGACCTTAAAATTTTGTATATTAACAAAAAAAAATTTGAACAGGTATTCAAGTTACAGGTGTTTAAAAATAGCAAAATTTCAATTTTCGAGCCCTTATAGCTGCCAAACAGGGGACGTGACAAAAAAATTTTGTTAACCGATTCCTACTAGTTTCTGAAGTTCTAACTTATCCCAAAATTTCAAGACCCCAGCTGGAACCATTTAGAAGATATGTGGGGCCAAAAATTTTGCAAAAATTGAGTTTTGCATAATGGTAAATTTTAGTACCATATGGCAACCCTCAACATTTTAATGATATATTTTTGTAAAGCCTAAGAAAGTAGCTCTCTTCTGATTTTTTTAGATTGAAAATATAGCTAATAGAACTCTTATTATAGCAATTTTAATATAGGGCTTTTTTTAAATTTGCGGGGGCTGTAGCTTCGTCACCCTTCAAAATTAAGAAAAACCTTTGACACATGTTGAAATATATTTAAAGAGCTTTCAATTTTGTAAATCACAAAAAAAAATTTGAACAGGTATTCAAGTTACAGGTGTTTAAAAATAGCAAAATTTCAATTTTCGGGCCCTTATAGCTGCAAAACAGGGGACGTGACGAAAAAAATTTGTTAACCGACTTCTACTTATTTCTAAGGATCTAACTACTCCCAAAATTTCAAGACCCTAGCTTGGCCCGTATAGAAGATATGTGTGGCCAAAAATTTTACAAAAATTAAGTTTTGCATAATGGTAAATTTTAGTACCGTATGGCAACCCTAAACATTTTTTTTTAAAAATTTATAAAGTTTATAAAACCAGCTATCTTTTGCCGTTTTCAGATTGAAAAAACAACTAATAGAACTCTTGTTATAATAATTTGAATATAGGGCTTTTCCCAACTTTGGGGAGCTGCAGCTCCGTAACGGGTGGGGCTACAGAAAAAAATTCTTCTAGGAAATAATTTTTTTTGTAATACCTACTCGTGGTTAAAATTTCTTTTCTCTATTTCAAACGATGTAAAAGTTTTTGTAAACATACGGACAGACAGACAGACGGACGGACGGACATAGTGAAACTATATAGGCACATTTTTACAAAATTTTTTGAAAATGTGCTAAAAAGTTAACAGTAGAGATTAGTTCTATTTTTTAGTTTAATAAATAGCTAAAATAAAGTTTTATTATAAAATAAAAATAATTTGTTTTTTTTTAAATTAAGAAAAAAAATTAAAAGAATTAAATCGTTTCTGGCGCAGTCGGTAGGATGTACTTCTAAAGAAAGACATCCAGCGAAATCGAATCGAATAATAATATATAAATATATTATATAAAAAAAAAAAAAATAAAAACAAGGATCAATTAAAGAAGCATAAAAAAATTTAAAAAATTAATTTTGTGCAGAAACACCGATCCAAAATTTATAAAAAACGTAATAAATTTTTCGATCAAAATCGAAATTTAAATTCTAATATGGCAACCATTGAAGAATTAACCAACCAAGTTGCTTTACTTACACAACAACTAAATGAGCAGAACAGCAGACTCAACCAGGTTAATCGAACAGTATTCGAATTAACACCGGACCAAATTATCAGAAACTTTAATGAAATAACACCGTTTTCTGGTGAAAATTCCTACAAACTAAAATCATTTCTAAGTGCAGTTGAAGATGTGGAAGTTCTTTGTGGACAAAACAATGTCCAACTAAAGCAGTATTGTTTGAAAAAAGTTATCAACAGTAAAATCATCGGAAAAGCCAAAAATGTCATACTGGAAATACCTGAAGATAGCAGAAATTGGGACACTGTTGTCAACACCCTTTCAGTGAGATTCAGACCAAAAAAGACAATACATCAGTTCCTGTTTCAAGCCAAGGAATATAAGGTATTAAATCTTAAAGATTTATTTAATAAATTAAGTAACATAAAATCAGAAACTAGTGAAATTTGTGATTTTGATAACGAAGAAACTTTTACTTATGAATCAATAGATAAAGAATTAGTTCAACTTTTAAAATTAAAATTAATTCCAATTATGCAATTACAAATAGATCAAATTAAAACTTTATTCGAATTAGATAATATCTTTTGTCAACAAGAAATATATTTAAGTGGTGAAGTAAAAAAAAATGAATACAAATTAAATAAAAATAATAAGTCAGGCAATATTAATAAATTTGTTGTTGAAAAAAATAAAAAGGAAAATCCTAACTTTCAAAGAAAAAATCCTTCTTATAATAACTACCGTTTTAACAATAATTCACCAAATTCATTTAATAATCCAAATACGACAAGACCTTATTTTTTTAATAACAATCACCAAAATAACAGAACGACTGGACAATTTAGAAGACAGAATTTCTCAGAAAATAATAGATCGGGACAATATAAAAATTTTAATAATCGGACAGAACATCCAATGGAAGTAGACAATATTAACGAAGAAAATGACACGAACCAAGAGGTAAATATTACAAATTAGCCTCGGAAAATAGATTACAAATTATTAAATTAACATTTGAAAAAATATCAATTAATTGTTTAATAGATACAGGGTCAGACACTAGTCTCATAAAACCTAATATATTACCATATAAAATATTAAATTTGCATAAGCCAATTACATATAATTCTTTAGGTGGACCAAAAAGTGTAACACACAAAGTTATTACACCTATCCCCAAAGAATTAATTAAAACAGGAACTTTAGAATGGAAAGTATTCCCTCTCAAGAGTGAAAAATATGATGCAATAATAGGCATTAATTTCATAATAGCTTTTCAGTCAAAAGTCGACGTTGAGAATCAGTTTCTAGAAATTTTTTCCAAGTATAAAATTCCTTTTGAAAATATAAATTTTCCCAGTGAAATTGATCAAGCAAATCACATAGAACCAATCAATAACATAAAAGACGAAATCTTTAATAAAATAAATCAAGAGCATTTGAACTCTATCTATAAGAAAAATCCTATTTAAAAGATTTACTAAATAAAAATCAAGACTTATATTTCGGTGAAGGTGACAATCTGACCTTTACACACGAAATAAAACATGAAATCAAGTTAAAACATGAAAATCCGATTTACAGTAAAATATACCGCTACCCACAAGTTCATGAAAAAGAAATAGAAAAGCAAATCCAGGACATGTTAAAACAAAGAATAATTAGAGAATCTAATTCACCCTACAATTCTCCAGTTTGGATTGTACCTAAAAAATTGGACAATTCCAATATAAGAAAATGGAGAATAGTTATAGACTATAGGAAACTTAACGAAATTACAATTGACGATAAGTTTCCTATACCAAACATAGACAATAACCTTGACAAACTTGGACGTTCACAATACTTTACTTACGACATTGGATTTAGCGAAAGGCTTTCACCAAATAATAGTGAATGGAAAAGATCAAAAGAAAACTGCCTTTTCGACACCTTTCGGGCATTATGAATATATTCGTATGCCTTTTGGCCTGAAAAATGCGCCATCTACTTTTCTGCGAATGATGAATACTGTACTCCGAGAATACATCAATAAAATATGCGTAGTATATCTAGATGATATACTGATTTTCAGTACATCTATTCAAGAATATATAACCAATACAAATAAAATATTCAACAAACTAAGACAAGCTAATTTAAAAATTCAAATAGACAAATGTAACTTTTTCTGTAAAGAGACAGAATATTTAGGACATATACTAAGAGAAAAGACGGAATTAAACCCAATCCAAGGAAAATTAAGGACATAGTAGAATTGAAACTGCCAACTACCCAAAAGCAGATCAAATCATTCTTAGGAATTACTGGCTATTACAGGAAGTTAATAAAGGACTATACCAAAATAGCCCAACCAATGACGAAGTACTTGAAAAAAGACACTCAAATAAACAAATTGTGCTCTTCTTACATTAAAGCTTTCGAACAATTAAAAACTCTTATAACTTCACACCCCATTCTTAATTACCCAAACTTTAACAAACCTTTTAAACTTAATACAGACGCTAGTAATTACGCAATAGGTGGAGTACTACTTCAAGATAACCATCCAATTTCATATGCGAGTAGAACCCTAAATAATCATGAGATTAAGTATAGCACGACAGAAAAATAACTTGTAGCCGTTATATGGGCTATAAACTATTTTCGACCGTACATTTACGGCAAAGAATTTGAACTAAGAACAGATCACCAAGCTTTGAAATGGTTACATACCAAATATTTAGGTAAAGACTTAAATCCCAGGTTACAAAGATGGATTTTGTCTTTAGGGGAATATAACATAAAAATTCAATTTCTGAAAGGGAAGGAAAATAAAATCATAAATACCTAACATGATGAAAACTCTCCTCAAAACAATGAAAATAATTCTCTTCAACCAACAATTCATTCTCAGGAAGAAGAACAAAATGACCACATCCCTATTTTAGAAACAATAGTAAACCGTTTTAAAACCCAGATAATAATTACCTCTAATTTCACACAAGAATTTGAACAAATATTAGGAAATCGTAGAATCTATATTAACCCAGATTCAACTACAGCAAACTTAATCAATACTTTAAAAACCTATATATCAGGAAACAAAGTTGCAATAAATACCCAAATATCTGATCATGATTTCAACGTTTTTCAACAAACCCTAATTAAAGAATTTCCTAACATTAAATTCGTAAAATGTACTTTCTTCGCTCAAGATATAAAAACCGAAGAAGAATTAATAAAAATAGTGTCTATCCATCATAAAGAACAAAAACATCCAGGAATCGTTGCTCTTTATGAATATTTAAAAACAAAAATATATAACAAACAACTCAAATAAGTAATAAATAAAATTACAAACAATTGCGATATATGTTGTCAAGGGAAATATTATCGTAACCCTATCAAACCAAAATTAAAAGGCGGCTAAATCGACAAGGAAATTATTTAAAAAAATTGTTTAATGAATTTGTAAAAAAAAATTAGTTATGTAATTGAAATTTTATATAAAAATATAATTTATGGAATTTTCTTAAAAAATTATTCAAATACTATTTGTATTAATTTCAGTTTCTTCTTCTTATATTTCTTCTTATAATTATACTTCTTAAAAATAAAGCAAGTTAACTTTGCTTTTCTTTTTTTCCAAAATTTTTTAAAATTTGTGTGTTAGAATATTCATAGTAAGCCGTGATTGCTAAGTTACGTTTAAAAAATTAAGGCATTATTTTTGTTTTAAAAAAGTGGCTGAAAGTTTTAGTTAGACTACGAAAATAGTTGAAAAAGGTACAAAGATTTTTAATATATATTGATAATTATATTTTTAAATATTTTCGTAGGTTTAAATGTCTGAAAGAAAAACGAAAAGATTGTCTGGAGCACAATATAAAAGAAAGCGAGAAGAAAAACAAAATGAATCTAAAAAAATGTTTGGTTCAATAACAAAGTTTTTAGCAAAATCAGCAGAATTAGAAAATTCTTCCAGTAGCCATTTAAATATTGAATCTTTTTCCATTGAAAATGTAAATGAAATATCTGCGAATAATGTAAATGAAATATCTACGGAAAATGTAAATGAAATATCTGCGGAAAATGGGAATGAATATAGTAGTAATGACGAAATGGAAAATAATTCTGTTACTGAGTTTTGCAATAACGCTGAAATTGATGAACCATATACTTCAATGTGCTTGGAATTAAGTGATCCAGCTTACTGGCCTTCAACACTCAGCAATAAAATACTGGATATATTAATCGAAAAAGGACCTATTCAAAATGTACAATTAATATATCCGAATAATGAAATGGGAAGATCATTTTCAAAGATTTATTTCTACAGAAAAATGTCTAATGGTGAAAAATTTAATCGTGAGTGGTTAATCTATTCGCCAAAAAATAATGCCATATTTTGCTTCTGTTGTAAAATATTTGGAAAACAAGAAATAAAACTAGTTAGTGAAGGCTTTAATGATTGGCAACATACTTCTGAAAACTTATCTCGCCACGAAAAAACATCCCTGCATATTGAAAATTGCACCAAATGGAAAAATTTGGAATTAAATTTAAAAAAAAAATATACAATTGATAAGAATATGCAACGATACTATGACGTCGAGAAAAAACGATGGTATCAAATTGTCGAACGTATGATAGCTGTGGTACAATTTCTTGCAGGACAGGGTTTAGCTTTTAGAGGCGGTTCAAGCAAATTGTATGAAAAAAATAATGGAAATTTTTTAAAATCAATTGAAATGATAGGAAAATTTGATGATATAATGGCGAACCACATTAATCGTGTACAAAATTCAATCTCTTTAAAGAACCACATGCCAAATTATATGGGAAACCGCTTCCAAAATGAAATAATTACTATCCTTGCAAACCAAATTAGAAAATATATTTTAACATCAATACAAGAGGCAAAATATTTTTCAGTCATTTTGGACTGTACGCCGGATGCTGGACATGTTGAGCAAATCACAATGGTTTTCAGGTATGTACATATTCAAAATGATGAAGTTGAAGTAAGAGAAAATTTCATTGGTTTTTCTCAAGCTGAAAAAAGTACTGGAGAATATTTTTATACTTCTTAATACAAAAATTAAAGAATCTTGAATTAAATATTAACGATTTGCGTGGTCAGGGATACGATAATGGCTCCAATATGTCCGGAAAACATAATGGATTACAAAAAAGAATTTTGGACAATTATCCACGAGCTTTGTTTATGCCATGCAACGCGCATACATTAAACTTGGTCATTAATGATGCTGCTAAAGTTTCATTTGCAACAGTTGATTTTTTTAGTAATGTATCAGCAATATACAATTTTTTTTCTAGTTCTCCATTTAGATGGCAAATTTTAAAAAAAAATGTAAAATCTTTAACAGTAAAGCAAGTTAGTGAAACTCGATGGGAAGCAAGAATAAAAGCTATTAGACCACTGCGAAATGAATTGGGTGAAATTTATGACAGCCTAATAGAAGTAGCTGAAAATAGTTCAACAGCAATATCTCGACATGAAGCTGAATGTTTGGCAATGAAAATCAAATCTTATAAATTTATTTGTTCAACAATAATATGGCATGAAATCTTGGGGAAAGTAGATATTATTAGTAAAATGATGCAGAAAGTTTCTTGGCATATCAGTTCATGTGCTGAATCAATTAGTGAAGTTTTGAATTTTTTTAAAAATATCAGAAATGATGAAAGTTTCGAAAACTATTTGAAGCTTTCTGATGAACTGTGTGAAAAAGTTGAAACTGAACCAGAATTTCCTGCTGATGTTAGTATACGTCGCCGACGTCATCGTAAACAATTTGACTATGAAGGAGATGAAAATATTCAATTTAGTCCATAAGAAAATTTCAAAATTAATTTTTTCTATATAATACTAGATACAACTATTTCATCGCTTACCACTCGATTTCAATCTCTATCATATTTTGAACAAACTTTTGGATTTCTAATTAAATTTATTGATATGGAACATGAGGATATAAAAAAAAGTTGTTTTGATCTCCATAATAAATTTAAAGATGGTGATGAATCATATGATATTAGTGGTGAAGAATTGTATGAAGAATTGCTTTCTTTGAAAATTATTATAAAAGATAGAAAGCAACCCGAAGATTTACTAAAATATTTATATAAGCACAACTTGGCAAATTCTTTCCCAAATGTAGCTACAAGTTTAAAACTTTTGCTAACAATACCTGTATCTGTTGCATCTGGAGAGCGAAGTTTTTCAAAACTTAAAACAATAAAAAATTACTTGAGAACATCAATGACGCAAGAACGCCTGAACAATCTTTCAGTTATCGCGATTGAAAATGAAATTGCTGGTTCTTTAAATATTCATGAAGCGATTGAAGACTATGCTACGCAAAAATCGCGTAGAATTAATTTTTAATTTAATATATACATTATAATGTACATAATATTAATATAAATAAAAATTAAAAATGCGAACTTGATGCACAAATTTTATTTTCTAATTAAAAATACTTATTTTTCTATTTTTTATCTTGGAAGCGGCCAAAATACATTGGCACTCAGGCGGCCATATACTCAGGCACCGGCCTGAACAACTGACATCAACTCAATTACAAGTAGAGAAAATTGAATCTATAAATGGATATACTATTATACAAGAAGAAGAAAATCTCATACCAAAAACTTTTAATTATTCTCTTCATATTATTGACTTAAAACAAATAGATAACGTTATAAATGAAATAATAAAAAGTACAACTTTACTACCAACAAACATGAGCTCCACATTATTTAAAGACATTGAAAAATTACAAGACAAATTAACAACTTTAGAAAACGGACATCACTCAATACATAAACGAGGACTTTTTAATTTCATAGGTATAATTAACAAATGGATAACTGGAACTATGGATGACGACGACAGAGAAACAATTAACCAACATTTCGAAACCGTTGACAATAACAACCATAACGTCATAACAACAATAAATAAACAAATACAAATAAATTACAATTTTAATACATCCATAAATAAATTACTTAATGTTATTAAAGAAGACAGACAGTTAACTCAAGAATTTCTAAAAGAAGTAACTAACCAAAATCAACTTAAAATTACGGTATTCGACATTAAATTAAATATTCAAGAGATAGACAGAATTATAAACGAACTACAAGACAATATAATACTTTCCAATATTAATATAATTCATCCATCGCTTTTAACTCATGAAGAAATTTCAGAATATCAAATTAACGCAGATAAATAAAAAACTTAAAAGTAGGATTTACAAAAACAACAACAAACAAATTAATATTCCTAATTAAAATTCCATATAAAATGAGCTTTATAAATAAAAAATTAATCGTACCTTTATCAAACGAAAATACTTGTAATTCAATAGAATATCCAATTACACAAGCTTTTGAATATCGCGGTGAATATTACGAATATGATTTAAACAAAGCACTTCATCAGTTAAATGACCTGAAACATTGCATTACTCAGCAAAATTGCAAAAATATAAAAAGTTGTTCAGCAGAAATTTATAATATAGATGATAGTAGTTTATTAATTCAATTAGCAAAAAATGTAACATTAGTTTTTAATTGTGACGAAAGAAAATTTCAATTGAATGGAAATTATTTTATAAAATTTTACAATTGTATTATAAATCTAGATAATAAGACATATTATAATAATATCAAAGAAATAAAACATAAATATGTAATTCCTAATTTAGACTATAAGTCTGAAAATAATTCTTTAACTTTAAGTGACATTGTAATTAAAACAACAAAAAATATAGAAGAAATTGAAGAACTAAGGTTCCATAAAAAATTTGTTTATTCAGGAATTACTTTAGTTATAATAATAAACTTAATATTAATAATTATTATAAGTATTCTATTATATTGTAAGATGAAAGTAAAAACTATTAAAACGATTCAGGAGAATCTTAATTTTAACGAAGGAAGAGTTACCATATTCTGTAGCATCTAAATATAAAAGTGCCGACAACATAATATGCAATCCGACACCTCCAGACAAAATCGAAATGCATAATTATGAAATAAAGTCGATGAACGATCGAAGGTTAAACGATCCACATAAAATATTACTTTTTTAACAAAAGTGATATTTTATACGAAATAACAGTTTTTACTTTCGTCAGCAAATTTAGCAATTCAGGTAGTTAATTAAACATTAATTAGAAATTGAAAAGTTAGTTAAAACAAGTTAACAGTAGAGATTAGTTCTATTTTTTAGTTTAATAAAAAGCTAAAATAAAGTTTTATTATAAAATAAAAATAATTTGTTTTTTTTTTTTAAATTAAGAAAAGAATTAAACCGTTTCTCGCGTGGTTATTGAATTGAATCCACTATACAAGAGCCATAAAAAGGAGGATTGCTAAAATTCCCAATCTTTTAAAAACAATAAAAAAAAATAGTGCGATTGAAAAAATTGTTTCAAAATTTCTAATTTTACCGTTACTACAGATATAGTATCAGCATTTGAAATTATTCGTAAAATAGCTAGCCAACACGAAATTTTAACACCATTTATTAAATATTTTTAAAACCATAGGATGCAGAAGGAAGGTAAAATTTTGTTTTCTAAAACTAGGAAACTCCAAAGAGTTTTACAGCGTATAAACAAAATATTAGAACAACTAGCCAATTAGAAAACTACAATGCGTCGGCTTGGTGCTTATTTGTGACAAAAGCCATTTTATGAATTTTTGACTTAAGTATTGATTTATAGGTTTTTGAACGTCCTCTTTTCATATCTGCAATCCATTTTTTGATATCTTAATTAGTTCATGAGATAATCACTTGTCAATTTGTTCCATATCCATTTTTTTAGGGATTTATAAGTACTTAATTGTGCCATATACCAAAAATTTGGATATGGCACAGAATATATATAGTATTAGGAAAAAAATTTTGGTTTGTGCTTATTTGGTCCATGTAATTTAGTAATTAACATGGATCAAATACTTATAATTATTGGTTTGGAATTATAATGTTCCATTAACATAGATATTTTGAACACAAAGTTAAAATGCCGTGGATATGTTACAAATAAAATTAGAACTTGTTGATGCAGGTTTGTTCCACGTATATAAGAAAAAAGTATATCTAATTTTTTCACTTATTACGTGGAACAAATAAAATTGAAATTTATTTGTGTAGTGTAGTGTGTACGTTTGTTCCACGTACATAGCAACGTCAGATGAAAGAATTTGTATTTATATAAAGCTGAATGCAAAATTTTTTTTTAGTATGCTTCGAACAGTCTTGGAGTAGGGATGTTAGTATTATTATTTTTTTTAATTAAAAAAAAATTTAATTTATATTTCAAAAGCTATGGCTTCTGTTTCTGTTTGTGATAATGAATCACCTGCTCTTTCTATAGCTTCATATTTATTAAGGTACCTAATTTATATAAAATTTAATGTCTTAAAAACTCTTTACAACTGTTTTTATTCTGTTTCTTGTTTAGGATTGGACGAGAAATTTTCAATTCAAGCTCCGAACAAATTAATCATGAAGAAACCAGTTCATCTTCAGATTTAGATTTTTCAAGTAATTATATAGTGGAATATTTTTTAATTTCCCGCAAAAAATATGCAAGTTAATAAATGGCAAAAAATATTGAAACGTATTATTTCAATTATACAGTTTCTTGCAACGCAATCATTAGCAATACGAGGTTCAAACGAAAATATTAATGATCGTCAGAATGGTAATTTTTTAAAACTGTTTGAGTTATTGGCTAAATTTGATCAAACAGCTGCAGATCATTTGCAAAGTATTTCTACAAAAGAGACGCAAATTCATTATTTAAGTCATACCATTGAAAATGAGTTAATTGAACTGATTTAAAAAAAAATTAAAACTCATATTATTGACCTAATAAAAATAAATAAATATTATTCAATAATAGTGGATTGCACAAAGATTTGTAATGCAAAATTTAAATAGTGGTGACTTTGAAATCAGAGAACATTTTATTGGATTTGTTCTAGTCATAAATACCTCTGGTGAAGGTTTAACAAATAAAGTTCTTCATGAATTAAATACCAACCACATCCCCATTGAAGATATGAGAGGGCAAGGGTATGATAATGGCGCCAATATGAAAGGCAAAAGAATCGGTGTTCAAAGGAGAATTATGGAAATTAATCCACGCGCTACTTTCATTCCTTGTGCTTGTCATTCGCTTAATTTAGTTGTTAACGATGCAGCATCTGCCTCTGGAGAAGTGGCAAACTTTTTCCATATTATTCAACAAATATATGTATTTTTTTCATCATCAACTAGTAGATGGGATGTTCTAAAACAGTACGTAAAAAAACTTACTATCAAATCTGTATGTTCAACTAGGTGGGAAAGCAGGATTTCTGCCGTAACACCTCTTAGGTTTCAACTTGAGTCTATTTATGATGCTCTCATCAACATACATTTAGATGAAAACCGTGACAGCCAAACAAAATGCGAAGCCCAAGCACTAGCAAAACATATATCTTGTTTCAAATTTATTTGCAGCCTGGTTTTATGGTACGATATTCTATCGAAAATAAATACTATTTCAAAAATAATGAAAAACCCGAAAGTAAATTTATTGGAATGTAATAGATCTTTAAAAGTAGTTTTAGATTTTTTACGTGGTTATCGATCAGATGAAAATTTCTTGAAAGTTATTAATGAAGCAAAAAAAATAGCTGAAAAAATGGAAATTGAAGGACGCTTTTTAAATGTTTCAATTGTTCGAATACGTCGTAAAAATAAACAATTCGAATACGAATCTGCAGATGATCCTATTTTAGATCCGCAACTTAACTACAAAATAAATTTTTTTAATTTCATTCTTGACACTGCAATTACATCTATCAACGAGAGATTTGAACAAATGGAAAAACATACTGAATATTACGAAATTTTATATAATATTTATGAGTTGAAATATAAAGATAAAACGGAAATATTAAAATATTGTAAGGATTTACAATTAATGTTAACTGATGGTGACAATACAGATATTGATGGTATTGAAATTTGCGAAGAAATTATAAATTTGGCTGCACTATTGCCATCTAATATGTACCCAATAGAAATACTTAATTATTTAGCCAAGAATAATATGACTACTATATTTCCGAATTTATGCGTTTCTTTAAGGATTTTGCTAACTTTACCTGTATCGGTTGCTTCTGGAGAACGTAGTTTCTCCAAATTGAAAATAATTAAAAATTATCTTAGATCATCAATGGGACAAGAAAGGTTAGTAGATTTGTCTTTGATGTCTATTGAAAGCACCATCGCAGAGTCTTTGGATTATGATGTCTTAATAAAAGATTTTGCAGAAATTAAAGTCCGCAGAGTACCATTAATTAATTAAATGATTTATTTTGTGTACATAACAATAATCTAAATATATATAAATAGTCTATGAGAAAGTGTATGTTTTTAAATCTGCCTGCAGCTGTTTCATAAAATTTGACTTTAACAATATAGGCGCCTTTTCAAGAAGTTTGCTCCAGGCGGCAAAATACTACCATCCGGCTCTGATCGAAGTACAATATAATTTCTAATTAAAAATTGTTATCAATAAAATGAGTAACGTAGAACCGGTTTCATTATTAAAAAACACCTGTGACATCTAAATAAAAAGTCTTCCAAGGTCAGTGTATTTTATGAATGCATTTAGTTTTTTTTATATTTTAGAATTAGAAATTTAACGAATTTTGATAATATCGGTTCACCTTTTAACTTAAACCATATTAACTAAGATTGGATTGAAATAATATAATAACATTTTACTTGAATCATATGTGTTATTTATTTATTATATTATTTGAAATCCTACATACATACACATACATATATTGCATATCAATACAAATTAATAAAATAATTTCGTAACCGTTACATTTTGTATTACGCAGATTATGCTTCGACTCTAATATACACATATTTATTATTTTTTATCTTTCAAACTAAATACAGTGGAAACTCTCTATAACGAACCTCTACATTACGAAATACTCTCTATATTTTAAATTATGTTAGAGAAGAATGGTTAAAGAAGAACAGAAATTGGTTTGAAAGTGCTGCTGTAGGATATCCTAGTACAAATTACGTGCTTGAAATGGAATAATCAAAAATGAACATACAATTAGAGAGCGATTGCCAATAGGTCAGTTCTTAAATAATTAAAATAATCTTTTAATTTTAATGGTCAATGGATCGAAATTTTTACCTAGAAGAAACATTGTCTCTAAAAGACTGGCCCGAAGCATATAAATGGGTTCAATTAAATAAAAAAATTCTGCAAGTAGATCGTAATAACTTTTACACATTGTCTACAAAATCTAAATATCAGAATATTAGGTACTCCTCTGTCATTGCCGGTCCCAAGCCCGGATGCAAAAAGAGGAGGGGGAGGAGTAACAACCTCGTTAAAAAACCTTGGTTCAGCTGGCCCGGCTGATAGCACCTTGTAAAGGTTCCTGGCGAGGGTACACGTGAACAAATGTAGATGTCAGAAGAAGAAATAAAACTTACGGGACAGGGATTCGGATACCCAGAACCGGCACGTAGGGAGCGAGCGAGCGGGCTCCCACGGGTCGATATCATGCAACCGCCCAGTACATCGGTGAGTAACCAGGCTGATGTTACAGTTTATACTACTGGAAAATCACAAGCAGATTTTAGCAGTAAGAGCAAGCTGACGGCTAGAACTCCGCCTAAGGTAAGGAAGCCAGAAACAACTACATTGCAATCTGATCAATTACCAAAAAGTGAAAACAAAGAAATTGACCTCGAAAGCACACCAAAAATTCAACAAGTAAACACGGCAGAAGAAATGAAATTAATATATGAAAAATGGCAAAGTGAAAAAAAAAGCAAGAATTGATTTAGAACAAGCAGTTCAAAAATTAAATCAACAAATTATAGAACTCCACAACAAAATTAGTTTGTTATCTAAAGACCAGAAGAACGAGATAAATGAATATTTTACAGATGAAGAACAGCTAGATAAAGAAATCAACCATATACAAGATCGAAAGAAAAGAAAAATTAAAAATTCACCTGAAATAATACAAGGTAATAGTCCATTACAGGCAAAGAAAACAATAGAAACGAAGCAAGTAGACAAAGCAAATAACGAGTGTGGGGGCATAAATAAACCTGCACCTAAAGAAAAGAGAGATCCATTACCACGTCCAATAACTGTTAGCAACGTAGCAAATTTCAACATATTCAGAACTAACATATTGAATATTACACAACATCAAGTTACTTCCAAAGCCATAGCTAACGAAGATATAAAGATATCAACAACAAATAGTGATGATTACAGACAAATCAAAAATTATCTGAAAGAAATAGTTTCAAACCAAAACATTCCAAAAAATATAGAATTTCACACATATCAGCTTAAGGACGATAAATGCTATATAGCATTTGCTGGTCAAATTCAGGTTTTTACTAAATATATTCCGATATTTACTAAATATATTCCGGTATTTACTAAATATATTCAGGTTTTTGATAAATATATTCAGGTATTTACCAAAGAAATTCCGGTATTTACCAAATATATTCAGGTTTTTGATAAACAAATTCAGATATTTTTTTTTTTAATTCAGGTATTTTTTTTTTAAATTCAGAATTTTTATTTTAGTCTAAAAAAAAAAAATTTCTCCAATAACAAAATTAAAAATTATTCAAAATTAAAAAAAAAAAAATTCACTAATAACAAATAAAAATTATTCAAACTTATTTCGGAAAAAATTATTATAAAAATCGAACAAAAATAATTTTCAAATTTTGATACATATTATTACTTTATTTTAATTCTCTTAAAGACCTTTAATATCGTATTCTCGTTTCAAATGTTTCTGCACTTGAAAAAAATAGTATGGCTAAAAATAGTTGTTGTTTAGGTATTGTTTAGTTTTAATTCAATCCTCATAATGAACGTATTATTCACTATACCTTAATTTCGGCAGGTATTATTATTGACTATTTTAAACTATTATATTTTTAACATATATATATATTATTGTTTACAGGCACAACTAATTCTGAAAGGTTCTGTATTTTTATTAGGGAGCTAAAAGAAAAATTAGCAGAATTAGGATTGAGCGACAGTTTACTCATAATGGATAACGCCAGAGTCCACAAAACACCTGCAGTTCGCGAACTTGTAGGATTAACACCTGAGTTAAACCTACAGTTCTTATCACCTTATTCTCCGATGTTAAACCCCATCGAGAACGCTTTTTCAAAAATAAAATTATGCGTTAGACAATCTTTAGCAGTGCCAGGTCAGCATGATTTGCTTTATGAAATAGGTCAAGGGGTTCTTTCAATAGGTGCTTGTGATTGCAATAATTGGTTTTTTAATATGATAATGAAAATTGGTCCAGCTATTGCAGGAGAAAACCTTAGCTGATTTGAAATACTTATATTGAAATGATATAAAATTATTTGTAAAATATTTTTATGATTTTTTACCCTAATTTGCAATTTTGAATAATTTTTTTTTTTCTTAATGAAAAATGTTTGCTTTTGTAATTTTGAATAATTTTTATTTGTTATTTATGAAAATATTTTTTTTTGTAATTTTGAATAATTTTTAATTTTGTTATTGAAGAAATTTTTTTTTTAGACTAAAATAAAAATTCTGAATTTAAAAAAAAAATATCTGAATTTAAAAAAAAAATATCTGAATTTGTTTATCAAAAACCTGAATATATTTGGTAAATACCGGAATTTCTTTGGTAAATACCTGAATATATTTATCAAAAACCTGAATATATTTAGTAAATACCGGAATATATTTAGTAAATATCGGAATATATTTAGTAAAAACCTGAATTTGACCAGCAAAAGCCGGTAATCCTCTTATATATTCGTCATAAGAGGATTACCGGCTTCTACAAGTCTGGAAGACATTAAAAGTGAATTAGAACAAAAAAGGCCATCAAGTGATTGCAATTTCAAATGTCATTAAAAAATCTATCGTAGAAGGTAAAAAAATTACAAAAACTTTTCCGTTATTCTATGTGGATTTAATATCAAAAAACAATAATAAAGAAGTATTTCAAATGACAAATCTCCTACATTGTAAGATAAAAGTAGAAACACCAAATAAAATTAAAGGTATTCCTCAATGCACGAATTGTCAAAGATTAGGACATACCAAAAACTTTTGCCAAAGACAACCCAGATGTGTAAAATGTGCCGAAGATCATTACAATAGCAAGTGTAAAAAAAGTCCTGATACCCAACCTAAATGTACTCTATGTGGAAAAATCGGCCACCCGGCTAACTACAAGGGATGCGAAGTTTACCAAAAAGCTGCAAAAAACCAAGCACCGAAAAAGAGACCAGCAGTTCAAACTGTACAAGCTAAATCGGCAGAGAAAGTGACTGCTAATAAAACTTTTGCGCAGGCTATAAAAATAGTAGAGGATAAACCAAATGAACAAACACATTATCCTACAACAGAGAATGAAACAACAATAAATGACCTCATGAAGTTAATAACAAAGTTCCAGTCTGAAGCTAAACAAAACTTCAGGCAGTTAGCAAGGCGCGTAGATGAAATACAGAAAAAAACATCGACGCCATACCAGATTATAGAAAATAAAAATGACAGATAATTCTTTACGAATGATAACATGGAACGCAAACGGCTTAAACCAAAGAGCTCGAGAACTAGAAGTGTTCCTTAACACAAATAATATAGACATAGCACTCATTTCAGAAACGCATTTTACAAATAAAAACTACATAAAAATTCAAGGGTATAAGAGTTACTGGACCACACATCCAAGTGAACGTGCCCGAGGAGGAACTGCAGTTATTATTAAGAAAAACATCTCACACTATCAACAAGATGACATAAGAGAAAATTATATACAAGCCACAATAATAACTGTGAACCATAATGATGCAGAATTGAACATTGTCCATATTGCATATTGTCCACCATCTCACAAAACTGATAAAAAACAGTATATGGAAATCTTTAAGCAGCTGGGATCACGATTTATTATTGCCGGTGACTTTAACGTGAAGCATACAGCATGGGGTTCTCGGCTAATTACACCCAAAAAGGGCAATGAACTCTTAAATTCTATTAAGTTAGCATCTTGTGAATACCACTCATCCAACAGTCCAACATACTGGCCAACAGATTCCAATAAAATACCAGATGTGCTTGATTTTTATATAACGAAAGGTATAGCGTCAAGTTATATTAAAGTAGAAGGAATGGCAGATTTGTCATCAGATCATACTCCAGTTTTAATGGATATAAACTCAAAAGTCATCAAAAAGCAGAGGAAACAAACTTTGACTAATAAGCACACTGACTGGGATCTATTTAGAGACAATCTGGAAAAATTAGTGAATCTCAAAATAAGAATCAAAACAATTGATGATTTGGAATCACAGGCACAGAGATTTATCAACAACATACAAGATGCTGCCGAAAGTGCAACTCCTGTTCCTGTAGAAACTGCTGCGAAAAGTATTTGTTATCCTCTTGAAATTAGGGAACTAATCAAGGAGAGACGTCGAACGAGAAGAGTTTGGCATAGATCCAGACATCCTGCTGACAAAACAATATTTAATAGCACCAGTAACAAATTAAATCGATTAATCAAAAATTATAAGCAAAGTGATATTGATAATTTTCTTGTAAATCTAAGTCCTAAAGCTGATAAAAATTACTCTTTATGGAAAGCAACACGATGTTTTAAAAGACCGGATACGCATGTATCACCTATAAAAACTCTACGAGGAACATGGGCTAGACGCGATGATGAGAAGGCAGAGTTATTCGCTCAACACTTGGCTTCCGTATTTAAACCTCATGATATGCAATCAGACATCAATACAACAAATATGTTTCTTGCTGAAAAAACTTTAAAAACAATTATACCTCTTGAAATTGCACAAGAAATAGATACAAATATAAATCCAAAAAAAGCTCCTGGAATTGATGAAATTTCACCTGGTCTTCTTAGAGAATTACCACGAAAGGGTATTATTTTGATGACATACTTGTACCAAACATGTACCATTATGTTTTAAGGTAGCCCAAATCATTATGCTGAAAAAACCAGATAAACCGCCAAATGAGATTTCATCATATCGCCCAATATCTTTGTTACCAGCTATATCAAAATTGTTTGAAAAATTAGTACTGAAACGTATAAGACCATTGATTAAGATACCAGATTTTCAATTTGGGTTTAGAAAGAAACATTCCACCATTGACCAAATACACAGAATCACTTCAGTAATTGAACAGGCTTTTGAAGAGAAGAAATATTGTCCATCCGTATTTATTGATGTATCACAAGCATTTGATAAAGTCTGGCATGAGGGTCTCATTTATAAATTAAGTAAATTATTACCGAATAACCTTTGCCAACTCCTCAAATCATACATATCTGAGCGTAAATTTAGAGTAGCACATGAAGAAGCTCGCTCTGACTTTTATCCAATACTAGCAGGTGTACCACGAGGAAGCGTCCTAGGACCATTTTTGTACCTAATTTATACCGCAGATATACCTACGTCAAGCGAAACTATTATCGGAACATTTGCCGATGATACAGTAATAATGGCAGTCAGTGAAACACAACAAGATGCAACAGGAAAACTTCAACGTGCTTTAAATAAAGTAACCAAATGGACAAATGATTGGAAGATTAAACTTAATGAACAAAAATCGGTACAAGTAACATACACATTAAAAAAGAAAAACGATCAATATTGCACTTATTTAAATGGCATTCAAATACCACAAGAAAAATCAGCAAAATATTTGGGGTTACATCTAGATGAACGGTTAAACTGGAAACATCACGTTAAACAAAAAGCATTACAAATTAACTTAAAACTACGTGAAATGTGGTGGATTATAGGCAAACATTCTAAACTAAAACTTTCATCCAAAAGACTCATTTATTTGTCAATAATTAAGCCGATATGGACATATGGTATCCAGATGTGGGGATGTACAAAATCATCAAATAGAGCAATTATTCAGCGTAGTCAAAATAAATTTCTTCGTACGATTACCAACGCGTATCGTTATGTAACCAATGAAGAAATTCATAATGACCTTAACATAAAGGTAATCGAAGATGTAATAGGTGAATATGCCACAAAACATCAAAACAGACTTTCGCAGCATGTTAACATAGAAGTTTTACAACTGATGAACAACCGCAACAACACAAGACGATTAAGAAGATTAAAACCATATAATCTAATTAAATAAATAAATACATGTAATGTAATGTAATGTAATTGTAGAAGTAGTATAGAGAATAGGATATTGATTCTATAAACTCAAACAAGTTATGCTTAGTAATTCTAAGTACTTTGTTAAAAATAGTAATAATTTATATAATATTTTATAAGATTTACTAACCATATCCAAAAAGGGATGTTTAATAAAAAAAAAAAATATTACTCCAGAATTGTTTTCTCAATATACTAAAACCGAATGGACTACATATGACGAATTTAACTTTATTTTGGTATTTGGATTATTAAATATGAAAACAACAAATTTGTATGTTCTTGCCCAGGGTATTTAAAAAATTACAAATGTAAACATGCGCTGGGTTTAAAAATAAGAATTAACAAAGTTGAAATACCTCAAGAAGCTAAAAATATTCGCTTAGATGAAAAACGGAAGAGAGGAAGACCTTCTAAAGCCAAAAAAGCTTTAATTATTCATCAATAATGGATTATCTAATTATTTTATATTGTTATATTTGAATTAATATTTTATTTTTTATTGTTTTGTTTTTTTCTTATATTTGTTATGTTTCTTTTATATAAAATAAAACAGTTTTTTTTTATATTTGAATGTTTATTTTATTAATAAATTTTTGCACTATTCCAGTTCTAAATAAAAATTTTAAAAAATGTTAAAGCAAGTAAAAATTGTCGTGCAGAATTCTGAAATTGCTGGGTTGAGTACATATTCTGCAGTGAAATAATTGTCGTTCCGTATACCTAATTTGACGTGCTGAAATATATTCCCCATAAATTTGAACAATGAAAAAACATTGGTACGTATGAACTTCTTTTCTGTCAAATTTGAATTTTTTGTGTGAAGTAATAACAATTTTGGATTTCAAAATAAAAAGTTTTAATCATAATTACAATGGGTAAGAATTTAAAAATTTTATATTATGTAAAAATTCAACTATGTATTATAAGTTCAAGAAAACAAAAAGCGTCAGGCAATATCTTTGAATAAGAAACTTGAAATATTATCTGAAGTTGAAAAAGAATTGAAGAAAATAAACATTTGTAAACAGTACAATATACCAGTTAGTACGTTATCAACAATTATAAAAAATAAAGATAAAATTTCTTCTTCAAAAGGACTTTCTAATGGAAAAAAATACGTGAATGTCATTATGATAAAATTGGTAATCTATTTTATTAAGATAAAAACAGCTCGTGCACAAAACCTACCTGTAAGTGGGCCGTTAATTAAATTAAAAGCAATTGAGTTTGCTAAAGCATTTCAATATTCAAATTTTGTGGCCAGTAATGGTTGGCTGGATAAATTTGAAAGACGTCACAATATTGTAAGAAAAACTATTTGTGGTGAGAGTGCAGACGTAAATATTGAAGATGCAGAAAATTGGAAGAAAAAATTGAGGGATATTATTAAAGATTATAGGCCAGAAAATATCTTTAACGCAGATGAAACAGGTTTTTTTTATAAATGCCTGCCAGATCAAACATTAACATTCAAAAATGAAAAATGTTTTGGAGGAAAAAGAAGCATGAAAGGGTTACATGTCTTTTGTGTGGAACGGAAAATCTGATACCATTTGTTATCGGCAAAAGTGCTAATCCTCGCTGTTTCCGCTGTAATCCTCGCAAAATTTGGGAGTTAAATATGCCAATAATAGAAAAGCTTTGATGACAACCGATATTTTTGATAAATAATTATTAGAAATTGACGAAAAATTTGCTAAACAAAAACGTAAGATTTTACTTTTTATTGATAATTGTCCTTGCCATGGAAAAAACATTCAAGATAAGTTATTTGCTGTAAAATTAATATTTTTCCCCCCAAACATGACTTCAATATTACAACCGTTAGATTTAGGAATCATACAAAATTTAAAAGTTTTATATAGAAGAAATATTTTAAAACTACATCTGCAAGACATGGAATTAAATAGTAAAACTACGATTTCTTTACTGGATTTTACTCGCAATATATCAATTGTATGGAACGCTGAAACAATTAAGAAATGTTTTATTAAAGCTGGGTTTCTTCATGATAATGACGAAGACGACATTCCTTTAGCAATGTTAGTAAATGCAGTCGATGTTAATTCAGAAGATACAACAACTGATTTATGGAATGAATGGTAAGTGCAAAACGCAGATGCTCATATAAATGTGGAAGGTTATATTTTTATCGATAACGATTTATTAACTTATGAATTACCAAATGAAGAAAATATTATTAAGGAATGTTCTAGTTCAAAATCTGATGAAAGTGAAGAAGAAGAGCATCAAGTTGTGCAAAAACCTTCAATTAGTGAAATAAACACATCTTTAGATATTATACAAAGAGCAATCAAAACATATAATACCAACAATAATATTCATTATCATTTTGATAAAGTAAAAATATGTTTTCGATTCAAGAAAACTCAAAAAACAATAACAAATTTTTTTGAAAAAAAATAAATTAAAAAAATCCTAAATAAAATTATAAAATTATTTTTTATTTCTTTTACATTAATACATACATATATCTACGTATCTAATTTAAGTTTTGGAAAGATGAAAATTTTTCGACTCCTATATAGCGAAAACCCTCTATAACGAATAAAACTTAATGGCAATTACGATTTCGCTATAGAGAGTTTCCACTATACTAAAAAAAGAAAAAATCAACAAATATATTTGTATTATATTAAATATATAAATATATTTTAATTGATAAAATATAGAATTTAGTTAATATAAATAATAACAAAAAATAATTAAGGATATAAAAGACAATTAGTTTAAGGAACAGATTTAGAAACTAATTTTGAAATTGTATAATTATGAATGTTTTCTCAGTCCCTCAGATGTTAATTAAAATAATAATCCATTTTTAAATGACCTAGATGTGATATAGGTAAAATAAAATTACCTACCCACTCAATGTAAATAAAAAATTAATCTCTTATATTATCTACAAATCCAATTTTTTATTTAGGTAGCTACAAACCTTTTTTTTATATGAATAAAAAATTACAAAAACTTTCCGCTTTTGAAAAATCAGCTGACTAAACATTTTTCGACGATAACTATCTTCGAATGAACTAAATTTTACACACACATTCATAAGTGTATAAATTGGCAACTACACTTAAAACTACACTCGTGTGGGCCTGAGCAATATTCACTTACGTAATTCTTAATGGAAAATTACGTGAATGCAACTTCGCTACAAATTTTTAAAGAAACTATCCAAATAAATTAAATTTATTTGTAATTTTTCTTATTATTTCTGTTGAATTAAAAAAAAAAAAAAAAATTTTACTTTTTAAGGAGAATCGAACTCACATCTATTCACACCCGTAGCCACTTCGCTAACCACTAAACCATACAATTCTTATAACTTTATGGTCAGATTTCTAATATAAATATATCATTAAGTGACAGAATGAAAAATAAACCCACAGACACAGTCAAGATCATAGAAAAGTATATAATAAATAAGAGCTTGGTTTATTAATTAAAATAAGTTAGTTTATTCAAAAATTCGGTCGAACCAACAGTACTTTTACTTTTGCCTCGCCCAAGAGTAAATTTAATTTTAATGAAAATAATTCTGATTTTGATTTCGGTAGGTTTAAAATGTAGTTTTATGATTCTTAATATTATATATTGTTACATATAATTTGTACACTTGCCATCCCTACATGTAAATATAATAATAAAACATAGTCTTATCTTTTTCAAATATAGTGTTTATTACAATTACATCTTTAATGAATAAAAATCAAAGACAAATAGCTTTAAGTACAAACATGTTAATGGATAATAAAATCACATGTCATTTAATACAATAGTAATATAGCTTTAGTTTAAGTACAGTTATATTGTTAATAAAAAGAGCAACTTGAGTGCAAGTTGCCTTCTTGTTGATTTGAATTTAGAACAATAAAGTTGAAATCAGAAATAAATGAGTTTCAATTATAACTGGCGCAGTCTAAACTAAAAAAAGAACCTTCGTAAGAAAATAAAATAAAATAATTTAGTATAAAAAAAAAAATAATAATAAAATAGATAAAACAATTATTAAGTAAAGTTTAATAAAATTATTTTTATAAAATTCAAGAGTATTAAATAAAATTTGACAAAGTGAAAAACAACAAAGTGAAAATAAAATGGCGTTACAATATCTAAAATAGACTTTGGATAATTTAAGGAAAACTGAAAGCACGTGTTATATATTATATTTTAATCAAATTAGCTAAATTCGAAAAAAAAAAAAAAAAATTATTTAAAATACTGAAAATAGTGAAAAAAAATAAAATAAACTAGATCAGGTACTTATTAAAGAAAGTTTAATAAAACAAATTTAAATTCTTTTAAATAAAATTCATAATGGTTAGTAAAGTGAAAAATAATACTACAGAAAATAAAAATTAAAAAAAAAAGACGTCTTAATATCAAAAAAAAAAAAAAGACTTTATGAAATTAAAATTTAATGAAGATCGAAAACCATGTGTGTTAATAATAAACTTAGCTAAAACTAGTTAAAATCGGATTAAAATAATTGTGTTCATTATTAAACCAACAATCTTGATTTTTTTAAAATTATCTTCCAATAACAAAAACTATTGAAAATAAAGTAAAATGTGTTTCACTTATTAGTTATTTATTACAAATAAATAAAATAATAATACACTGCCAAATAAATAATACATCAAAATTTTTTCTTGATATTTAATGCAAAATATGGAATTAACAACATTTTAAGTTGTCATATCGAAGCAGAGAAAAAAAAAACAACACGAAGAAAACACAATAAAGAAAGGAAAGAAGCTCGTTTGGTAGCAGACTTGTAAAAAAAAGAAGAAGAAATATATAAAACAAGAAATAAAAACAAATTTGAAAGGGTACATGCAAATGTAAGTCTAAATTTAATTTTTCTTGGTTCTCGCTAAATAGTAATTAAAAATAACAAAACGAAAAAAGACAAGAATATAAAATTAAAATTAGATTAAATCATAAAAAAAACAAAATAAAAATCAAAACTTTAGCTGTTCGAAAGAAAAGAGACAGAAAAACTATAAAATAAAATTAAAATAAATTTAACCTCAATATAAAAAAAAAAAAAAAAAAAACCATAAATTCAAATAAAACACAAGCAACTCATAATTAATTTAATTTAAATATTGAATTTCAAGCAAAAAAAAATATAAAAAATAAAATTCGATATATATACGTATGTATAGATGTATGTAATTTAAACTAACTCAGAATGTAAACTTATTACAATAGAATAAAATAGACGGAAAAACAAGGTGTATAGATATATTTTATATATAATAGTATATAAAATACTTATTTAAATATACTTAATTACTTACTTCAGGAGGCCAAGGTTCGACAACGGACTGTAGCACCATAGAAGAAGAAGAATTACTTACATTATAATTGAAAATTAATAAATGAATAAATAAAATTTTATTGTTTTTATATATAGTTGTATTTGATATTTTCTAAAACAATTTTTAGATTTTACATACACTTTTGAAATTAATTTATTTTTTTCAAAAACCATTTTATATGAATTAAAAATTAATAATAATAATAAAAAAAAAAACAAAAAATAAAACAAATAAAAATTTTTAAATTCAAATAAAACAAGAAATATAATTGAATCTATTTAGTTTTATATACATAAGATTATATATTATGTTATACGTACAGTATATATGTACAAAATTGTTTATGTTATATATTACAATTTTATTTTTATGTAAAGAAAAAAATATTCCTTTTCTCCTTTTCTCCATAGAAAATTATTTTGGTTCCCTATTAAATAGCCATTAAATATAAAAATAATAAATATAAGAAATTTTTTTTAAATTTAATTAAAATTATTCCTTAAATTAAAATAAATAAAAGCTGCCTATTTTTAAATAAATAGAAATAATTGTTTTGAAAATGGAAGAATTAAGCTTGATATATAAATTCAAAGTAACGCTAAGCTTAATAAAAGGTGTTTCGATTTTTGATGGTAAGGACCCAAATGCTCTCCCTGAGTTTGTAGAGATGGTAGAATGCATCTTACCAACCATAAATATGTTCGACAACAACACTGCTTCCATCTTACTAGGCTACGTAAAGGATAAAATTACACAAGATGCAAGATCATCATTGCAATTTAATGGAAATCAAAGTACTTGGATTGAAATAAAAAATATTTTAATTACAAACCACGGAGAGAAATTGTCTCCACATGAATTAGTGGATAAAATCCGTTATTGTCGCGGAACTTCTAACATTGAAGAATTCTACGCCTCTATTAACAAGTTACTTACTAGAATTAATAACTATTATAGGCTAAATATAATTAATGTAGATAACAATGCCATCGAGAGTAATAAAAGAATCGTCTAGATACTTTTAAAAATAATCTCCCAGAACCCGCACGTAGTATAATTTTAAGTAGAAATCCTAGTACCTTAAGAGAAGCTTTCCAAATTATAACCGAAACTAAATATGAAAAGTTGGGCTTTGACAATAGAAGAAATAATTATAGACTAAATAATCAAATACATTCAAATCCAAACTTCCAAATAGATTCAACACAAAACTCTCAAAGAAGCTCAGACCAAAACAATTACCGTAGAAATATCTCAAATCATAATAGACAAAACAACTCTAATAGAAATCCTAATAATTCATTTTTAAATTTTTAAAATAGATCCAATAATCAAAATAGAAACTATAATAATGCATCTGCAAATCTCGAAAGTAGATCACATCAAAGTAGAAACTCTAACAAAAATTCTAATAATTCATTTCCAAAATTTCAAAATAGACCGAATAATCAAAATAGAAACTATAATAATGCATCTGCAAATGTCGAAAATAGATCGTATCAAAGTAGAAACTCTAATAGGAATAACTTTAGAAACAATAATCATAACGCAAACGAACTCATTGATATCTCTACAAACGAACATCGAAATTTTTGCGACCACTTCCTAAACAATTACCCTACATAGTACTAGAAAATCCTATTAAAACCTTAAGATTTTTAATTGATACTGGAGCTGAATTTAGTATCATCAACCCAAATGGTTGCCAACCAAAATGGAGGAGTCCCATAAGAAAATAATGCCTCAAAACCCTAAACGGAAACGTACATACGGACGTAAAATGTAAATTTACAATTTTACAAGAATTTAACAAAAAGAATTATTTCGTTAAATTTCTAGAGATCATATTTCATGACAAGTTTGATGGACTCATTGGCAACAACATCTTGGAACATTTAAAAGTAATTATAAACTATGAAAATCGCGTTTTGAAAACTCGTAATGCCGAAATACAAATTTTCCTAAACGAATCAGAAGAAAACTATTATAGAAACTGTTACAAAGAAAATGTAACAGAGTTATTTTCATTCGAATTTAGACCATTTAATTTACTAGACCACATTCAAAGTTCTCACTTAAATGATGAAGAAGTTAAGTTGCTACATAAATTAATTTTAAACAATAAGAATGTTTTCTATAAAGAAGGTGACAACCTATCTTTCACAAGTCACATAAAACACTCCATTGTCACAAAAAATGAAATACCGATTTACTCACGTACATACCGTTATCCGGAAGTCCATAAAAACGAAGTTAATTTGCAAATCAAAGAAATGCTTCGTAACAAGAAAATCCAAAACTCAAATTCACCATACAATTCACCCATATGGGTTGTTCCGAAAAAAGTTGATAGCAGTGGTGAACAAAAGTGGTGGATAGTTATCGATTATAGAAAGCTGAATAACATAACTGTCGATGATAAATATCCTATTCCTTACATAGAAGATATTGTCGAAAAACTGGGTAAAGCCAACTATTTCACTTCCTTTGATTTAGCTAAGAGTTTCCACCAGATCGAACTAAACCCTAAAGATCGTGCAAAAACAGCTTTCTCGACTGCGAATGGTCACTATGAGTTCCTTCGTTTGCCACTCGGACTAAAAAACGGACCTGCAACATTTCAAAGACTAATTAACGAGGTGCTAAAAGAATTTATTAATTTAACATGCGTTGTATATATGCATGATAGTTTGATATTCTCCACATCGCTCCAAGAGCATATAGAAGCAGTTGGAAAAATTCTCGAAAAACTTTCAAAGATGAATTTGAAAATCCAACTAGACAAATGTTCCTTTTTGAAAAAGCAGACAGAGTTTTTGGGTCATATGGTCACCGATAAAGGTATTAAACCAAACCCAAAGAAAATCGAGTCAATTCTAAAAATTCAGTTACCTTAAAATCAAAAACAAATTAAAGGTTTTTTGGGAATAACAGGGTTCTACAGAAAATGTATTAGGGACTACGCGAAAGGAGCTCACCCCTAATAAAACATTTGAAAAAGGGTTAAAAAATAGAAAAAAGATGTAAATGATAAGAATACTGAAGCGCATTTGAAAAATTAAAAAAATTATTAACATCAGATCCAATCCTCAAATATCCGGACTTCGAAAAAACCTTTGTCCTTACTACAGACGCATCGGATTTCGCATTAGGTGCCGTGTTGGAACAAAACAATCATCCAATTGCCTATATTTCACGCACGCTTAATAAACACGAAATCAATTACTCGACGATCGAGAAAGAATTATTGCGTATAGTGTGGGCAACCAAACAATTTAGACCCTATCTGTTCGGACGTAAATTCAAAATTAAAACTGACCATAGACCACTTATTTGGCTCAACGGACTAAAAGAACCAAATTGTAAGCTACAACGGTGGAAAATCCCTTTAAACGAATTCGATTTTGATATCGAATATGTAAAAGGAAGACAAAATTACGTTGCAGACGGTTTATCGCGTATAAAGATTGATGAACATCTAGAATTACCAATATTTTATCTAGACCAATATTTTATTTAGAGGAGAATCTAAATGTATTAGCTGCCAATAGCACAAGCACAAGATTAAAACAATCTCAAATTTATAGTAACGAAAGTTGCAACGATTCTGAAGCTATGACAACTAACGCTACAATTCATAGTGCAAACGAAGACCCATCCGACCTTATTTACATTACTGAGAAACCCATAAACTTTTATAAGAATCAAATCTATTTAAAAGAATCGCAAAAAGAAAAATGTTCTTTAAAAATTATTCATAAAAAATGTCAGAATACAATTTCCGTCTCTCGTCGTAGTAATCTTTTGAATCTAATGAAGCGAGTCATAATAGATAAAGGCTTAATGTGCATACATTGCAATAAAAGAATCAAGACCTTTATCAAAAATATTTTTCAAGCAATAAAAACCTAACTATTTTAAAATCCTCAAATAAACTAATAGATATTACAGATAGAAATGAAGTACTCACCATTATAAAAGAAGAACATACGCGAAATAATCATAGGGGCATTAACTAAGTTTTTAGAGAAATAAAAGAAAAATACTACTATCCCTACTTAGAAATAGAAATAAGTAGAATCATAAATAATTGCGAAATTTGCAATATCGCTAAACATGATAGATCTCCCGCCAAAATTCAATTTAAGTTAACGGAAACACCCCATAATATTAATGACATTGTACATATGGATATTGGTTTCCGGAGAGAAACAAACCATATCTAACTACCATAGACAAATTCTCAAAATACGCTTCCATACATAAATTAAACGATAGAATATGGGTATCTATTCTTGAGGCTATAAAAGAAAGGATACGATTCTTAGGCAAAATGAAAAAACTTATTTCGGACGGAGAGAGGTGCATAATTCATAATACTGTTGAATTATTTCTGAAAGAAAATTCCATAATTTTTCACCAAACTACAGCTTCACATAAAACAGGTAATAGTGCTGTACAGAGATTACATGGAACATTAAATGAGCATATGAGAATAATTAATACTGAAGGAAACGTAAAGGAATTAGATGACAAAATATTTAAAATCATAACTTCTTACAATAATTCAATTCACACTACAACAAACGTCAGACCAATAGACCTTTTAGAGGAAAACCTAAATAAAACGGACATAGAAAATCTTAAAGATAAACTTGAAAAAAAAAAATATCTACGAATAAAAAAATTAAATACACACAAAGACCAAAACCCGAACCTCACAAAAAATATTGTACAGCATAGAAATATAGCAAAAAATAGCCCAAAATATAAAAGAATTAAGGTATATTCCAGAAATAAAAACTGCATTACAGATAAAACAACTGATCGCAAGATCAAATATTCTTCTTCTTCTTTAATGGCGCTACAGTCCGTTGTCGAACCTTGGCCTCCTGAATCATCCTCTTTCAGTTCACGCGATTTTGGGCAGCAGTTATCCAATTTTGCTCTTGCAGCATTGATACAGCGTCTGACTCGACTGCATCAACCCATCGATTTCTCGGCTTTCCCACTGGTCTTTTTCTATCTATTTTCCCGTTCAATACTTTTTTTGGAATGCGGGAATCTGGCATACGTTGTATGTGACCGGCCCACCTAAGGCATTGTAGCTTGATGTATGTCACAAGATCGCCGTCGGTGTATACATTGTATAGCTCTGCGTTGCGTCGCATTCTAAATTGGCCCTGGTCGATAATTGGCCCGATCATTTTACGTAGTATTTTTCTTTCGAAACGGGAAAGTAGGTTTGCCGTCGCTTGGGTGATCGTCCACGTTTCACTGCCGTAGCATAACACCGATCTGATAAGAGATTTATACAGCTCAAGTTTACATTTTCTGCTGACTTCTCGAGATCTCATTATCTTCAACACAGAGTAGTATGCGTTGTTTGCCTTGCCTATCCTTCGGGTTACCTCTGATGTTTCATCGTTTCCACTTGTTATTTCGGCCCCTAGATAGACAAAACTTTTTACTACTTCCACGTTGTCATCACCAAAAGTAATGTTTTGTTTCTCTCTCTGGTTACGTCTGGATACTACTAACATTTTCGTCTTATCGATGTTTATCCTCAGACCCAGTTCTAAAGCTGTTTTCTCTAACTGGATATAGCATTCTCTGACACCTGCCTCTGATCTTCCTAGTAGATTTAAGTCGTCTGCGTATGCTGCTATCTGGGTGGTTTTGAATAGCAACGTGACATTCGGGTCAGATGGGATTTTCCTGACTATATGCTCCAGGGCAAGATTGAAAAGCATAGGCGCGAGTCCATCCCCCTCATCTCCCTGTTTGATGTTGAAGGGTTCTGTGAGATCCCCTTGGATTTTTACCCTCGCGCTTGTGTTTTGCATAGTAGCTTTAATCAATCTTACTAGCTTTGCCGGTACGCCTAGGTTGCTTAAAACTACATATATTTTTTCCCTTTGGATTGAGTCATAGGCGGTCTTTAAATCTACGAAGATTTGATGTACATCGACATTTCTTTCCCAGCACTTCTCCAATACCTGCTTCAGCACAAATAGCTGGTCCGTTGTAGACCGTTCTGACCTGAAACCGGACTGGTAGTCGCCTATGATGTTTTCGGAAATTATTTCTAAGCGGGCATTCAAGATGTTAGTGAAAACTTTGTAGGAAGTGCTAAGTAGCGATATCCCTCTGTAATTTTTACAGTTGAGCTTGTCTCCTTTTTTGTAGATTGGACATATAATACTTAGTTGCCAGTCAGCGGGTATTTTTTCTCTTGCCACACCTTTAGTGTTATTTTATGAAGGATTTTTTGTACCGTTTCTCCTCCATCTCGCAGAAGTTCAGCCGGAATGTTAACTGCACCAGGAGCCTTGTTATTTTTCAATAGCTCTATGGCATTGACCATATGTTGTCCCGTGATTTCATTTTGGGTTTGCCTTTCCACTGTGATCTGTTCTTGTTCAATTACTTCATCGTTTGGTGCATTTAGTAAGGTTTCAAAATATTTTTTCCACCTGTTCTTAATGTCATCCTCAGATGATAAAAGATTATCTTCTGCGTCTCTATATAAGTTTGACTGGGCTTTGTAACCATCTCTGATGATGCGGATGTCTTTGTATGCTGCTCTGATACTATCGCGATTTTGCAAATTATCTTGAACCTTTCTTAGCGCATCGTTCTGCCATTTCCTTTTTTTCTTTCTGCAGATTTTGTCGGCCTCTCTTCTAAGTTGCTCGAAATGTAGTTGCTTAGCACGTGTTGGTCTACTTTTCATTAACCCACATTTCATTTAGCTCCATGTGTTGCAACTCCTCTAGATTTAAGTTTGTCTCAATCGACGCTTTGTACTCGTTTTTCACAGATGTTATATTGAGTTTGCTTACGTCCAGCTTCGTTGCATTGTGTTTCCTCAATGCTCGTTTGGCTATGATTCTGCTCCTATATCTGACTTTCACAAGATTATGATCCGATCCACAGCAGGCTCCTCTATAGGCTCTTACATCCATGATGTGGGATACCCCTCTCTTTTCAACTAAAACGTGATCAATTTGGTTGAACGTTTTTCCGTTGGGAGATACCCATGTGATCTTATGAATGTCCTTGTGGGGGAAGAATGTGGATGATATAACCATTCTTTTGCTACTCGCGAAATCGATTAATCTTTGTCCGTTATCGTTGGTGGAACTATGTAGGCTGTGTTCTCCAATCGTGCCTTTGTATACTTCCTCTTTTCCAATTTTCGCATTTTTCGCATCTGTTGCTTGGGTCGATGCCGTGTTTCCATTTGTATCCGAGGCTTTGATTTAGGTTTCGTAACAATATATTTTACTGGATAGGGCTGTTAACCGTATGCCAAACCCCCATATTTGGAGGGCCGTTGGGTTTGAAGAGTTGCTTCAGAATTTGCCATATAATGCGTTGAAGTTCTCATAACTATGTTACGAGTTCAACTGCATTATATAGCGTTTTCCTACTTCCTGAGACGCCGATGTATGTGGCCATTCAGGTTGCAACTATTCTTCCCTCCTCCTTTCTCAACCGGGCTTGGGACCGGCTACGGCGGAGAAGATCAAATATTATATATCACAAATCAAAAGAAAATTTAAACACCAAACCTATTTTTTTTTCAGAATTGAATCTTACTAGTATAATATAAAAAAAAAAATTAGCTATCGTCGTAGTAGTTGTGAAGGGTTCTAACCCACAAAACCCATTTTTTTTGTGTTTTTACAACCATGTGTTCAAAATATTATGAAATTTTACGTTTTTGTCAAAAATATAACTAAAACTATTATTTTGAATGAGTTACACTATATTTGCTAATAGTTACAAGTCACAATTTATTATAGTGAATAGTTACAAGCGGCTTAAACCTTTTCACCATAAAAATTTGCTCAATCTGTTTAACATATTTTGAAAGAGTGAATGGTTCTAACCCACAGATTTCTTTGAAAAAAGAAGCGTTGTTTTAATTTTTGTATAGTTTTTATATGAAGATTTAAAACACCTATGCATGTAAAAATTATAAGAATTATATTATATCTACATATTTATTATATATTATAGCTCTATATATTTTTAAAAACAGAAATATCAAAAGAATCGTATAAATGTAGTACCTATACCTATATTATTATATTATTACTGTACATATTTTTTTTAAATAAAAATTATAAGAAGCGTATAGTTATATAGCATATATATTATAGATTTATATATTTTATTTTTCTATATAACAAAGTAACAAATTCGTAGAAACCATTACATTAGTTTTATTCTATTCAATGGATATTGATTTTTAAAATTTAATTTTACTTTGTCAAAGGTTGCTTTGATTATTTGTAAATAATATATTTCTAATAAAAAAAACCGTTAAATTTTAAATTTACATACGTACTTGGTTTTCTTGGTGTAAAATTTTAAAGGTTTTTCGACAAAATAATTATTCAGTTTTTGAATTTTGATGTGTTAAGATGATGTCAAGAGGTAAATTGCTAGTGCAATTAGCACAAAATCAAAGAAAAAAGCAGGAAAATAATACTGATTTAAATAAGGAAAATGAAAATCAAAATTTTGAAATCAGATTTTGATTTTGAAATCAGTGTCAATAGGTAACTACATTTTAAAAATTTTACATTATATACCGGAATTTATTTCTATTTGGCAATTTAGACGACACACAATCATATCTTCAAAATAATTTTGCCGGTGACTTTGATAGTAATTTTGAAAATACGGACAACATTCCTGTGATAAAAATAATTAATATTGGTGAGATTTTAAATTTTAATATCATGAAAACCAAAATTAAATGTGTTATTACTTTATAGATAGACAACAAGTGCAGGAAAATATTGTTACTTTTGGCGCACCTTCTACTATCTATGATTGGTCTATAAATAGTGATCAAAATAGTCATAATGATTCTGACTTTACAGGAAGTGGATCTTCTAGTTTCAGACCATCTAATGTTGATGATGAGTCTTCAACATCTGGAAATTCTTATTATCAAATTGAAAAAAACTTAGAGTGTGAAGAGGAACAAACGGTTAATAATGAAAGAAAGTTATTAACTAGAAAGAAAAAGAAAAATCCTTCATCTTGGAAAAGAAATATTCAAAAAAAGTTAAGATTTGATGGAAAACCATATTACACACAAAAGGGAAAATTAAAGTCTGCAAAATTAATAGAGGATGTGGAATGTCGGTGTCATTACAAGTGTAACACTTTTTTTACAAAAACTCAAAGGAGAGATATTTTGGAAAAGTTTTTGGAGTTAAAATCACAAGAACTGAGATGGAGTTTTATTATAAAACACGTTACCAGTATACCTAAAAAACGTTGTTATGCCGATCAAAATTCAAATAGAGCTAACACTTACGTTTACAAATTAACTTCAAATGGGATAAGTCGACAAGTATGCCAAAAATTTTTTTTGAAAACACTGGGCTATTTCATCTAAAACAGTGAGAACTGCAATAAGTAAACAGACAGATGAAGGAACAATTAAACCGCGGAAGAAAAAGTCCACCTCAAAAAAAATCCGAAGAAGTCAAAAACATCATTAGAAACCATATAAATTCTATTCCAATAGTAGATTCACATTATTGTCGGACTACATCCAAAAGAAAATATGTACCAAGTGGATTATCTGAGAGAAGGTTATATGAAGACTACAAAGCCTTTTGTCAGGAATTTGATTTTGTTCCACAAAAATTTAGTTTTTATAAGCATATTTTTACAACAGAATTTAATATAGGTTTCCATCGCCCGCAAAAAGACCAATGTGATTTTTGTACAAAATTTGAAAACTCAAATATTGAAGATAAATTAGCTTTAAAAGAGGAATATGATTTGCATTTAAGTAGAAAACAAGAAGCTACAGAGCACAAGGAAAAAGATAAAAACCGTTCAAAAACAGATAGTTCGTTTGCTTGTTTTACAATGGACATGGAAAAAGTTCTTGTTACGCCTTCTCTGAACGTAGGTAAATTATACTATGTTCAAAAATTAAAGACATTCAACTTTACAGTCTATAATTTATCAAATTCTGAAGCTACAAATTATATGTGGCATGAAGGTGTAGGAATGAAGGGATCTTCAGAAATTGCCACTTGTCTATGGAAAACCATATCAGATCTTGGAGCCATTAACGAAGTTACTTTCTACTCCGACACAGCCACAGGACAAAACCGTAATTCTATTAATGCTGCCATGTTTCTAAGAGCTGTTGTACTTTTACCTATCGAAATCATTAACCAAAAATTTATGGAGTCAGGCCATTCGGAAATGGAATGTGACAGTGTACATTCGGCTATTGATAATAGGTCTAGTAAAACTGATATTTTTACACCTGAAGGTTCGTACGCTGTGGTTCGTACCGCAAAATTAAAAAAACCCTTTTATAAAGTAGTGGAATTAAATTATAACGATTTCGCAAATTTTAAATTATTTTCATCTTCGTTAATTAAAAATCGAAATAAAAATACTGATGGAGGAAATGTTAATTGGTTGAAAATCAAGTGGTTGCAGTTTCGAAAAGAAGATCCTACTACTATATTTTATAAAGAGAAACTATCGGATCCCACATTTAAATCTATTTCAATTAGAAAGATGACAACTAGCATTACTAATCTTTTAAACCAAGAAATACCAGCCCTTTATACCGATTTTCTCCCAATAGAAAAGAAAAAATTAGAAAGTTTGATCAAATTGTGTGATTCTAAATGCATCCCGGAAACATATCATGCGTTTTATAGAAGCTTAAAATCTAGTGAAAAAGATTCTTCTCTGTCTTCCGAAGATGAGGCAGAAGTACTATAATATTCAATTAAAAAGCTAAAAATGGATATTGCATTTTAGTTCCTTATGTGAAATGTATTTATATCAATTTTCTTATTTATTTTTTGAATTTTTGAATTTTCTTATTTGTTAATTTTCTTATATTGATTTTGTTTGGATATTCTTAAATTTTATTTTGTTTTTGATATTTTATTTTGTTATTAAATGATTTATTATTTTCCTTTTTATTTTATAAGAAAGCACTAAGCCACACTATAAGTGTGAAAAAAAAAAATTGTGAATGGTTTCAAGCCACATAAAATCTTAAAATGCATATTTTTTTTTATTTTTTTTTTTAAATAATATTTTTAATTTTATTTTTAAACAATAAAAAATATTGAAATAAATAATTTAAACATTTTTTACTCTCAAAATTTAAGAAAACCAAAAAATTCCGTATACAATTTTTTAAAATCTCTTTATTTCAAAAACTATTTTGTGTGGGTTAGAACCCTTAGCAACTACTACGACGCTATGATTATTCCATTTTCAAAACCTATTTTAACGAATTTATGTATTAAAAAACAATACAAAAAAAATGTATTCCTATTTTAACGAATTTATGTATTAAACACAAAAAAAAGAAATTTATATTATAGTATATAAGTGTATGAAATGTAAATTACTAATTTCTTTACAAATATGTATTGACTAAATACTGTGAGAATTATACATAGAAATCATTAAAAATTAAAATAAAAATTAGCTAATAATTAAAACACAAAAAACAAAAAATGTAAAAATTAATTAATTTTGGAGACCAAAATATCTTAGGGGTGGAGGTGTTACATATAATTTGTACACTTGCCATCCCTACATGTAAATATAATAATAAAACATAGTCTTATCTCTTTCAAATATAGTGTTTATTACCATTACATCTTTAATGAATAAAAATCAAATACATATAGCTTTAAGTACAAACATGTTAATGGAAAATAAAATCACATGTCATTTAATACAATTGTAATAAAGCTTTAGTTTAAGTACAGTTATATTGTTAATAAAAAGAACAACTTGAGTGCAAGTTGCCTTCTTGTTGATTTGAATTTAGAACAATAAAGTTGAAATCAGAAATAAATGAGTTTCAATTATAACTATATATTTTCATAAATATCAAATTACAATATTGTAATAATTTTGTTAACTTTAAATTTTTCTCTCGGAAAATAATTAATTTCGTAATTATTGTAAAATTGTCATATCAGCAAATTTTATAACATTAATTAGCTGTTAATTATTAGCTAAGGAACAGTTTAAATTTGTCATTTACAGTTTAAATTGGATAGTAATTTTTTAGTTTTTTTTAAAAAGACGCTGGAGAAAAACTAGGATATATTAGATATTCGCAGGGATTGATCCAGAAATATTAAACGCAGCGGTAACCGTGAGAACATAACTAAACTCCAACGACAACTAGTATTCAGTTATTGTAGCAGTGAGAATACAATTCAGAATACAAAGTAAATATAATCGTGCCGCAGTAGGTCCTTTGAGAGAATAAAAGCTTAGGACTAAACAGGAATCATACGTTATATTTCAAAATAACCATAAGAAAAAGCTGAACCTTCTTATTAACTAAGGAAACGTTAAACCTTATATCAAATGCAAACTATTCTAATTATAACGTAAGTAAACAAAAATATAAAAGATTAATTACAAAAAAAAAAATAAGAAACATATAAAAAAAAAATATAAATTAAAATAACAAAACACAGCTTTTGCAGAAGAAAACCAACCTTTTGCAAAGCAAAACCAACTTTTTGTAATTCAAATTCAACCTTTGAATTTAGTGCAAAACCTGTATAATAGAAGATATTAAACAATCTATTAGACAATTCAATAATGTAAGAAAAGCCCAACTCGAGCTTATTAGAAATCTAAAACCTCGCTTAGAAAATGTTGCCTTTTAATATCATATAACATTTTCGATGACAGCTATAATGACGTCAAAAAATTTCTAAACTTGAAAGCTAATGATCCAAATACACCATTAAGAACTGACAACAACTTTATCATCAATAAGTTCTTGGAGGATATTTCAACTAAATTCAAAGCATAATGGGATAGAAGTGGTAACATTTTGTTTGAAGTTCCAGATAAAAAAATTGCAGATATATTACTAAAAAAATTAAACTAGGTTATGTCGATATTAAAGTAGAATTAAACAAAAATTTAAATTATTCAAAAGGGCTTATCTTTGACCTTATTCAGGTCGATAGTGCCTCACTGGATTGAAAGATAAAAATCCTACTGTAATAGAAGTTTTCAAGTTAACAAAGATGACTAATTCACAAAAAGTATGCACTGGTGCAGTGATTGTAACATTTGATTCTATTGAACTTCCAGAGTTAATAATAAGTGGGTTTACTTGTCATCCGGTAAAAAAATGGTATCCAAATCCTATGAGATGCAGCAAATGCCAGGCACTAGGTCATCTACAAAAATACTGTAATAACTCACCCAGATGTGCTGATTGTGGCACTGAGCGACCAGAAGGTGATACAAAACATTCTCAAAATTGCAAAACTTTCAGCTGTGTTAATTGCCAAGGTGCTAACCACAGTGCTGTTTCAAATTCATGCCCGTCTTACGCTAAGGAACGAGAAGTTTTAAAAATTAAAACTGATAAACATTGTACCAAACGAGAAGCGTATTTACATTATGAAATAATCTACAAAACGTCAAAAGTACCTTCAGCCCAAACTTTTGCACAGCTGTTCAATAATCAAATAAACTCTACAGAGAACGAAACAATTAACCCAGTACACAAAAACTTAACGAATAAAGTCGCACCAAAGATTCGAACCATTTCAACTAAAATAGAAACAAAATCATTAAACACAACGAAAAACACAACAAACAATTATGTGATACCAGAGCTTAATGCCGAAATGAGATCGACAATTACAGAAGTTAACGAAACGATAAGTAATAAAAATAAAATAAGTAATATTTTAAATGATAATACTGAACATTCATACCTGCATGACAGTAACAATGGTTATAGCAGTAAAAATGTTCCAAATTACAATAAAAATAACACGCATTTAAATCATACAAAAATCATAAATTTAAATATTGATAACGATGAAATGTTTAATGATTTAAGTTCAACAGCTGATATTGCTTTACCTTTATCTGATGTTGAATCTTTTGACTCCTAAATCTAAGTTACATAGTTTTTTTTTTATTTTTGTTTTCTAGCTAAGTTTTTTTCATAATATATATATTTTTTTTTGTATCTTCATTTAAATTAAATTAACTCAATTGAATTTACTAAAATAATTACATAGAACTTAACTCAAAGTAAATTAAAATTAAATTTTTCTTAATTAATTGTTATTAGTATTTAAATTTTGATCCACTCAAAAAATTAAAGTAGTAATTAAATTTTAATTAATTTTAAGAACAGATTTACTTAATAAGTAATTAAATGATACATAATACTAATAATAGCAGAAGGAAATATAGCCTCTTAAAGTGGAATATGCAAGGTTATGTAGCAAATGAAAATGCCAACTTTATGACAAATATGTGCTCAGAAGTTTCACAGGATAATGTTTATACTCCTGAATTTCAGATAGAAAAAGTGCGTTTTGTCCTCCCAGACACAAATTAGACCAAGCTAGATGATAAAATCACATTAAACGAAGTGAATAACGTTTTATTCAAATTTACTGGTACGTCTCCAGGCATCGATGGAGTTTCGTATGGTATGCTGAAGCATACTTTAAAAATAGACTAGTAAATCTATACAACAAAATACTTAGTTCAGTACTATTTCCACAGGCATGGAAATTAGCTGAACTAGTACCATTACAGATTCATATAGCTGCTGGCAACCATGTCCAAAATACTAGAAAAGATTTTACCGAGCAGATTGAGTTGGTTCCTTGAAAAAAAACTTTCAAGCAAAATACATGGCTTTAGAGCAAATAGGAGCACTCAGACATTATTGCAAACACTAGAATTCGAAGTCTCCATGGCACTGCATAATAAGTAACATGTTTCAGTAGTTTCCTGTGACATAGAAAAACTTTTGACCGAATAACTAAACATAAAGTGTTAGAGCAATTGATAAATTCTAATCTACTAAAAAGCTGAATTATGATCATCACATCAAAAATCTTGTAAGAAAACTAAAAAAAAACAAATAATTTATTAAAACTAATTTGTAATAACAAGTTTGGTCCTCCAATCAAAACAGCGTTACAAATTGCAAAAGCTTTACAGTTTAGCAAAATTGATTACGTCATATCGGTATATGGGTATACCAACAAAACACATATCAATCAAATACAAAGGCAAATAAACCTGTCCGCAAGAATTGCTTTAGGAGATTTAAGATCCACGAATATCGACAGTCTATTTATAGAATCTGGCTTCTCTACATTCGAAGAAAGAAGAGATCTGTTGTCCTCCAAATTTCTACACAAGCAGTTTAGTGATTTTCAACAACCTTTAAATAAATTAGTCTCAGCAATAATCAATGAAGACATATTATACTAAAAATGTCCTCGATGGACATACTCTTTGAAAAACCATTATCAAAAACTTAGAGAACAGAACCTTGGTAAACTAACATAAATAAATTGACATAATGACACATCTCTAGCAGATTTTACAAAACTAAAAACCAATAATGAAATCTATCATCAGTTATTTCAAAACTTGTGTAATTCTTATCCTAATGGATACAAAATTTTTACTGATGCATCTAAATCAGAACAAGGAGCTAAGATGGCCGTTGTAAATACCGATAAACTAATTATTAAGAAAAGATTATCAGCAGACTCGGAAATTTACAACGCAGAAATAATTGGTATATATGAAGCTGGGAGATATTGTGCCAATCTAAACAGCAGCGATGAAATAATTTTCACTGACAGTTTAAGTGCACTTAACGCACTAAAGATCATCTCACACAAACAGCCAGTGGTTGAAAAAATTAGACACTTTTTAATGAACTCCAATACAAACATAAAACTAATATGGATTTCCGGCCACGCAGGAATATCAGGGAACGAGTTTGCCGACAGTGAAGCGAAGTTAGCAGTAGAAAGTCCAACAATTTTTAGTAAAAATTATTTCCCTAGTGTAAAAGCTAAGGAAATAAATAAACAAATCTTGTCTATCGCTAATAGACAATTAAAATGGAACTCCACAATCAACTTTCTAAAAAGTCACTGGCACACACCATTGTCTCCAACATATGAAATTGGCAAAAGATCGCTAGAAGTTAAAATATGTAGAAATCGTCTAGGACACACTTTTCATACAAAGAAACATCTAACTCAAACCCTCCCACATGTCCACAATTTGAGGAATATTATGTCGATTAAGCAAATATTTTTGGAATGCCTGATAACGCTAAATTTTATTCAAACATCAAATACAAATTTAAATTCATTATTACTTCCTAAACATGAAAATGTAGAGATAGTAGAAAAAATAAGCAGGTTGTTTAACATATGGTCCAACATCTAATTTTGCTTACTATTTGTCGTCATGCATAACTTATAAAATTATTAGAGGACCAGAGGACCTATTTTGGACCAGTCGGTTAATTTGGACAACCACAAAATACGAGAAACTAAATACGTATCAAAAAATCTGTGCATGCTAAAACATGCATTATAACCTTAATAATAAAATAAAAAAACTGTATATCGATAAGCTCAGTATTTATGCAACTTTCGAAGTATAAAGTGTTTTTGAAAAAATTTTCGTAAATTTTTAGTGTTTTTTTTTTTGTGTTTTGTGGTTCTGGAAACCGTTACGAAAAAATTTGAATTTGTATATGTCAACTGAGACTAATTAAAAATATTTGTGTTCAATTTGTTTTTTGTAAGTATTTGTTTTGATAATCTTTAGAAAATTTTTATTAAAAAAAGTACTGTTCTGCTATTGTGGACCACTTTAGTTCGGCTAATTTGGCACAGTGGTCCATATTACCCGGTAGGAAAAGTTAGTAAAATTTTTTCAAATTTTCTCCTTTTTAAACTATCTAGAATATGCCGAAAGAAAGAAAAATACGGAATTACCTTGTAGAAAATTTGAAAAAGGCCGCAGAGGAAATCAAAAAAGGTAATATGGGTTTCTTGAAGGCTTCAAAAACATTTGAAGTTCCGAAAACAACTTTACGCCGATATTACAATTTAGATATTGATAAAGATGACTGGAAACCGAAAGCTTTAGGAAGAAATCCAGTTTTTTCGCAAAAAATGGAAGAAGAATTAGTAGAATACATTTTAACAATGGAAAAGCTTTATTTTGGTCTATCACGTAGTGACATTCGTATTTTAGCTTACCAGTTAGCCACCAGAAATGGTATAGCAAACACCTTTTCAAAAATAAATCAATCAGCAGGAAAAGATTGGTTGAAAAACTTCCAGAAACGACACAATGATAAAATTAGCTTCAGAAAACCAACAGGAACTTCTTTAGATAGAGTTAACGGTTTTAATCGGGAAAGTACGAATAAATTCTATGATATTTTGGAAAATGTCTATGAAAAAAACCACTATCCGGCAAACAGAATATTTAACGTGGATGAAACTGGCATTTCTTCCGTGCAAAGTAATCAAACACAAATATTAGCAAAACGAGGTAAACGGCAAATTGGGGTAATGACCTCTGCAGAAAGGGGATCTTTAATTACCATTGTACTATGCATGAGCGCTGGTGGTTTTTTTGTGCCACCTTATTTTATTTTTCCTAGGAAAAGACCGAACATGAGACTGCTTCATAATGCTCCTTTGGACTCTGGACTATCGTTTCATCATTCTGGATGGATTCAAACCCAGATATGTACAAAGTGGTTTGAACACTTCATGAAGTTTGTTAAACCTTCCAAAGATGATCCTGTTGTGCTTATTCTAGATGGCCATTACTCACATACTAAAAACCTGGAAGTAATTGATTTAGCAAGACAAAACGGGGTAACAATCATTTCACTTCCACCTCATTCTTCACACAAAATGCAACCCCTGGATCGCAGTTTAATGGGTCCGTTGAAAAAATATTATAGTGAAGAAGTGAGACAATTTTTGCGTAGAACAGGTCAAAAGGTGACAGTATATGAAAATGCTGAACTTTTTGGTAAAGCTTTTCCTAAGGTTCAAACAGCAGAAATTGCTTTTAAAGGATTTCAGTCTACTGGAATATATCCTTTTAATCGTTTTATTTTTACTGATACAGATTTTATAGAATTACAAAGTGCACCAGTACATAGTATCTATCTAAATTTATTAAACAATGTTGATTTAATATTTCAGAAATTTTGAAAGAAAATGAAAATCCTTCATCAATTACGCTAACTCCGCAAACACAATCACCTCAAGCAGGTAATATAAACAAGTTATAAACAAGTAAGATCGATAATATTTTGTCATTTATATACAGGTCCCAGTCGAGCAAATGAACTTCCTTCGTCAATACAAGCACAACCACCTCAAACAGGTAAACAAGTCAAATTTCAAATTGAGTGTTTTGTTTTATAATAGATCGATAATAGATATTTTATAATTTATAATCAGGTCCTAGTCGAGCAATAGAACTTGTTTCATCAATACAGGCGCAATCACCACGCTCAGGTAAGGATGCCAGATATTTTAAGAAAAGTTTGCAAGTTCTAATAACATGTTTTCAATTTATATTTAGATTCTTATCTTGTCGTAAAACCTTGGAATATTTCTCCAGCCTTCCAAGTCAAAAAAGTTTCAAGGCGTAAAACAGAAGCTAAAATTTTAACTGAATCTCCATACAAAGACGATCTTGAAAATCAACAACAAAAGAAAACACTTATTACACAAAAAGAAAAAGTTAAGAATAACATTTTCAACAAAAATAAGAAACAAAAAAAAGAAAATATGAAACCTACAATAAAAAAGCAAAGAAGATTACGTAAACAAAAACAAAGAAAAATTGAGACTTCTTCTAGCTCTGAAAATGTAGAAAATATTTCGATTCCAGAATCAACTGGAAGTAACATCGACTTAACCTTTCCACCCTCACCAGAAACAATTTGTGAAATATGTTTAAAAAAATTTAAGGAAGATGCTTTTCCAGTGGATTGGATTTCGTGCCTCCAATGTGAATGCAATTGGATACACCAAGTATGCGTTGGAACATTCATATTTATTTGTAAAATGTGCAACGATTTTTATTAGCCTTTATTTTAAATTCTTAAAGTTTTATTGTTGAATTTTTATTTTATTTTTTATATGAATAAAAAAGACTTATCTATGTTTTTGTTAGAATTTAAATTTTTTATTGTCTGTTAAAATGGACCACTAGTCCACTTTACCATAACTGGTAGTCCAAATTACCCTGCCATTTTAAAAAATGAACATTTTTACCTTTTTCACTCTTTTAAACTTAAAAATAAAACGGTTAAACTTAGAACGGTTAAACTTTAAATGACAACGAATTACTGCGTCGCTTTTTTTTTTGTGCGATGAAAATTGACGAAAAACAAAAGAGATAGATCCAGAAATAAGATAGGTGGTCCACAATCACCGCATTTACTCTAACTCAATTAACTTAAAGAATAACTTTTGTAAATAATGTAAATAATTTTTTGTAAATTTTTGTAAATAATTTTTTAGCTACTTAAGAAAATTGTAATACTCAAATATTTTTTTTTATGTTTATATCAATATTCTCTTACCCTTAATGGCCCTAGCAGCCGAGGGTAATATGTACTAACATTACCTAAAATTTTTATGTAATATTAGAAACTTAAATAAATAAATAAATACTATTTATCAAAAATAAATCAAGATATTCTTATAGATATAACTATTTACAATTAATTGATACACAAGAATTACTAAGGATACTAGATCTATGAAAGATTATGTTGTAACTCAAAATCTTATAATATAACGCAAAAAATAAAAATTGGTGCAAACCCTTTTAAAATTGTATAAAAAAATTAACTTTTGAATAATATTTAAAGTATAAATATTTAAATAAAAATATAGAATTTGCAAAAATATCATTATAAAATTATAAATTTGCATGTGGTTTTTGTGAGAATATTCACTCCCAGTGTAAAATTGCTCTCAATAAAATCATTAATTTAAGGTTAAATCAAATCAAATAAGTAAATAAAACAAAAACAACAACATGGCAAGTAGTAGTACGAGTTACATACGTATCAAACTCTGTTCCCACACAAATAACAGACACTACGCCAACACTTCCTGTTATTTTAAATAATTAAATTAAAAACAGTTCATACTTCAATATCTGAAAATAAAATTAATTATTTCCCCATAAAATGTAAAATACGCAATTGCACGAATTACACCAAACTTAAAACTTAGTAGAATAATTAATTTGTATAATTTGTTGAATGGACATTTTGTAATAATATAAATACCTGTTATTTGTTAATTAGAATAAGTCACAATCAAAGTCTTGATTAAGTCTTGATTAAGTCGTATTAAAAAATATTAATAAATAATTACTTTTCTAAATAAATCTTATTATTATTTTATAACAAAAATAAGTTGTTTTTTTTATCCAATCGTGATAACTATAAAAAAAACGGCGCAGTCGTAAGGATAATTCGACTAAACCGAATTATCTAGTGATACGAATCGAAATTATATTTAAATAAATAATATAATTAAATTATTCATAGTGTAAAATTAAAAACAAAAACTCTATAATACACACTAAATAAATTGATCAAAACATTAAGTAAAATATTTTACAGTGTGAAATAGTAATTTCACAGTGTGAAATAAAAATATTTTATAAACACTAAACATTATATTGTTACATAAGATTATAAAAAAAGTGCATGGTAATCATGAGCAAAGCACATGATTATCATACACTTGCAAATAGTAACATGAATCCTAAACTCAAATTCTTTTCTTTTATTTAAATTAATAAATTAATTTAAAATATAAATCGTAACTGTACTTTTAACAAAAATTCTTTTTCATAAATTCACTTTTAAATAAAATAAAAAAGCACAATCATCTTTTTTTATAAGCGTGTAATTTGACTCTCAACTATTTCTAAACTTTGCAATGCATAGCATTGCAACGTTCAATTAAATAATAAAATATGATTAAAAAGGCTGAAGAAGTCCAGTCGTAATAAGTTAAATCTAAAAAAAAAGAATAAATTAAATTTGTATTTAAAATTAAAAGAAGTTTATAAATAAAACAATTAACTTATAAATTATTTAACACTGTGTAAACCATCTAAATAAAAAGAAAGTAAAAATAAAAGAAGTTTATAAATAAAACAATTAACTTATAGATTGATTTAATAAATAAATAAAAATAAAATTAAAACATAAAACCCATTATTATTAAAAATAATAATTTACGTAAAACTATATGAAAAGTGATCAAAGAACATTAATATTTGACAACAACAGAAATTATATGGCACATCAAGTAGATCAACAAAACATCATGGAACATCAAAACGAAATCATAACAGTCGAAATTGTACAGCAACTTCAAACCCCATCAGTGACTCAAAGCAGACAAATAGAACTATTAACTGCTCAACTACAACATTACCAGCAAATCGACTCTCAAAACCAATACAAAGAAAGCGTTTTGAAAGAAATTAGACTTATGTCGACATTCAATGGAGCAAGTGACATAACAATTAATTCATTTGTTAACAGTGCCGAATATTATCTAAATCACATCACGGATCAAAATATAAAAGGGGATGTCAAAACCACTATTATCCACATTCCGCAACTAGACAACTGGGATCTTATAAAAATATTTTTAAAAAGAAGATACAAACCAGAGATAGAACATGATGAGATATGTAGGAAGATATTTGAACTACGAGTAATTTCGGTTAGTGAATTAGCTATACAAATTCAAAATCAAAAATACAAAGCTGATGAGCTTCAGGTGTATTATAGCGATACTCAACATTGATATAATTAATATAGATAACTTTTTGTTAAACACTATAAAAGAAATGTCACAGGGGACTTTGCTTGATAGAATATACAATGAAAATAATTTAAATAAAGTTATTGAAATAATGAACATTAGAAGATATGAAGATTCTTGTGTAAAACAAGCCTTTGAAAGCTAATATAATTAATGAAAATAATTTCAAAAATAATCATTATCGAAATAATTATAAAAATAATGAATAAAATAATAATAATTCGAAAAATTTTAGTAAGCCGACATTTGACAATAATAATCAGTCTTATTAAAGAAATAACTATTCAAATAATAGGATTTTTAATAAAGATAGGAATAATTTTAATCAATCTCATAAGTTCTACGAAAATTCAGGAAACTCTAGACAGTACTCGGGCAAAATCGCCAAGAACAGAGATAGGCTAGACAAGGACAGATAGAACCTATTTAATAAAAAGATTCGGTAATCTATTCTTTAAAGAAGGGGATAAATTGACTAAAAAAACAGAAATTCAGCACGACATAGTCACGACAACGTCAATTTAAAATTATATTGATACTCTCTAAAACATAAGGAGGAAATGGTCAGGAAACAGATCAAGGAAATGGAAAAACAAGGAATTATTCGAAAATGTAATTCAAGATACTCATGCCCTTTGATTGTAGTACCAAAGAAAACAGATAATTCAGGTCTAAAGAAATTTAAAATAGTGGTAAACTACAGAATTTTAAACGACGTAAGAGTGGACGACAAATTCCCTTTACCAAACATTTATTATATTCTAGACAAACTTAGAAAAGATCAATACTTTACAACGTTAGACCTGGCAAAGGGTTATCATCAAATCTCTATTATGGAAAAGGACAGAAAAAAGACAGCTTTCGTGGCACCACACCGACTATACGAATTTAATAGAATTTCGTTTGGTTTAAAAAATACACCAGCGACATTTCAAAGGTTAATGAACGAAATACTGAGAGAATACGTAAACAATGTCTGTGTAGTACATCTAGACAATATACTAATATTCAGTACCTTCAGAAAAGAATTTGAAAATTCAAATAGATAAATGCAACTTCATGACAAAAGAGTCAGAGTTTTTAGGGCACGGTTGCGCATGGTTGTTTAAATTAGAAGAATACCGATTCGATATTGAGTATCTTAAAGGTAAAGAAAATCATATCACAAATTTTCTTAGTAGAATGGAACATAAAGTAAAAGAGGAGAGGATGATAAAAGCTCTACTCAGTCTCTTGGGAACTTTAATTTTGAAGATGACAATACAATGGCAACAGTTCATTCTGCAATTAAAGAACTAATAAACCATAATCCTATAAAAGAAGAAATTGTAAATAAGTATAAAACCCAAATAATTTTAACAAATAATAAAACAATAGAATTAGAAACTCTTTTTGGAAGAAGAATTATAACTATAGCCGAATATGATTTTGACAAATTAGGAGAGATATTTAGAAAATATCTTAATAAAGGTAAAGTAGGAATTTTTTCAGAAATTCCAGATACAAAATATAATGTCGTATAAAATCGCGGCGGCTTACTGTGAGGCTAAAAAATTCCAAGGGAATATTGAGATATAAAAAAACAACTTTTATTAAATATACTCTATACATTATAGTTATAAAATATATACAAAAATCCTATATATAAAAATTTATATATAATATTTGTGCTTATTGTGATTGTGGTGCTACTATTTTGCTGAATTCAAAGACAGCTTATCTTTAGAAGTAAGCTTTACAAAGGGAAAATTGGTAAACCTAAAATTTTAATCAAAGTCAAAATCAACTAAAATAAAATAACAAGGAAACCCGTGAGTTAAACTTTTAAATGCTTATCTGGAAGGAAAGGAACCATCTCTGCTACTATTGTTTCTTGTAAGTCATTTTTTCTCTATTTTAATCTTAAAATAAAACTTAAAAAAATAAATTTTTCTAACGAACATTATATTAAAATTATTAAGAAAGCTTCATAAAAAATTTATAAAATAACTATAGTAACAGAAATTTTTTTTAATAAATAAGTTTCATTATTGGCTTATAAGGAGTGAACGATTCCTTTCCTTACTGTATAAAATATATAGCTAAAGTATAGGACAATGAATTGCCCTTAAATATAAAAATAAGAATTATATGGTGGTCAATCTTTTGCTAAATTAGCATTCTTTAATAATTCAATACGAATACATTGACCGATCTAATAAATATAAATTTGATATGCATACATTGATTAACTATTACAAATCATACAATGAATGCAATACATTGAACAATCACAATTCATAATTTCTTTATGAGTTGTGATTGTTCGCTAATTGGATAAGAATGTAAATGGTATTGATTACCAAATAATATTAATTATAATTAATTATTGTCATAGTATTAGTAGCGTTAGAAATAAGTTATAAATAGTTGAATCAAGTTAAATAAATCAATCAGTTAATATACAGAAATGAAGGAGTTATTATTTATTGCAAATATATAACTATTACATTACCCTAAGTATAGGGATTTCCGTTTAAGATTTGCTAAAAGTTTTAATAAAAACATAATTATGACAGACCCAAACACAGGCCCTAATCCAGGTCCAAATCCAGGCCCAGCAAACAATGGTCCACCTACAATGTCAGTGATTGACGTTTTTAACTCATTACGCATTTTGGATGCAGTTAAAGACCTACCACAATTCGATGGGAATCATAGATTACTATTCGACTTTTTAGATTTAGATAATTGCGAAAATTCCCAATTTAATCAGAATTACTATTGGGACCTTTTATGGTAATTTATTACTTAGAAGAATAAGAAATAAAATCGTGGGACCTGCAAATGAGGTATTAAACATATATGGGACCCCGTTGGTCTGGGATGATATTAGAAATAATTTAATCCTCCACCTTCAAATAAAAGAAACGAAGCATACCCATCAGGGATTCGCATAAAGTAAAATAAAATGCTCCCACAGTACAAACATTTTATGGAGAAGTTATTGAAATTCTCTCTTGTATGACTAACCATATAAATATACACGAAATCAAAAACAATGTGATTGTGGCAAGAAAAATTTTGTATCAAGAAATGAGCCTCAATACATTCTTAACCGGGCTTAACGAACCCCTTGGTTCAACTGTTAGGGCCATGAAATCTGCGACCCTAGCAGAAGCATTTGCCTTTTGTATTAAGGAACAGAATATATACTCAAAATTGAATTTCAAATATTCAAAGGTTCAACCAAGAATTCAACTGAATGTGCAGAGGTCAGAGGGAGAATTTACAATAATAGTACGCAATTCTCAAGACCATTCAACCCACAATTTGTTACCCATCAACAAAATCCTAATTACAGAAACCCACAACAATTCACTACAAATAATCAATATTGTTACGGAAGCAAAATGCATACATTTAACTTAAACAGTCAATTTATAACCTGAACTTTTAAATTTAATCGCATTCCTTAAAATGCATAACAGTTCTTTAACTATCAAATTTCGTAAACGCTAATTTATGAAATTAACAAAACAAAAAACCAACTTGATTATAATCGTATGATTCCAATCAAGTTAAATATTGTTAGAATTTTGCTTATGTAGTATTTTATTCATTCAAACATAAAACAATACAATTATAAAATAACTCGAAAAGGGAACAGGAGTTTCTCTGTAAATAAATTTTTAGAATAAATAAAACGATTTTATTTTTATTTGAATAATAATTTAAAACTATATAAAAATAAGGTACCAAACAGAGCATTGACTATTTCCAATGGAAATAGGATTGGTTCAAACTAAAAATTTAACACAACAAAACAAAAATTATCCGCGAAACTTTATTCAAACAGACTGGACCTCCAAACTTTTTGAACCAAGAACTATTCAATGTTGAACAGGACGAAACTTCACCACAAATAATGACAGAAAACTACCTAACTTACGATATGGCTAATATGACTCAGGACTTCCAAGATAGTCTAGCTCATAATTATCTTAATCATCAAAATTTATTCAAAATTTCAAAATTATTAAAGAAATGAAAACCAAGTGCGAAAATATTGGTAAAACGCTTACTGATACAGATGCTTTGAATGTAATACGTTCTATATTGTTTTTTTCGCAAAAAAGCATTGATTTGATTAAAGAAAATATTATATCACCTGAAAGAAGGTGTTTTTTAATGGATGGTACATTAAAAATAGTTCCTCAGGGATGTTTTTAACAATTATTCATAATTCACGTTGAATATTTTGAGACGGTGAGTTAGTTATTATCTATATATAAATATTTTTATAACTAATATTTTTATAATTTTATTTTAAAAAGAGTTTAAAATCTTGTACATTGTAGATATTTCCAGTTTTCATTGTTCTTATGGATAAAAAAACCGAAGCTAATTATCGAAGTTATAATCGATTATTTGACTATATTAAAGGTATATATTATTATTATTATTATTTACGAATTTTGGAATATTATTTTTTCTTTTTCAATAGAAAACATTTTTAATTTGGAACCAAATTAGGTAATAACTGATTATGAAATAGCATTCTGCATTAAAAAAATGCCGTTTTTCCTGAAATTGTTGGATGCTGGTTTCATTATTGCCAGGCCATCTTTGTAACTAAACATAAAAATTTGTCAAACATATAAAATTTTTTTATTTAGTTACAACCAAATTTATTTTCCGTATTAAAAGAAGACTCTAGAACTACATCAGCAGCTGAAGCGTACAATGGTGCTTTAAGCAAACGTATTTCAAAAAAAGGAAATTTTTTTAAAATGGTTCGAACTCTTCAAAACGAAGAAATCGAAAAAAGTAGAAAATTTGAAAGTGGAGAGTGGAGGGACGTGTGGGGCTAAGATAAAACATAAGACGTCTTCTGACAAAAGTTTTAAAATAAATGAGGCAAGAATCTTAGATCAAGGTAAACTGTCGGCAATGGTGTATCCGGTCAATCGTATTTGCGAAAATATGAAGATTGATGAGGTTGATGAGCAACAGAATCTAAGCAGCAAGATTGAAAATGATAAGGAAAATGAATTGGTTGAACCAAACTCCCTAACCGAAATTTTTGATTTAACCAATTCTTCTTTCTTCTCATCGTGTGTGATATGTCATTCTGCTTTCTTAGGCTTTACAAAAATACATTACTAAAATGCCATACGATACTAAAATTGCCATACGGTACTTAAATTTACCATTATGCAAAACTCAATTTTTGTAAAATTTTTGGCCACACATATCTTCTAAACGGTTCCAGCTGGGGTCTTGAAGTTTTGGGAAAAGGTTAGAACTTCAGAAATTAGTAGGAGTCGGTTAACAAAATTTTTTTGTCACGTCTCCTGTTTAGCATCTATAAAGGCTCGAAAATTGAAATTTTGCTATTTTTAAACACCTGTAACTTGAATACCTGTTCAAATTTTTTTTTCTTAATATACAAAATTTTAAGGTCCAACATTATACTTTAACATATGTTAAAAGATTTTCTTAAATTTAAAAGCGGTTCTTTAAATTGAAGAAAGTGTCTGCTTAAATAGTAAAAATCTAAGTAAAATTCCAATTTTGATATAATTCACAATTTAATTCCTGGAATCTAAAAAAGTTGGGGGAAGGGGAGTAGTGAGGATTAGATCCTTGAGAAATTGGGTAACCTTCCCCATAGAGGGGCTATTAGGACTTAAAAATTAAAAAAGTTACTGTTTCTATAAGTAAGTAGTAACTTAGTCACCATCGTATATATTTCTTAAATTAAACGTTAACATTGAAGCTTCAACATTATATTCCGATAAAATACTCAGTATGAAACACTATATTATTTTGAAAATGTGCTTTTTTAAAAACCCTTGGTTTTTTTCATCACTTGTTTTATTAATGATTTTCAGAAAAAACTTGTATTTTGGGATGAGTACATGCTATTGAGGAATTATTTCTTATTTTTGGGGGTTAGTTCATTATTTTTGGAAATAAGTTGATTTTTTTTAGGGACTAGTTCATATTTGCAATTTGGGGATTAATTCATATGAACTAAACTCCAAAAATTCCAAAAATATTTTTGGGGATTAGTTCATATCTTTTGCGGATTAGTTAATTTTAGTACTTGGGGGTTAGTTCATAATAAACTTAGACCCAAAAATAATTGGGGACTAGTTCATTTTTGACTTGGGGGTTAATGACTTGGGTTTTAGTTCGTAGCGCTGTCAAAACAATAGAATGATATGATTAGTATAAGAAAGTGCTCATTCGATATTAGGAGCAATGATTCTGAAAATCCTTTAATAAAAAATTTGTTTATTGAATCATTTTGATATATTCAAAATTTTTCCCTGCCTTATTTCTAAGGCATAGCATTTAATTTTAGTTAATAAAGGTCAAAAGAGGTTTTCAGTTCCTTTCCTCTAACTAAATTTGTATAATAATAACATTGTATCAATTAGTGTATCAAATAAAAAATAATAAATTGTATATTTTAGCTGTAAAGTGTAAACCGATCTCTATATAATAATTAAAACATAATATTAGCATGTAAGATGGAACAAAGAAATAAAGAATCAAAATTAATATCATATCAGACTTGAAAGATCCTTCGAAACGTGAATATTAAAACTGCGAGTGAATTTTTATAAATCAACAAAAAATTATTAAAAAACATAAAAAAAAAAAGCCTAAAGTTATAATTTCTTTTCACTAATTAATGAAACTAATTAGGAACATACTTTAATATCTTAATTTATTGATTTTTTTCTTATTTAAATCTTTTTAATTTTATTTTTTTTTATATTTTTTCATAAATTTGTTCTATTTAATTTGTACATTAAATCGATAAAGCATTACCCCAATGCTTATATCCGATATTGCCATGACGGGGAAAAAAAAATTGAAAGATTGATATTGGTGCACAGCCAAAAAGCATAAAAATGCTAAATGGTGATTGAATACAATTTAATGTAAAATCGGTTATTAACAAAACACCAGGGCCAAAATTCCTAACAATGGAACGTTCGGACAATAATTTATCATTGAAAAAGGTATCAGCATTCTTAATTAAAAAAGTTATAAATGCGGTTGCAGGAGAAGTAAAGAGTGCAAAAAAATTAATGAACGGAAGCTTGTTAATTGAAATAAAAAACCTTCAACAAGCAATGTCATTAATCCGAATTAGCCAATTTCCTCCAAGTATAAATGTCTCAGTTTCGGAGCACAAAACTTTAAATAATACAAAACGGGTGTCATACTGTTCAAAATTTGACTATGAAGAGGAAACAGAACTAAAAGAATAAGTCAGAAAGCAAAACATAATAGAACATAGACAAATCTTGAAAAGAGTTGGTGAAAAATCGGTCGGAACTGGTCTTTACATATTAACCTTCTGTACGAAAGACCTTCCACATTTTGTAAATGCTGGTTATCAAAGCTATAAGGTGAGGGAATACATTCCACTCCCCTACAAATGTAACACATGCCTTAAATACGGACATGGTTTTCAACAATGTACAGCATCAAAAAATTGTTGAAACTGTGGTGAAAATTACCATTTAATTGAGAATAAAAAGTGCCAAAACAGAGTCATCTCTTAACTCTTCTGGAGAGTGGTGGCATTTCTTTCAATTGCTGCTACGAGAGATTATTTTTGATTTAAAAAAAAAAAAAAAACAAAACAAAACCGGTTTAATTTTAGTTTATTTCTAATTTTATTATATATACATTATTGTTTTTGGTATTATTTTAATCATAATATAAAACACGTGTTTCTATAAATTTAATTAAAAATTTCATTTTATTCATCTATTCACCTAATTTAATAAACTTTGATTTGAGACTGATAATTAATTTTAAAATTAAAAACAAAATATTTATATAGCGTAGTGTAAATTTTTTTAAAATGATGGATGTTAGTCTCCCCCTTGGGGGAGGAACTATCAATCCAAAAAACGATGAACAATGTATTGTTCTTGATAAAACAAAAGTTTTAAATGATAAAACTGAATGTGAAAAATTTCTGGTAATGACGAGAATGGATGAGGGCAAGACAATGACAACAGTCTCCGCTTTCCTACTAAAAAGAGTAATAAATGGCCTTGCAGGAGAAGTTGATAAATGCATTAAATTAAATAATGGTAATGTTCTAATAAAAACGAAAACTTACAAACAAGCAGTAATCTTAGTGCAAATTACTCAATTAGAACTAAATATCAAAGTAAAAGTAGTAGAGCATAGCTCATTAAATTGTGTAATAGGAGTAGTATTTTGCCCAGATTTTAAAAGCATGTCAGATGAAGAAGTATTGACAGAAATGAAAGACCAAAAAGTAATAGAAATCAAAAGGTTTAAAAAAAATTTTAATGGCATATCTCAAGATACTGGACTATATTCATTAAAATTCTCAATGCCAACACTTCCCGAAAAAATTTTTGCTGGATACCAAGTCTATTCTGTTAGGCCTTATATACCACCACCAATGCGATGCATGAACTGTTTAAATTTCAACCATAAATCTGATGTATGCAAAAAAGACAAAAAATGTTACAAATGTGGAGAAAATTATCATTTAAATGAAAACGATATTTCAACATGCGAAAATCAAGAAAAGTGTATTAACTGCAGTGGAAATCATGACGCTTTCTCAAAAATATGTCCTCGATATGTTAGAGAAAAAGAAATTAAAACAATAAAAATTAAGGAAAACGTGGATATTAAGGAAGCTGTACGCAGATATAATATGCGAAACCCATTCACAGAATCAATAGCAACAACTATTAAACTTCAAAACAAAACTTGCAATTGTAAATGTTCATGTACGAGAAACGAACCTCAAAATGTACAACAAAAATCAGCACAACATCTGGTACAACAAAACTCAAATATCTCCTTGGCAACAGGTGATCAAAATAAAAAATCAGAAACTTCAAAAGTAGGTAAACTTCAAGCTAAATCACTGGAAAATGGTAATATAATAATATCAAAAAATATTAATAAAAGACAAATAAAAGAATTAAAAAAATTAGATAAAAAAACTAAAAAATCAAAAGGTAAGAAAAGTGCTAGTATAAGTAGTATTGAGAGTATAAGTGACTCAGAGTCACTTATTTAAAATGTGTAAATTCATGTCCCAACCACAAAAAATTTTACAATGGAACTGTGCTGGTTTTTACAGTCACATTAATGAAATTAATTTACTTATAGCAAAGCATAATCCTTTTGCAATATGCTTACAAGAAACTAAATTACATTTTAACAAAGAAATACAATTTAAAAATTTTCAATGTTTTCAAAAAAATTTATTTACAGACACAATTGCTCATGGTGGGGTGGCTATACTTGCTCATCCAGATTTTAGCTGCGAAGAGCTTGATCTATCCACTACCCTCCAAGCTATCGCTGTCAAATTTTACTTCCCAATCAAATTTATAATTTGTAATATATATTTACCCGGCGATAAAAAAATCAACAAAAGCGATTTTGAAAATCTTTTAAATCAATTCGATTGCCCCTTTTTAGTTTTAGGTGACATGAATTGTCATAACCCTCTCTGGGGTTCCAGTAAAAGCGATAAACGAGGTAAAACTGAGTTAAAACGAGGTAAAACGAGTATATATTTCTTAAATTAAACGTTAACATTGAAGCTTCAACATTATATTCCGATAAAATACTCAGTATGGAACACTATATTATTTTGAAAATGTGCTTTTTTAAAAACCCTTGGTTTTTTTCATCACTTGTTTTATTAATGATTTTCAGAAAAAACTTGTATTTTGGGATGAGTACATGCTATTGAGGAATTATTTCTTATTTTTGGGGGTTAGTTCATTATTTTTGGAAATAAGTTGATTTTTTTTAGGGACTAGTTCATATTTGCAATTTGGGGATTAATTCATATGAACTAAACTCCAAAAATTCCAAAAATATTTTTGGGGATTAGTTCATATCTTTTGCGGATTAGTTAATTTTAGTACTTGGGGGTTAGTTCATAATAAACTTAGACCCAAAAATAATTGGGGACTAGTTCATTTTTGACTTGGGGGTTAGTGACTTGGGTTTTAGTTCGTAGCGCTGTCAAAACAATAGAATGATATGATTAGTATAAGAAAGTGCTCATTCGATATTAGGAGCAATGATTCTGAAAATCCTTTAATAAAAAATTTGTTTATTGAATCATTTTGATATATTCAAAATTTTTCCCTGCCTTATTTCTAAGGCATAGCATTTAATTTTAGTTAATAAAGGTCAAAAGAGGTTTTCAGTTCCTTTCCTCTAACTAAATTTGTATAATAATAACATTGTATCAATTAGTGTATCAAATAAAAAATAATAAATTGTATATTTTAGCTGTAAAGTGTAAACCGATCTCTATATAATAATTAAAACATAATATTAGCATGTAAGATGGAACAAAGAAATAAAGAATCAAAATTAATATCATATCAGACTTGAAAGATCCTTCGAAACGTGAATATTAAAACTGCGAGTGAATTTTTATAAATCAACAAAAAATTATTAAAAAACATAAAAAAAAAAAGCCTAAAGTTATAATTTCTTTTCACTAATTAATGAAACTAATTAGGAACATACTTTAATATCTTAATTTATTGATTTTTTTCTTATTTAAATCTTTTTAATTTTATTTTTTTTTATATTTTTTCATAAATTTGTTCTATTTAATTTGTACATTAAATCGATAAAGCATTACCCCAATGCTTATATCCGATATTGCCATGACGGGGAAAAAAAAATTGAAAGATTGATATTGGTGCACAGCCAAAAAGCATAAAAATGCTAAATGGTGATTGAATACAATTTAATGTAAAATCGGTTATTAACAAAACACCAGGGCCAAAATTCCTAACAATGGAACGTTCGGACAATAATTTATCATTGAAAAAGGTATCAGCATTCTTAATTAAAAAAGTTATAAATGCGGTTGCAGGAGAAGTAAAGAGTGCAAAAAAATTAATGAACGGAAGCTTGTTAATTGAAATAAAAAACCTTCAACAAGCAATGTCATTAATCCGAATTAGCCAATTTCCTCCAAGTATAAATGTCTCAGTTTCGGAGCACAAAACTTTAAATAATACAAAACGGGTGTCATACTGTTCAAAATTTGACTATGAAGAGGAAACAGAACTAAAAGAATAAGTCAGAAAGCAAAACATAATAGAACATAGACAAATCTTGAAAAGAGTTGGTGAAAAATCGGTCGGAACTGGTCTTTACATATTAACCTTCTGTACGAAAGACCTTCCACATTTTGTAAATGCTGGTTATCAAAGCTATAAGGTGAGGGAATACATTCCACTCCCCTACAAATGTAACACATGCCTTAAATACGGACATGGTTTTCAACAATGTACAGCATCAAAAAATTGTTGAAACTGTGGTGAAAATTACCATTTAATTGAGAATAAAAAGTGCCAAAACAGAGTCATCTCTTAACTCTTCTGGAGAGTGGTGGCATTTCTTTCAATTGCTGCTACGAGAGATTATTTTTGATTTAAAAAAAAAAAAAAAACGAAACAAAACCGGTTTAATTTTAGTTTATTTCTAATTTTATTATATATACATTATTGTTTTTGGTATTATTTTAATCATAATATAAAACACGTGTTTCTATAAATTTAATTAAAAATTTCATTTTATTCATCTATTCACCTAATTTAATAAACTTTGATTTGAGACTGATAATTAATTTTAAAATTAAAAACAAAATATTTATATAGCGTAGTGTAAATTTTTTTAAAATGATGGATGTTAGTCTCCCCCTTGGGGGAGGAACTATCAATCCAAAAAACGATGAACAATGTATTGTTCTTGATAAAACAAAAGTTTTAAATGATAAAACTGAATGTGAAAAATTTCTGGTAATGACGAGAATGGATGAGGGCAAGACAATGACAACAGTCTCCCCTTTCCTACTAAAAAGAGTAATAAATGGCCTTGCAGGAGAAGTTGATAAATGCATTAAATTAAATAATGGTAATGTTCTAATAAAAACGAAAACTTACAAACAAGCAGTAATCTTAGTGCAAATTACTCAATTAGAACTAAATATCAAAGTAAAAGTAGTAGAGCATAGCTCATTAAATTGTGTAATAGGAGTAGTATTTTGCCCAGATTTTAAAAGCATGTCAGATGAAGAAGTATTGACAGAAATGAAAGACCAAAAAGTAATAGAAATCAAAAGGTTTAAAAAAAATTTTAATGGCATATCTCAAGATACTGGACTATATTCATTAAAATTCTCAATGCCAACACTTCCCGAAAAAATTTTTGCTGGATACCAAGTCTATTCTGTTAGGCCTTATATACCACCACCAATGCGATGCATGAACTGTTTAAATTTCAACCATAAATCTGATGTATGCAAAAAAGACAAAAAATGTTACAAATGTGGAGAAAATTATCATTTAAATGAAAACGATATTTCAACATGCGAAAATCAAGAAAAGTGTATTAACTGCAGTGGAAATCATGACACTTTCTCAAAAATATGTCCTCGATATGTTAGAGAAAAAGAAATTAAAACAATAAAAATTAAGGAAAACGTGGATATTAAGGAAGCTGTACGCAGATATAATATGCGAAACCCATTCACAGAATCAATAGCAACAACTATTAAACTTCAAAACAAAACTTGCAATTGTAAATGTTCATGTACGAGAAACAAACCTCAAAATGTACAACAAAAATCAGCACAACATCTGGTACAACAAAACTCAAATATCTCCTTGGCAACAGGTGATCAAAATAAAAAATCAGAAACTTCAAAAGTAGGTAAACTTCAAGCTAAATCACTGGAAAATGGTAATATAATAATATCAAAAAATATTAATAAAAGACAAATAAAAGAATTAAAAAAATTAGATAAAAAAACTAAAAAATCAAAAGGTAAGAAAAGTGCTAGTATAAGTAGTATTGAGAGTATAAGTGACTCAGAGTCACTTATTTAAAATGTGTAAATTCATGTCCCAACCACAAAAAATTTTACAATGGAACTGTGCTGGTTTTTACAGTCACATTAATGAAATTAATTTACTTATAGCAAAGCATAATCCTTTTGCAATATGCTTACAAGAAACTAAATTACATTTTAACAAAGAAATACAATTTAAAAATTTTCAATGTTTTCAAAAAAATTTATTTACAGACACAATTGCTCATGGTGGGGTGGCTATACTTGCTCATCCAGATTTTAGCTGCGAAGAGCTTGATCTATCCACTACCCTCCAAGCTATCGCTGTCAAATTTTACTTCCCAATCAAATTTATAATTTGTAATATATATTTACCCGGCGATAAAAAAATCAACAAAAGCGATTTTGAAAATCTTTTAAATCAATTCGATTGCCCCTTTTTAGTTTTAGGTGACATGAATTGTCATAACCCTCTCTGGGGTTCCAGTAAAAGCGATAAACGAGGTAAAACTGTTGAAAAAATAATAGATATCTATGATTTGAGTTTATTTAATGATGGTAGACCAACACATTTCAGTTTTTCATATAAAACTTTCAGTGCAATTGATTTAACTATAGGTACTCCAACCCTCCAACTTTTTTTTGATTGGAAAACAGATTCAGATTTTTACAGTAGTGATCATTATCCAATTATATTGTCTACAACCAATTTTTCAGAAAGCTACGAACGTTCAGTTAAATGGTCCTTAAAAAAAGCTGATTGGGACATATTCCGGAACGAACTAAAAATCCAACAACCTATGTCTATGGATATTGATTCTCATGAAAGAGCTATTACTACTGCCATTCTAAGTGCTGCCAAGAATTCCATACCTGAAACTAAAAGGAAAACTTGTAAACCACAAGTTCCATGGTGGAACGAGGAAATTAAATTAGCTATTAAAAAAAGAAAATCGCTTTTTAGAAAATACCTGAGAACTATGAGTATCGAAGATTATAAAAATTTCATCATGGCAAAATATAATTCGAGAAAACTAGTAAGAATTAGTAAAAAGAAATCTTGGGAAAGTTATGTGAAAACCATTAATAGCCACACATCTCCTTCAGAATTATTTAAAAAAATACGTATTTTTAATGGGAAAAAAAACAAATGGATCAATAACTTCTATTATTGAAAACGATGAAGTAATCATAAACAAAACAATAATAACCAACAAAATTGCAAATTACTTTCGACAAATGTCTAGTTCAAACAACTATAATAAAAACTTTATAAACTGTAAAATAAGAACTGAGCAAATCCCATTACTAATACCAACGACACAAAACGAAACCTATAACATAAATTTTTCACTTTTAGACTCGAAACTGCGCTACAGGATTGTAAAGGTAGTTCACCAGGTCCGGATAATATTCGATATGAGATGCTCAAAGAATTAAATCCTAGAAGTAAAACAGCTTTATTGGATCTTTATAATAACATATGGAAAAACGGTGTTTTTCCCAAGAATTGGAGAAAAGCCATCTTGGTACCTATCTTAAAGAAAGGAAAAGATCCAAAATTAATAAATAGCTATCGACCAATAGCCTTAACAAATTGCTGTTGCAAAGTGTTAGAGCGTATGGTTAGTAAAAGATTAGTCTGGATTCTTGAATCTCAAAATCTCATATCTCTTCATCAAGCAGGTTTCAGAAAAAATCGATCGACAATGGATAATCTCTCTTATTTCGAGTCCGAAATAATGAGTGCATTATCCCAAAATAAATTCTTCATATCCGTCTTTTTTGATATAGAAAAGGCGTATGATATGGTCTGGAAAAGAAAAATACTTGACGAGCTCCTTAAAATGGGTCTTAGAGGTAACATCTTAATATTTATAAAAAACTTCTTAACAGAAAGAAAAATACAAGTAAAAATTGGTAACACACATTCCGAGGAGAAAACTATTGAAAACGGTATCCCACAAGGATCAGTACTCAGTGTCATATTGTTCCTAGTAGCCATCAATAGCATATGTAAGGAAATTAAAACTCCTGTAAAATTCACTATGTATGCAGATGATTTAGCTATTTTCAGTGCGAGTAAAAATCTAGATGTATTAAAGAAAAATTTACAAAAAACTCTAAATTTTCTTTCTAAATGGTGCCACAAAACTGGCTTTAAATTTTCAACAACGAAAACAGAAGCAATGCTCTTTACTAGAAAAAACAAAATTTCTAATAAACCAGACCTTTTTCTGGATAATTCAAAACTTCCTTATGTAGACCAACACAAGTTCCTTGGCCTTATATTCGACACTAAACTAAAATGGAATATTCATATTAACAATATAAAAGTAAAAGCAAAACGCAGTTTAAGTATTCTCAAAATTCTCAGCAATAGCAATTTTGGTGCCGATCGAAAACTACTTCTAAGGCTCTAATCATTGATTATGGCAGTTATATTTACGGTACTGCAAGTAAAACGTTAATAAAATCTCTCGATCCCATATTACATTCAGGGATACGTCTTGCAACTGGGGCTTATAGGACGAGTCCTAAAACTAGTCTTTTGGTCGATGCTGGACAACTACCATTAAACCTACGAAGACAAAAACAATTCAAAATATATGTATTAAAAATAATGTCTCATTCTAAACATCCCTTGTCAAATCAAATTAAAAATTCTCAACTTTTTGATAAATTTAAAAATCGTAAGGAAAATTACCAACCATTTTTTGTTCGATTAAAAAAGTTTATTTCGGAGGAATTAAATCTGAATTCAAAAAACTTCAATAAAAAGAAACTTAAATTTAAGCCGCCATGGGCACAAAAAACTACAGATATTGATTTGACCATAAACAATTTTCGAAAAGAAAACACAGAACAGAGTATATATAAGAAACTATATAAAGAAAAGATGTGCAGAAAATATTCAAACCACATTCCAATATTCACAGACGGATCCGTAAAAGATAATGAAGCAGGTTGTGCCTTTAAATGTGAATCTTTAGAGGAAAAATTTCACCTTCCTAAATACACAAATATATTCTCAGCAGAACTTTATGCCATTCAAAAATCAATTGAACATATGAATATTAAATTTACCAATAAAAGCTTTATAATTTGCTCTGATTCATTAAGTTCATTACAAATACTTAAGCAAATGTATGTTACACATCCTACCGCACAGAAGATTAAAGATCAAATAGCCAAAGGTATAAATTCTTTTTCATTTTTGTGGATACCGGGACACTGTAATATTGAAGGCAACACCCGTGCTGATGAATTAGCTAAACTTGCTATAGCAGAGCCAATAGATCCAATAAAAATCTTCTACACCGATCTTAAACAATTAATTAAAAATTCTATATGGCGAAAATTCGAAGAGGAATGGTCCCAAATAGACTCGGCATGTAACAAACAAATTCTTTCTAAATGGAAAGAAATAGACTATCTCTCCAGAAAAGAATCTATAGTTCTAACAAGACTCAGAATTGGACATACAAAATTAACCCACAGCTATCTTTTTGATAGACCTAGTGTAAGCTCCCCTAATTGTAATTGTAACCAAAACCACAAACTAACTATAAAACATTTAATAGAAAATTGTACATCCTATAGGAATGAAAGATTATCTTATTCTATTGAAAACATTAAAATTTTAAATGAAGATAATCAGAAATCTAATGAAAAAATATTATGCTTCTTCAAAGCTATTAATATGTATAATGAAATAAAAAGTGTTGGGGTATGAATACATATATTAAACGTATTTATACAAATGTAAAAAAAAAAAAAAAAATTAAAAAAAAAAAAAAAAATACTTCAATCTTTTTACTAAATCTTATAAGTAGATATAACTGTAATTGAATAAATTTAATTTACAATAAGTAGTTTAATTATAAGTTTGAAAATTGAAATGTATTAATTATGTTATTTTTGTAATTTACCTTTTTTCTTTTTTTTTATGTTTATATGCTTATTTTTGTAAATTGGGGCTTTTTTATATAAATAAGTGCCAAAACATACCAAAATGCGTCAACTGTGAAGGAAACCACAATGTTTTCTATAAGGAATGTCCAAAATTCTTAGAAGAAAAAGAAATTCATAAAATTAAAGTAATCGAAAAAATCAGCATATCTTTTGCTTCAGATAAATATAGACAAAGAAATCATTTTGATTTTAGCATACCTTTTTCAAAAGCTGTCAACACCAACTTACAAATTAAACCAATAGAAATTGTAATTCATTAAAAAAAAATCATTGTAAAAATGGCGGCTAATGTAACAACATCGAATTGTGGCAAGTGTAATAGAAATTGTAAATTATCGGGAAATAATTTTATTATTTGCGACGGAAGTTGTAAGAAAAGCTTTCATAAAAATTGTTCCGGTTTGGCGAGTAAAAAATTCGAAGAAACAATAAACGAAAAACGGATTTGGTTCTGTTCGAATTGTATGTCTTCCCGCAATCGACGTCGCAGTACTATATCAGTTCCACAAAATATTGAACAAAATAAAACTCAGAATGCAATATTAAATAAAAATGATTCGATCTTAATAGAAGATCAATCTACTTTGCAAGTTCTTAACCAAAAACTTGATATCCTAATTGCAAATAATCAATCTTTAGAAAGTTAATTGATGTGTGTAAAAAAAACTTTAGAGGATTATAAAATGATAACTAATAACCTAACTGATGATAATATAAATCTCAACAATGAAATTCATTATTTAAAAACACGTCTTAATTATACAGAAAAAAAGTTACATATTATGGATCAAGATAAGCTCAATAATTTCATATCAATTAGTGGAATTCCAGAGAGCAAAGATGAAGATCTATCAGTGATCAGTTCAAATATTTTATCTCATTTCAACTTGGATCCTGTTAAACTACCTCTTAAAGAAGTATACAGAAAAGTGAAAGTGAATAATAATAATGCTGACCCACCTGATATTATAGTTGAATTTATGGAGAACAAAAGTAAGGTTAGTCTTTTATCTAAATATAAACAAAATAAGAAAAAACAAAATTATCTTCATTCTGGTACGATCCTACAAGACAATTCAAATCAACCTGTTTATATGAATGAACTATTAACAAATTTTTATAGTTTTATATATAAAAGAGCCAGAGACTTAAGAAGAGAAAAAAAAATTGAATTTACCGGGGTTAATAATGGAAAAATTTTTATCCGTAAGGATATAAATAGTAAAATTATACACATAAAAACGTAGATATTTTAAATGTGTTTAACAAATAATATATCTAAGTACCCGTTCCTTTTTAACCCAGTAAATAAAAAATTAAACACACTAAATGAAATTTCAATTAATTCTATAAATAATGATGTTTCAATTTTATACTCAGTCTCCGACTATCTCTCATAGAGTGCACATCTGATTGTTGTTGATAGTTAAAAAAAAATAAATTAGTCTATTTTTTTCTTTTTAAATTAATTTTTATATTTTTCTACATATATTAATTTTGTTTTTTTTTTTTTTTGTTTTCTTTCTTGTTCTTTACAAAAAATAATATTTATTATCCAAAAAAAAAAAATTTATTTTTTGCTAAGTGTTTTGTTTTGTTTAATTTGGTCATGTTAAGTGACTGGCCGATTCCCACAGGGAATCGGTTTGAATTACTGAAAGAGACATCATTGACATCAACCAAAAATCCAAAAAATAAAAGGAACAAACGGGTAAGACAAGAATTTCCACCACTTACACAATCAGTGTCCTCAGATGATCCGAAATTTATTGTAATTGTTTCGACTGATACTAACAAACCACTAACATCCTTCAGCGTTTTCGCTAAACAAAAAGCAATTGAAAGTATCAGCACAAAATATGAATCAATAAATATGTTACGAGATGGTAGCCTTTTGGTTTTAGTGAATTCAAGTAAAATAGCTGAAAAATTTATTAAAACCACCAATTTTGGTGGCTTATGCAATATAAAAGCAAAATTTCATGAAACACTAAATTCATGTAAAGGCACCATTTTCGATCGTAACCTAGTAGATACATCCGAAAATGAAATCCTAGAGCACCTAAAAGAACAAGGTGTAACTGCTGTATATAAATTTACCAAAAAATTAAATGATAAATATATTCCTACCGGTCGCATACTTCTTACATTAAATTTATATCACATTCCTTCAAAAATAAAAAATGCTTGGTACACTCTTCCTATAAGAGAGTACTTCCCAAACCCAATGCGCTGCAATTCATGTCAGCTACTAGGTCACACAAAAAATAAATGCAAAAATAATTTAGCATGTGTTAACTGTAATCTTCCCCCACATACACCAAATGATTGCTCCCGTACAATGTGTGCTAACTGTTTTGGCGAACATGCTGCTTCGTCCAGCTCTTGCCCACGTTATCAACAAATGAAAGAGATATTAAAAATTAAAACACAAGAAAAATGCACCATGGGAGAAGCTCGTAAATTATACAAACATAGAAACCCACTCACAATAGACCTAATCCATACATTTTCAGACACACTTAAATCAAAACCAATTAATTCTCCAAAAAACGAAACCAATAATAAATTACAAAATTTATCTACTAGTAAACAAACTGTCAACAGCAATCAAAAGCGCACTGATCCTTCAATCAGCACCCAACCTAGCTCCTTTCCAATTCCAAGTTCCTCCTCTATCACGAATCAAACTAACAATTCATCAAAACAATTTATAAATAACAATCTAAATAACAACAATTCTAATATACCTAACACAAATTTTTCACCTACCTCTCCAACTATTACTATCAATAATTCTTCCGACCAAAATAAAAAAAATCCTAATACAAATAATAACAAAGAATCAAATAACAATTTACACAATATCAATTCAAATAATATATCCAACGCTAATCTTACACCTAACTCTCCAACTAATACTTTTAATATTTCTTTCGATCAAAATAAAAAAAATGCTAACATAAATAATAATAATGAATCAACAACATTAACTTCATATGAAGACATAGAAATTGATATTGATACAGAATCATCGTCTGATGATTTTCAGTTATCAACTTAAAAAAAAAAAAATATATATAAAAATAAAAAAAAAAATAAAATTACAATAACAAATCATTATTGTATATTAATTTAACCAACAATATAGTTTATATAAAAAATATAATTCATTCAACATGATTTTTAAATTTGCACTATTTGTTATTTAACAATAACAAATTTTGTGTCGAAAAAAAAAAAAAAATTACACATATACATTTCAATTTTTTTTTAAAAAATAAGTAAGAATCTCTTTTTTTTTTTTTATGAAAAAAGTTTTTAATTCTGTTTTGCTTTTAATTTATATTATTTAATAAAATTATATTATGTATATAATATTAAAATAAAAGCTATTTTTTAATTTGTTAACTATATGGCATTGAATATTTTACAATGGAATATGAAAGGGTACATCAATAACTATCAAGAAATGGAACTAATAATAAAATTATATAATCCACATGTTCTGTGTTTACAAGAAACACACATTACCAACAACACAGTAAAACCCATTTTTCCAAAACAATACATTGGCTTTTTTCACAATTTTGACTGCAACCTCAGAGTCAAACAAGGGACAGGCATTCTTATTCATAGATCAATTCCTTTTAAAGTCATAGACATAAATACTCGGCTCTCAGTCATAGCCATCGAAGTAAACATAAAGTCTCCAATTACTTTAATTTCTATCTACATACCTCCGGAGCAATCAATTTCCAATTTTGATTTCACAAATCTAATTTCAAATATTAATACTCCCATAATACTAGCTGGAGACTTCAATGCATGGAGTCCACTATGGGGTTCACCCACTTACAATTCCAAAGGAAAAATTATTGAAGACTTTGTTCTGAGCACAAATTTATCAATTTTAAACAATGATGGCCCAACACACTTTTCAACCCACGGTACTTTTTCCTATATTGATCTAACTATATGTTCTCCTATTTTATTACCACTTTTGTCGTGGAAAATCATTAAAGATCTTCACAACAGTGATCATTACCCCATTTTTAGTAAAGTCACATTCCCTAATTATAATACATATTTAAATTCAAAAGCCACACGTTTCAATTGCAAACGCGCAAATTGGCCGAAATTTCAAACTTTAGTTGATAAGCTCAATGACAAAATACTCCAAACAGATAACATAAATAGAGAAACAGCATCAATTCAAAAAATTATTCGCTCAGCAGCAAATGAATCCATCCCACAATGCTCTTATAAAAAATTAGGTCGAAATGTACCGTGGTGGACTGTAGAATTAAAAAAATTAAGAGAAGAAAAACAAAATGCTTGGAAAAATTACTGTAAAACACAAACTTTAATCAACCTTATATCATATAAAAAAAAGAATGCCATTTTTAACAAAGAAAAAAAGAAAGCAAAAAAGATTACATTTAATAAATTACAATTTACAGAAACTATTAACCCTAATAATAACATAACAAAAATTTGGCAGAACATTAAAGTTTTAACTTTAACATATACCCCATTTCATATTAAAACAATTACAATGAACAATGATAGCATCAACGACCCTCAAACAATTTCTACAAATTTGCACAACATTTTTCAAACAGCTCTAAAACAGACAACTTCCCTTTTCTCTTTAGAGAAAACAAACGTAGTGCTGCCACACTACAAATTCAAAATCCTCCGAATATAAAAGCTAAATTTCTTGAATCACAATTCAATGAACTTGAATTTGAATCATGCTTAAAAACTCTAACAGGGTCAACTCCAGGTTTAGATAAAATTTCATACCAAATGATCAAAAATTGTACCAAACAATGCAAAACAAGAATTGTACAACTCTACAATAAAATTTATCAAACTGGCATTATTCCACAAGTATTTAAAATAGCTGCCATCATTCCAATACGTAAACCTAACAAACCAATCGACGAAATTTCTAGCTACAGACCTATTTCATTAATACCATGTCTGAGCAAAATTCTTGAAAAAATGGTGTCTAAAAGACTCATGTGGTTCCTCACAACCTCCAATTCACTATCTCCAAATCAAGTTGGTTTCAGTCCAAATTCGTCTACCGTAGATGCACTACTATATATAGACCACCTTATTTGCAAAAATCTATCGTCAAAAAATCACATTTCAATTCTTTCTATTGACTTCGAAAAAGCTTTTGACAAAATAGGCATTCACGTCGTATTAAAAAAATTGCAAGAATTAAAAATTGGTCACAAAATGTTTAACTTTATAAAATCTTTCTTAACGAATAGACAAATTCGGTGTAGAGTTAATAACATAATATCCCCTACTTATTCTCTCTTTAATGGGATCCCACAAGGTTCCCCTCTCTCTGTTACCTTGTTCTTAATAGCTTTCGAAGAAATTAACAAAATTATTTTAAACTACAAAAATCTATACCATTGCATCTACGCTGATGATTTATATATAATTAGTAAAAAAACATAACCAGAATGAAATTTCACAACAATTTTGCGAAATCCTAACTGCAATAGATAATTGGTCACAATACTCAGGTACTAACATTTCAGTTGAAAAAACAAAACATTTACATATTTGCAGAAAAATTAATTGTAATAATGTACAAATTAACTTTAAAAACCAAAATGTTTGTAATGTTAAAGAATTAAAAATTTTAGGCTTATATTTTGATTGTAAACATAGTTTTAAGTATCATTGTAAATATTTAAAATCAAATCTAGCTGCCAGACTAAATATTATTAAATATCTCGCTTCCTCTAACAGTTTCATGCATACTAACTCCCTCCTAAACATGACCAAACTAACCTTATTATCGAAAATTGACTATGGTTTACAAATATACGGAAAATGTGCAAAAAGCCATCTAAATATATTAAAAGCCCCATTTCATGCTGCAATCAGAGCAAGCTTACGGGCATTTAGAACAACTCCAATAAGAAATTTATTAGCTGAAGGAGGATTCATTTCAATAGAGGAACGAAAACTATATTTAACAAGCCGACTTACCAGCAAAATATTTTGTAGCTCAAAACACCTTTTATTCAAAGAGATTAACTTGCTAAAATGCAGAACAACGAAATTATCAATGGAATCAACTCTAAGCAAGATCCTTGACATAAACTCAAAACTCGAGACAAATATTAAACCAATGCTTATAAAACATAATAATTCTCCACCTTGGCAACAGGGATCACATTTATTTATCGATGAACTTTCCCAATTTCGAAAAGAATATACTTCAAAAAGCCAATATCTGCACCTTTACAGAGAACAATCCACCATTTTAAAACAAACCAACTGGAAAATAATATTTACTGACGGATCAAAAACTGATAATAATGTTTCGTTTGGCGTGGTTGGAGAAGATGGGAGTATCCTAGCCCAAGGACCGCTTCGTGAATGCGGAAATGTCTTCGAAGCTGAAACACAGGGCATTCTTTCTGCTATAGAATTTGCAAAAGAAAACAAGGGAAAATATCTCATTTGCACCGATAGCCTATCAGTATTCCAAGCTATACAGAATACGAGAAATGAGTCCAGCCCGTTAAACTTTGCAAGACAGCTAATTTTCCAAATGAAAAATAAAATTAAAATTATGTGGGTCCCGAGTCATATAGGAATATCTGGCAATGAATTCGCCGATACTACTGCCAAATCTGCTTCCAAATTTCCACTTCATACATTCATGCCATTTTCTAATCAAGCAGTTAACTATAAGGCATCTAAAACGATTTTAAAGATGATAGATACTGAATGGGCAACATACACACACCAATATAAATCTATCAATAAAGAAAGAATAGCTATTAAACTTCCAGTTACCACATCAGTCAAAATGAATCGGTGCTTTATAAGAATGAGATTAGGACATAGCAGCTTAACACACTCATACCTACTCAAGAACGAGGATCAACCTATTTGTCAATTTTGTAATAGATTCCCGCTAACCATTACACATATCCTATCCGAATGCACACTCCTTACTCAAACCCGCTCTTCCATTTTCAATAACATGAACCCGGCAGATCTCCTATCTCATCCTACAGTTATAAATATTAAAAAAATACAAGATTTTCTTATCAAAATTAAAATTTATGAATTAATATAAAAAAATAAAAAAAAAATTTTTCAAACAAACATTGTAAATTTAATCTATATATATAAAAATGAAAGTTTGTTTGTTTGTTTGTTTGTTTGTTTGTTTGTTTGTTTGTAGCGAATAGACTCCTAAACTGCCCAGCCGATTTTCATGAAAATTTGTATATAGAGGTTTTTGGGTTCGGAAGGAAATCGTGGCCCACAAATTTTGCTCTAACGGACCGCCAAGTTGGGGCTGTGGTGCAAGTATTTAAACTTCTTTGTTCTAAAATGAAAACGGTTTGACCGATTGACTTCAAATTTTGTATAAGTGATGCTCTTTGAGAATTGAGCAGACACTATTAAGAATTTTGGAATTTGTTAACCCATGTCGGGCCGACGGGTGGTCAACAAAAATTTTGGGTCCAAATTTTGTCCGATTTTACGAAATTCTGCTTTGGCTTAAAAGAAAGCCCCAAAAAAAATTTTGTTGAGTTCCATTAACCCATTGCGGCCCAACAGCTTTTTATAGGTTTTTTCAATATTTTACTCTAAATTCGAAACTGTTTGACCAATTGACTTCAAATTTTGCATACGTGATGCTCCTTGAGAATTGAGTTGACACTATTAAAATTTTTGGAATTTGTTAACCCATGTCGGGCCGACGGGTGGTCAAAAAAAATTTTGGTCCAAATTTTGTCCGATTATACGAAATTCTGCTTTGGCTTAAGAGAAAGCCCCAAAAAAAATTTTGGTAAGTTCCAATAACCCATTGCGGCCCAACAGCTTTTTATAGGTTTTTTCAATACTTTACTCTAAGTTCGAAACTGTTTGACCAATTGACTTCAAATTTTGTATACGTGATGCTCCTTAAGAATTGAGTTGACACTATTAACAGTTTTGGAATTTGTTAACCCATGTCGGGCCGACGGTTGGTCAAAAAAAAATTTTGTGTCCAAATTTTGTCCGACTTTACGAAATTCTGCTTTGGCTTTCAAGAAAGCCCCAAAATAAATTTTGTTAAGTTCCATTAACCCATTGCGGCCCAACAGTTTTTTATAAAGTTTTTAGTTATTTTACTCTAAATTAGAAACGATTTGACCGGTTGACCTCAAATTTTATATGTGTGAAGCAACTTGAAAATGGAGTTAAGCCTGTTAACAATCGGTCCTACGGTTAGTCAAAAAAATTTTTTTGGAAGTAAATTACGTTAAATTTTGGAAAGTAGTTTGTACTGCTTTGAATTACAGAAAGTTTCAAAAATTACTAGAATAATCCTAGAAAAATCTTTTTAAAAAGATTGCTTTCATACATATTAAAATTTACATGTGTAAACCGTGTGTACTTTTTGTGTTAACTTTTTGCTGTATTATCAACTTCAATTTAACCATTAAGAGGCGCAGCAACGCGCACCGGGTATTAGCTAGTATTGAATAAAAATGTAAAAATACTAAATTTAATAAGTTATAAAACACAATATATTAAAAATTCAAGCCGATAGCCCTGGCAGCTAGTTGCCTATAAAATTAATGATTAATTGTAATTTTAATTATGGTTAATAAAAAATAATAATAATAATAATATTTTATACTTGAATGCTAGAAGCATAAAAAATAAAATTGACGATATTGAGGTTATGTTGAAAATATTAAATGATTCCATTGATATTATATGTATATCTGAAACTTGGTTGAGAGATGATGATGTTTCCTTATATAATATTTCTAATTTTTCATCTGTATGTGCATGTAGACAAAATAAAACTGGTGGAGGTTGTGGTGTCTTTGTAAACAATAAATATACTTACTAGACCAAATATTCATATTCCAACAACTATGACAGTATCTTAAGCATAAACATAAAGATAAAAAATATCACTTGTAATATTATAAATGTTTATAGATCACCAACTGATGATAACAATAGTTTCAACAGTTTTTTGCACGAACTAGAAAAATGTATATCTAAAACTAATTGCAATATAAACACATATATATTTGGTGATTTTAAATTTAATTTATTTGGAAACAATACAAAAATAATTAAATACAAAAACTTCATGAATATGAACAATTTTTTTAACTGCAACAACGATTTTCCAACTCGCAATATATCCGGATCTTCAATTGACCACTTTTTCACTAATAATTTAACACAAGAATTAAAATTATCCATGTAAATATTGATTTATTTGATCACAATGTCATTGTTTTTGAAGTTTTAAATAAGAAAGCATATGTCAATAAAAATTACAGTAAAGTCTCTACAATAAGAACAACTAACATGAATCGTTTACATGAAATATTGAAAAATTAACCAATTAAATTAAATTCATCAAAAAATTGTGACGAAATTGTTACTGAATTTATATCGAAATTACAAGTCAAAATCAATAAAGCTTCTAAAATTGTATTACCTAGAAAAAACAAAAAAACAACTAATTCATGGGCGGACGCCGAACTTATATCTGTTGTCAATTTAAAACAATTATGGTACTCTAAATGGAGAAAAGACTGTAATAATTTCGATCTAGAAAACCAGTATAAGTTTTATAGAAATAAGGTGACCAGATAAGAAGAATAAAAAAGAAAATATTTTATGAAAAAAAATTTACCGAAAGTGCAAATAATCCAGCTAAGACATGGAATTGTATAAATGAAGTGATTTACAACTGTGAAAAAACAGAAAAAAAGAATGAATTTTTACAAGGTATTTCGGATGAGTGCAAGCTAGCTAAATTAAAAAAATTAAACCAACACTTTGCAAAAACGGGGGAAGTATTAGCAAAAAACTTAACGAATGATATTTTTTATGAGCCAAATAAAGTCAATTCTTGCATCATATTTGAACTTGTCAGTAAACATCAAATAGCCAATATTATTAAAAGTTTAAAAAATTCAAAGTCGTATGACCAGTTCAGTATATCATCTTATCTACTCAAAAATTGTAAAGATGAGTTATGTGAAAATATATCATTAATCGTCAATAAGTCAATCAGCGAAAAAATCGTTCCGAGTTCACTTAAAGTTGGAAAAATAATACCTATTTACAAAGGTGGTGGATAAGGATGATTTAAACAATTACAGACCTATATGTCTCGAACCCATTTTGGCAAAAATTATTGAAAAAGTGATCTATAACCAAGTGCATGCTTTCCTGAAGAAAAACAACTTATTCAGCAATAAACAATATGGGTTTAGAGCCAAATCTAGTACGGAAACAGCAATTATTGATATGGTCACTCATGTTCAAAAACTCAAAGACAATAAAAAAATGGTATCATTAATATTTATTGATTTGTCAAAAGCATTTGATACTGTGGACCATAAGATATTAACAAAAAAATTATATAGTTATGGCATCAGAGGGTCGGCTTATAATTGGTTTCTATCCTATTTAAGTAATCGCACTCAATTTATTCAAGTTAAAGAGGATAAAAGTAGTGAAGAGATTGTAAACTACGGAGTTCCACAAGGCAGTATTCTTGGACCGAGAGTATTCTTGGATGGAGAGCCTCCAAGAAATCAATATATGATGATATTTGTATAGTGTTTGAGGAACAAAATTATGAATTATTAGAAAATAAAATGAATGTGGAGGTCAAAAAGATTCAAAGTTGGATGAACACACACAAACTTACAATAAATGCTAAGAAAAGTAAATATATGTTAATTGGCTCAAAAACACCTAGTCTGAGTATAAGGATTTTTAGCGATATGTTGGAAAAAGTGTCCAAATACAAATACTTGGGTACATGGATAGATGAAAATCTAAAATGGAGCACACACATGGAAACACTGAGCAGAAAATTGTCATCGACTGCAGGAAAATTTTACAAAATTTCTAATCTCCTGCCTAGTACTGTTAAAAATTCAGTTTATTACAGTGTTTTCCATAGCCATCTTACTTATGGTATAAAGTTATGGGGCACTAGTTCAAAAAAGGCAATCGAAGATATTCAAGTCATCCAAAATAAAGCGATTAAAAACCTATACAACTATAACTGGAGAGAAAGAACGCATTTTATTCATAAAGAAAATAAGCTGCTTTTAATAAATGACCTATTTCAAGTTAAGCTAATAACACATATACATGATATTATCAATAAAAATATCCATACACAATCTTCACTCAAGCAGAGAAAGGAAATTCATAATGTCAACACCAGAAGCAAAAATACATTTCATATTGATAAAATTAGAACATCTCAATTCGGATCTTCAACTACAGTATATATGGGTACAAAACTGTACAATAATCTTGATGTCAGCCTAAAACATGAAAGTTCTTTTCATTTAAAACAAATTTTAACTGAATCATTCATTAATAATTATAGTATAAATAAATATCAGAATTTGGATAATTAATTTAACAATAACAAATTATGAATTTGTAAAATTATCAATGTAATACTTGTTTTTGTTTACCTGTTTTTTTTTTTTTTTTTTTTCTTTTTGGGTTTTGTTTTGTTCACTATGTTTAATCTTTCTAATTTAATTCATAAAATTTTTTTATACTTGCTTTTTTTTTCTTGTTTTTTAATGCTGTTACATTTCTTATTAATTTTTAATAATTTTGTTATATAAAGTCTGTAATGAGATAAATCTGTTAAGACATTGTAGTAAAAAAAAAAAAAATAAATAAATAAAAACAAATTACAACAACAATACCACAAATAATACAGAATTACAAAATAAAACTGTATTTTTTCCCCTTCCATCACCATCAACAACTTCAAAAATCAAACAACATTAGAAAATTCAAATCATATTACAAATAATAATCGTAATAATAATAATAAGGTAAATCAACGTCTTTCAATACAGCATATCTTCGAAGACTGTCCTTCATATGTTAATCAAAGAGACAAATACAATATAACAAACCTAAAAGTACTAAATGTTGACAATATTAAAGTAGCTAAAATATCATAGCTTTCGTAAAAGAGATAAATATATGTGGAAATAAGATGGATTCTGCCAGTAGATTTAAGTACGATGGTAACAGTTAACATGTTGGTCAGTTTATTGGTACGCACTTGTCGTAGGAGTAATCAGCTGTTAAACACATTTTCATTTTTTATAATTTTTAACTTCCTTTTCTCCTCTCGAAGAAACCGTGGCCGTGGACGAAGTTAATTAAAAAGTGGAAAGTAAAATTTGTTAAAAGAATAATAAAAGAATTAATTAAAGGTATTATTAAAATACATAATTTGAATTAAACTAAAAGAATCTTTTACTTAAATATATCATTTTTATCATTACTTAAATAATCATTAATTTTATTTTTTATACAAACTTTAAAACTATTACTAATATTAATTGTTATATATTTCACATTTTAAAACTATTAAACATCATCATTAATTTAATAAGAACAATTGTGTTATTAATTCACATACAAAGGCTATTTTAAAATCAAAGGGTAACAACATATAAAATCATGTATAGTTACAAACATCTTTACATATATATAATAAAATTTAAACAACTGGGTAACTTGAACGGCCTGAACTATTTTTTAAAAGGCTTCGACTGGTCTATGTACTTTCGCCATAGGAATGTTGACCTTTTTACTGATGTCATTAGTAAAACTATAATGCTAGGTATGAAATTGTTTATACCTAGTTCTTCTCCACCAACCCAACTGCAAACATTCCTTTTGGACATTTGCAAAAAGTATTATGAAAAGTATTTTCAAAAAAGGCCGAGAACCGTTTTGACTTGAAAGCTTGAAATTAAATTTTTTTTTTTTTTTTTTAACAAAATAATAAAAACAGAACTTAAATCAAACTAAAACTTTTTAAAATAATTAATATAAATCTTTTAATATTTTTGTAAGCACTGTCGTTACATTATTGACAAATTTCTTAAAACATGAACCAATACATTCTGCTAAGCGATTTGACAGAAAAAACAAAAAATATGTTAAAATAGATATGCCAAACCCGATTTTTGAAAATAACCGTACAATGGGTGGAGTAGGTTTATTCGATAATGCCATAAACTAATACGCATTCGTGGAAGTAGGTGGTATTAGCCTCTGTTTACTAATAATTTGGATGCCACAACGGTAAACGCGTGGAAGCTGCTTTGTTTATTTAGAAAATTTGAAAAGAAAAATTTTATGCATCTACTGGAATTTAGAGTTTTTGTAGCTGAGAGCTTGCTCCAATCCGCTACAATACCTATAAAACAAACAACTGCTGCAAAAGTGAGCACCTCATTAGATTCAATTTGATATGATTGTGTGGATCACAATGTTGTTCGTAGTGAAAGGCGGGCCCGGTGTCGTTACTGTCAAAATCAAACGATTTTTGTATGCAGTAAATGTGGGATTAACTTGCATCCAAAATGCTTTTCTAATTATCATACCATGCCTTAAAATGAAAATATTTTTTCAGTAGGTACATAAAAATATTAAACAGATAACAATCTAACTTTTCATAATCAAAATGGTTTAACTTTATTTTGTAATCATAATTAACTATATTTCAGATAATATTTCTTATTTTTTAAAAATAAATTTTTGAAAAATTTCGTATGAGAAAATATTCCACATAATTCTAATGTTTCGTTTTCGAAACATAGAACATATTCTTTTCAGGATGTAATTTAAAAACATTTTTTTTTTCTTAGGTTAAAAATAGAGTATGCTGAAAATTTTATTAATATAAGTTATCTGGATTATGGTGCCGGTTTATATGGGTTAATGAAGAAAAACAAATTTTATTTATGCTGATTATTACTGCGAATAAGAAATAAAAAAATTTTTTTTTAGACAAGCTTATAAATTTGCCTATTTTTTAATTTTTTCCTTTCCTAGTATTTTAAGTATATTATTTAATCACAAAGTTTGATATTGAAACCAAACATTTCTATTGCTTATGAAAACATAAAAAAGCAAAAAATACTGTAATATTACTTACGATATTTTTCTTCGGACATTTTCTAAAAGTTTCTATATTAAGGCGAATTACAATTAGAGATTTTCAATGGTTGTATAAACTCTTCATTGTAACATATACACCCCAATTCTTGAAGGCTCATCTCTTCATATAAAGAGCTTCTCAACTCGTCGCCTCTTAAAAAAAATTATCACGTCTGGCTATTCTAGAGAACTTTTTTTTTGACGTTATGTCATTTTTGTAAAGTTGGTAGCTATTAGTGTTTCTTATTTGTATGATTCATTTGTTAGAAAAAGATTTCGATTCAAATTAAAAAAAAAAAATAATACAGAATTTTAGAAGAAGTTTATAAGTAAAAATGATGATGTAATAAATTTTATTAGCAACCAAATAAGAAATGCAAACAGGAATCCAAAGGGCGCCGTTTTAATATCATTGATAAAATTTTCAGTTTGATTTTAATAAAGCAAAGTCAAAAAACATATCGTTTTATTCGAAAATTTTTTAATTTACCATCAAAAAGTACCTACATTAAATAAAATGCTATAAAAAGTCTACGTTGGAGCTCGTTTTGATAGCAAATTATTTGAATTTCTACAAAAATAGGCTGAAAACATGGAACCAATTAATAGATTATGTAATTTAATTTTTGATGAGGTCAGTCTTTCAGCTCACTTAGACTACGATAATAATGAGGACAGGATAATAGGCTTCGCAGATTTTGAATTAACGAAAACAACGTCGAAATTTGCGGACCATGCAATTGTTTTTATGTTACGTGGCGTGGTAAAAAAATGAAAACAGCCGGTATTTGATTATCTTGTACAATCTTCATGTACAACTAGTAAAATCGCTTGAGAAATATTAGTTATAGTGAATACGGCACACGGAAGTGGTTTTAAAATTGTGTACACGGTGTGCGATGGAGGATCAACTAATATTGCAGCACTTAAAAAACTGAAATAACCTTTAAAATTAAAAGCTGTCACATTAGTAAAAGAATTTAAAAGTTGTGGGTGTGATATAAATGTGGTATTGGCAACACTACTTATTCTAGTCCAGAATATACTTCCCAAAATTAATATGTAAAACTAATAAAAAATGAGTCAGTTGTTGTCTTATTATTGTTAAAACGAAAGGAGTAAAAAATAAACGAATAATAATTAAACTTAAAAGTGTTAGTAATTTCATTTTAATATTAAACAAAGGAACTTAAGTCCCACATAAATAGATAAATTATTAATCCTATAATATTAATAAAGCTGATGCAAAATCATTTGTTAGAAAAAGATTTGATTTATCAAGAAAACATGTATGCTATCAGTTTACTTTTGTTTATTTTTGTATAAAACATTCTTTCGTATTTGATTGAATAAAATAAAAGCAACTTCATCAAAACGAAAAGGTGTGTACTTATAAAATTTTTATTAATAGTTTGGTGATATTTTTTAACTAGTAGGTACCTACGTTTATATTATTATATACCTACAGATAATTTGAAACTGTAAAAAAAGAAGTTTCAAGTAAAAAATTAAAACCAAATGCCAAAGTTTAGCAACAAAAAAATTATAAATACAGGTTCTCCAACTGAGTAAGTTACTTGATTTATGAATTTAAAATATGTAATATTAAATAATAATTTATAACATTCTGATGAAAAAAAATATGGTTATAGAAGGAAATGCAGAATCTAGCGATTCGATTCAAATTAAAAAATAATGTTCTCAAAAACCAAGAGAACATATTTGGAGTAAGGACCCTTATCTGAAAGACTGGATAATTTTTCATGAAAATAAAAATAACATTATGTGCAAATTTTGTAACACAGTGAAACAAAAAAACACCTAAAAGCTTCTAAAACTTTTACTAATAAAAGACAGAAAAATATTTAATTTAAAGAAAATAAAACTTTACAATAGAGTCACGATTTTAATATCAACCTTAATCAAAAAAGTTGTAAGAAATAATTACAATTATTTTTTAAAATTTGATTTAGATTTAAATAAAACGTGAATTTGAATAAAGTGTGAAGAAAAGTTAGAAGAAAAAAAAAATAGTAGTCAAGAACAAGATGGTTTATTTAGGTAAAGCTGACTTTCATTTAATTTTATTGGAAACGAATTAGATTTCAGTTCTTTTTCAGAACTACATACAAAATGTTTTTAATAACTAATTTAAATTTATTTAAAACGAGGAAGATTATAGTTGCCCTTGTCAACTTTTAGATACCCGTGCATACCTACTAACTGTTATTTATTTCCCCTATGCTATTATAAATATTACAAAAAAAATATAAGAAAGTAAAATAGTTTAAAAAAAATTTAACTTATTAGGTATCCCATAATTTTTGATTAACTGATTATCCCATAAAAAAAAAAAAAAATAGCCCACCCTAAAAGTTGGTCCGAGTGATGTCCAACTTTGCCAACTAACTTGTCCTATTACTTTATCTGCCCAGTTTTGATTTTAAACTTGTAGCTTCATTAGATTCACAGTTATCGAATTGATTACTTTGTATGGCAGCTGCCCGAAAACGGGTCCGTAACATTTTGAAACTTCATATAAGTGCTCGATTCATTATATAACTAACAGTGTGTAATTTTTATCCTCGTAGTATTATCAGTTTCCAAGAAATTCATATTGGTGCAAAGAAGTTGTATAGCAGCCCCCCGAAAATGGGGCCGTAACATTTTGAAACTTCATATAAGTGCTCGATCCATTATATAACTAACAGTTTGTAATTTTCATCCTCGTAGTATAATCAGTTTCTAAGAAATTCATATTGGTGCAAAGAAGTTGTGTGGCAGCTCCCCAAAACCTTGATCTGGTCTTAAACAAAAAGAATAGGGAACCTCAAAAATGTCCAAAAATGTTTTGTGTGATTTTCAAAACTCTTGCTCTAATTTTTCAATTCTATCTCTTATAATTAATTTTTAATTCACCAATATATTAAACTTAAGCAAAATCAACTTCATATGATCATATTCATATAATAATCATCATATTCATAATCTATCAATCTATCAATATCAATAAGCCATTTACTTAAAAAAAATCTTTGTCTTCTTTTTTGCTTATCTTAAATAAATTACGCATCATTTAAATCATATAAAATTCTAACTCGAAATCGTTATCTACTTTTTGTAACAAAAACAAAAAACAAAAAAACAAAAAAACAAAATTCATATAATTTCATGTCAAGATTTTAAATTTTTGTATGAAAATGTTGGAGTTGAAAAAGTTAGTTGTTCGAGAGCTACCCGAAGTTTTGGTACGATCTTAACCAAAAAAAAAAAAAAATAGGGAACCTAGAAATTGATTGAAAAATATTTTGTGAAAATTTCAAAACTGTAGCTATTTTAGTTTTTGAGTTATCGTGCTGACACACAGACGGACGGACGGACGGACGGACGGACGGACAGACACACATAGCTAGATCGACTAATTTTTCGATTCTGAGCCGATACGTACCCTTGACACTATATCTAGCTCGTCTAGATCGATGCGTTATAAACAGAGGAGCAAATCTAATATACCCGATGTCATATATGTATGCACGGGTATAAAGATTCCTAGTCAAAAAAATTAATACTATATTATTTGATTTTTACGTGTATGACAAATAATAAAAAAAAAAATTTTAAATTATTGTATATATTTATTAAAATAAATGAGAGATTTCTGTAAAATTTTTTATAGAATAAGAGTTTCTCACATAAAAAAAATTATATTTAATTACAAAAAGAATAAATAAGAAAAAAAAGATGAACTTAAAAAAAAAACATTTTGTTTGTACGGGTATCAATATGCCCCGACTAAGATTTGAACCGGCACTTTGCTATAAAAAGGCCGACGTCGTTACCACTAAGCCATCGATGGAACATTTCTTGCTTCGTTTTTATTTTTTGTTTTCTTGTTTTTGCATTTAATTTCAAAGAGAAAAATAAATTATAAATGTAAATGTTGGTGAAGTGAGGGGAAGTGTGTACATTTTTTAATAATGAATATTAAATTGTTTTTTTATACCCTACACCTATAGAATAGGTAAAGGGGTATATTAACTTTGGTATGGTGTTTGTAACCACCTAAAGGAAGCGAGCTAGATATGGAAAAGTATATATATTTGTGATCAGCGTGACCGCCTTAGTCGATATAGCCATGTCCGTCCGTCCGTCCGTCCGTCCGTCCGTCCGTCCGTCCGTAGGCACGATAACTCAAAAAATAATGGAGCTATCTTGATGAAATTTTAACTGTAGGTTACTAGGACTGAAAGTACGGCGGGGATTGCATATGGGCGAAATCGGCCCATGGGTTCGGATTCTGGACCTTTTAATCGGTTTCAGGGCTAACGAACAAATATAAAAATTCACGATAACTCAACAACTAATGACGCTATCTTCATCAAATTTGTGCTGTAGGTTACTAGTAATGAAACTACTTCGGGAATTGCGTAAGGTCGGGATTGGACCATGGGTTCGGAACCTAGAACTTTTTGATCGAATTTAGGCCAAACGAGCATAATTCCGAAACCAATGAAGATAGAACCTCCAAATTTAGTATCAGGGTGTCCCTTCCTATTTCCTAAGTGTCTAGGGAATTTAGGTCCCATTGGAGTAGTGGGTCGGGGGCCAGCCACACATTTCCGAAGACCTTAAAGCATATCTTTAAAATTAATAAAGATAACAACTTGAAAAAATGTAGAAGCTTCCAATTTGCCACAAGGGTGTTCTTTACTATCTCTTGCGTGTTCCCCTAATTTGGGATCAATTGGAGTGGTGGTTCTGTACCCCTCTCAGACCTCCCAAGTTTTAAAGGCTTATAATCGAAATTACTAAAAATAGTTACTTAAAATTAGGATAGACCGTTCAAATTGTGTACAAGGGTTAACTAGTACTATAAGTACAGCGCGGACTATATAAGGGCGAAATCAGCCCAGCGGTTCGGATTCCGGACCTTTTAATCGATGTCAGGGCTAAGGAACATATATAAAAAATCACGATAACTCAACAACTAATGAGGCTATCTTCATGAAATTTGTGCTGTAGGTTATTGGCAGCGAAACTACGGCGGTGATTACGTACGGTGAGGATTGGACAATGGGTTCGGAACTTAGAACTTTTTGATCGAATTTAGGCCAAACGAGCATAATTCCGAAACCAATGAAGATAGAACCTCCAAAATTGGTATCAGGGTGTCCCTTCCTATTTCGTAAGTGTCTTTGAAATTTGGGCCCCATTGGAGTAGTGGATCGGAGACCAGCCACTCAGTTCTTAGGCCCTTAAAGCATATTTTCGAAATTAATAAAGATAGTAACTTGAAACAAATGTAGAAGCTTCCAATTTGCCAAAAGGGTGTTCTTTACTATTTCTTGCGTGCCCCCCTAATTTGGGATCAATTGGAGTGGTGGTTCAGAACCTCTCTTAGACCCCCCAATGTGTAAGAGCTTATCATCGAAATTAATAAAACTAGTAACTTAAAATTAAGATAGAGCGTTCCAATTGTGTACAAGGGTTAACTAGTATTGAAAGTATGACGGGACTGCATATGGGCGAAATCGTGCCATAATTTCGGGTCCTGGAACCCTTGAAAAGTTCAAGGACTAACAAACATATATCTTACAAACACCATAACTCAAAAAATAATGCCGGTATTTTCATGAAATTTAACAGTAGGTTACTAGTAATGAAAGTACCATGGGAATTGGTTGTGGTCGAGTTTAATTTCGAAGCCAAAGAATATATTTCCTATGTCCTATGTGTCTCCGAAATCTAGACTTAATTGTAGTGGTTCAGCTATGTTCAAAGGTACTTGCTGCATTTATGTAAAATTTATTTTTATATTTAAATGAATTATATGAAAAGGTGTAAATTTTTAATTGTATTTTAGAAATACATTTATTGCATATTTTGCGTTTATAAGCTTTTTCTATTAGGTATATAAACTAACCATTTAAAATAATTGCAATTTTTAAAAATTTGGATTATTAAATATATTATGCTTTGATTATCTTTTTATCACAAAATTTAATAATTAGAATTTTTTCATTTTGTAATTGAATTGGAATAAATATATTTTCATTTATTTCAAGTTTGTTTGTTTTTTAATATTTTTAAATAGATAAATTAGTAAGAATTTGTAGTATTTTTTAATAGATAGGGTAATTAGAAAATGTTTTTAGTATTATACAGTTAATTTGGTTAGCTATGTCTTACGATCAAATTAATAACAGCTTCTATGGTGTTAAAATGACTTATGGATATGTCCTTAAATTTGAACCAAATAGGTGTAGGGTATTTCTAAGTCGGTTGCACCGACTGACTGTTTCTTTACTTGTTTTTTTTGCATATAGTTTCAATGTATTTCTATATATAAAATTTTTGTCATAAGAATTTAAATAATTTTTAAAATAATGCATACCTACCTAAATAGAATCAAAAAGAAAAAATTAATACGATATTTGATTTTTTCGTGTGGCAAATAATAAAACAAAAAAATTAAAATTATTGTACATAAAATATGTAGGTATATGGTTATAATTATATTTTTTTGAAAAACATTTTTGAATTTTGTTATAAAAATAATAACAAAAAGAAAGAAATGAATAAATTAAAATTTCTTATATAAAAGGATTTTGTTACAAAAAGAATGATGAAAAAAAAGACGAATTAAAAAATAAAAAAATTTTCCCACAACATGGATTTGAACCGGCATCTTTTTATCAGAAGTCTAGCGCCCTAACCACTGTACCATACAATAACTAATAATTTGGTAATATTTTGTTTATTTTGTATTTAGTTTCTATTTAGTCATTAAGTTTGAAAATATTATATAAATTCAAAAAATATGTTTATAAGTTGGTGAGGTGAGGTGTGCTGTTTTTAGTTTCAATGTATTTCCATATATAAAATTTTTTGCATTTTGTTTGAATGTATTTCTATTTATAAAATTTTTGGTAACAGAATTGAAATTACTTGTTACATATAATCAAATTGTTTATGTAAGAGAGAGTAAATAGTGCGTACCTACGAAGAATCAAAAAGAAAAAAACAAAAAAAAATACCTAGTCAAAAAAATTAATATCATCATATTATTTGATTTTTACGTATATGCCAAATAATAAAAAAAATAATTTAAAATTATTGTACCTATATATACCTAGTATATGTATTGTTTTGTAACACATTTTTGAATTTTAAAATAAAAATAATAACAAAAAAAAAGAAATTAATAATTATTAAAATAATAAATGCGAGTTTTCTGTAAAATTTTTTATAGAATTAAAAAAAATAAAAAAACATTTTGCCCCAAGATGGATTTGAACCCACAAATTTTTATTAAAAACTTACTGCCTTAACCACTGCACCATGTAATGAATAATAATATCATAACATTTTGTTTATTTTCTATTTAGTTTGTATTTTTATTAGTCATTATACCCTACACCTATAGAATAGGTAAAGGGGTATATTAACTTTGGTATGGTGTTTGTAACCACCTAAAGGAAGCGAGCTAGATATGGAAAAGTATATATATTTGTGATCAGCGTGACCGCCTTAGTCGATATAGCCATGTCCGTCCGTCCGTCCGTCCGTCCGTCCGTCCGTCCGTAGGCACGATAACTCAAAAAATAATGGAGCTATCTTGATGAAATTTTAACTGTAGGTTACTAGGACTGAAAGTACGGCGGGGATTGCATATGGGCGAAATCGGCCCATGGGTTCGGATTCTGGACCTTTTAATCGGTTTCAGGGCTAACGAACAAATATAAAAATTCACGATAACTCAACAACTAATGACGCTATCTTCATCAAATTTGTGCTGTAGGTTACTAGTAATGAAACTACTTCGGGAATTGCGTAAGGTCGGGATTGGACCATGGGTTCGGAACCTAGAACTTTTTGATCGAATTTAGGCCAAACGAGCATAATTCCGAAACCAATGAAGATAGAACCTCCAAATTTAGTATCAGGGTGTCCCTTCCTATTTCCTAAGTGTCTAGGGAATTTAGGTCCCATTGGAGTAGTGGGTCGGGGGCCAGCCACACATTTCCGAAGACCTTAAAGCATATCTTTAAAATTAATAAAGATAACAACTTGAAAAAATGTAGAAGCTTCCAATTTGCCACAAGGGTGTTCTTTACTATCTCTTGCGTGTTCCCCTAATTTGGGATCAATTGGAGTGGTGGTTCTGTACCCCTCTCAGACCTCCCAAGTTTTAAAGGCTTATAATCGAAATTACTAAAAATAGTTACTTAAAATTAGGATAGACCGTTCAAATTGTGTACAAGGGTTAACTAGTACTATAAGTACAGCGCGGACTATATAAGGGCGAAATCAGCCCAGCGGTTCGGATTCCGGACCTTTTAATCGATGTCAGGGCTAAGGAACATATATAAAAAATCACGATAACTCAACAACTAATGAGGCTATCTTCATGAAATTTGTGCTGTAGGTTATTGGCAGCGAAACTACGGCGGTGATTACGTACGGTGAGGATTGGACAATGGGTTCGGAACTTAGAACTTTTTGATCGAATTTAGGCCAAACGAGCATAATTCCGAAACCAATGAAGATAGAACCTCCAAAATTGGTATCAGGGTGTCCCTTCCTATTTCGTAAGTGTCTTTGAAATTTGGGCCCCATTGGAGTAGTGGATCGGAGACCAGCCACTCAGTTCTTAGGCCCTTAAAGCATATTTTCGAAATTAATAAAGATAGTAACTTGAAACAAATGTAGAAGCTTCCAATTTGCCAAAAGGGTGTTCTTTACTATTTCTTGCGTGCCCCCCTAATTTGGGATCAATTGGAGTGGTGGTTCAGAACCTCTCTTAGACCCCCCAATGTGTAAGAGCTTATCATCGAAATTAATAAAACTAGTAACTTAAAATTAAGATAGAGCGTTCCAATTGTGTACAAGGGTTAACTAGTATTGAAAGTATGACGGGACTGCATATGGGCGAAATCGTGCCATAATTTCGGGTCCTGGAACCCTTGAAAAGTTCAAGGACTAACAAACATATATCTTACAAACACCATAACTCAAAAAATAATGCCGGTATTTTCATGAAATTTAACAGTAGGTTACTAGTAATGAAAGTACCATGGGAATTGGTTGTGGTCGAGTTTAATTTCGAAGCCAAAGAATATATTTCCTATGTCCTATGTGTCTCCGAAATCTAGACTTAATTGTAGTGGTTCAGCTATGTTCAAAGGTACTTGCTGCATTTATGTAAAATTTATTTTTATATTTAAATGAATTATATGAAAAGGTGTAAATTTTTAATTGTATTTTAGAAATACATTTATTGCATATTTTGCGTTTATAAGCTTTTTCTATTAGGTATATAAACTAACCATTTAAAATAATTGCAATTTTTAAAAATTTGGATTATTAAATATATTATGCTTTGATTATCTTTTTATCACAAAATTTAATAATTAGAATTTTTTCATTTTGTAATTGAATTGGAATAAATATATTTTCATTTATTTCAAGTTTGTTTGTTTTTTAATATTTTTAAATAGATAAATTAGTAAGAATTTGTAGTATTTTTTAATAGATAGGGTAATTAGAAAATGTTTTTAGTATTATACAGTTAATTTGGTTAGCTATGTCTTACGATCAAATTAATAACAGCTTCTATGGTGTTAAAATGACTTATGGATATGTCCTTAAATTTGAACCAAATAGGTGTAGGGTATTTCTAAGTCGGTTGCACCGACTGACTGTTTCTTTACTTGTTTTTTTTTTTTAGTTATTAAGTTTGAAATATCCAAATAAATTCCCCAAAAATTTGTATGGCAGCTACCAGAAGCCTTTATCCGATTTTAACCAAAAACAATAGGGAACCCACAAATTGTCTAAAAATTACTTTGTGAAAGTTTCAGAACTCTAGCTCTTTTAGTTTTTGAGTTATCGTGCTGACGGACGGACGGACGGACGGACGGACGGACGGACGGACACACATAGCTAGATCGATTCACTTTTCGATGCTGATTCGATACGTACCCTTGACACTATATCTAGCTCTTATATTTCGATGCGTTACAAACGGAGGAGTAATTTTAATATACCCGATGTTCATATATGTATGCACGGGTATAAAAATAAACTTCTTGTCTATTCATCAATGTTTAAAAATTAATAGACCAGAAATAAAAAACATTTTATTTAAATTTGATTACAATAACATTACTATTGATTCTATTTGTAATCAATGGAATAATTTATATCAAAAGTTATTTGGACAAGTATTCACGACAGTATTGGCTAAGCATTCAATGTGTGAGGATATATTCTTAAAGTCGCATCAAATAATAAAAAAACTTTACTATTTAAATTATTATAATATTTTTAAACTCTTTTTTTGCGGTGTTTTTTTTTTACTATAATATTTTTTCTCTCATTTGACAATATACCGATATTATTACAACAAAAGTAAAACATTATACACTATATTACAATAACAAATAATTAAAAAAATTTTGTTTTTTTTTTTTTTTTTTTAAAAACAAAAATATTTAGTATTAATTACAATAACAAAGTGTAAATAAAATAATATTCTCTATAGCGGTATAAACGTATTAACTCCCAATATGGGAGACAAAAACAAAAATAAAACATGTGAGAAATCATATATACATGAAATCAATTTTGATAAAAATAAAAAAATTAAAAATACGAGCCCAGGACCAAAATTTTTGGTATTAACAAGAAATAATGAAGGAAAAGATATGCAGACAGTATCACCTTTTTTAATAAAAAAGGTAATTGATAATGTTGCAGGAAAGGTGGAAAAAGTTGTGAAATGCAGAAATGGAACTTTGTTAATTCATACAGAGACTAAATTACAAGCTGAAAAATTAATTCAACTCATATCATTAAATAATTCAATAAATGTATCAGTTAGTGAACATAACACACTAAATCAAGTTAAAGGGGTAGTATTTAGAAGAGATTTTGTTTATTTGACTGATGAAGAAATAGTAGAAGAATTAAAAGAGCAAAAAGTTTCCAGTATACGAAGATTTATGAAAACAATTAATGATATTAAAATACAAACTGGATTATTTTATTTAACTTTTGATTGCTGTATTTTACCGGAATATTTTACAATAGGTTATGAAAAAGTTCCAATTCGTCCATTTGTTCCACTACCAACTCGTTGTATGAACTGCCTCAAATTCGGTCATATCAGCACAATGTGTAAAACTAAAAAGACATGTTCTAATTGTTCCGAAGAAGTTCATACACAAGAAAACGAAAAATGTTCAAAAGCATCCAAGTGTATTAACTGTCAACAAAATCATGATGCATTTACAAAAACTTGTAAAAAATTTTTAAGAGAAAAGGAGATTCAACGTATTAAAGCAATTGAAAAAGTTGACATGAGAGAGGCCATTAAAAGATACAGAATTAGGAATCCAATTGAGTTTTCGGAAACTTTTGCGGGCATAGTAACAAACACAAAAGTTTGCGGGTGCAAGTGTGATTGTTCTTTAAAAAATCCTCAAAATTCTAAAGCTTCTGTGAAACCTGATCTGCCAAAATCTTTTATTTTAAAAAAATTGAAACGAGTAAAAATAAACCAAAAGATGCAAACAGTGATAAAGGCATAGAAGATCAACATGAAGAAACAGCTCAGTATGAAACAAAAATCCTAGAAAATGGTAAGCTTATGTTAAAAAAAAATTTAAATAAAAAACAAAAAAGTGAAATTAAAAATGACTTAAAAAAAAATGCTCTAAAAAAGAAAAAAATAAATTATGTAAATAATGAACTAGATCCTATGTGTGTTAGCTTAAGTGAAGTTTAGATGATTCAGAATCTATTGATGACTAAAACCACACGTAGTATAGTTCAATGGAATTGTGATGGGTTGTACTCTCACAAAGAAGAGTTTAATTTATTATTGGAAAAATCTAATCCTTACGTAATATGTTTACAGGAAACAAAATTTAGATATACTCACGTTCCTTCCATGAAAAATTTCGAAATATTTTTCAACAATCGCTTTTCTGATACTGTTGCTCATGGCGGAGTAGCTATCTATGTCGATAAAAATTATAGTTGTGAGGATTTACAAGCAGTAGCCGTCAGAATGTATTATCCTATCAAATTTATAATTTGCAATCTCTATCTTCCTAATGAAGAAATAGTAGATCTTCAGGAGTTAGAATCTCTAATACGAAGTTTCAGTTCTCCCTTTTTTATTTTAGGTGACTTTAATTGTCATAATTCATTATGGGGTTCTAAAAAGACCGACAAAAGAGGTAAAATGTTTGAGAAATTGATTGAAAAGTATTCCTTGAATCTATTCAATAACGGCATGCCGACTCATTTTAGCTTTTCTTATAAGACCTCCAGCGCAATAGATGTAACACTAGGTAGCCCAATATTGCAAAGTTATTTCCAATGGTATGTCGAAGAGGATTTTCACAGTAGTGACCATAATCCTATCGTGATTCCACTAATGGAACCCACCAATGACTTTGGCTCAAGGGGAAAATGGAACTTTAAAAAAGCAGACTGGACTAAATTCAGGAAAAACATAAAACTTGAAACAAAAATATTTAAAAACATAGACGAACATGAACAATATTTTACTTCATCAATAGTTCGAGCTGCAAAAGACTCGATACCCTTCCAAAACAACAATAATCTTAAAAAGAGAGTCCCTTGGTGGAATGAAGAGGTCCAAAAAGCAATTAAAAAACGAAAATCTCTCTTTCGTAGATATGAAAAAAGTTTAAGCATTCATGATTACAAAGAATTCATTTCAGCAAAATATAATGCTAGAAAACTAATTAGACATAGAAAAAAAGAGTCCTGGGAAAAATTTGTTAGCTCAATAACATCAAACACACCATCAGCTGTTGTTTTTAATCACATCAGGGCTATAAACGGGAAAGCAAAAAATAATCAAATCACCTGCTTATTAGAAAATGAATCACTAATTACCAATAAAAATGAAATTTGCGAGAAAATGGTAGATCACTTTAGCAAAATGTCGAGTTCTAGCAATTATTCGCAAAAGTTTCTAAGATATAAATTGAGAGCGGAACAAACAAATATAAAAATAAATGAATCATCCGGAGAAGCATATAATGACTTATTTTCCATGAATGAACTTGAAAATTGTCTTAAAAATTGTAAAGGTAGCTCTCCTGGACCGGATAATATACATTATAATATGTTAAGGGAATTAGATAATAAGAGCAAAGTATTTCTCCTGAATTTATACAATAAAATATGGAGCCAAGGAGTATTCCCTAAAAACTGGAGTAAAGCAAATATAGTACCAATTTTAAAAAATGGAAAAGATCCTAAGAATACAAACAATTATCGACCAATTTCGCTTACAAACTGTAGTTGTAAGGTGATTGAACGAATGGTGTGTCAAAGACTCTCATGGGTATTAGAAAAAAATAATTTGTTGACAATGTACCAACCAGGTTTTCGCAAAAATAGGTCTACATATGAAAATCTCTCTTATTTCGAAACTGAAATAATGAGTGCATTTTCCAACAAGAAATACTTAATATCTGTCTTTTTCGATTTTGAAAAAGCCTATGATATAATCTGGCGGAAATTAGTAATAAAAGAATTTACTGTAATGGGATTAACTGGGAATATAGTTAAATTTATTCAAAACTTCTTAAACGTAAGAAGTATAAAAGTCTCTATTGGTAACACACTCTCTAACGAAAAAATTATTGAAATAGGTTGAGAAATAGAATGCAGTTTAACTCACTAATGCTATTTTAATTCTAAGAAATCATTTGCCAAAAGAAAATTGGTGAAATATGAAAATATCACCAGAAGGGATTCAAAAAATTGGTAAATAGGATATGTATGAAAACGATAGTGAAGAATATATTGATATTTCCTTTATGGATGAAATTTTTTAATTCGTTTGTTTTGAAAATACAGTAATTTCTCGATAATCCGAACCACCTTTAGTCCGGTTTTCCAATAATCCGAATCATAATTTGTAAAGCATTACGCACTCTACAATTCGAAATGGTAGTACTTCTACAATCCGAACTAATAAAAATCATAGTAACAATTAATTTATAGCAATTTTTTTTACATTCTTTTTTTTTTATTTCTGTTAATTCAAATTCATATAAAAATCAGAGCCTACTTTGTATACATAATACATAATTTATAAAAAAAAATTATCATAAACACGTTGGGTAGAGCTAATATTCTACGCGATACTGAGTAATTATAGAAAATGGCACGAAACCAAAAACGTAAACATAAAACTTTATCAATTTTAGAAAAATTAAGAATATTAGATGCCTTAGAAAAGGGAGTTACGGGTCTAGATTTAGCCATTAAATATGGAATCGGAAAGTCTACAATTTGTGACATCAAAAAAAAAAGAGAAAAAATAAGAAGGCATATGTGCTTCTTTATTTTTCATATTTTATCCTAATTGCGTTTTTTAGTCAAGCTGAACAACTCAATAACAGAACCCAATTACGAAAGAGTAAAACTATGAAATCTGGAGAATATGATGAGGTTAAAAAAAAATTGTACGCATGGTTTGCCTGTCAACGGGCTAGACACATCCCTATATCCAGAGATATCTTATGCGAAAAAGCAAAATACATTTTAAAAAGCAATATGGAGATACAAAAACTTTTAAAGCAAGTGCTGGATGGTTTGAAAAATTTAAGAAAAGATTTGGTATACGTGGTTTAAAAATCTGTGGTGTAACATTGTCTAGCCAGCCAGAACTTATACCAACTTTTCGCGATAATTTAAAAAAATTAATACAAAATGAGGATTTATCTTATAGTCAAATTTACAATGCAGATGAATCAGGAGTCTTTTACAAAATGCTCCCTGATAAAACTCTTGTTCATTCAAAAGACAAAAAAGCACCTGGAAGAAAAGTTTGTAAAGAAAGGGTGACGTTTATTTGTTGTGCAAATGGAACAGGAGATCATAAATTGAGAATTGTTGTAGTGGGCAAATCTAAAAAACCACGTTCTTTTAAAAATAAATTACCACCGATGAAATATTATTCTTCCAAAAACACCTGGATGACGACATATTTATTTTCCGAATGGTTTTTGAAATCTTTTGTTGCTCAAGTAAAATTGTTCCAGATTAACAATAACATCCCACAAAAAGCTATACTTCTCGTTGATAACGCTAGATGCCATGCCAATAAAGAGCTAGTTAGTGAATGAAAAATTATAAAATTCGATTTTTACCGCCAAATTGCACAAGCCTTATCCAACCAATGGATCAAAATTCAATAAGAATAACAAAAATATTTGACAAAAAATCTCTTTTAACTCACATTGTAAACTCTGAAAATGAAAATTACATAGACCTATTTAAAAAATTTACTCTATATGATGCTTGCCTTTTACTAAAGCAATCTTGGGAAAAAGTTAGTACAGAGGTAATTAAAAAGTGCTGGAATAACTTGTTTCAAAAAGAATGGACTTCCGAAGATAACATTCATTTAGCCACATTATCGCAAAGGATATCTAGTTCAATAAACATACATGAAGAAACATCTTTTGTTATGCAAGTGATAAATAACACAATGTATGTAAATATTACTGAAGATGAAATTGAAGACTGGTTTGATGAAAATAGGGATAATACTGATGACTTCTCATTACGAAACTCATCAACTAGTGATGACTCTGTTGAAGAAATTGAGCAACAACCTTGTTGTAAAATAAAAAATGCAAAAGCAGTTCAAAATTTTAACACTGTTATAAAGTGGGCTGAACAAGAAAATATAGATTTAGAAAAAATTAAGATATTGAGAGAACTGAGAGATTTGGCGTTCGAACAAAATACAAAAACAACTCAACAAAGTATTATACGATATTTTACCGTAAGCAGTTAAATTAATTCATATTTGCTTTTTACAATAATCAGTTCACCTTAAAATAGAGACATTACTGTATATATTTTTTTGTTATATACATATTACGCGCAAGTACAATAAGATTTCTTTATGTGGACAGCATTCTATCAGAAAATATTTAAATAAATAAAATGGTGTTCTGTCATTCACTTTTTGGGAATGTGAATCGAATAGAATTCCTTTTTCAGTCTGTATCGTATCGAATGACGCATGAATGAGGTTGACGTTGTTTAATTTAAATTTAAAAAGAATATGTTTTTAAATTTGAAATTAAAAGAGTTTAAAATGTAATTATGCGTATATTTTGCTGATTTGTATAAAATAACAATTTCAAATTCGCAAAAAATAGTGATTATTTATAAGAATATAAAGAGGATTTTGAAAAGGCAATTAAGAACAATGAAAAAGAAGTGATCGATTTACTAAAAGCGATGGAAACAAATTACAGATTACAGCTAGAAGAAATCAAAACTAACCAACAAAAAGAAATTCAGAAAATGGAAAAAATTACCGAAGTTTTTAAAACAAAAAGTTAAAAGGTTAAAAGGTTAATGAATCATTTATAAATGCAATGAAAAAAAATGATGAGCTTTGCACAAAATTAAATGATAAAAATGAAAAAAATAAAAATCTGAATGTGGGTCAAACGGTGTAATTTTCTGATATTGTAAAAAATAATATAACTTGTGGTAATTTAACAAGATAACAACTTAAATATAGATAACAAAAGTATTTCTTCCAGTATCAACTATGCTTATATCTAAACTGACCACCCGTACAGCATTCCGCTGTATTGTACAGCATTTCTACGCTGTGTCCAGCGCCGGAAAATGTACGGGAAAATGTCCTGCTTTTTAAATTGTGTACAGCATTAAACCTAATAAATGTGCGAATTCCGAATTTACGCTTAGTGGGATAATAAGAATTAATCAGCTGTCAATTCAACATTCAACGTCCGCTGTTTGTTGGGATTTTATATTTATTTGTCAAACAACGACAAAATTTGAAGTTTTGATTTAAAAGTATTGTTATTTCAGTTGTACAGTTTTTTTGGTGACTTGTGTGAGAATAAATAAAGTTGAATAATAAAGTAAATAAATAACCATTTTGTTTAAGAATAAAAAAGTAAATAAATAAAGTAACAAACAAAGTAAATAGGTAATCTTCTATCTTAACAAATAATTGTATGGGTTTACTTTTTAAGTTTTACTTTATTTTATTAGTTATTTAAACAAAAAAATTGGTAGCCATGGCGCCCTCCCCCCAAAAGCGAAGAGCTTGCAAATTAACCGATGATTTATCGAAGCAGTTTCCATTCATTAAAAAAACGAAAATAAATGGAAATGTCGTGTGCGATATTTGTATTGGTAATTTTTCAATTACTTCTGGAGGCAGACGGGATATTTCAAGACATTTAACCACCGAAAAACATAAAAAAGCCTTGCAAGCAGCTTCATCATCAACCAATTTAAATGTATTTTTTCGCCAACAAAATTTTGGAAGCAAAGAAAAAGAGTTAGCCATGGCGGAAGCTTTATTTGCTTTTCATACAGTTTTCCACAACCAAAGTTTTCGTTCAATGGACTGCACATCAAAGTTGATTCAAAAGTTATTTGAAAAAAAGTTTACATGTGCAAGAACGAAAACAGAAGCCATTATAAAAAAAGTACTTGCTCCATTTGCTCTGGAACAACTAAAAAAAGAACTGGAAACTGTGAGCCATATATCCGTGTTTTCTGATGCTTCTAACCATAGAGATGTAAAACTATTTCCTACGCTTATAAGGTATTTTAGTCCTTCAACTGGAATACAAATAAAAGTACTCGATTTTGTATCGCTACCTGGAGAGACTGCGGAACTTATAAGTAATTCAATTCTAGAAATATTAGAAAAAAATAATTTATGTGAAAAGTTAGTTGCATACTGCGCGGACAATGCAAATACAAATTTTGGAGGCGTTGCTCGAAAGGGACGTAATAATGTTTTTAGAAAATTAAATAGTAAAAGCAACCATAAAATAATTGGAGTTGGTTGTGCAGCTCACATTTGTTCCAATTCAATTTTAACTGCAACAAATTTGTTACCAATAGACGTTGAGAACATAGTTATAAAAATTTATGGCCATTTTTATATTTATACTGTAGGTGGGGAATCATTGAAAGAATTTTGTGCAGAGGTTGATGTTGAGTATCATCGTATTTTAAGTTACAGTAAAACCAGGTGGCTTGCATTAATGCCTGCATTTGAAAGAATTTTAAAAATATTCGTTCCTTTACGATCATATTTTTTATCTATGGAGAAATGCCCAACTGTTCTTGAAAAGTTTTTTAATGATAGCTGCTCGAAATTGTGGTTACAGTTTGTCCACAGTCAAGCCTCGATTTTTCATAATGTTGTTAAGAACATCGAAGGAAATACCAATACAATAATGAATGTTTCAGAGGAAATTAATATGTTGAAATCAAAATACCGCGAACGACTTGAACAAGAATATATACCAATTTCAGTACGATATATTTTACGGAACTTAGAAGAAAATGGGAGTATTAATAAGCTCTGGTTCATATCACACGTTAAAATTTTTTATAAAAATTGCTTACAATACTTACAATTATGGACAGAACAGTTTAGTGGAATTGAAACATTCACATGGCTAATTCTTAATAAATGTATATCATGGCCAGATGTTGAAAAATCATTAGAGTATATAAATAATAATTTTTCAGAAAATTATGGTATCGAAGAAAATGAGCTTTTTGATGAAGTTGTATGTGCAAAAAGATATGTGATAGATGATAAGGTTGAACAATGGAACGCGAAAAAAATATCAACAGATAATAGATGAGTTGAAATATTTTTACATTTTGATAATGAAAAAGTACCTTACAAAAATCTTCAAAAAATTGTAGAATTTTGCTAGTGTTTACCTGGAACCAATGCCGTAACCGAAAGAATATTTTCATTGGTTAATAAAATTTGGACGACTGAAAAAACCCGAATAAATGTGGAGACAATAAAAGCAATGGTTATTGTTAAATATAATATCGTGAGCACTTGTGAAGACTTTTTGGAAAAAGTTTTAAAAAATGATGATCTTTTAAAAAAAATTCATTCCGCTGAAAAATACGTTTAGTTGATTTTTTTTGTTATATTTTTATTTACTTTTTTTTAATTTTCTTAACCTTTTTTTAATATTATTTTTATTTACATTTTTTTGTTATATTATTTTAATTTACGTTTTGTTTTTGTTAAGCCTTACTAGTGAGTTATTGAAATAATAAAAATTAATTGGGAGGCTATAATGTATATTATATGCATGATGTACAATGTAGTACATACATTTTTCTAGTGAAATATGTGAATTAAAACACTATTATTATACTAATTATAATAAAAATAAAAACTGCAATATATTCCAGTCGTTTTATTTTTTTTTCAATTGTACAGCATTGAGCTTCCGAAAATATGGTCACTTTACTTATATCAATCCTAATACCAATATATATATAATATATATAATTATAATAATAATTCTAAGTTTAAAAACAATAATAACATTAAGGATAGCAATAGTTCTAATAATATTAGTAATGATATTGCTAATAAAAACATAAATAATGATAGTATTAGTGTTAAGAATAATAATGATAATGAAATTAGTAATAGTACAAAAAAAAAGTGTATAAGTTAACAACCGTTAACCTTCCATATATTGCGAAATTGTTTTCCAATTTTTTTCCTAAATAAATTGTTCACACGGGAACGATTTATTTTCATCAAATTTCAATTAACATTTTTTTTATAAAATTTAAATATCAAATTTCAATAATTTTAAAATAATAATTTTTTTATAATTTCGTAACTTTCGGACATTCACACAAAAATATATTAAGCATTTAATATTAAGCGATGGATTTCTTAATAAAAAAATATCCACGCGGCGTCTTAGTGCAGACAGAATGAAAAATTAAAATACTAATTCAACTCACTTCTTAATTAGCTTCAAGAAAGAAAAGTAATATTTTTGTATAAAATCATTTATTTAAAAAATAAATAAAATCTGTAAAATAAATAATAAAAAATCTTTTTTGTAAAATAAAAACTTTTATTAAAAATTTAATAACTTTTTATTTTTTTGGCTTTAGCAAAACTAACTGGCGCCCGAGCAGGAAACCGTTTAGTGATAATTAAATTAGTGAGACTTAAAACCATAATTAAAAAAATCTAACGCAAAATTACCAGAAAATTTTAATAATAAAATATAAAAAAAATAATAACAAAAAAAAAAAAAACAGGCCTAAAAAGAAAATAAATAAGTACTTAAAGAATTAAAATAAATAAATTAAAGATCAATTAAAATGAAAAACTAAAAGTAAATAAAAAAAACTTGGTACCAAGAAAATAAAAAAATATGAAAAAAAAATTATTTTGTTTGGGTGATTAAAATTGGATTAATTAAATTGGTTTTAAATAAAACAACACTATTTGTACCACGAGCTGAGAGGAAATCCGGCATAAAGGGGGTGGAAACGAGGCCCCTTAGTAGGAAATAGCAAAGAATTTTTCAAACGGGAGTCACCATCGCGGGAAATAAATTATCCCAGAAGCGTTGCTGACAGCCGCCAACTCCGCTGGAAATAATCAAAGCGGACGGGTCACCTGATAGACTTAATAAGGTCATTAATCATGCTCATGTAAGTCAGTGAAAGTAAAAAAATAATAAAAACTAAGAGAAATTTTTTTTTTTTTCATATAATTAGTGTTCAAAATTAGTGGTTTTTTTTATATAAAAAATAAGAGATAACTTTTAACTTTAACTTTTGGAAAATATTAAATTTTAATGCTTTTCCTTTGTCTAAAATAGCCATCTAAGTTAATGACGTATCAAATTTCAACACGGTAAAACATGTTTGAACAGGTTCACACGAAATTGCTGACAATATGTCTACAATTATCGTGAGAATTAGAATTAGAAAATAATTTCCCACATTATAAATTGCAACATAAGCAATTTATAATATATAAATACTGCGTAAATTAGTTTTGAGAATCAATCTAAAATTGTTCCACAACCGAAATTGTAATATTAATTAAAAAATAAAGTTAAAAAATAAAAAAATAATAATTCCGATAAATTATTTTTTTTTTTATATAACAAATCAAGTATATTTGTTAAGTGGCGCCCGAGCAGGGACGGTCGTGAAAAATCAAATCAAAAAGGATAATTAAACAAGAGTGAAGGAAGCCCGTACCGCAGTAGGCCGTCAACAACTATCAACGTCGACAGCTAAAAAGGAAGAATACGACTCCTCCCATAAGGAAGCAAAACACGACCGATCGAAAAGTGGTAACAGAAGATTCCTGAATTAAAAATTCAGTACAAAACGGGAGCAACCAAGGACATGCAAGCCCGCGCCAACCAAGTCCTCATATTAACGTAAGAAAATCTATAATTATCATTGTTTTTTAACCAAGATATCGTAAAGGATTAAATCCTTAATCAAAAACGGAATAAGCCAAAAAAAAAAATAATAAAAAATATATTTTTTAAAAAATTTTAATAAAAAATCGGTAAATAAATTAATGTCAGAGACGATCAACTCCGACACAGAAGATTTCACCGCCCACTTAGAAGAAATAAGGAAGAAGTTATTTAAGAAAACTTCACATAAAAATTATTTAAGGAAATTAAAAATCAGAATAAAAAAACTAAAACTAAATAAGAAAAATGGAAGAACTAACAACTGCAGTGAATTACTTAACGGGGGTTGTCAACAGGCAAATTGAACAAATCAGGAGCCTGGAACAAAGGCTTAGACAACTCGAAACCGCCGCACAAAATCAACGTCAGCCACAAAACCAACCAAATGGTTTAGTAACGCCCAGGACTGCAGAAGATTTAAAAGAAATTAGTAAGTTACCTGATAGCGTCAAAGAACTTCAATACTTTCACGGCGACCCAGTCCAGTACGTCTCATGGACTCATTCAGTTGAAAACATACTGAAAGACTATGAAATTGTTCGTGATAAACCTATTTATCGATCAATACTGCAAAGCATAAGACAAAAAATCAGAGGTAAGGCTAATGTCGCCCTCATTTCATACAACATCTACGAGGAAAATTGGCCGGCAATCAAAGAGTGCTTAGCGATGCATTATGCAGACAAGAGGGATATTCGAACGCTGGAGCATCAACTCTTCTTGTTAAATCAAAGAAATTCCAGCATAGATTCATTTTACGCCACCGTAAACCATCAGTTCTCTCTTATAGTAAATAAAATAAAAACCGAAGAGTACAGTGATGAAACAACCAGGGTACTGATTGATACCTATAGAAACAAGGCATTAGATGTCTTTATCAGGGGATTGCACGGAGAACTCTCCAAAATGCTGATGACACGTAGACCCCAAACGCTTCCAGAGGCTTACGCTTTTTGTCTGGAGATGCAAAATCACACTTTTCGGAATATGACGATTCATCAAAGAAGCAATAACAACAAAGTAACCACACCAATAAACCATATGCCGAAATCTAAGCCTACCTTCCCCAAAAGTGGTGGTCAAAGAACAAACACAGGACAGGTTTCTAACCAATATCAACGATACCCACCTCCAAGACCAGCTTTTCCAAAGCCACCGACACCTATGGATGTGGATCCATCATTACACAGCGCAAGAGTTAATTACATGAACAGACCAAGGGACATAGAACCAACACAGCAACAAGGAATGTTTAATTTGGAAACAGAAGAAGTCGAGGCCAACAATCAAACATATGATGATCCAGAAATTCAAGATGACGCATCTCTTCATTACGAAGATAGAGAAGAAGATGATCTCCAGGAAATAAATTTTACGAACGGTGCCTCTCTAGCGTTCCTTACCTAGAGTACCGCACAAAAGACAACAAAATACTAAAATTTTTGGTTGATACTGGTGCCAACAAGAACTTCATCCGTCCAGACTTAGCAGCCAAAACTAAACCAACCAATAAACCGTTTAAGATCCGTTCAGCTGGAGGCGATATTCAAATTACCAGAAAAATAAACGCAAGATTTTTCGAGTGCGTTGGAAACAAAGCCAATCTAGAATTTTTTATCTTACCAGGCTTGAAATCATTCGACGGGATCATCGGGGATGATACCTTAAAAAAACTTGAAGCAGTAATTGACAGGAAACAAAACATACTCAAAATAAAGCCGAATATAATCATCCCGCTAAAAGAAAAGCAATCAGCGCAAGTAAACAACATCGAGATACAGAGTGACCACCTTTCAAAAGAACTAAAAACTAAAATTTCCAAAATCATAAACGGATTCAAAAAAATTTTTGGTCCTATAAATGATAAGGAAATTATTGACACAGAGGTAAAAGCAGAAATTAAAACATCTACTGCTGAACCCATTTACACAAAACAATATCCTTATCCTGCAAACATGAGAAGAGAAGTTGAAGAACAAATTAACGATTTGCTGAACAATGGCATCATCAGACCATCCAAAAGCCCGTACAACTCACCCATTTGGGTTGTAGCGAAAAAACCAGATGCATCAGGAAAAACAAAATATAGGATGGTGATCGACTTCAAGAGATTAAATGCCATCACAATTGCGGATACTTACCCGATTCCGGATATATCCAATACGCTTTCTAGTCTAGGGAAAGCGAAGTATTTCACAACCATAGATTTGACATCTGGCTTCCATCAAATAAAAATGGCCGAAAAGGATATCCCGAAAACCGCTTTTTCCACAATGAATGGGAAATATGAATTTACTCGCTTGCCATTTGGGCTACGCAATGCTCCAGCAATTTTCCAGAGAATGATCGATGACGTTCTGAAAGAACACATCGGCAAGCGTTGCTACGTATACATCGACGATGTCATTATCTTCGGGAAAACTGAAGAAGAACATCTTAACAACATTAGAGAAGTATTTTCAACTCTAGATCAAGCTAATCTTAGAGTTAACTTAGAAAAAACCAGCTTTTTTAAGACAGAGACGGAATTCCTTGGCTATTTGATCACGAACGAAGGAATAAAACCAGATCCTAAAAAGGTAGAAGCAATCCAAAGAATTAAGCCACCTACAAACCTAAAGGAACTGAAATCTTTTCTCGGACTCACTTCATATTACCGAAGATTCATCAAAGATTTTACCAAGCTTGCCAAACCCTTGACTAAATTAACAAGAGGATATAATGCTCAGGTTAAGGCAAATCAATCAAAAAAGATAGAAATAAAATTAAACAAAGAAGAAATGAAGGCATTCAACAATTTGAAAAACCTTTTAATGTCATCAGAAATTCTCATCTTCCCAGATTTCGATAGTACATTCATTCTAACAACAGACGCGTCTAATCAAGCCATTGGCGCTGTTCTATCCCAGGGAGAGTTAGGAAAGGATACGCCTATTACATACATTTCTAGATCGTTGAACAGAACAGAAGAAAATTACGCAACGAACGAGAAGAAAATGCTGGCTATCGTATGGGCGCTCGACAACCTGCGTAATTATCTCTACGGAGCAAAAAAAATCAAAATATTAACTGATCATCAGCCGCTCACTTTCGCCTTAGGCAATCGAAATCATAACGCCAAACTAAAAAGATGGAAGGCACGAATCGAAGAGTATAACCACGAAATTATTTATAAACCAGGTAAAACCAACGTGGTAGCTGATGCACTTTCCAGATTGCCCTTAGAAATCAATACGTTATCAACAAGCTCAACAGAAACAGCACACAGTTGCGACCAAGACAGCAGCGATCTCATCCCACACTGTGAAGCTCCAATAAACGTCTTCAAAAGTCAAATCATCATCAAGCAAAGCAAATTCATTACCGCATTTGAGAATCCTCATCCTGGGTTTCAAAGGTTCACAATCGGTATGCCAAGTATAACACATGAAGGACTTATATCTATCCTTAAGCAAAGACTTAATCCAAATGTTATAAACGGAATTAAGATTCCCGAAGAATACCTTGGTATGCTTAACGAAGTTTACAAGGAACACTTCAACAAAGTAAAAATAAGGATAACTCAAAGAATGGTAGAAGATGTCGCTAACAAAGAACGTCAAATGAATATTATCGAAAGAGAATATAAAAGAGCACATAGAAACTCCATCGAAAATCGAGAACAAATTATGGAATATCACTATTTTCCTAGAATGAATCGGCTGATCAAAGATTACATCAAGACTTGCGAAACGTGTAATTGTAATAAGTATGACAGGCACCCGCAACATCCGCAACTTCAGCCAACGCCTATTCCGAAGTATCCTGCGCAAATCCTCCATTTAGACGTCATGGAAATACGAGGAGAAAAATATATCACCTGCATTGAGAAATTTTCCAAATTCGTCAAATTCTTCAGGATCAAGGATAAATCCGCTCTACATCTAAGAGACAAACTAACAAAAGTACTGCACTACTTCACGGTTCCCGAAATGATAGTCACTGAGAACGAAAGTGGATTAATTAGTCCTATAGTATCAACTTATATCAAGGCACTTGGAATAAAAACATACCATACACCTTCCCAGAAAAGTGAGGTCAATGGGACAATCGAAAGAGCGCATTCGACTATTTTGGAAATCATCAGATGCTTGCAAAAAGAATGTCCCCAACTAACGCACAAAGATTTGGTATGTATAGCAGTTGACCGCTATAATAATACGTATCATTCGGTAACAAAGAAAAAGCCTGCTGATATTTTTTACGGAAGGACTTCCAGAATAAATTATCAAAACCTAGTCAACATCAAGGACAAAATTCACAACGATTTATCAGAACAAATTAAGCACTTACAGCAACTCAAATTAAATAGAGAGAACCGAAAAAGAGGCACTCCAGTAAACTATTCTATGTTAAGGATAAACAGATCAAAGCCAAGCACAAGCCTATTTACAAAAAAGAAACAGTACTGAAAAACAACAAGGCAACCGTTACGACGATATCTGGGAAACGGATTCATAAATCCCACATCAAAACCACTCCTAACTAAATCTCTCTTTTCAGATTAATATTTCTTGGGACATCCGTCCCTCTGAAGATCTTTGAAATCACAAGCGCAATAGCAACATTAAAACTGGGGGAAGCAAGAATTTTCAATGGAACTTTTGATCTAATTCATATAATAGAACTGGAGAACTACGATGAAGTACTGCAAAAACTAATACCCTTGGTTGAAAATACGGATAATTCAAGCATAATGAAACCTCAATCACAGTACCAGTTAAACAAAATAATGGATTCTTTAGCAAAAATAAGGGGTGTCCAAAGGACCCGAAGGTCAATCAACTGGATCGGGACAGCATGGAAATGGCTGGCCGGCACACCTGATGCCACAGATTGGGACAATTTGTTGGAAGATCAAAATCAGTTAACCAACAACAATAATCAGCAACAAAGGATAAACAAAGAAACCATGTCAGTAACCAACAAACTAATCGAAAGCTATAATGCAATCCTAAAACGGTTGGACAACAATATCGACCATAACCTTGAGCAAAACTTATTCAACAAACTTGGGATAATTAATGAAGTCATGAAGGAAATCATCCTTGCAATCGAACTGGCAAAGCAAAAAATTATTAACACCAATTTACTCAGCAGAGAAGAAATCCTAAAAATACTTAGAGAAGTTGACACGCTACCGTACTCCAACGAAATAGAAGCAATCGAATACGCTGAACCAAAGGTTATCACAAACGGGTTAACAATATTGTTCGTAGTGTCATTACCCAAAACAGATAATCAAACATACGATCACATATTGATTAAACCAACAATAAGAAATCAAACCGAAGTCCACTTGGAATACGAAGAACTATTGGTCAATCATGAAATCTATGGAATCCATCAAAAATGCAAAAGCTTTAACGACATTGTTATCTGCAACAAGAAGGCACTGAAGAAATTAGAAACTGTACATTGTATTACACAATTAATTAAAGGCTTCAATGCGGTATGCGATTATCAATTCAACCATGAAGAAAAAATAGAAGAAATCAATGAAAATACCATATTACTAGCCAACTTCAATGGTAACGTCACCGATAACATCGCCACAAGGAATCTATTGGGTAATTATCTCATGCAATACTCCAACGAGACAATCCAAGTCAAAGGTCTAACATTCTCAAACAAAGCAATGAAATCATCAGAAGTTCTACCAGCGTTTCTTCAAACAAACATGACGCAAAAAAACCACAGAATCAATCTGAAATATCTTCATAATCTGCAAGAACATAACATTAAAAAAATCGAACAACTTTTTTCTACAAAGAATGTCTCAACCACATTAAATGCAGTTATCATACTCTTTATCATTTCAATTGCAATAGTATTCACTATCCTGAGGAAGAACAAAAAAACAGAGAAGGCAGACGAAACTAACAGCCCTGCAAAATTAACCAAACTTCAAGCAAATCTACGGGACGTAGATCTTTAAAGGGGGAGAAGTTAATGACGTATCAAATTTCAACACGGTAAAACATGTTTGAACAGGTTCACACGAAATTGCTGACAATATGTCTACAATTATCGTGAGAATTAGAATTAGAAAATAATTTCCCACATTATAAATTGCAACATAAGCAATTTATAATATATAAATACTGCGTAAATTAGTTTTAAGAATCAATCTAAAATTGTTCCACAACCGAAATTGTAATATTAATTAAAAAACAAGTAAAGAAACAGTCAGTCGGTGCAACCGACTTAGAAATACCCTACACCTATTTTTTTCAAATTTAAGGACATATCCATAAGTCATTTTAACACCATAGAAGCTGTTATTAATTTGATCGTAAGACATAGCTAACCAAATTAACTGTATAATACTAAAAACATTTTCTAATTACCCTATCTATTAAAAAATACTACAAATTCTTACTAATTTATCTATTTAAAAATATTAAAAAACAAACAAACTTGAAATAAATGAAAATATATTTATTCCAATTCAATTACAAAATGAAAAAATTCTAATTATTAAATTTTGTGATAAAAAGATAATCAAAGCATAATATATTTAATAATCCAAATTTTTAAAAATTGCAATTATTTTAAATGGTTAGTTTCTATACCTAATAGAAAAAGCTTATAAACGCAAAATATGCAATAAATGTATTTCTAAAATACAATTAAAAATTTACACCTTTTCATATAATTCATTTAAATATAAAAATAAATTTTACATAAATGCAGCAAGTACCTTTGAACATAGCTGAACCACTACAATTAAGTCGAGATTTCGGAGACACATAGGACATAGGAAATATATTCTTTGGCTTCGAAATTAAACTCGACCACAACCAATTCCCATGGTACTTTCATTACTAGTAACCTACTGTTAAATTTCATCAAAATACCGGCATTATTTTTTGAGTTATGGTGTTTCTAAGATATATGTTTGTTAGTCCTTGAACTTTTCAAGGGTTCCAGGACCCGAAATTATGGTACGATTTCACCCATTAGCAGTTCCGTCATACTTTCAATACTAGTTAACCCTTGTACACAATTGGAACGCTCTGTCTTAATTTTAAGTTACTAGTTTTATTAATTTCGATGATAAGCTTTTACACATTGGGGGGTCTAAGAGAGGTTCTGAACCACCACTCCAATTGATCCCAAATTAGGGGGGCACGCAAGAAATAGTAAAGAACACCCTTGTGGCAAATTGGAAGCTTCTACATTTGTTTCAAGTTACTATCTTTATTAATTTCGAAAATATGCTTTAAGGGCCTAAGAACTGAGTGGCTGGTCCCCGATCCACTACTCCAATGGGCCCACATTTCAAAGACACTTACGAAATAGGAAGGGACACCCTGATACCAAATTTGGAGGTTCTATCTTCATTGGTTTCGGAATTATGCTCGTTTGGCCTGAATTCGATCAAAAAGTTCTAAGTTCCGAACCCATTGTCCAATCCTCACCGTACGTAATCACCGCCGTAGTTTCGCTGCCAATAACCTACAGCACAAATTTCATGAAGATAGCCTCATTAGTTGTTGAGTTATCGTGATTTTTTATATATGTTCCTTAGTCCTGACATCGATTAAAAGGTCCGGAATCCGAACCGTTGGGCTGATTTCGCCCTTATATAGTCCGCGCTGTACTTATAGTACTAGTTAACCCTTGTACACAATTTGAACGGTCTATCCTAATTTTAAGTAACTATTTTTAGTAATTTCGATTATAAGCCTTTAAAACTTGGGAGGTCTGAGAGGGGTACAGAACCACCACTCCAATTGATCCCAAATTAGGGGAACACGCAAGAGATAGTAAAGAACACCCTTGTGGCAAATTGGAAGCTTCTACATTTTTTCAAGTTGTTATCTTTATTAATTTTAAAGATATGCTTTAAGGTCTTCGGAAATGTGTGGCTGGTCCCCGACCCACTACTCCAATGGGACCCAAATTCACAAGACACTTAGGAAATAGGAAGGGACACCCTGATACTAAATTTGGAGGTTCTATCTTCATTGGTTTCGGAATTATGCTCGTTTGGCCTAAATTCGATCAAAAAGTTCTAGGTTCCGAACCCATGGTCCAATCCCGACCTTACGCAATTTCCGAAGTAGTTTCATTACTAGTAACCTACAGCACAAATTTGATGAAGATATCGTCATTAGTTGTTGAGTTATCGTGATTTTTTATATTTGTTCGTTAGCCCTGAAACCGATTAAAAGGTCCAGAATCCGAACCCATGGGCCGATTTCGCCCATATGCAATCCCCGCCGTACTTTCAGTCCTAGTAACCTACAGTTAAAATTTCATCAAGATAGCTCCATTATTTTTTGAGTTATCGTGCCTACGGACGGACGGACGGACGGACGGACGGACGGACGGACGGACATGGCTATATCGACTAAGGCGGTCACGCTGATCACAAATATATATACTTTTCCATATCTAGCTCGCTTCCTTTAGGTGGTTACAAACACCATACCAAAGTTAATATACCCCTTTACCTATTCTATAGGTGTAGGGTATAATAAAGTTTAAAAATAAAAAAATAATAAAAAAATAATAATTCCGATAAATTATTTTTTTTTTTATATAACAAATCAAGTATATTTGTTAAGTTCTATTTTACAAAAAAATTTTTAATAAAATAATAACAAAAAAATAAATTAAAAATAAATTAACAAATAAATAAAAAAAAAAGTATATTATAAAAAAAATTCTTAACAAATTACAATATCGCGATCAAGGCTTCTCGTCGACACTTGAGGTGAGGCTGCCTCAAGCACGATATTGTATAAAAAATTTTTTTTATTTCATAAGATAAAGGAAAAGATTATACGCATTTTTTGAAAGGAAATTTTTTTTATTTTTATTTTGACAAAATTAAAATAACAAAAAAAACCACCAATTTTTTTTTATTCCATACAATAAAAATAAAATTAAATCGAACATTTAAAATTAAAACAAAATAAAATTAAATACCTTTTTGCTAAATCATAAAATAAAAATAATTAATATTATTAAGTAAATATTAAAATAAAAAGTTTTTAGAATATTTTGCTTACAGTCTGTCTCTGACACTGAGATTGATTAGTACTCTCCACTTAAAACACATTTTCACATAAAACTCATATTTCATTTATATATATATAAAATAAAATAACAGCTAACAATTGCAAATAAACGTGGCATCAATAGTCTGTCGATTAATGACGATGTCCAACAAATTAAAAAAGCCCATATTATGGAGGAAAATAATTATGTAAATAGGTTTGGACCGCTGAGCCAATTAATTAATAATGATGTTACTGCGGAAATGTCTGAATTACACACTATTAAAAAGGAAACAAAACCGCCACCAATCAACATAATCGGAAAAACTAATAATGAAATTCGTAAGCACATGCAAACTCTTGGCATTGAGAACTACACAATAAAAAATTGCAGCATAAGCACTAAGATTTTCTCCAATTCAAATGATGAATTTAATAAATTGTACACAGCTCTGAAAGAATATAATTCCAAAGAAATTGATTCCAACAAAATATGGAAATTTTTTACACACTCTAAACGTGATGATAAACCAACAAAATTTGTATTATACGGGCTTGACACCTCCATAGATAAAAATGAGCTTCTCACAGAACTTAAAAACTTTAATATTGACTGCCTAGATATCAAGCCAATGATAATTAAAAATGCACGCTATTTACAACAACAAAACTTTTTAATCTATGTAAAAAAAAACACTATTAAATTGAATGAGATTCGTTCCAAAATAAAGGCAATATTCCACAGAATTGTCAAAAGGGAATATTACAACTCAAGCAATAGAGGGCATATCATGTGCTTCAATTGCCAAACTTTGGGCCACGGTGCATCTCATTGTCATCTAACCACGATTTGCGGCATGTGTTCGAATAACCACAAAACATCAGACTGTACCGAATTTTCAAAACCGTTAGAGCAACAAAAGCTGAGATGTGCAAACTGCAAAGGTCCACATAGAACTAATTTCTACAACTGTCCAGAACGTATAAAATACAATGAATTAATGTAATCATTCAGAGAAAGAAACAACAACAAAAGAGCAGAGCATAGAAACAAATCATTACAACACAATCAACATCAAATCAATGTAAATGACAAAACACAATTTCCTAATCTCCATTCTGAACCATCACATACAACGAAAAACACCAGCCAAAAATACACCATCGCAAACAGTAGTAATTTTAATAAAAAGAACTCTTACGCAGGTATAACTTAATTTACTCAACCTAATCTAACACATACTAACAATAATTATAACAATAATATTAATCTTAATAACACTAACAACAATAATACTAATAATAATGACACTTTATTTACATATGCTGAATTGCTCTCAATCTCACAAGATTTGATAACGGGATTACAAAATTGCCATACGAAATTAGAGCAATTCAATAAATTAACTGAACTAACACTTAAATATTTATTCAATAATGTCAGCACATAAAAATAATATAAAAGTATTATACTGGAATGCAAGAAGCATTACAAACAAAAAAATAGAATATTCTTGAATATGTTAAGATCACATGATATTGATATCTGTATTGTTACAGAAACGTGGCTTAAAGATAAAACTATTTATGATACAGTGTATAATGTTTATATATGTAATAGAATTTCCAAAAGAGCAGGGAGTGTTGCCATATTCATTAAAAAAAATAATGAACATGAACTACTACCTAATCTAAAAACCAAAATTTTTGAAACAATTTCAATCAAAATAAAACTTAATTCAAATGAAATAACTATAATAGGCGCGTACTTCGCAGGTGGTAATAGTACTAAAGAAAAATCTAGAAGTTTTAAGTCTGATTTAAATTTATTTAATAAACTCACTCAAAATTTTATTATAGCTGGTGACCTTAACTACAGGCACACTTCATGGAATTGTTTGAGAAACAATATTTGGGGGAAAATTTTAAATGAAAAACTGTGCCATAGTAATTATATCATGCTTTTTCCAGCATCGCCTACTTATATTCCCGCATCTACGAGACAAAAACCTTCAATATTAGACTTAGTATTAACAAATATTCCATTATATTTAAGTAATCCTCTTACAATAAATGAATTAAACTCGTATCATCTTCCTGTAATGTTTCATATAAATCAGTCTATAACTCCCATTAATGCTAGGGAAACCCTATGTTTTAAAAATACTAACTGGAAAAAATTTGGTAGGATTCTAAATAATCTAACATCTGAATATAATTTTACTATTTCCACTTCTCCTGATGATATTGAAAACTCTATCAAATATTTTCACAAGTGCCTGCAGGAAACGATAACCAAAGTTGTCCCAAAAAAGATTTTACATAAGCCTGACACTTTACCAAAACTACCAGAACATATTCAATACTTAATTAAACTAAGAAATGCAACACGACGCAGGTGGCAACGATCAAGATGTTTGGTTCACAAAGTAATTTACAACCACTATAATTACATAATAAAAAATGAAATCTGTGAATTAAGAAATTCGAGCTGGAATGCTTACTTGTCTTCATTAGATAAGGCAGCTAAACCATTCTGGAATCTAAACAAAATTCTTAAAAAAAAAAAGACCAAAATGCCAGCACTGAGCCATAACGACCAATTATTGACTACTGACACAGAAAAGGCCGATAATTGTAATTTGAGCAATTTAACTACATTAAACGCTGTTCAAGAATCTATTAACGAATTAAGTTCTCAATTTACAGAACAATTTGACGTAATTTCACAGAAAGAAATTATATCAATTGTAAAAGAATTAAAAGTCAAAAAGGCTCCAGGTCAAGACAGGATTCCCAATATTGTACTTAAAAACTTACCTAGAGTAAGTTACAAAATTCTAAGTGACATTTTTAATCAATGCATGAAACTGGGCTACTTTCCTAAAATTTAGAAAATAGCTTTAGTTACATGCATTCTAAAACCAGGAAAGGATCCAATAAAAATTGATAGTTATCGCCCAATTAGTTTATTGAATACTATTGGAAAAATTTTTGAAAAAACCATCAGACTTAGAGTCGAAAAGTTCTTAGAAATTAAAAACATTCTACCTAATGAACAATTCGGCTTCAGGAGTAAACATTCTACATCCCACCAGGTTTGTAGAATAAGTAACTTCATCAAAGGGAACCTTAAACTTGATGGCATGATTACGCTAGACATTGAAAAAGCCTTTGACTCAGTGTGGCATGATGGATTAACTCATAAATTGGTAAAATTTGGGTTTCCTACATATATCAATAAAATTATACAAAGTTTCCTTAAAGACAGATTTTTTCATGTTAGAATAGGATCAGCAGTGTCAAGTGCTATGAACATTACACGTGGCGTCCCACAAGGTTCTTCACTGTCTCCTATTCTATACAATATTTTCATAGCAGACTTACCAAAGCCTACTCACTGCGAACTTGGACTATATGCCGATGATACTGCTCTGCTCAGTACATCCAAGTGCCCTAATGAAATTATGCAAAACCTTGAAAATAACTTTGTCCTTATTCAAAATTATTTCTCTAAGTGGAAAATTAAAATAAATGGTGAAAAAACTAAAGCGATTTTCTTCACAAAAAGGAGAAAATTCAGTTTTTTGCCAAACAGAAATCTTATTATCAATAACAACGAAATATCTTGGGAATCTGATACAATCAAGTATCTCGGCATTCACATTGATAAAAAATTAACTTTTAAACCTCACCTTTTAAAAACAATAGAAAAAACTAACTTGATTATCCGCATGCTTTACCCACTAATTAATCGAAAATCAATCTTAAACACAGATAATAAAATGCTACTTTTTAAAACAATATTTCGCAGTGTCCTATTATACGGTTTTCCTGTATGGAAAAATATTACAAAAACCAACATAGATTTACTGCAAAAAAAACAAAATGCTATTTTAAAACTACTTTTAGTAAAACCTTTACATTTTCGCACTAAGTATTTGCATGAATTAGCAAATGTTAATTTAATTTCCGAACAGATCGAAAAACTATCCCCCGCTTTTTTGGACTCCTGTTACTACTCAAAAAATCCGCTCATAAGAGCTTTGACAAATGAATTCTAAAATTATGTATTTATAGTTATCGTATTTAGTATATTTTAGATTTAGTTTTAAGTACAAGCATTTAGGTTAGGGTTAGGTATTTTTCGATAAACTTTAAGTCAAAAAGGTTTTTTGTTTGCCATTTTTACCTTAAAAATAATATTGTAAATTAAATAAAAAAAAATTTTGTAAAAAGAAAATAATTAAGTAGTATCTAAGATGTAAATACAAAAGTATAAGCTCTTATAAATAAACATGTACTAAAGAAAATTGTTAATAATTAAATAAATAATTAAATAAATAAATAAAAAAAAATATTTTGCTTAAATTTATAAATTAAAAAGAATTTTGAATTAAATTTTGAATCTTAAATGTTGTTTTAGCTGACTAAATATTTTATAAATTTTAAAGTAAATCAATTTAACAGATACAATTTTCAAAAGGAAATCTTTTATTAATAACTCGACTACAATCAAGAATTTTTCAAAAATCAATAAATAAATTTAAAAATTATATTTGATTAAAAATTAATAAATAGGGGCAATTGTTGTACCTATGGACGTTTTTACCAATGGACACTTTCAATTTTTCAAAAACTATTTAGTACATTGAACAAACCTAAACGTAATCAAAAAACCTTTATTATAATAAACTTCAAAATCTTCCCGCCAAAATTTTAATCATAAAAATACGGCTGCAGGAGAAACAATTAAAATTTTCAATTAAAAAGTAAATTCTTGTGTGAATTTGTATTTTAGTTTTTTGCTATTATTTCTATGAACTAGAATTTGTGATTATATAAACTATATTCTATAATAATTTAATTTAATATTTGTGATAATAGTTAGAATAAATTTTAGTTTATATTTTGTCAATAATTTTTTTTTAAAGGTTATGTCATAATTTTTGTACCTGTGGACATGACACTTCATGTACCTATGGACGTCGATATAAAACGATATAAAAAAAGTATTCACAGAGGAAGAACTTTTATTGATGCAGTATTTGGAGAAGGCAGCTTACTTACATTTTGGATTGGATACAGTGAAAATTAGAAAACTGGCTTTTAAATTTGCCAAAGCGAAAAAAAAAAAATTCCCAATTCATGGTGTAAAAGCAAAATAGCTGGTCTAGGTTGGTTACAAGGTTTTCGGAAAAGATTTCCATCAATGTCCTTAAGGAAACCGGAAAGTACAAGTCTAGCTAGGCCTACTAGCTTCAATAAATATAACGTGAAAAAATTTTTCGAAAATTTAAAAAGCGTTTTTAATCGGTACAATTTCAAACCAGATAAAATATACAATATTGATGAAACCGGACTATCAACCGTCCATAAACCATCTAAAATTCTTGCACCGAAGTCAATCAGACAACTAGGAAAATTAACATCTGCCGAACGTGGTATTAATACAACAATGATTGGTTGTATTAATGCCATTGGAAATGCAATACCACCAATGCTAATTTTCCCAAGAGTTAATTTTAAGGAGCACATGTTAAATGGAGCACCTCCTGGAACAATTGGCGCTGCTTCGAAAAATGATCCTTCTCTTATAATAATGGACAATCATGAAACACACATATCTGTGGAAATAATTGACAAAGCAAAAGAAAACGGTATTATTCTTTTGACCTTACATCCGCATACATCCCACAAAATGCAGCCTCTAGACCGTACCGTTTTCGGTCCTCTAAAAACGTATTATAATAAAGCTGCTGACCAATGGATGCTTAAAAATCCTGGAAGACCAATAACGATATATGACGTCGCACATCTTTTAGGGCAGTCATATTCAAAAGCTTTCATTAATAATAACATAGTAAAAGGATTTGAAGTCTCCGGTATATATCCGTTTAATGAAGATATATTTACTGACAACGAATTTAGTTCGTCATATGTAACAGACCGGTGTGAAGAGGATATATCTGTGTGTGAAAATTTTAAAATAGTAGAGGTAACCCCGGAATCAGTATCACCCTTTCCTAAAGCTGCTCCAAGAAAACAGAACAGGCAAGGAACAAAATTGGGCAAAACGAGAATTTTAACGGATACGCCAGAGAAAATTGAAATTTTGAAAAAAGAAAATTTGAAAAAAGAAAAGCAAAAAGTGAGTACAAAATATAAAAAAAATTTAAATGATTTTACACAACCGAGTACAAGTTACGCAATAAAAAATGAAAATGAAATTAAAGAAAATAAAACCAGGCATAATAAGATTAATATTGTTAGTGATATAACTTATGTAAAGTGTGCCTCATGCAATAAATTGGAGAAGAATGTGTCCCGGATTTTCATAAAGAAAATGTTCCTCAAGAATCAGAAGATGAAGCTTGTTTTATATGTGAACGTTGCTACAAATTGGATGATGATAGTGATGGAAATTTTTTCACTTCGGAAGATTTATTTTCCATTGTCAAAACTTCAAGAAACTGAATTCTCATAAAAATTTAAATATAAAAGTGATTTTAATTTTCTTATAACTAAAAGTTTATTTTATTTTTTATAGTTTATTTAATTTAATGAATATTTTTTAATTTATAATTAATTTAATATTAATTGCATTGTTATTTTTTATTATTTCAATTTATAATGGATTGTTTGTTTTTAATTGGACGATGATATATTATTTGATGTTATATAATTTTTTTTTTTTTATTTAACTAATTTAATACATTTTTTGTTATGTTTTTATGTATAAACTAGCTGTTGGCCCGTCACAGAATGACGGAAGGTCAGTTGAAAGAAGAACTTTTTCTAATTAAGAACTATTTCTAATTTAATTACATATATTACATAAACATATATTATATATCAATACCATTTTCTTAAATAAAATGGTAACCGTTGCATTCTACGTAATACAGACTATGCTTCAATTCTAGTTATGTACAAAAAAAACAAAAACTTATATGTTGTTGTATCTAAAAATTTGAAGATGAATAATTTATTTAGTCTACCTTTTTTATGTTTTGAATTTGATAAAATTTTGGGGCTGTTAGTTCAAATCCCTTCTTGGTGAAATGTTTTTTTAATTTCAATTAATATTTTTTTTTTTATTCAATTACGTACTTTTTAAAATTAAGTTCGATAAATTTGTGTTAATAAGAGATGTGAAATAGATTTATTTTGTTTCAATAATGATTTATTTCTCCAACTATTAATGTTTTGTATATACATTTTTAAAAAATGTTGTTATACATTCTATATTGTTTCCTTTGTTTAGATTCAAATCAAAATACTTGTTTGAAGGCTAACCGTTCTATAATGTACTTATTCAACATGCTAAATAATGTATCTATTTATATGTACGTGAAATTGTATTAAATAAATGTTGATTTTTGAATTGAGTTTTGCATTATCAAATGCAAATTATAAATTTTATTTGAAATTTTTTTAATATACCTAACCCTAACTAAGTTTAAAATCTATTTTGTCTGGTTATTATGGTGTATTGTATACCTAAACCCACTTTCCCAACCGTCAGTTGTTACATAATTTTTTTCCATTTTAACTTTTAAATAGATAAATAATTAAAAAGTTATGAAGGAAGGGATGAGAGATAGATGAGGTAGAGTTGAGAGCGAGATGAGGGGAAACTTTGAAATTACTTTAATACATTTCTTGGTTTATTTGCTTAAGCAAACCAAGCAATGCATCAAAGCATACATTGGGCTTTCGCCCTTATTTCAGATATTTACTGAAAATTATTAAGACCAACTACACAAATGTTCCTGTGAAGCATTGTCTTCTTAATTTTTATTGACAAAATGTCTTACTATATATTTAAAATTTCCAGAAAATCTTCTGTGATTTTTAAAACTGAAATGAAATTTTTCATAAACTAATAAGTAAATTTTATTTCAAAAAAAAATTTTTTTTTTTTTATTAAAAATAAATAAAATATTTTTTGGCCTGCTTATGATAATTTATGATATTTTATTTTCTAAAATAAAACACATCCAACAAAACGTCAATATTTTATTTTTTTATAATTGAACACATCCAACAAAACACATTTAATTGAATGCGTTTGTTACACCTCATTCTAGACAAATATATTAATAATAATAATAATAATAATAATAATAATAATAATAAATAATAATAATAATAATAATAATACTCATATCTAATGTCGAAGTTGTTTAATTAAGAAGTTTAATGTTTTAAATAAAATAACTTTAGCTTTAAGGGGTGGGAAGCGCCCTACTTTATGGTGTGGTCGAATTGTATAAAATCCAAATTCCACTTGTACTAAATAGACACAATTAAAGGAAATGTTGAATTTTCTAAAAATAACTAAATAATAAATGAAAGTTCAAATTTATAATATCCAATAATCAAAAGAAATATACGTTTTATTGGAAAAATGGTGGTGGAAAATTTAGATGCTTAAAAAATTATCTGAATGAATAAATGAATGAAAATATAAATAAAGTTTAGATCATAACTTTCAAAATATTTACAATAAAGCCAGGTGGTACCAATACAGTTTTTCTAGGAAAGTTGGAAAAAAAAAAAAATTAAAAATTTCCAAAAGGATTTTCAAAAAGAAACTTTAAATCAATAAAATTTTATAAATTTTTTAGAAAAAAAAATGGATATTTAAGAAAATTTAAAATAAAAATAAAATTAATAGAAAGGTCAATAAAATAATTAAAATTTATTACCTACAGATTTTGATTTAATTTTTTATATTGATTATGAGAAAATAAAACAAATCCTAAAAGTATGCAATGTGGGTAGGATTATGCAATCTATAAATTTCTTTCATTCGTGTTCCACAGAATTTTTATTTTTTTTTTGTTCAAAAAATTTTTCCATCAAAATAATTTTGATAATTTTTTTGCATATTTTTAGGAGACTTTATAATTGAACACATCCAACAAAACACATTTAATTGAATGCGTTTGTTACACCTCATTCTAGACAAATTTTTTTGCATATTTTTAGGAGAATTTATAATTGAACACATCCAACAAAACACATTTAATTGAATGCGTTTGTTACACCTCATCCTAGACAAATATATTAATAAATAATTGGAAAAAATTATTTTGTGTTTAATTTACTATTAATAAAAATTAATGAAGAATTGTTAATAAAACATATTATCAAAATTAAAATGTAAATAAGTTCTAATAATTAATTTTATTGCATCATAGGAATCTTGTCCACAGGTATATTAATTTTGTCCACAGGTACAATACCTATATTTTACCTATGGACAAATTTCACCATATTAAAAAAATGAATATTTGCAATGAAGTAAGCTTTTAAGTTTGGAGTCTGTACAAGGAAAATGCCCTAAATTACTTTATATTTCATATACTGAACTCAAAATTTAAAAATATTTATCCACTAAAAAGTTATTCCACTTTATAGTGTACCTGTGGACAACATGTCCATAGGTACAAGACTTGACCCTAATTAAAAAAATTTTTTGAAAAGAAATTTTTATATTTTAGCCAAATTATAAAAAAAAGGTATTTTAGGAAAGGGGTATAAAATAAAATATAGAAAAATTTTTTTTTAAGAAATAGATAAGATTTTAACAAATTTTTAGATATAATTAAAGAATTTTCTTATATCAAAAGATAAGGTAAGATACAATAAGATACAATAGGATAGAACAAGCAAGACAAAAATAAAAAGTTTTTTTTATATATCGTTGCCTGAATTTTCTTTTGCTCCATACGCCACTTTTTGACTTTTTGACTTAGGAGTGGTTCTATAGGTTTTAAAAAAATCTGTTTCTAATGCTGTTATCAGAATTTTCCTATCTGCTTTAGTTTCCGAGATATACGGTGTGCATTTTGCTCCATAAGACACATTATTTTGATTTTGTAGTGCTTATTTGCTCCTTAAGCAAATTTTTGGTTTATGGAGCAACTTTTGTATGAAAAAAAAGGTATTAACATTGTTAATTCTCATTTGCTCTATACACATTACCATGCGCTATGAGGCTTATATAATTACTATTATATTGAGTACTTTTTGCTCCATAGGTATATAAAATTGTCATTATTACTATTATATTTTCAATACCTATGAATCAAATATGGAAAACAAATTTTTAAAGCTTGTTTCCCCTATTTGTCTACAGTTACACATTATATTCACACACACATTGTGATTTGTGAATATTATTTTATTATTTAAAAACAGAAAAATGTTAACTGTTCCAAAAAATTTTAATTTTAACGAATAAATTAGTTTTTTCTTTTTGCATTTATACGTCATAATGTGTTCTATGTGAATTTTTGTAAACACAACACAAATTCTAACTCGACAAGAAAACGACAAAACAATCCTGAACGCTGGAAAAAAAATATTTTGAAAAAATTGCGCGAATCTGGCGAAAAATATACCAATCGAACACGTAAAATAATAGCACCAAGACAAATGAAACCTTCTTGTGCTCATACATGTTTTTACTTATGCAAAAAGTGTTTTAATGAAAATGTTCGCTCAAATATATTTAATCATTTCTGGTCACTCTCCGATAATGATAAAAATCAATTTTATTTAAAATTTGTCAAGCAAATTCCAGTGAAACGCCACAGAACATTCTCCCAAACCAAAAAGTTTACATATCATTTTTATTTTAATTTGAATGAAGAAATTCGTAGAGTATGCCGAACTTTCTTTGTAAACACTTTAGCAATAAACCAAAAACGAGTTTATTATAGTTTCAACAACTTATGCTTACCACATTCTAAAACTTCTCTTCCTCGCAAAAACGGGAAACATAAAAAAACATTTACACCTGAAGAAAAATTGGAAGAAATTCGCAAGCACATAAAAGCTTTCCCTATAATAGACACTCACTATTGTCGTGCTACAAGTGAAAGAAAATATCTCGAATCAGGTTTATCGATTGCCAAAATGTACAATTATTATGTAGAAGAAACATCTATGCCATGAAAAATAAATATCTATAGAAAAATTTTTAATGAAGAATTTAATTTGTCATTTTGGTTACCAAAAAAAGATTTATGCAATAAATGCGTTTTGTTCAACATAAATTCAAAGCCTACGGCTGATGAGATTCATTCTAATGATTTACATAAGGAAGAAAAAACCATGGCCAAGGCCGAAAGAGATTTGGATCGTACAAATATGGATCCTAATCACTGTATCATTTGTTTCGATTTGCAAAATGTTATTACTGTTCCAAAAGGTAATTCTTACAAACTAAATGTGTATAATTTAACTGCAACGGTAATTATTCCTGAAAAAGAAAAAATTAGGGACGGAGGCACGAACAGGAAGAGGAGGAAACGATCTCGCTAACGCTATAATAAAACTTTTAAATAAAATTTGTCTCGATAACTCAAATTTGAGAAAAATTACTTTTTGGAGTGATAGTTGTATACCACAAAATCGAAATAAAATAATGTCAACTGCCTTAAAATATTTTTTACAAAATTCTAATAGTCTCGTAGAATTGGTCCAAAAAATTTTCTGAGCCGGGTCACTCACTGTTGCAAGAAGTTGACTGTGTACATTCAGTGATTGAAAAACATTTAAAAAATCTCGATATACATAGTCCAGTTCATTTACTAAAATTATTATTAAATTTAAACTATCCTAAAATTAAACTCGATATTTTGCAAATACAACAAAATAATTGTGTATCATACACTGTACTTGCAGCGAAATTAATTTTTATTAAATTTCCGTTTTCAAAAACAAAGATTATTCGATATAAAAAATCAGAACCTTTTTTGATGGAATACAAGGATTCTTTTTCAAATTTGGATAAAAAAGTTGATATCAAACAACTAGAAAATAAAAAAGTTTTAGCTACACCTTTAAATTTTTTTCTTTGTAAACCTCCAGTTTTGCAGGAGCGACCAAAAGAAAAAAAATATGATTTAAAATGATTAATACCTTTTTTACCTCTACCAGATCAAAACTATTTTAAAGCAATTTTAAACATTACAAATTAATTGAAATATTTTTGGATCAGTTTAAAAATATGTTTATTTTATAAAGTTATATTGTGATACAATAATTATTATGTATATTATGTGTTTAGTACAAAAACTATATTTGAATAAAAAAATTATTTCTTAAATTTCTTAAAATAAGTTTAATTTTCAAAAATATTAAAAAGTTGTGAAATTACTATTATGTTTGTTTTTTTAGTTTTGATTGAAATATTTATGTTAACCTATTTATTAGTGCATATGATCCGTTTAAAAGGATTTTAATAAAACGTTAAATTTTTAAAAAAAATTTTAAACAGTGAAGTAGGCTATGATTAATTGTGTTTTTATTTTCATATAACTTAATAAAAATGTTTAGTTTGTGTCAAAATTTTCAGTTACTGGTCTAGATTTTCTAAAGTGAATTTAATAAAATTAAAAAAATGAATTATACAAATAAAGGGTAAGTAAAATTAGTATTTCAATTTAGATAATTTTTGTTTTTGCAACAGTTGTCACAAAAGTCGTTCTTTACAATCTAATAAAACACATAATTGTGAATAATCCAAAATATTTACATTTTGTGAGACTTTTTTTGTTGTTATTTCAATTGATGCGTTTAAAAGGACCTTATGCACTATAGCACTTTTTGCATATATTTTACACAGACTAAATTTGCATCAAATTTTAGATTATTTGGAAGCCAATGATATTGAAGATGACGTTACGCTTTTTTTAGCTCCACCAGATGATGCGGGAAATTTTACCGACGAAGACAGTGATAATTCAGATGATTAGCACTATGGGAACATAAATCATTTGGGTCCAAATATGCTTAGAACTGAATGTGAACTTAGAATTGAAAATAATTCAGAATGGGACTCTGAAGATGATGAGCCTTTGAGTAGTTTTGTTCCAAAAAAACCAAAACATTATGAAAAAGCTAAATGGGGTGTTCCATTGAACAGACGTTCTACTGTGAATTGTGAAGAAATTAAGCCTCCATCTTCATTATCTGAACTTTCGACACCTGTAGAATTTTTTAATTTATATTTTGATGAAGAAGTTATTTCTAATATTCTAGATCAAACCAATATCTACAGTGCTGCTAAAAATAATCTGTTAAATGTTACAATAGCCGAAATAATGGTATTTTTGGGAGGACTAATGTTATCTGGTTACGCAAAATATCCCAATAAGCGCCTTTATTGGTCTACACAAAATGATGTACCCAAAATTCTTTCAGAAAGCATGCGGCTTAATAGGTTTGAAGCCATTTTGAGAAATTTTCATCTAAATGATAATAATAAAAATGACAATACAGATAAATTATTTAAACTTAGGCCTCTTGTAACATCTCTAAATACAAATTTCAAAAAATGTGGTGGTTTAGATGAAAATTTGTCAATCGATGAAAGCATGATACCTTACTATGGAAAGCATAGTGCAAAGCAGTATATAAAAGGCAAACCCATACGATTTGGTTATAAGAATTGGGCTTTTTGTGCAGCTAATGGGTATATGATCTCGTTTTCAATTTACACTGGTAAAACTGGTAATAGTGTACAAAAATCTGAACTCGGTTTAGGAGGTGAAGTAGTTCAATCATTAATAAAATCGGCCAACATACCATCCAATAAAGGATTTAAACTATATTTTGACAATTATTTTACGAGTATAAAACTACTGCGAAAACTTGAGGAAGATGGCTATTATGCTTCTGGAACTATTAGGGAAAAACGCTTACTGTCCTTTGCCCGATAAAAAATATTGGAAAAATCAAAAGAGGGGGTCATATGTTTTTCAAACTAGCGAAACAATAACGGTAGCACAATGGAAAGATAACAAAATTGTTAATGGTGCTTCTAATTTTGAGGGGTTGGATGTAAGTAGCGCAAAACGTTGGTGTAATATTGAAAAATCAAAAATTGCTGTTCCACATCCAAAATTATTTGCCAATTACACTGCCGGAATGGGAGGTGTGGACAGAGTCGACTCATTAGTGGCTGTATACACGTCAAGAATGCGGCAAAGGAAGTGGTGGTGGCCAATATTTTCATATTTGCTGTAATCATATTGCTGTAAATTCTTGGCTTTTAATGAGAAAAATGCACCCATCTTCACCATACTGTACAAGCTTATTAGAATTCAGGAGAAGTTTGGCTAATGCGCTTTTAATTACGTATTACGGCACTAAATCTTCTAAAGGAAAAGTTCAACCAAAACCTATGAATTCTACAAGATTTGATGGACTGAACCATTTAATTCTATACTGGGAAAATGATAGAAAGTGTGTTGTTTGTAAAAAAAATTCAAAATTTGTTTGTGAAAAATGCGATATAGGATTACATCCGAAAAATTGTTTTTTTAACTATCATACAAAAAACCAATCAAAATTTCAATTATTTTATATAAAAGTTATATTACGCATAAGATCCGTTTAAACGGATGAACTCCAAATTTTAAAATTTTAATTAAAATCGATCAATGAACATAAATTTATGTGTTTTTATTTTATTATTAATAAATCACTCCAAAAAATGCAAAGATATTATTAAAAAACCACCTTATGCACTAATAGGTTAAAATTATTAATATTATTTAATTTCGTTTATAAAAATCCTGTGAAATGGCTGTATATTGTTATAATTGAAGTATATAATTACATGATTGATTAAAAAATAATATTAAACAAAAATTAACATAAAAAACTAAGTTAAATTTGATTATTTTAATTTTTTACAGATTCTACAACAATTTAAAAAAAAAAATTTAGGTTTGTAATTTATATATCTCGTATTAGTCGTAATCGATTTTTAATCTAATTTGCTCCATCTCCATGACTTTACATAAATTTTTATTTAACACCCTTTGTAATTCTTATTTGCACCATTATAATAGAAGATCGATGCATTTTTGCTCCATACGCACAGAGAAAACTATTTTGTAATCGATTTGTATTGTATGAAGCAAACTGTCCACAGTGACTTTTCAGATAAAATATCAAATATCCCGAAAAGTATTTGAGGACAGTGCCTAAAATTTAGCATATGATTAGTTAAAACATCAACAAACTCTGCGTTCGAATTTCGACTATAGTTTATCGGATCAATTTTTGCCTTTTAACTCCCAAACTTTCTTTTTCGATTTAGTCGGAATATACCTTGAGGCATATGGAGCAAAAGAGAATTCAGGCGACGATATAAAAATTTTTTTAAAAACCTTTTTCAAATTTAAATTTAAATTTAAAAATCAAATATAAAAGAAATTCCTCTTTCTTAAATAAATAAAAATACAAATCTATTACCCCAACTTTTTACCCAGGAAATAAGGTCTTCGACATTATAGTTCCACTCATAAATAAATAAAAAATAAATAATTATAGTTTCACTCATAAATAAATAAAATATAAATAAGAAATTTTCAAAAAAAATGGCGAATCCAAGTAGACCAATTGCACATGGAAAATCACCACGTTTTATTTCAACTCCGAAGATACTCCAAATGGTGGAAGAAGAGGTAACTCCAATTGTAGAAGAACACCATGAAAACAGCGAAACAATAAGAGATACCATTAGGGAAATGGTGCAACATGAAACAACCTTCTTGTTTTGAAGAAGAATTCAGTGAGGAAGAATATGACGAAGAGGTGAATTTTGAAGATGTAAACGTAATAGGAATGGATAGAGTTCCGGACGTCATTAATAGTTTGCAAACATTTTCAGGAGAGATGAACGAGTATGGCGCATGGAAAAAAGGAGTAGAACGAATACTAAAAATTTATGATCATTTGAGAAGTACCCCGAAATACTTTGGAATTATTAACGCTATTAGAAACAATATCGTAGGGGAAGCTAATACGGCCCTTTTATCATTGAACATGCTATGTAAATGGACAAGAATTGTTAAATGCCTCGATATGCATTATGCCGATGATAGAGATATAGAAACTCTGGAATATCAAATGACAACGATGAATCAAGGAAATCTAACGGTTCACGAATATTATAAAGCAATTTACCTACATTTATCCCTCATTTTGGAAAAACTTATCTCTGTGAATTTAACAGAGGATTCATTTGCAACTATGACACGACATTATAGAGAAAAAGCTTTAGATGCATTCATAAATGGTCTTGATCAACGCATATCCGATTTGCTGATTATGAGAGAACCAAAATATCAGTCACAAGCGCTCCGTTTCTGTCTCAAGCTTGACAATGCCAACAAAAGATCAACCCATGTACAAAGAAACAAATCAGTAGCAGTAACTCAAAGAATTCAACCAACAATACCAGCAATAGTAAATCAAAAACCCATAAGAAATCCATCTCGAGCCCAGGGAGTTTATAATACACCCAACAGATATTTTAGACACAACCCATTCAATAAATTATATTATAGAAATAATCAGAACCCCAATTATCAAGGACAACAAATGTTATATCCAAATAAACCTAAATCCGAAACGAGAAGGCAATTCCCAACATCTAATAATAATATTCAAAACTATAGACAAAACAATTATGGACAATCTTCAAGATTCCCAACATCTAATAATAATATTCAAAACTATGGACAAAACAATTATGGAAAATTTTCAGCCACTAATAATAATCAAACATTCAGGCAAAATGGTCAACGGTATAATAAAAACATTCATGAATACTATCAAAATAGGCATGGCTTCCAACAGCAAAATTACGGAAACAATCAGTCATCCAAGCAGAATAATTTTTGAAAAGATAAATCATACAACAACAGCGACATCTGATGGTCAAAATAAAAGGAGTTGCAATTGCGCAGTTGCTAAGGAAACCCAACAATGACACAATAACAATTTTTAAGATTAAATGGCTCTTCACTCCCTTACTTAGAAATCAAAAAGGAGAATGGAGAGCAATACAAATTTTTAATTGATACAGGATCCAATAAAAATTACGTCCAACAGAAATACATACAAAATCCCATACCTAATGAAAAACCATTTTATATTAACTCAATAGGAAACAATATTAAAATTATACATCATGCTAGAATTAAATTAAAATCAAATTTACCTAATTTAAACTTTTACATTTTAACCGATTTGCTTTCCTTCGACGGGATAATAGGCAACGATTCGTTGAGGGAATTGAAAGCAATAATAAACACAGAAGGAACTTATATGACAATACATCCGAATGACAAAATAATATTAAAACTACTACTAGCAGAAAGCATTAACAACCTAAACGTACGAATGGGCAATTTGGAGCCTTCACTGAAATTAAAATTGGAAAAATTATTTAAAAAATATAGCAACTTCTTTGTCGATCCTGATCAAAAGTTAACTTTTACAACAAGAATAAGGGGAGAAATTCGCACCAATACGGACGAACCAGTGTATTGCAGAGCATATCCGTATCCTATGGAATTGAAAGATGAGGTTGAGAAACAAATAGAAGAATTATTACGAAATGGAATTATAAGACCTTCAAAATCCCCGTATAATTCGCCTGTATGGATCGTTCCCAAAAAAGAAGATGCTTCAGGGAAGAAAAAATATCGTATAACCTGACAAATACCTTATCCCCGAAATAAATGAAGTTCTTTAAAATTTAGGGGAGAGTAAATGTTTCTCAGTAATTGATCTGAAAAGCCGATTTCACCAAATTGCACTTAAGGAATCAGACATAGGAAAAAGGTCGTTCTCCATAAATAATGGCAAGTTTGAATTCCTACGTCTACATTTTGGCCTAAAGAATGCACCGTCTATTTTTCAAAGGGCTTTAGATGACATTCTAACACCACATATTGGAATAAGGTGCTATGTCTACAACGACGATATAATAATTTTTGGAAAAAACGAAGCAGAACACCTACAAAACTTAGAAATTATTTTTGAAACTTTACAGAATGCCAACATGAAAGTTCAACTAGATAAATGTGAATTCTTCCACAATGAAGTAGAATTTTTAGGATTTGTCGTAAGTTCGAAGGGCATTAAAACCAACCCAAAGAAGGTCAAAGCCATTCAGGATGTACCACCACCTAAGACACTAAAGGAACTGAGATCCTTTCTTGGGATGTCAGGCTACTACAGAAGGTTTATTTCTAATTACGCAATGATCGCGAAACCCCTGACATCCCTTTTGAGGGGGAAAGGAGGACGAGTGTCCAAGACGCAGTCGAAAAACACACCTACTTCTATGAACGAAGATGCTATTAAAGCATTCAAGCAACTGAAAGACGCTTTAATTTCAGAAGAAGTTTTACTAATCCATCTAGATTTCAACAAAGAATTCGAACTCACAACAGACGCATCGAATTATGCGATAGGAGGAGTATTGTCCCAGGACAGAAAACCAGTCACTTTCCTCTCCAGATCTCTTAATAAAACAGAAGAAGCGTACGCTACGAACGAGAAAGAGATGCTGGCAATCATCTGGGCTCTGAAAGCACTTAGGAATTATTTATATGGATCCAGGAAAGTCATTATTTACACCGATCACCAACCATTGACGTACGCGTTAAGTAATAAAAATGCAAACAACAAATTGAAAAGATGGAAAGCTATTTTGGAAGAGTTTAACTACGAAATTTGCACAAGCAAGAGCTATTAAAAGTAGATCGATGTATGACATCAGGCTAGCTTTGAGAGATATACTGTTTTATTATGAAATCCCAGAATATGTAGTAATTGATAATGAGAGGTCTCTGAACGCCCCATCTGTAAAAAATATGATGGAACAAGAACTAAAGATTAAGGTACACACAGTACCGCCTTACAAGAGTGAATCAAACGGACAAGTGGAGAGACTCGATTCTATTCTGTCCGAAATAATGCGATGTCTAAAATGCGAAGGAGAAGATCGAAGTTATGAAGATTTGTTGCAAAGGGCAATAAACGGATACAACTATACCATCCATTCTGTCACAAAAAGAAAACCGATCGAACTCTTTCTCGGACGGGTACCAAATCTAACACCAGAAGAATTCGAAAAAACTCGCATCAAAAATGATGGCGAAACCATCTATGTAAAACACAATAAAAGGCTCGGTACAAAATTAACATGTCGATATAAAAAGGAAATAGTTAAACAAAATCGAAATTCAACTATTTTAACAGAGTCGGGGAGAATCGTACACAAATCAAATATAAAATCATAATTTATATGTCAATCCTTGCAAACTGCATTATTTTAAACATAAAAAAAAAAAAAAATAATAATAATAACAAAAATCCACTTCTCTTTTCTATTTTCTCAAATTTTCAGGTCCTCATTTTTATTGTAGGTTTTTACTGGGCAAAAGTTCAGCTGAAGTACAAATATTGGATTACTCAAGATCATACCTCATCAACATCGAACTGGGAGAAGCAAAAATCCAACAAGGAAATTACAGACTCATACACATAACCGATCTCGGTGTAATTCAAAATTCTTTAAATTATTTGAAGTCAGTGATGGCAGACGAGAATGTTAAAGTTCATCCATTACATCAATATCTCCAGTACGAGGCACTACTAATCCAACAATATCTTGATGAATTCAAACCTCGGAGAGTAAAAAAATCACTCAACTTTCTAGGAAGCGCATGGATTGCAGGAACACCGGACCATGATGACTTTATTATGATTAAAAAGAACATGATTAATTTACTAGAAAACAATAATAAGTAGACAATAACCAATAAAATTCATAATGACAGAATTAATAATATTACCCGTATTGCAAATCAAATTTTAGATAATACCAAATAGAAAGAAAATTAAGTAATCAAAACGCCATTATAATACAAAATAAATTAAAAATAATTAAAGAAGAAATAATAAATATAAAGTATGCCATACATTGGGCAAAAACCGGTACTATAAACCTCATATTATTGTCTAAATCCGAAATAGAAACATTAACTAAAGTTCTAGATAATGAAAACTTTCCTTACAGTAGTTCGGAAGAAGCATTAGATCTCGCCAATATTAAAATTATAAAAAATTAAACTTGCTTATTCTATCTTGTAGAGAAACCCTAACAGATAAAAATATTTATAAAAACCTTTTGCTAAAACCTGTAAAAAAAAATAATAAAATGTTAAAATTAGATTTTTAAAATGTATTAATAAATGAAAAAGAAATGTATGGAATAAAAGGAAATTGTAAAAAAATAAATAAAATATTTTTATGTAAAAAATAAAACATTGAAATTGTAAATTCTACTTGCACAAAGGTACTCATAGAAGGAAAAAATTCGAAATGCAATTTAATAAACAGTCATCATATCCCGTACATAAATGAAATAGCCAGTGACATGCTTTTACTAAACGACTTCAACGGAATAATTCGATTCAACCAAGAAAATAGAACACTCAACGGAACTTATGTAATAAGGTCCATAATGCAACAATAGTGATAAATAATCAAACTTTTTCATCAATAGAGACTTCAACAACTAAGATCTTACCACCAATTCTGCAACCGAAATTTATGGAAGGAGAATTACATCAACATTTATCATTGGACTTTTTAAACGAGATACACATCAACAATACAAGGGGAATTCAATTAATGAAGGACGAAAGGATAATAGAACGCACCATTAGTATTGGGTTTCCTGTTATTATCATACTTGTTCTACTAACAATCGGAATAATTATCATTCAAAAGAAATTTATAAGGGTTAAATTTATAATCAACAGCAACAACGAGGAGCATGACAACAAGGAAACAACTACAAATTTACAGAAGAAAAAATCAGTGACATCAAACCAATTAAATTAACAGAAAAACATACAAAACCAACCATAGTAAAGAGATGTTCCATTATGGAAAGCCAAATAGGGACATTTGGTCTTAATGGGGGAAGTGTAGTATAAATTATATAATACTTATCGCACAAGTATAAATTATATCATAATGGATTGCCCATTTAACTTATAGTGCTTTGGATAACTGTATTAACATACTTAAGTACATTGACCGTCTTACCGCTTTGAGAAATATGAATCCAAAGAATGCGATAATAATTATGATATGCTTTAATACCAATACCAATTTATAATAATTATCGATAAGGAATGCAAACGATATTAATTACCAAATTTATATGAATATACTGATATTGCACAATTTAATAATAAGAATAACTAAAAGTTAATTAGTATTAGTAGCGTTAGTTTTAAGTTTATAAATAGCCAAATTAAGTTTAATAAAGGAGAGTTCTAAGTTGCAAACTAAACATGAAGGTGTTTTATTTTATCGTATTGATTATATGCGAACGTATTTATTATATGGCGACCGTGGCAGTCTATTCGTTCGTGGTGCGTGGTTTAAAATCGTTTTCGGTGGTAACTCTAGGTCCGAGTGATTAAAAAAATATATATATATATAAAAAAAAAATATAAAAAAAAAAAAAATTTTTAATCAAATAAAAAGACTATAAGTGACTAAGTGTAAATTAAAATAATTTTTGAAAAAATAATAAAAAAAAAACAAAATTTATAAATTTAGTGTTTTAGAATAATTAAAAATTAAAACTATAAAAAAAAAAAATGAAAATTAAGCTAAATAAAAGAAAAGATATTAGACGGGAAATTACTTTTTAATTGTACTAAATAATAAAATATTAATAAATTAAATATTAATAACCTAAGTAATAGTAAGTTAATAAATAAAAATGACTAAATTAAAAATAATAAAATACTATAAAAAACTTCCAGTCATCACAGATGAAGGATTTTTTAAGTTAGCTGAAAAACGAGATATAGTACAGTACGTTATGGAAACCCAGTGTGATGTACTATGCTATTTATGGGAGGAAATTCCAAAAGAGGAATTCGTATTATTGTCAAATAAAGAAGGATATATGTTAAAAGTTACATTTAACAAAAAGAAAATTTTGACAATAAAAAATTAATATAAAACTAAAAATAAAACTTAATAAATAATAAAAACTTAAAATAATTAAAAATAAACTAAATGTGTGTTAAAACAAATATAAACCAATTATGCTAGAATTGAAAAAAAAAACTAGTTAAACCATATCTAAAATCATAACAAAAATATCAAAAAAAAAAAAACGAAAAACAACAAAAACAAGAAAATTTATTTTTTTTTACTCTTTCAAAGACTAAAGGAAAGAAACAGTGCTAAAATAATATCTCTTCAAAAAAAAAAAAAAAAAAAATATATATAAAAAAATAAGAAAGATACAGTGCTAAAATGGGTGGTAAAACCTCATCCATTGAAAATACCGGTGAAATAACAAACACCGTTATAGTAGAAACACTTCAAGAGAAGGAGGACATCAAAGTACTAATCCTGATAATCGCAGTAATTAAAATATTAGAAATCATCATGGTAATATACAACAGCATAACGAAGAATATAAAACGCAAATATCAGACACGAGCACCACAAATTGAATAAAAACAAAAAGATAAGTGAAAATATTATTTATTATATATGAGGGGTATAAAAGCAAAAATACTAAAAATCCACTTTTTTTTGTTTTTAGAGTTTGATGCCATCTGTTGGCTAGACGAAATATATACGTATTAAACTTTATAAAATGTTACAAAAGTTGTAAATATCGACTTATTTTCATGTTTAAAATTTAAGCTTAGAAACAAAAGTTAAATAAGTCCTTAACCATTATTAGAGCAAAAACTAAAAATATCCATTTCAGTTTAAAATCAAAAATTGTTGAAGTCCTATATATATTTCAGCATTCTATTTCAAAATTTTAAAATGTCCAATTAGTTTGAATGCAGAAATTAAAAATGTTTTACGATTTTGTTATTTAAATTTTGGGAATTTCCCGTTATTACCATTTTTGTAATTCTATGTGAATGCAAATTTTTCTGCAATTGTTTTTATTTGAATTTAAGTAATGAAAGTGGGAAGTTCTTTACTTTATTAAAAAATTTAAATAATAAATTAAAAATAGTAGTAATAAAAAAATTTAAATAATAATTAAAAATAGTAGTAATAAAAATATTTCAAATTAAGATGGAAATTAATTCAAGTCCTGTGGGATCTAGTATTACCCGCAAAAGATCAAAAAATCTGCGGGAAGAGAAATATTGAAAAGACAAAACGGTAAAAAATTTAAATATTTTGAATTTCAAATTATTTATGTCAAAAAATGTATTTATGCATTACCAAAATGCAAACACAATATAAATGCCCTAAAGTGTGGCACACTTACAATGCAAAATATATATAACTTCCATCATAAATATTACAGCACACCCGAAAAAGCCGATCAAGATATGTATATTTTAAAATATACTTCATCTAGTCCGATTAAACGTCGACGAACCCGTACTGGTATAAACAGCTCTAAAATATGCAACGTGAAGTATTTTATAAGAAAAAGCAACAAAAGAAGAGTACCAGTATGTGCTGGAGCTTTTTCACTCATTTTGGGTGTAAGCCAGTTCAGAATTCGAGCACTCACTAAAAACCAATTCATTCAGGGAGTAATTCCGAAAGAAACTCGGGGTGGTGATCGAATCACAGAGGGGAATATTATTAATAATTAGAGGCTGTAATGACATTTATTAACAAATTTGATTGCATTGAATCGCATTATTGTAGATCTGCAACATCTTGCCGTATGTATTTACCTGCCTCTTTAAACCTAAGAAAAATGTTTAAGCAATACCAAAAGCAAGCTGATTTGAATGTCCAGGTGAAAGAAAGCTACTTCCGAAATATTTTTAATACTCGATTTAACCTTGGATTCGGGACTCCTAGGACAGATATGTGTTCAACATGTATTTCAAACAGAAACAGAATTTCAAAGGAAAATAACGCTGAGATGAAAAATTTATTAATTAAAAGTTGAACAAAGAATTCACTCTCTTTGAGCGAAAGCGTTTTACACAAAGCTTCAAGAAACAAGATCGGATCTTTTAACTTTGCCCTTCGACTGCCAAAAAAATCAGGTTCTACCTAAAGTTCCTGACCCAATAGCCTATTATTCTAGGCAAATTTATATGTATAATTTTGGCATTGTAGAAGGTTCCTCGAAATCTCCATTAAAAGGCAATGTTTCGCTGTATTATTGGACCGAAAATATAAGGCCTAAGGGTTCTAATGAAATCTGTTCAGCAGTGTATCACAAACTAAATTCTCTTAATTTAGAAAACATTGCTACAGTTCGAATTGCTGCAGATGGATGCGGTGGCCAAAACAAGAACACGACGATGATTGCAATGTGCAGTAATTGGTTATCGAAAGCGCCTAAAAATATTAAGCACTTGGAACTTATATTTCCTGTTGTTGGCCATTCTTTCATTCCGCCGGATCGTTTATTTAAGTAAGTACTTGCCTAAATTAAATAAATTTATAAAAGCTTTTAAATTTTTTTATAGGTTTTTTGTGTTTCAATAATGATCTATTTCTCCATTTATTAATGTTTTTTTTGTATATATATTTTTAAAAAATGTTGCTATACATTATATATTGTTTCCTTTGTTTAGATTCAAATCGAAATACTTGTTTGTTGCTAACATTCTATAATGTACCTACTCAACCTTGCTAAATAATGTATCTATTATTTATATTTACGTAAAATTGTATTAAATAAATGTTGATTTTTGAATTGAATTTTGCATTATCAAATGCAAATTATAAATTTTATTTGGAATTTTTTTAATATACCTAATTTACTTTAAAAAAAATTTATTTTGTTTGGCTTCTATGGTGCATTGGTGTTTTATACCCGAAGCCATTTTCCCAAAGTTAACACCATTTTCTTCCATTTTTAACTTTTTTTAAATAGTAAAATATTTAAAAGATTATGAAAGAAACATGAAGAGAGGCGGGATAGATAAGGGAGTTTTACGAGCCAGATGTGGGAGAGATGAAGGAAAATTTGAAATTACTTTGACACATTGCTTGGCTTATTTGCTTAAGCAAAGCAAACAATGCATCAAAGCGAATAATTAAGACTTACTACACAAATATTCATGTGAAGCATAGTCTTCTTAATTTTTATTTACAAAATGTTTTACTATTTATTTAAAATTTCCAGAAAATCATCTGTGATTTTTAAAACTGAAATGAATTAATTCATAAACTAATAAATAAATTTTATTTCATCAAAAAAATTTTTTTTTTATTAAAAATAAATTAAATATTTTTTGGCCTGCTTATGATAATTTTGGATATTTTATTTTCTAAAATAAAACACATCCACCAAAACATTAATATTTTATTTTTTTAAAATTAAACACATTTAATTGAATGCGTTTGTTACACCTCATTCTAGACAAATATATTAATTAATTAATTATAAATATTATATTATAAAATAATATACAAATAGTATATTGACAAATTATAAATTTTTTATTACTATGAACAAATTAAAATACTTATAAATTAAAAGAAAAATTTTTTTATGGTTTAAAAGGAACTCAAATTTTTATTATGAGCATTTGACTGTCTAAAAATATCATTCTCCCACTTTCTATCAAAATCTATGTGTAAAGAACTTATAAGAGCTAAGAAGGACTTTTTGAAGGCCACACAGACAATACTAAAACAGAACAGGTCAAAGAACCCATTAATCTAATATATAAAGAAGAAAATTTGTTTGTTTGTTTATTTGTTTGTTTGTTTGTTTGTTTGTTTGTTTGTTTGTTTGTCCAGGATTCACGTGAAAACCACTGGTCCGATTGACACCAAATTTTAGAGGAATAATTTTGGGAGTCCGGGGGGTGACATAGGCTATGTCGCATTTTTATAAGTCAGCAGGTTGCGGCTCCAGAGCCGTTTTAAGCTTTTTCGTTTTTTTGATGTCGAGTCGAAACGGTTTGACCGATTCACTTGAAATTTTGCACGAATGTTCTTCTTATTACACGGAATTAATGGTATAAATCTGGTTGGAATAAATTAACCCCTTTCGGCCCGGCGGGCTTCCAAAAAATTTTGTGTTTCCGATTTGTGTCCAATTTTACAGGGTGGTTTTGCAGTCAAAAAGAGAAGCTGGCACAAATTTTTGTTGGGTTCGGTTAACCCGTTTGGGCACGAGGGCGCAATGAAGCTTTTTCAATGTTTTTAATGTCGAGCCGAAACAGTTTGACCGATTGACTTGAAATTTTGCACAAATCTTCCTCTTAGCAAACGGAATTAGTTGTATAAAGATGGTTCGAAAATATTAACCCATTTCGGCTCGGCGGGCTTCCAAAAAATTTTGTGTTTCCGATTTGTGTCCAATTTTATAGGGTGGTTTTGCAGTCAAAAAGAGAAGCTGGCACAAATTTTTGTTGAGTTCGGTTAACCCGTTTGGGCACGAGGGCGCAATGAAGCTTTTTCAATGTTTTTGATGTCCTGCCGAAACAGTTTGACCGATTGACTTGAAATTTAGCACAAATGTTCCTCTTAGCAACCGCATTTAGTTGTATAAATTTGGTTGGAATAAATTAACCCATTTCGGCCTGGCGGACTTTCAAAAAATTTTGTGTTTTCGATTTGTGTCCAATTTTACAGGTTGATTTTGTAGTCTAAAAGAGAGGCTGCAAAAAGTTTTAGTTAAGTTCGATTAACCCATTTTCCACGACGATGATATGAAGTTTTCTATATATTTTATTTTCTTATACGATTAAAAGTATTTTATTGAAAATTTTGTACCAGCATTTTAATTAAAACCCACAGGGTTAATTTGGTTTTGACCTGTTTGTGCGTTTTGAACAAAGATTCAATGAAATTTTCAGTTTTCTTCAAATGAAATCTAAAAATCAAAAAATTCAATTTGTTATATATAATGCTTAAATACATAGTATTTTAAAACAGTTTTTCCAAAAAATAAGCCTAGATTTCTCTCATAAAATCATAAAAAAACGAGGAAGAGCGTATTACAACTTTCAGGTGAGTACTAAACAAAATATAAGTTGAAAAGCGAATTTTTAAACCTTTTCTAAACCATCGACTATATTTTATTCAAGCGTTGGCAATTCAAGAAAATCCCCTTTTGACCTATAGTCATTTTAATTCAGTTAACATTGTTCACCGGAAACCTACCATCCTCAACTATATCGTCAAGGAGCACCAAATTGTCAAGAAGCAGCATGTATAGAAAAATTAGAGATAATCGTTCAAATTGTTTTGCAAACAGTTTTTTAAAGTTTTTGTTTCGCAATCGATTAAAAGAACTCGACAAACCTTTTTTTTAAGTATTCCCCTAATTCAAAGAAGTTGTACCTACTTTCAAAAATTGGACGTAATTTACTTACAAATTTTTTTTTGAACAATCGTCGGCAGGGGTTAACAACTTTCAAGTCTGTTAGTAAATTGAACTTCATTTTCAAAGAAGAACACATATACGAAATTTGAAGTTAATCTGTTAAATCATTTCTAATATATAGCAAAGCAACGAAAAAACCTATAAAAAGCTGTTGGGCCACGATGGGTTAACGGAACTCCACAAATATTTTTTTGCGGCATTTATAGGCAAAGTAGTATCTCAAAAAATTGGCTGAAACTTGCTTTTTTACAATTTTCAAGCTTCCGGGCAACGCCGGGTAAATCTGCTAGTACTAAATAAAAACAAAATCACAATCACGAAAAGTTACAATAATTTAATCAAAACATTACAAATAGTGTGGATTAAAACTGACAACAAAAGAAACCTAATAGAACATTTTCATTTCGCAAGAGATAGACTAAGAAGGGTGTACAAAATATTGAATTTTGAATACACAATACCAAATAATGTATTTCATTTAGTGAAGTTAGGAAAATCTGACACTGATACCAATACCGATTCTGACAGCGTGAAGTCAACAAAAGAAACAATGGCTCTCTCATCAGTTGAGTTTCTAAAACTAGCGTCGTGCACCATAAGTAAAAATTATAATGGTGACCCGCTTAGTTTGCAATCATTTATAGATTCCGTAAAATTGACAGAAGAATTAGCAACAACAACACCTTTGAAAGTACTTTTAAAATATATTATATTGTCAAAATTAGAAGGCAAAGCTCGAGAATTAATTACTGATGAAGAAAACTCTAACTAAAAATTAAAACAGATAATTCAAAAATCATAGAGAGTATGATGCAAGCTTTAAAAGCCGATAGAGTTGCAATAAAAGATTTCGCAAAACAGACTGAAGATTTAGCTGAAATGTTTAGAAGATCTTTAGTAATGGAAGGGATTAGTAACACTAAGGCAGTTGAATTATCAGTTGAAAAAACAGTTGATATGTGTAGAGCATCAGCAAGGTCTGATTTAGTAAAATTAGTATTAGCATCTTCAAAATTTAAAGATCCTAAAGAAGTAGTTGCTAAATTTATTGTAGAAACTAATACGGAAAATAAAGAAAAACAGGTCTTATCGTTTAATTCAAGACCGTCAAACCGTAATTTTAGGAATAAAAATTTTAATAATAATTTTAATAATAGACCTAATAATAATTATAACAATTTTAATAAAAATAGAAATAACAATTCTCGTAATAATAAATTTAATAACAATTATAATAATATTAATAACCAACAAAATAGAAATTATAACAATAGAAGCAATTATAGAAATTATGGTAATGTTAGGTATACGGAAAACATTACAGCCCTTCAATGGCATGAGCAGAGGGGGGCAGAAATACAAGAATTAGAAGAGTAGATGACTCAGTTAAAAATATCTATACGTTAAATCTTAATTTCTCAGACTACATTTCAATATTCACTAAATTAAATAAAGCAAAACTAAATTTTCTAATAGATACTCAGGCAGACATTTCGTTAATAAAAATCTCATCTATTAACAACAATTTTAATCTAAATAAAAATAATACAATAAAAATAAAAGGAATAACTCATTCATATATCAAATCTTTGGGTACTGTATATACAAAAGTTTATGTACAAAATTTCGAACTATCGTGCGAACTACACGTTGTACCAGACAATTTCGATATACCAGCAGATGGAATCCTCAGTAAAGACTTTATAAAATTTTATAAATGCAATATTGAATATGAAAATATGTCAGTGTCAATAAAAACAAATTGTAATATATTACAAATTCCAATTTTGAGCGACCCTAATACACAAACAATAGTATTACCAGCACGTTCAGAAGTTTTAAGAAAATTCTATTTACCCTCAGATGAAGAATGTCTAATTTTGGATCAGGAAATTTCAGAAGGAGTATTCATACCTAGAACAATAGTGGCCTCTAAAACCCCTTTTGTTCGGGTTATGAATACAAATTCAGAAAATAAAATAATATCATCTGATACCAAATTAAAAACTTTACCGTTGTCTGATTTCGAAATAATAAATTTAAAACAAAATTTCAATAAAAATAACATGAGAATAAAAGAATTAAATGACATAATTGCAAAAAATTCAAATAAAGTATACTTACCCAAAATGCTTAAGCTATGTGATGAATATTCCAATATTTTCAATTAGAAACAGACCCTATGTCTGTTAACAATTTTTATAAACAAAAATTAAACAAAAATTAATTAATTATGGATGATAATCCAGTATACATTAAAAACTACAGGCAAGCTCATACGCAAACGGAAGAAATAAATAAACAAGTTAATAAGTTACTCAAAAATAAATTGATTGAAAATTGATGAAAGTCAATCTAAATATAACAGCCCCATTATATTAGTACCGAAAAAAGGGAATCAAAATAAATGGAGAATGTGTATTGACTATAGGATGGTTAATAAAAAACTAATAGCCGATAAATTTCCTTTACCAAGAATAGAAGATATTCTTGATAATTTAGGTAGAACTAAATTTTTCTCAGTATTGGATCTATACTCTGGTTTTCATCAAGTACCACAAGATGAACAATTTAGAGACATAACTTCTTTCAGCACACAATCCTGTAGCTATAGATGGAAAGTTCTTCCATTCGGACTTAACGTCTCACCGAATTCATTTTCAAGAATGATGTCACTTGCTTTCGCAGGTGCAACACCCTTACAATGTTTTGTTTATATGGATGATATAATAGTAACAGGGTGTTCAGAAAATCATCACTTAAAGAATTTGAAATCTGTTTTCGGAATATGTCAACAATATAATTTAAAATTAAATCCGGAAAAGTGTAAATTTTTCAAATCAGAAGTTACATATTTAGGTCATAAATGTACGGATCAAGGTATATATCCAGATGACTCTAAATATGACGTAATAACCAAATATCCAACACCTAAAGATAAAGACGTTTCGTAGCTTTCGCAAATTATTATCGGAAATTTATTCCAAATTTCGCTGGCATAGCAAAACCACTAAATGCTTTATCTAGGAAAAAAGCAACCTTAATTTGGAATGATATTGTCAAAATTTTACATTACCCAGATTTTTCAAAAGAATTTACTTTAGTAGTAGCTGCGTTAACTCAAAACTATAATGGTACGGATTTACCAATTTCATTCGCCTCAAGATCTTTTACAAAAGGTGAATCAAATAAGTCCACAATTGAAAAAGAGTTAGCAGCAATCCATTTTGCAATTACACATTATAGACCATATATTTACGGTACACATTTCACAGTAAAAAGTGATCATAAACCATTAACTTATCTGTTTTTATTAAAAAATCCATCAATCAAATTAACACGTATGAGATTAGACCTAGAAGAATATAACTTTGCAGTAGAGTATATCAAAGGAAAACTAAATGTAGTAGCTGACGCGAGTTATGTGATCATACAATCACACCACCTGGCACATTTGACAACACCTGACTTTCAGAATTATTTCATAACTTTAAATTATACTTAAATATCATATTTCACTTTTATAAATTAAATGTTTAACTTATATTAAATTTATATTGCATAACTAAAACTGTACTTAATTATTAACTAAAATATTGCTTACTAAACATTTTGTATCTAAATTAATTTGTGAACTTTTAAAATTGAACTTTCCCACATTAATGTAATTTTGATTAGCTTTGCATAAATTTGATTATAAAAGACCTGTAAAATTTAATAATTAATCAATTAAGTTTGGAGAACCAAATAAACAACTTATTTAAAATTAACTTAGTTTTTTTTATTTATGTCTAAAAGGACATATTTAACTGGCGCAGTCGGTAGGATCCGGTGATGATCCTTTGTTAATCTAAGTATTAAACGTATAAATATTATAACGACGGTTTCTCGTTAAAATAATTATATAAAACTAAAAATTATTATAATAAATAGTGTTTAAAAACTTTTTTAAAATAATAAAATAAAACGACGGTTAATCGTTTTATCTAAAATTAAAAATATAAATTATAAGTGTTTGAAATTAGAATATAAGACTAAAAACGAAGGATAATCGTTTTTATCTAAAATTAAAATATAAATTATAAGTGTTTGAAATTAAAATATAAGACTTAAAATTAAAACGAAGGATAATCGTTTTTACAAAGTTAAGAAAAGAAAAAATATTTAATTTAAGTTTATAAAAAAAAAAAGAAAAAAAAAATTTAACTTAAGTTTATATATATAAATTTCAAAAACATAGACAAAAAAAAATATATATAAAGAAAAAAACAGTTCAAGAACATAGAAAAAAAAATATATATATATAAAGTGAAAAAGAAAAAGAAAAAAATATATAAACAGTTCAAGAACATATCTATACGTCGTTGTTAAAAATAAAAACTCAATTACATAATAAAAATACATTTCTTTTTATTATTGGAGTAAATTCCAATACAAATTATTAATATATATCTTTTTATGTAAAAATGCATAATATGCATTTATAATAATACAAATATTCAATATAAATACTAAAATGTAAAAATGCACAATATGCATTTTCTTTCTCGTAAACATTAATGTAAACAATTAATACAAATACTAAAATTAGAATAAGAATACATTGTACTAAAATTAGAATAAGAACTTTTGTAATATGTTGTAATACCAGAAGTAAAATGGTAAAGTAAGACCAACGTATAGAAATGAAATAGTATATAAATGTAAGAATTATCAAGTATAATTCAATTCAGTTTTGGTCTTAATAGTAATAAGAATTACTTAAATATTATAACAAAACAATTCCTAGTGAATGATTACTAGTAAATAATATAAAATAAATAAAATACAAATAAAACAAAGTGTCCTTGTTTTATTTAAAAATATTTAAATTTATATATTAAAATTGTTACCATCGGTTTTAAAATGTATAATATAAGGCCATACATACCACCACCACTTAGGTGTTTCAAATGCCTAAAATTCAACCACATAACAGATAGTTGCAAAAAAGAAAACAAAACATGTTCAAATTGCGAAGAGGACGAACATCTCAAGAACGTAAATGAAAAATGTACAAAACCAGCGAAATGTGTCAGCTGCAACGAAGGACATAGTACGGTTGATAAAACCTGCCCACGTAATATAAAAGAAAGAGAAATAAAGGCAATTCAAATAAAGTAAAGCGTCGATATTATGAAGCAAATCGTAGGTATAGAATAAGAAACTCACTTCCATCAACTTTTGCAAATATCCTAATTACAAAAAATAAATGTACTTGCAAATGCACATGCACTAAAATTACAGATAGCACCTCTGATAAAAATAATCAACAGATTTCAATCAATAAATTTCAATTCTCAACATATGATCATCAACAACAACAATCATCAACATCTCAAAAAAAAACTATGCCACAACTTAAGGTAAAGCAATTAGATAATAATAAACTTTTATTTTCTAGAGCAGTAAATCAAAAACAAAAACGAAAATTAAAAAAAATTAAAAAAAAGAATAAAAAGAAAAAAACAACAAATTGTAATAATAACGAATCAATGATTATTGTATCAGTAAACAGTATTAGTGACAATGACTCTTTCGTTTTCGACAATTACGATGACTAATCCATCTTACAATGGAATTGCGGTGGTTTTAATACGCATATTAATGAGTTTTATTTATTAATCAATAAATATAATCCTATTGCCTTTTGCATTCAAGAAACGAAATTTAAAGATGATTATGCTCCTTCAAATTTTAACACTTTTTACAAAAATGTAATATCATTAACAGTTGCCCATGGTGGTGTTGCCATTTTTATAAATTCAAAATTTAGTTGTGAAGAAATCCCATTGAATACTCATTTACAGGCTATTGCTGTAAAAATTTTTTACCCAATAAAATTAATTATTTGCAATTTATATTTGCCGCAAGATACTAATATCACAAAATCTGATTTAGATAATCTTATTAGTCATTTTGACTCGCCGTACTTTATTTTAGGAGATTTTAACTGCAATAATACACTATGGGGGTCTACTAAGGTAGACAAAAGAGGAAAGCTAATTGAAAACGTCTTAGATGAATATAACTTGTGTCTTTTCAATAATGGAAACCCTACTCCTTTTAGTTTTAGTTACAGAACATTTAGTGCAATAGATATAACAATTGGTAGTCCCATATTAAATACTTTTTTTGATTGGCAGACAGACGAAGACTTACATAATAGTGACCATTTTCCTATATCTCTTCAAATTGCAGACAATAGTAATAACTCTTATGGATTCAAAAAAAAATGGAACATTAAAAAAGCAAACTGGGATGTTTTTCGAGAGCAACTTAATTTAACTAGAAATGATTTCACGAACATAAATGACTATGAAGAATACTTTACCTCTAGTATTTTAAAATCTGCAAGAATAGCAATCCCTATATAAAATTATAAAAATATAAAGAAAAAAGTTCCATAGTGGAACAATAATAGTAAAGTGGCAATAAAAAATAGAAAAAAAAAACTTTTTAGAAAATTCAAACGCACTTTAGATTTAAATGATTTTAAAAATTTTTTAAAAGTGAAATCTGAAACTAGAAAAAATAATAAGGCAGGCAAAAAAAGAATCTTCGGAAAAGTTTGTATATTCAATTATTTTATTTTATTTTGAACCAAAACAAGGTTTTTACAAAAAAAATTCTTATAGCTAAAACTTAAAATTAACATGAAATTTTATTACAAAACATAAATTTAAATACATAAAAATCAAAAGTTTATTTATTTTTTTTATTTTTTTTTTTTGTAGCTTGTAAAAAATGCATACATAGCGAAAACACAGTTAAAATGCAATTTATAAAGTAAAAAAAAAACAAAAATAACTAAATTATAGAATTATAAAATTATGTGTACTTGAAGTGTAATATGAGTATAATATATTGAAGGTTAAAATTATTGTCGTAGGTCATTAAGAAATTTTAATTTTAATTTACGTTTAAAAGTGTATCGAGAAATTTGTGTAGAATAAAGATGACTGTGTTTATTGAATGTAATGCAACATCTATTTATTGGTTAATTTTTTCCATATTCAGTTCTATGAGTATTTTTAACTAAGTATTTAGTGCTTCTCGTATTTCTCGCACCATTGTTTATTTTAAAGTTATCCAATAAATGCCGAACGTCAATGTTTTTTCTTAAGACGTCAAAAGTAAAGCAGGAAGAAAGAATTTGCCCGCGTGAGGATAACGTTAACATATTCAATGAATTAAGTCTTTCGAGATAGCTAGGCAAAATTGAATAATCTCTAGGATTATATTGATTTCTCAAAGCAAATAAAAGAAATTGCTTTTGCACGGATTCTATTCTATCAGAATGTATTTGAAATGCGGGATCCCACACAATGTTACCATATTCAAGAATAGATCGTACTAAGGAACAATAAAGAGCTTTAGTTACAGCGATGTTGCTGAATTCTTTAGCTCTTCTTTTTATGAACCCGAGCATTTTGTTTGCCCTAGAAATTGTATACTCATAATGATGAAGATGGAAGTTCAGTTTATCATCCAACTGGATCCCTAAGTCGGTAATATTTTTAACTCTTTCAAGGTTTACATTATTTATTTTATAACCGAAAGTAATGGTAGATCTCTTACGTGTAAAACTTATAACCTTGCATTTTTCAATGTTTAGCTCTAACTTATTAGAGAAGCACCATTCTTGCAGACTATTGAGATTTGTCTGAAGTAGTTCAACATCGGAACTCTTTTTAATTACATGATAAATCTTGAGATCATCAGCAAAAGCAACATGTGACACAACGGAAAGTTTACTAGAAAGATCGGAAATGAATATATTAAACAAGAGTGGATCCAAGTGGCTACCTTGCGGTATTCCAGATGTAACATTGATTGAGTCGGAGAAAAATCCTTGAAATTTGATATTTTGCCTCCTATTTGTAATATAGGAGAATATCCAATAAAGAAAAGGGCCAGAAATTCCTAAGGCTGCAAGTTTGTTTAGTAGAATTTTGTGATTAACACGATCGAATGCTTTGCTGAAGTCCGTGTAAATAGCATCAACTTGGTGCCCATTTTCCATTTCATTAAGGATTTCAGAAGTGTAAACTAAAAGGTTTGTTGTTGTGGAACGACCTTTTCTGAATCCATGTTGTTGTTCGTTTAGTTTTGTATTTATGATGGGTGTAATTTTGTCTACAATAATTTTTTCAAACAACTTTGGAACAGTTGATAGAATAGCTATACCACGGTAATTTTCGACGTATGATTTATCACCTTTTTTGTAGATAGGGGTTAGATAAGAGGATTTCCAGAAAAGAGGAAAAATACCTGATGAAAGAGATTTATTAAAGATAAAATGAAGCGGATAAGTGAGATAACTGACATAGTTGAATAAAAAAGTAGGTGGAATCAGGTCAGGTCCTATACCTTTTTTGGTATCAAGTTTTGTAATTGCTTCAAATATTTCAACTTCGGAAAGGTATAAATCCGTAATAATAGGATTTTAATTATTAATTAAGTTAGAGAAATCGAAATTAATTGGAGACTGGTTTGGACGATAAACTTTTTGAAAAGATTTAGCAAAGAAATTGCTAATCAAAAAACTTTTTAGGATCTGTAATTAATTTGTTGCCTAAGTTAGTGAGATATCTATCATAAGCCAAATTAGATTTTTTTTTAAATTCAAAAGCAAGATCCTTGTACTTGTTTAATAAGTCATTATTAGGTTCTTTTGAATTTTTAATTATTTTGTAAAGTTTATTGCGTTGGTTACGCAATGTCCTAAGTTCACTGTTCAGCCAAGGTTCGGTTGTCTTGTCATTTTTGCGAATTTTAGGAACAAAGGAGTTAATTATCTCAAATAGCTTTGCAGAGAATTGAGAGATAATCAAATCAATATCCTGTTCGTTTAACAGGTTGTCCCAACTGATGACTGATAAAGCATTATTAATGCTTTGATAATCAGCATTAAGAAAGTCATATACAAAAATATTATTGTAAGATTTTGTAAAAAGAGGTATAGCAGTGGAAAATTAGAAGATGATTGCGTTATGATGCGGAGTGTTTGTAAAAAGGTTTTCTGAATCATCAGCGAGCTTTACCACTTGTTGTAAATCATTACCATAAAATACATTAATGAGATCGAAAGTTGATTCGTCCTGAAAGTTGATTGGTAGTAACAAATTATCAGATTCGTCAACAATAAAAGATAAAGAAGGACGGTTAAAGTCCCCTAAAATTATAATTGAATCATCCTCATTCATATTTGATATAACATGCTGGTATATCTCGAAAAATTCCGAATATGAGGAATTGTCAGAATTAGGATACCAAGGTATAAAAAATTATTACCTAAGTTAACTTTAATAAATTGGTGATCAAAAGAGTGGTAAGTCCTAGAAAATCTTACAATAATATTTTTGTATATGACTTTCTTAATGCTGATTATCAAAGCATTAATAATGCTTTATCAGTCATCAGTTGGGACGACCTGTTAAACGAACAGGATATTGATTTGATTATCTCTCAATTCTATGCAAAGCTATTTGAGATAATTAACTCCTTTGTATGCGACACTAGATAAGGTATTGTTTACTGCAAGTAGTACACCACCACCACGGGAACAATTTGTAGGAAGATAGTCCCGATCTTTTCTATAAATCGACCAAGTACTGTCCAAAATTTCTTCATTTACGAAGGAATCGTTTAACCATGTTTCAGTGATAGCAATAATATTATATTCACATGACTTAGCATCGATATATGATTTCTTAAGCTTTCCCCTCATACCACTGCAATTGTGGTAGAATAATTTCAGTTTATTAGAGGAACTAACGCTATTTTTATTTTTGATACTATGGTTAGACAGTGTGACTAAATTGGAATTAGTGTAGGAATCGATATAGAATTTTGAATTTAAATTGTTATTTGCTGCTCGCCCGAAAAAACTTATTATAATTTTCACGAGATTGATACAAGTGATTGTAGTAATTGCTATTGCAATGACTACGAAAAGCATTAAGATCTTCTTCTACTTGTTTGGAAGTGAAGCCAATTTTAATGTGATACTTAAAATAAAGGTCATATAATTCCTTGTAATTAGATGGTAACCCTTCATTATGTATTAACACAAGTAAATTTGTTCTAAATTTGTTAACAGTAATACTCCTCCATCACTTATTTTTCAACAAATTAGACGTATTCACGGAAAAACCAAAAATCAGGAAATTACTTCAATTATTGATAATCAAAACTTGATAACTGACAAACATCAAATTGTTAATATTGTTGCCTCACATTTTTGTAAAATGTTTTCTAATAATAATTATTCAAAAACTTTCTTAACATACAAAAGGACAACTGAAAAACAACCAATCAATATTCCTTCAGGAATAAATGAACTATATAATAAAAAATTTAGTTTAATAGAACTAGAAAACTCGCTTAAAGATTGTACTGGTAGCTCGCCAGGGCCTGACACAATTCATTATGAAATGTTGAAACAATTTAGCTTGCATCATAAGCAAGCACTACTTACTTTTTATAAAACTACTTACTTTCAGGTTCTTTTCCAGAAAAATGGAGAAGCGCTTACATTATACCCATTCTTAAACCAGGGAAAGACCCCAAGAATGGCTAATAATTACCGTCCAATAGCATTAACAAACTATTGCTGTAAAGTCCTTGAGCGAATGATATCGAAAAGAATTAATTTGGTATTTCGAAAAAAATTACTTGATATCAATTTATCAATCAGGATTCCGAAAAAATCGGGGAATGATCGATAATCTTTCATATTTAGAATCAGAAATATTGACTGCATTATCTAGCAAAAAGTCAACTCTAGCTATCTTTTTCGACATAGAAAAAGCTTATGACATAGCTTGGAAAAGACTCATAATTGATCAACTCTTAAAAATGGAAATTAAAGGAAATATAATATATTTCATTCAAAATTTCTTAAGCAAAAGAAAGATCCAGCTAACGATTGGCGAAGTTTTGTCAGATGAAAAGTCTATTGAACATTAAATTAACTGTACATTAAATTAACTGTACATCATATTAAAAACGGAATTAACTGTACATTCCAAACCTTAATAATAAATTTCTCAGCACGTTGCATTGCAACGTGACTTAATAAGAATATAATTACTTTATATTAAATGCATTCATTCTGCTATTAGATGTGGTACTGATCGGAGGTTGTCTTGTTTCTTTTCGCATAAAAATACTAAAAAGAATTACAAATAATAATAAAAATCTATTTGTTTCGTTTCATATAAAAATATTAAGTAAATAAATAAAGAACTAATAATAATAAAATCTATTTTTTTGTTTAATTATAAAATATATTTTTTTTTGTTTGTTTCGTTTAACTATGAAATATAAATGGCGCAGTCGGTAGGATGCGTCAACTAGTGCATATTTAAAAAAGAAAAACAATAAGTGAAAGAAAATCACAAAATAATAAGTGAACGAAAAATCACTTAAATTTTTTTTTGTGTGGTTAAAAAACCGAAATAAATATATATATATGTAAAGTGCACCAGTTAGTATATTAAATATACTCAAGGACGCAGAAAAAAACTTAGTGACAACGAACGAACAACGAACAAAAATAAAGAATCAAAACAACAACGAACGATAGCTGAATCAAACATCAACCAAGTCAACCAGGTCAACTAGAGCAACAGCTAAACAACAACGAACAACCAACAAACCGTGAGTTTATTTTTAAGTTTGACCAATATAATATAAAAGTAAATTAAAATTTTTTTCTAAAATAAATAAAAATTTTTTAAGTAAATTAAAATTTCTTTTTCCAAGTGAATACATTCTTACCTGAAAAAAAAAAAAAGGAAAATCAAAATAATAAACATATGAAATTTTAAATAAGTAATAAATAGATATTGAAAAGGAAATTTTTTTTTGTCTTTGAAAATATAATATATATATGTATAAGCGATAGGAGAAAAAACCCAAATTTTTCTTGTATCGCATTATCAAGAGGTCTTACTCTTTTTTTTTGTATTAAATAAATAACTCGTTAATAAAAAAAAAAAAAAAAATATATATATATACATCTAAACTTCGAAAATAGTATAAATACTTAGTAATAATTAATAAATAATATAAACATTAGAATTTTGTTTTATATATATATGTCAGTTCGAAAATTTACAATCAAAAAAAAAAAATAAAAGTAAATTTAAATAAATGCTACCAAAAGTAATTAGGTACATGCTTATAAAAAAAAAAAAAAAAAAACAAAGAAAGTAATATACAAAAAATAATTTTTAGTTCAATAACAATATTGAGTAAAAACTAAAAAAACGAAATCAATAAATAAATTAAGCTAATAATAAGAAAAATATATATATTTGATATACACATATATCGCTCTAATTCATCTATATCATTGTATATCTATATCATAATAATTTCTTTTTACTATTAAATAATATTTTTTCTCTTATATATTATAAATTTTAACAATCATATTTTTTTTTATATTATTAAAATTTTTCTTGTTTGAAAAAAAAAATATTAACTTAATGAAATAAAAATCATAAAATATCTAATTTTAAATCTAAATTTTTGATGAAAGGTAAAATAAGAATTACAACCAGTCAATTAAATAAAAATTACTTTTCAATAATAATTAATAAAAATAAATCGAAAAAAAAAAAATATAATAAGATAAATTTTTACAAATCGAATCTCCTTTTCACAGTACTAAATCTTCATTTTCTCGTTTATGTCACAACATTTCGTAGATAACGGAGTTGTTGACGTACTTATAGAAGAATTATCGAAATTAAATTTAAATAGAAATATAGGAAATCTAACCATGACAGAACCAAAAATTCTTACAATTGACCCTCTTAAATACTTAGAACGTGTACCTGAATTTAATGGGAAATTCAGTACCTTACAAACTTTCATTGATTTAGTAGACCGGATCACACCTTTATTAATTCAATATGACGAATTCTCAAAAGTCATTTGCTCTGATACAATTAAATCAAAATTAACTGGAAGTTCTAGAGAAGTTATCGAAATAAATCATCAAGCCGCCACATGGGACGATATTAAAAAAGTACTTAATAACAAATTTGGCGATAGGCTATCTACTGACCAACTTTTTGACCAACTAAGGGGTCAAACTTTTAAGACGAATGCTGTTGAATTTTATAACGATGTGAAAGCTATACTTAGAAGACTAAATATAAAAACATAGTTGGAATACCAAAACAATAACAATGAATTAGAAAGATATTTACAAGCTAACGTTAAAAGTCCTGTGGACACTTTTAAAAATAAAGTTCCTGAACCCTTGAAATCAATCTTATCTTGTAGAGATCCTAAAACGTTAGAAGATGGAATGAAAATCTTATATGAATCGGGCTACGCCTTTTCAAATAATAATGTTAATCATAACAATACCCAAAATAATTATAACAATAATCGCAATCGCCACAACAACAATAATCGTTACATTAGTAACAAAATATCCCAAAATCGTTCAAATAACATTCAAGACAACTCAAATCGTAATAACAATCGTAATTCTATTCGAAACCCCTCTAATAATAATAATAATAATAATCGTCCAATCAGATATTTCAACAATACATATCCAAATACTACATACCAAAATGGTACCTCTAATCCCAACATTTTTCATAATAACAGAAGCCAACCTGGCGTGTACAATAATTTAAATAATCAACGACCATCCCACAATAATTGGCAACCAAATCAGAACAGAAATTTTCACCACAACCCCAACTACCAAAACCATTACAATTCAGAAATAGAGCCCATGGAAGTTAATAATCAGCAAACCATCGATACAGGAAATTTTCGGGAGACGGGCCAAACCGACTCACCTACATATAAAGAAATACAACTTTCTAGTCGACAGTGGCGCTTCGAGCTCCCTAATTCGACCACACACTTTCAAAGAAATACCTAGAATACAATTAAAAAATCCAAAAATTTTGAGAGCATTGAAAAAAGATGTCTTAATAAATCAAGCAATAACTATAAATATTTTTGAGGAATTCAAACCAAACAATAATGAAAAATTCGTATTTTTGGTTCATGATTTTCATGAAAAGTACCATGGCCTTATAGGTAATGATTTACTAATGCAATGTAACGCTGTTATCGACTACAAAAATAAAATTCTCACGATGAACAACAATCCAATAAAATTATATTTTAGTCATCAACCAGAAAATACAATATACTAAATCGACCCTGGGGAATATTATTATAAAATCCCTGTCAAAAAGCAAAAAGGTGACGCAATGATAGAAGAAACTAATTTAAATGCCGACGTTCGAATTCTAAAAGGAATTTACGAAGTAAACGACTTTCAAGCAAGAGCCAAAATACTTAACGTAGGCGACCAAACTAAAATTTTCAATTTGAATGAACCATTTCCGTCTGTAGAAATAGACGAAATCTTAGATTTTAACAATTACGAAAGAAACAAATACTTAACGTATAAAGATAAGAAAACTATTCCAGAAAAAATTAAAACCGATCACTTAAACGAAGAAGAGAAACTTCAACTAAATCATCTTATATCTAAATTTAACGAAATATTTTCTGAACAAATACCTCTCTCTTTTACTAACGAAATAAGACACAAAATTAATACTGTAGACAATATACCAATAAAAAGCAAAATTTACAGATGCCCATATATCCACAAAATAGAGATACAAAAACCAATTCAGGAAATGTTGGAAAATGGAATTATCCAACATAGCAATAGTCCGTACAACAGCCCAGTTTGGGTTGTTCCCAAAAAATTGGATTCCTCCGGCGAGCGGAAATACCGTCTTGTCATAGACTACCGTAAACTTAACGAAAAAACAATCGACGACTCTTATCCAATCCCTAATATTGAGGAAATATTAGACAAATTAGGGAAAAGTACATATTTTTCTGTAATAGACTTAAAATCCGGATCCCAGCAAATAGAAATGGAACCAGAACACATACAAAAGACCGCATTCTCTGTTGCAAACGGACACTACGAATTTCGTAGAATGCCTTTTGGGCTGGAAAATGCCCCTAGTACTTTTCAACGCCTCATGGACAATATATTGAGAGAGAATATAGGCAAAGAATGCTTAACGTATATGGACGATATTGTAGTTTATTGGTTTAGAGGAACACGTACGAATGCCGTTTGGATTAAAAAACGCACCCGCCACCTTTCAGAGAGTGATGGACAACGTACTTAAGGAACTACAAGGATAAATTTGCTTAGTTTACTTGGATGACATAATAGTCTACTCAACTTCGTTACAAGAACATATTGAAAATTTAAGAAAAGTCTTTCAACGTTTAAAAGAAGCTAATTTAAAGATACAACCAGATAAATCAGAATTTTTGTGTAAAGAAGTAGCTTTTCTTGGACATATCGTGACAACTGAAGGAGTTAAACCTAACCCCGAAAAAACTAGGGCTATAAGGGAATTTCCAATACCAAAAACGCAAAAACAAATAAAATCTTTCTTAGGTCTTTTAGGTTACTATAGAAAATTCATTAATAATTTTGCAAAACTGACTAAGCCCTTAACTGAATGTTTAAAAAAGGGAAAACAAATAATTTTAGATGAGCGGTACATAAAAACGTTTAAATTATGTAAGGATCTATTAACAAACGATCCATTATTGTAATATCCAGATTTTAATAAACCTTTTGTGTTAACGACCGACGCCAGTAACTACGCAATAGGCGCCGTTCTCTCTCAAGGCCTAATAGGGAGTGATAAACCTATATGCTATGTTAGTAGAACACTTACAGATTCTGAAGTGAATTATTCTACTATAGAAAAAGAGTTACTAGCCATAGTTTGGGCTACCATATATTTTAGGCCTTATCTTTTTGGGAGAAAATTTAAAATTGTTACTGATCACAAACCACTTACCTGGATTATGAGTTTAAAAGACCCTAACTCACGATTAGTTCGATGGCGGTTAAAACTTGAGGAATACGATTACGAGATCGTATATAAAAAAGGAACTTTAAATCAAAATGCAGACGCTCTAAGTAGAATAAAAATTGAAAACTTACCATCAAAAATTGCAGAAATAAACATTAATGAATCTGAAAATAATACTGATGCTGCAACTATCCATTCAGCACCAGAAAATATGGGTGATGGTATATACATATCAGAAAGACCTCTTAATGAATTTTCTCTTCAACTAATTTTCGAAAAAACTAATGAAACACAACAACACAAAGAACAACAATAAAAATGCAAAATTATTCGGAACAAAGTGTGATAGAACTATTCAAAAAATTTATATCAGCAAATAAATTAAATTGCAATATACACAAAAGATGATGATATATTTAAACTAATTCAAGAAGTTTTTAGTAAACATTTTTCCCAATCTAAAATTTTTAAATTAATAAGATGTGTAGAATTACTTGAGGACATCAAAGACAATGACGAACAAGACAAAATAATTAAAGACTACCACGAAAACAATAATCATAGAGGTATTAATGAAACCTTTTTTCATCTTAAAAGAAGTTACTATTTTCCTTTTATGAAAACCAAAATTAACAAAATTATTAATTATTGTGATATCTGTCAAACTCTTAAATATAACCGATCTCCACCAAAAGTAAAATTAACTGTTTCTGAAATTCCACAAAAACCTCTTGATATCGTACACATAGACATTTATTGTATTAACAATCAACAAATTTTAACTATCATAGGCAAATTTTCTAAATTCGCTTCCGCCTTTACCTTCCCCTTAAGAAATAGTTTACTAATAATCAAATCACTTAAAAACTATATCAGTACATATGGTACACCCAGAAAAATCGTTTCAGATCCAGGAACGGAATTAACTGCAATAATATTTAAAGATTTTTGCAAACAATATGACATTGACCACCATGTAACGTCTTTTAGTAATAGCAACAGCAACTCCCCCGTGGAACGTTTTCATTCGACACTTACTGAAATAGAATTATTTATACAAAACAAAAAACTAAAGACCATGACGAAATCCTATCTGAAACTTTAATAACTTATAATAACGCTATACACTCCGCTACAAAATTAACTCCATTTGAAGTATTTTATGGTAGAACTTATAAATTTAACAATAATTCTCAACATAGAAATGTTCACGAATATTTAGAAAATTTACAAGAATTTCAAAATCAAATATTTCCTGAAATAAAAGATAGACTAGAAACACAAATTACTGAAAATATAGAAAAACGTAACCAAAATAGAAATGAACCAAAAGACTTTGACGAAGGTACAATTATATTTAGAAAAGAAAATAAACGTAACAAATTAACTCCTAGATTTAAGAAAGAAATAGTAAAGAAAAACCAACACGTAACACTTCTTACAAATAAAAATAAACTACATAAATCTAAAATTAAAAAACCTAAATCTAAATTTCAGACTAACTTAGCTCGTAGTATCCCAAAAAATGGAGATAAATGACCTATCAAATAATAATGGTATTTTACCTTTACATCTTGGAACTGCTAAAATAATTCAAAAAATTAAGAAATTTATTCACATAATAAATCTTAATAACTATAAGATAAATATCGAAAATATAGAAAATTCTTTACTATCATTAGAAGACATTGACGATTTCAAAGACTTTACTAAAGTACTTAACCTCAAATTAAATGAGTTAAAATTAAAATTTCAAACATTAATGCCCACAATAAGACATAAACGAGGTCTTATTAATGGATTAGGCTCAATCATAAAACAAATTAATGGTAATATGGATGCCGAAGATGCCGCATACCTAAATAAAGAAATCGAAACAATTAAATCAAACGAAAATATTCTTTTAACTAATATTAACGAAAATTCTCACTTAAATGACAAAATGATTCAAAGATTTGAAACCATAACAAATCACATAAATGATCAACAGGAAAATCTAACAAAAATTTTAAATTATACAATAGACCAAATTCAAAATAGCATTAGAAAAACCGAAATACGGTTTAAGGTTATACAATTTTTAAATGAAATACATTTTAATATAGATTTACTATATAATCATTTAAATAACATTGTCGAAGCCATAATTTTAGCTGAACTTAATATAATTTCAAAACATATATTAAATTCAGATGAACTCACCCAAATATATACAATTTTTAAATCTCAAAATATTACTATTAAATCCGATATACATATTTATGAACTTTTAGAACTACAGGCTTACTATAATAACACAAATATAATTTTTAATATTAGAATACCTATAATTGAACACAAAAACTATTCCTTTTTACACATTTTAAAACTTCCCATCAACCAAAATGAAACTATCCAATCCAAACCAAATATTATTCTTGATGATGATAATGTAAAGTTTTATGACAGTTTTTGCCCAAAAATAAAAGGTTTTTACTACTGCAAAGCAACATATCAAGAAGTAGAGCATCAATCAAAATGTATAGCATATTTAATAAATAATAAACCAACTTATTGTGAAACAGAAGAACTTCAAACAATCATGCAAATTTTTCAACCAGAACCAAACTACATATTATTAATTGTTCGATAAAATGATATAAATGTTCCAGAAACAAATATATCCACTACATGTAATCCTGCTATACAACAAATAAAAGGTACCAAACTTCTTCATTTTGAAAACTGCAAGATTACAATAAACGAAATAACATATACTACAACAAATCAAGTTTACTGGGATGAAATCACAATACATCCCACTACATTCAATGATATTCCTACAATCACATTTCAAACCAATAGCACAACACAACTTCAAAAATTGGGAAAATACCAATTTATTAATAAAAAACCAAACAACTTATTAATGAATTACAAAGAATATTTCAACTTTAATATATCACAATTTTCATATATAATAGTGGCAATAATTACAATCATCAGCATAATTTGGATAACAATATTTCGAATTTTATCATTTAAAAAATACCGTATAACTATAAAAATCCAGTATCCGCTCCTGCCAACGAAACTTCATCAGTTCAGTTTATTTGGCCATCGCTTCAACTAAGGGGGGACGAGTTACGTAATCAACAGATTAACTAACATAATTATAAGAAATATATTTACTAACCTAATTTTACCTGTTAAATTCATTTACCTTTATAAACTCAGACGCAACGTCAGCTAAATTATTATATTGGGAAATAATTAATAATAACTTTCCCATGATTTGTATTGAACCAATTAAATTGTGTAATAGCTGACATTGCATCTTTTTTAATATATAAATCAGAACATATTGTAATTAAAAACATTAATTCTTGTACAACAGCAGAAGTAACTAATAAATACGATAATTTTAAATAAAAGATTTGTTTTTTTTATAAACTAATAAATTAACAAACTTATTTCGCGCGTCAACAAATATTGAAACATGATCCTATCTTAAAAATAACTGTACATTAAATTAACTGTACATCATATTAAAAACGGAGTTAACTGTACATTCCAAACCTTAATAATAAATTTCTCAGCACGTTGCATTGAAACGTGACTTAATAAGAATATAATTACTTTATATTAAATGCATTCATTCTGCTATTAGATGTAGTACTGATCGGAGGTTGTCTTGTTTCTTTTCGCATAAAAATACTAAAAAGAATTACAAACAATAATAAAAATATATTTGTTTCGTTTCATATAAAAATATTAAGTAAATAAATAAAGAACTAATAATAATAAAATCTATTTTTTTGTTTAATTATAAAATATATTTTTTTTGTTTGTTTCGTTTAACTATAAAATATAAATGTTATTCTCAAGAAAAAGGAAAAATATTATTAAACCAGATTTGTTTTTAACAAATCATAAACTAACTTACGTTGATAGAATTAAATTTCTGGGACTAACATTTGATGAAAAACTGAACTGGCATCAGCATATAAGGACAGTTAGAGCAAAAGATTTAAGAAACTTGAATATCCTGAAATACTAGGATCCTGAAAAATTACTTCAATGTGTTTAATTATAAAAATTAATATTCAGATAAAATATTAAAAGAAAAAAAAATAGAAACAAAAATATATTTCTTAATTTTTTTTTTTGAATAAAATTAATTTTGCCAATAAGCTTTTATTTAAAATTAAAAAAAAAAATTAATAGCTTTTAAAAAATATTGGAATAATAAAAATAACTAAAAGCTTAACTATACATTTCGATCACATTACAATAACATTATATAATTATTGCATCCTCCGCAAGGTATGCAATTTTCAAGAATTATTAACATATTGAAATGTGACGATGTACTTTGGATGATTTACATTAATTAATTAAAATTATATTTAGTCTATTAACCTGTATGACGTTTTCGTCTGTTTTATTATTACTATTGAATAAGTCAGTCAATTGAATATTTTTTTTTATTATTATTTTATAATATTACAATTTTTATTTTGCAATTGAAGAAGTCTAATGAATTGAATAACCTTTTTTTATTTTGGAATTTAAACTTAACCGAAAACTAATTAATAAAATAATAAATTTAGAAAAGAAGGAAAAATAAAATATTTACAGTTAACCTAATTATACGTTAACCCATCAATTTAAACTATATAATTGAATTGAATACAAATTGAATACATATATCAAAATCAAATCATTTCGTAAAATATTAATTGTAATTTGACATTTGAAATTTATAATAAGATTATATTTTAAAATTTTTTTATTTTTGTTTAGGGATTGAAATAAATGGTTAAGTTTGTTGAGTTAAATAAAAATATAAGAATATTTAATATAATAAAATAATTAAGAATATTTAAGTTAAATAAGATTTAGGCAACCAGCTGCGCTTGGTGAGTTTAAACGGGTCGATTTTTTTTTATTTTTGATCTTACTATTGAAATTATTAGAGGAAAAGCTTTTTAAATCCTAGGTCTGTTAGTCGTTCTACAAAATTAAATAAATTAAAGTTTCTCCGTGAAGAGGATTCCAGTAAATTTAAATTGTAATAAGTATGGATGCGCCAACCATTTATGCTTTGAACGTGGAAGCTTTGAAGGGACAATTAAGAGAGCTCGGGTTGAGTACCACGGGCAACAAACCCGAGTTGCTGGCGAGGTTGCTCGAACACTTCCAATTAGATGTCGCAGACGTTCCGGAATCGGACGATTCCGATAATGATACCACCGTTAGAAGCAATCAAAGTCACCTAATAAACAGGACTAGTTTTACTCTACGAGACGTGGAGGACAGCTTATCATCCTTTTGCGGTAATGGTCCACCCGATGTCAGACAATGGATAGCAGAGTTCGATGAAAATGCTGAAACCCTGGAATGGAACGAAACCCAGAGGTTTATTTATGTGAAACAACTGTTACAAGGTGCAGCAAAGCTATTTTTAAGGAGTCAACTGCATGTAATGGGTTGGCAGGGTTTAAAAAGCGACCTGATAGACAAATTTGGGACGAAACTTTCATCGGCGGAGATTCATCGCCTACTGCAACAAAGACGGAAGAGACCACAGGAGAGTTTTCGAGAATACCTTTATAGCCAAATGGAGCTGAGTAGCCCGGTAAAATTAGAAGAGGAGAGCATTATCGAATATTTTATAAACGACATTCTTGATTCTCGATCCAACTAATCCATTTTATTTCAATCAAAGACAATCCGAGAACTTAAGGAAAATATTAGAATTTATGAGAAAACCCGAGGCGACCAACTATCGTTAAATAGAAGGAACGTTTGGAATTCAACTCCGTCTGCAGGTTCAGTAAGACCTACCTATTCACCGGGTGCACTCATATGTTTATTCTTTCGAGTGCACTCATATGTTTAACCGAAGCCTGGTTAAACATATTAAAAGAGAGGCCAACAACGTTAACATGATGACTGAGCCCAGTAGTGATACTTATTCAATTAGGAGACGAAGCAACTTGATCTTAAAGGAGGTGAAGTGTAGGTAATGGTTCAAGCTTCTTAGCTTTAGTAGATACGGGGTCTGAGCTATGCTTGATGCGGAAGGATGTATTCGAAAGCCTCGGACCCCTGAAGCTGGACTCGGATAGGAGAACCTTAGTAGGCCTAAAGGAAGCGGAGTTGGTGACGTTGGGTAACTCAATCCTTGAAGTTAACATAGATCAAATAAGTTTGGGAGTTAGATTCCATATCGTTAAGGAAAGCGATATGACTTATTCGGCTATACTAGGTAGTAGTGTTTTAAAAGATGTAGAAATACTTATGCGTGGAGATGGGGCCACATTTCAAGAGATAGTTAATACAGGGATTGTGGAAAGGAAGGTGTGTAAAACAGTCAATAGGAGAGAAAATCCGGAAAAGGTAGAAGGTGTAGATGAAGGAAAAGCAGAAACGACTGCGAGCCAGAAAGATACCCTTACCGGGGCGGTTAAGGAATTATATTTAATAGAAGAAACAGGTGTGACTCCAGGGTTCGACTTATCATACTTGAGTAAAGCCCGAGCAGACACAGTTTTAAGGATGATACACGAATATAACCCTAAGCAGGAAGTCTCAGCCCCGATCGAAATTAAAATCCTGCTGAAAGACGATCACTCTGTATGTCAGCGCGAGTTACATAATCATTCAACCTTGATTAATAAAAGCTAAAATTAATTCATTCAACTTTTATGAATGGATTAATCAATAAAGGAAATGCAATTCAGCATTTCCGTTAATTTACTATGGTTAATTAAGTTTGAACAAAATTAATAAAAAAAAACACTGGATTAGCATTACGCAATTAGTAATAATAAGTAATAACAATAATGTTTTTTTATAATATTAAGAAATGCTTATCTTAACAATAATTTATTTGTAATTTTTAATATAAGTTAAAATTAGGAAAAATAAAAAGTAGTCTTAAGACAACACTAAAAAAACAATATCGTTTTCATTTATGTTCTAAAGAACATATACATATAAAAAACGTAACTGGCGCAGTCGGAAAAAGGAATTTTATCTAAAGATAAAATTAAAAAAAAAAAAAAAAAAGAAAAATTTTTAAATAAACCTAAAATTTAAAATAAAGAAATAATCCTCCAACAAGAAACCCAATTAACAGGTTTTCTACAACAAAACTTACAACTGCAAGGTACTATTCAACAACTACAACAACAAATTCAACAATTATAAGAACAACAACAACAAGAACAACAACCAATAATTCAACAACAACAATTTCAACATTTTTCATTAGCACCAGAACAGTTCCTGAATTACATAACAAAGTTAAGAGAATTGAATGGGAAAAATGAATATACAATACAGGAATTCATCAGTTCTGTAGAACGTAGTTTCGAACTTTGTGCAAATAACCCAGGATTAAAAGAGTATGCAAATTTCATAATAATTAATGAAAAAATACAAGGAGAAGCAAGTAAATGTATTCAACGTCTAGGATCAAATAAAAATTTTGACGAAGTTAAACAGGAATTAAAACTACATTTCCGCCCCCAACATAATTATGCTGAATTACTGGATCAATGCAGATCATTAAAGGTAAGTTCTTTAAGAGAACTTTTTAGTAACGTAAGAGAAATAAATTATAAACTTAATGAGTTGTATGAATTTGATGATATGAAACCTGAAACATATCATCCTAAAAATAGCGATAAATATTTAGTAGATATTTTAAGTAGTAAGATTCATGATTTTTTAATAGGTAATATAACTGAAAATTCTAGCTTAATTGAAATATATAATAAATTTGAAAAACTTAAACTTTTAGATAACGAAGATGCGGTAGAAAAACAAAGTAAGAAATTTAATCCCTTTAAAGTAAAAAATCAAGCGTTTAACAGTAAGAGTTCTAGAAATTATAATAACAGCTTAAATTTAAATAAACCTTCTCATAGCTTTAATAGTTCCTTCCAAGTAAATAAACCTTCTCATAATAATAACAGTTTTTCAAATAACAAAAACTCCACGAATAACTTTAACAGCAGGTTCAATAATTATAATAAAACTAATGATAATAATAAATATTATAATAATAATCAAAATTTTAACAGTAGGTCAAATAATTACCAAAACAATAATCAAAATTTTAAAAATAATTTTAACACTAATCAACACAATGTTTCTGGTCAATATCATTCTCAAAATAAAACTCCTAATTCATATCAGACAAAAATTTTTTCAAACCAAACTAGAAGAAGTTCAGATCAAAATGACGCAATGGAAATTGGTAATTTAAATAAAGACCAAGACGTAAATTTTCAATAAATGCCTCGGAACCAAAAATACCTATTATAATAATTACTTTAGGTAACCAACAAATCAAATGTCATATTGATACTGGATCAGCTACCAGTGTCATTAAACCAAATATTCTTAATAGTTTATTATTCAACCATTAATGGCACGAATAAAATTACCAGAAAAATAGTAACACCCATGCCAAAAGAATTTAAATTCTTTGGTAATATAACCTGGAAAATTATAGATTTAAAAAACAAAAATTATGATGCAATAATGGGTCAAAACTTTTTAGTACCTTTTAAGGCTAAAATAAATTTAGAAAGTAAATACATAGAAGTAAATAATATTAAAATTTTGTTTGAAGAATATAATCATCCGTATATACTTAACGAAATATGTTCTTTAAACACCGTCTCAAAAAATCTTTTCGATAAAATTAATTTTGATCATTTAAATATAGAAGAAAAAGAGAAATTAACTAATTTATTAAAAGGGAATGAAAATTTATTCTTCAAAGAAGGAGAAAAACTAACATTTACGAACCAGATAAGACACGAAATAACAACTACAACAGAAAGACCAACTTACTCGAAAATTTATAGATACCTACAAATACATGAAAAAGAGATTGCATGACAAATTCAAGAAATGCTCGAACAGGGAATTATAAAAGAAAGTAACTCCCCTTACAATAGTCCGTTATGGATTGTCCCAAAAAAGGCAGACCACACCGGTGAAAAAAATGGAGGGTTGTCATTGATTATAGGAAGCTAAATGAAGTTACTGTGGATGATAAGTTCCCCATACCCAATATCGACAGTATATTGTATAAACTTGGAAGAGCACAGTATTTTACTACTCTCGATCTTGCTAAAGGCTTTCACCGAATTTTAATGAAAGAATCCGACAGCAAGAAAACAGCTTTCTCAACACCCTTTGGCCACTACGAATACTTAAGAATGCCATTTGGCCTTAAAAATGCGCCAGCAACCTTCCAAAGGTTAATTAATACGGTTTTACGAGAATATTTCAATAGAATATGTGTAGTCTATTTGGATGATATTCTAATATTTAGCACTTCGTTAGAAGAACATTTAACCAACTTAAAAATAATTTTTAATAAATTAAGGCAAGCTGGGCTAAAGATACAGGTAGATAGAGGTAGTGCAATTTTCTAAAAAAAGAAACAGAATTTCTAGGTCACATTCTGACTTCTAAAGGAATTAAGCCTAATCCAAAAAAAAATAGAAACCATACAAAATTTAAAACTGCCAAGCACCCAAAAACAAATTAAGCCGTTTCTAGGCATAACTGGATATTATAGGAAATTTATAAAAGATTATGCCAAAATATCCGATCCTATAGTTAAATATCTTAAAAAAGAAAGTAAAATTAACATAAATGATCCGAGCTATATCACAGCGTTTGAAAAACTCAAAGAAGTTATTACAAATTATACTATTTTAAATATCCTGATTTCAGTAAGAAATTCAAACTTGTTACTGATGCAAGTAATTTAGCAATTGGAGCCGTTATTACACAAGAAGGCCACCCAGTTGCATATGCATCCAGAACACTTAATGATCACGAAAAAATGTACTCAACTATCGAAAAAGAACTTTTAGCGATAGTATGGGGAACCAAATCCTTGCCTACAACGATGGTTACTTCAATTAGGCGAATACAACATTAAAATTGATTATATAAAAGGAAGAAAAAATAAGGTAGCAGACTTCCATAGTCGAATTAACTCGGAAACAAATGAAATTAACTTGTTCGAGACGAACAATCCTACTAAGGAAGGGTATGTAAATGAAGAATCTCAAATGAACATAGAAAATCTTAGTACTTCACCACATGATTCGTTGGATGTAACAATGCATTCACAAAGAGAAGATCTTAATGATCATATTCCTATACTTGACACAGTAGTGAACCACTTTAAAATTCAAATTATTTTTACGGAACAAAAAGAAAAAGAATGTGACGAAATTTTCAATAATAAGAGAATATATGTTGATAAAAATGATCTAGAACAACAAAAAAACATTTTTACAAAGTATATTACTCAAAAACATAAAATAGGTATATACTCCGAATTGAATGATCGAGAATATAATAAATTACAGAAAGAAATGATTAAATTATTTCCAAATAGAAATCTTATAAAGTTATATAAATGCAGTTATTTTGCTAAGGACTTCGACAACGAAGACGAGTTAAGAAAACAAATTTCAATTTTTCATAAGAAAGAATCAGGGCATTGCGGAATAATAGCAACCTATAAAGATTTAAAAACTAAGATATATAACCCGAAATTGAAATTTAGAATTCATGAAATTATAAACAACTGTGATATTTGTACAGGAGCAAAATATGATAGAAAACCGATAAAAAAAAAAGTTTAAAATCACAGGAAGTTTCCCATACCCAATATCGACAGTATATTGTATAAACTTGGAAGAGCACAGTATTTTACTACTCTCGATCTTGCTAAAGGCTGTCACCGAATTTTAATGGAAGAATCCGACAGCAAGTTTCTAAAACAATAAATGAAATTGTACATATTGTTACGTAAGCAAAATGCATACATCTATTTAAACAGTCAATTTATAAACTGTACTTTTAAATTTTAATCGCATTCCTTAAAATGCATAACTGTACTTTAACTATCAAATTTCGTAAACGCTAATTTACGAAAATAACAAAACAAAAAACCAAACTTGATTATAATCGTATGATTCTAATCAAGTTAAATATTGTCATGTATTAGAATTTTGCTTACGTAGTATTTTATCCAATCAAACATAAAACAAATTGAATTATAAAATAATTTGTATTAAAAATCAGTCTGTAAGAACAACTCAAATAAACCACATAAAACTGGCGCAGTCGGTGAAATTAAAATTAATTAAAATTAATTATAAAAAAAAAATATTATACAATTTTGGTTTTTCGGGATTTGAATTTTATTTGAAGTATAATTAAAGGAAGACTCGTACTTTTTACTATTTTTATTAAAGATACAAAACTAAAAAAAAAGTACAAAACGTGCGTGCCAATCAACAGACCAACATAAGAACATCTATAACATTTATAACAACATCTATAACATTTATAACAACATATAGATATAACAAAACGTCTATAACAACATCTATAACTACAACTGTCACAAGTCACAACATCTAAGCTTACAACAACTGCTGCTGCGGTAACAGCAACATTGGTAACAACAACATTGGTAGCAGCTACATTTGTAAGAACATTTACCAAACAAAAGTTAAGTAATATTTTAAAATTTTTACTATTAAAATTTCCAAATAAAAGGAAAATAAAAATCCTCAAACCTTATTATTATAATAAAAAAAAAAAAAACAAAAAAAAATAAATCAAAGTATTAATTCTCTTCTAATTAAATTAATAAAATTTTATTTATTTTTATAAAAAAAAAAATTTATTTAAAATTTTAAAACTTATTATTATAAAAGTGTAAATGTTTTATCCCAATAATATTTCAAATAGAGGAAAAAATATTATTAAAATTCGTGTCTTAAATAAACTTCAAAAAAAAAATATTATAAATAAGATCTCTTTTTTTAAAATATTTCTAAGTAAATTACAATTACAAAAAATAAAAGTAAATCGTTCTATAGTGAATTTTATGATTTGAATTCAATTATAATTCTTTTTATAATTTGAGTTCAATCTTTTAAATTTTTTAACTCTAGTTCAATTAAAGTTTAATTCACATTCTTTCTACAATTGTTGAATTTTAATTAAATTTAAATCTATCCTACTACTAAACAGGATATTAAACTTACTTTAATTTAATTATAATTCATAAGTCTTCATTCATTTTTTTATTATATTTCTCTATTGCTAACGTCTTCTTTTGACAATTTTCCAATTTTAATTTTGTTACATGTATTGTTTTCGAATACAGTTATTTTTCCTTTTTGGTTCATCAAGGAAACGAATTGTCAATCTTTCATAATTTTGTTTTAGTTGCAGTTTATAGGTTCAAGTAAATCCTTAACTTCTACGTAAATACTTCGAATTTTTTTTGAATAAAATCGTTAAATAAAAAAATAATAAGGCTCTTTATTGTATTTAGCTATTATTAGAATAAATTGCATTGAATAAAAATTTCTTTGCTTTACTACTATTTTATTTTATTAAACCTAAACAATTTTAAAATGTCTAACGCCAATGAAAGCGAAATTCCTAACTTCAACCTAATTGTGAAGTGCATCGCCCAATTGCCACCTTTTACTGGCGATCAACGCGACTTAACTAAATTTATACAAAGGATAGAATCCTTTATCCCACTTACAGAAGATCTAGCGGGGTCTCAGTATAAAAAACTTCTTTTCGGACATATCCAAGATAAAATAATGGAAAAGCTAAACAAATCTTACTTTCTCACGGGTCAGTCGAAACATGGACCGAATTAAAATCAACCCTAATAAAAAACCATGGAGACACCGTCCCAGTTTCACGTCTTGTAGATAACCTAATATTAGTTAGGTGTACGTCCACAATAAAAAATTTCTATGATGAAATTAACTTTAAACTAACACGTATCAACAACGCGTATTTGCTCCAAGGGGGAGACAATAAAGAAAAAATAGAAGCAAATAAAAGAATTGCTCTAAACACATTTAAAGATAATTTACCCGAACCAGTCAGGGGAATTATTGTTAATAGAAACCCTAAAACGCTATTTGACGCTTTCGAGATTATAGCACAACATGACTACTTATACTTTAAAGGTATTCAAAATAAAAATAATTATCCGAATAATAATAATGGAAATAAACAAAAAAAATTTAATAATTTTCTAGGGAAAAATTACAACCCTAATAATAATCAACAGTAAACCAATTTTAAAAATTCAAATTTCCCTACAAATAACCATCGCAACAATGGTTTCAATGAACGAAACTCATATAATTTTAACAATCAACAACAAACCAATTTCAAGAATTCAAATCTTACTACAAATAATTATCACAATAATGGTTTTAACAAACGAAACTCACAACAAATTCATCATAATTATTCAAATCAGAATAGGTATAATAATTATGATTCTCAATCAAGTAAACGTCCATCTAACATACAACCTTCTAGATTTAATAGAACAAATAACTATTCAAACAATTATAACCGAAATCTAAATCTAGAACCAATGGGCATCTCTATGAATAGATTCATAGATTTATTTTGTATAAATCTAAAAACCTTCTTGCAAATTCAGCATTTGTAACATTATTCATTTAATAAATCTATTTACTTTAAATATTCAGATAAATTTTTTGTTATTTTAATAAATTCTTTTCCCATAGATTTACTTTTAGTAAATCTTCATGTTCCAACACGTTCCTGCAAATTCAGCATTTGCAACATTATTCCTTTATTAAATCTATTTACTTTTAAATCATTTTTTTTATTTTAATAAATTCTTTTCCCATAGATTTACTTTCAGTAAATCTAAACGTTCCCGTTAATTCAGCATTTTTAATATAATTATGAAATACAATTATTCATAAAAATTCCCTTTATTTTTCATAGAAAAAATTCCTAGACATTTTAATGCTTTTCAATTGCAATTATGAATAATTGCAATATAACACCTAAATCTTAATAAGCAAATATTATAATATAAATACCATGGAATAAACTAATTAAAAAAAGTTCTGTTCTGGATTTCAAAGTTACTGAAGCCCCGCGTAATTAAATTTAAAATTAAGTTAAAGAAAAGTAAATGTAATTAAATAAGTTAAAATTGATAATAAAAAAAACCGTTTTACAAAATATCGTTTGTTTTTTTTTATCTATCTATATATATAAAAGGGAATGTTTGTTTATTTGTTTGTTTGTTTGTTTGTTTGTTTGTTTGTTTGTTTGTATGTTTGTTTGTTTGTAGCGAATAGACTCCGAAACTGCCCAGCCGATTTTCATGAAAATTTGTATATAGAGGTTTTTGGGTACGGAAAGAAATCGTGGCCCAAAAATTTTGCTCTGACGGACCGCCAAGTTGAGGCTGTGGTGCAAGTATTTAAACTTCTTTGTTCTAAAGTGAAAACGGTTTGACCGATTGACTTAAAATTTTGTATACGTCATGCTCTTTGAGAATTGAGTTGACACTATTAACAGTTTTGGAATTTGTTAACCCATGTCGGGCCGACGGGTGGTCTAAAAAAAATGTTGGGTCCAAATTTTGTCCGATTTTCCGAAATTCTGCTTTGGCTTAAGAGAAAGCCCGAAAAAAAATTTTGTTGAGTTCCATTAACCCTTTGCGGCCCGACAGCTTTTTATAGGTTTTTTCAATACTTTACTCTAAATTCGAAACGGTTTAACCAATTGACTTCAAATTTTATATACGTGATGCTCCTTGAGAATTGAGTTGACACAATTAACAGTTTTGGAATTTGTTAACCCATGTCGGGCCGACGGGTGGTCAAAAAAAATTTTGGTTCCAAATTTTGTCCGATTTTATGAAATTCTGCTTTAACTAAAAAGAAAGCCCAAAAAAAATTTTGTTGAGTTCCATTAACCCATTGCGGCCCAACAGCTTTTTATAGGTTTTTTCAATACTTAACTCTATATTAGAAACGGTTTAACCGATTTTCTTCAAATTTTGTATACGTGCTCCCCTGTGAGAACTGAGTTGACACTATTAACAGTTTTGGAATTTGTTAACCCATGTAGGCCGGACGGTTGGTCAAAACATATTTTGGGTCCAAATTTTGTCCGATCTTACGAAATACTGCTTTGGCTAAAAAGAAAGCCTCCAAAGCCTCTAACAACTTTTATTTAGTCCAATCATTATTATTACAGGGTATTTAGTATCTTAGGTGAATATAATGCCTGTACAAGCAATGTGCTTAAGGCTACATTTTATTCTTAGCAGAAACAATATAACTGTTATTCCTGCCTGACTTCATTTGATGCACTAAACATTAATTTCTATAAATTGCGGCCCAACAGCTTTTTATAGGTTTTGTCAATACTTTACTCTAAATTAGAAACGATTTGACCGGTTGACTTAAATTTTTTTATGTGTGAAGCAACTTGAAAATGGAGTTGAGTCTGTTAATAGTCGGTCCTACGTTTGGTCAAAAAAAAATTTTTGGAAGTAAATTACGTCAAATTTTGGAAAGTAGTTTGTACTGCTTTGAATTACAGAAAGTTTCAAAAATTACTAGAATAATCCTAGAAAATCGTTTTAAAAAGATTGCTTTCATACATTTTAAAATTTACATGTGATAACCGTGTGTAATTTTTGTGTTAACTTTTTGCAGTAACATCAACTTCAATTAAACCTCCATTGAGAGGCGCAGCAACGCGCACCGGGTATTAGCTAGTTAATGATAAAATCGAAACGAAAACTGGCGCAGTCGGTAGGATGTGCTAAGTGTTTTTTTAATATAGAAAAATAAAAAAAAAACTCTTTGTGTTCACACATTTATAGTGCATTCAAAAAAAAAAAAAAAAAAAACATTTTTTGTAAAAACTTTTAAAATTTTTAACAAATGAAGTGTTAAAGTTTTTTTGCAAAAATAAAAACTATTAATAAAAATCAAAAAACTTTTTTCAAAAGAAGTGATAAAAGTTTAAAACATATTAAATAATTTTGTAAAACAGTTAAAATTAAATCAATAAAAAAAAAAAAAAATAAATAATACAAAAAAAAAATTTTTATGCTAAATACATTTATAAATTAATTAAAAATGTTTACTACGTATATTGATAGTGATGATGAAGACACCATCCCATTCTACCCTCCACATACATGGGAAGAATAAGTAAAATATAAATTAAATTTTTTTTTTCTTTAAAAATAAAATAATAAAAAATAATAAAAAAAAAAATAAAAAAAAAAAAAATTCTATTAACAAATTAAATAAAAATAATAAAGTTTAACAATTTAAATAAAATAAAAATTTTATTAAAAATTTAAATAAAATAAAAAATTCTATTAACAATTCAAATAAAATAATAAATTTTAAAAAATTTAAATAAAATAAAAAAAAAAAAAAATATATATATATACATAAAACTTTAAAAAGAAAAAATTTATTAAACAAATATATTAAACTACAAAAAATTGATATAAACTTAAATAAAGTATATGTATAAATTTTAACAACAAATTGTGAATTAAGTTATCCAGTTAAATTAATGTTCCTGTTATTTTAAGTTGCTGTGCTGCTTACTTTTTTCCTGTGCATCTATAGTTATTTTCCAGTTTTTGTATTCCAGTTATTGTATTCCAGTTATATTCCAGTTATTTTCCAGTTATTTTGCTGAAGCCGTTTAACTTTTTTTTCATCAAAAATTATTAATGTAAGCACTAATTTAATATATATATTATTTTATTATACAATTATATAAATAGTTTTACATTAGTTTAAGTTTCGTGAAAAACAAAATCAGAAAACGTTATTGCAACTAATTAGTAGTAATTTTTCTTTTTTTATTTTTGTTTTGTATATTAAAATTTATTTAACTAAAACTTTTAAATATGACTGAACCGTTAACTCTTACTATTGACCCACTAAAATATCTTGACAAATTACCCGATTTTACTGGGAATTTTAAAGAATTACAAAATTTTACGGACTTAGTTGATAGGGTAAGTCCTTTGTTAGGTAAATATGATGACATTAGTCAAAGCGTATTTGCAGACTTAATTAAATCAAAACTTAAAAGAAAAGCTAGGGAAACAGTGGAAATAAATAACCACATTAAAACATGGACTGAAATAAAAGACGTCCTTATAAAATACTTTAGCGATCGGTGTAGTCTTGAAGAACTTTTTGACCAACTGAGAGCTACAACTTTTAAAACCAATTCCGTTGATTTCTACAACGAGATCAAAAATATATTAAGAAGATTAAATATTAAAGTTAGTTTAGAATTAGGAGTTAACTCAACAGTTGCTCAACAAACAATTAGTAATAATAAAAATTCTGCTCTAACCATTTTCAAGAACAAAATGCCTGAACCAATGCGTTCAATTCTATATTGTCGTAATCCTAAAACACTAGAATCTGCTATAGACATTTTACATGAAGCAGGTTACGCACATATTAACTCAAATAATAAAAACTTTTCTGGTGACTCAGTTACCAAAATTAATTTTAATCAAGCCAATAATAACGCTACTTCTAATCATAGAAACTTTAATACTACTAAATTTAATAGTAACAATTCCAATAGGAATAATCAATTTAATAATAATTTTAATAAAAACAACCAAAACAATTTTAATAGGCAAAATCACAGTACTAACAATTTTAATAGGAATAACCAAACTAATTTTAATAGGTATAACCAAAATAATAATTTTAATAAAAATTACCAAAATAATAAAAGCAATTTTAATAGAAACCATCAAAATAGCAACATTAATAGGACTTCTTTTCAAAATCGAAATCCAAACTATCACATTCCTAATACTAGTAACAACTACCCACATATAAACAATCCATTTGTAAATAATAGTAATTTTACAAATAATTATAATAAAAATAATCAAATATCTCAATCTGAACCAATGGAAATAAACATTGGAGAAACTAAGAAAAATTCTGATAAAACAGAATCACCAACAAATTTTCTATTAACAGCCTCGAATTCCAATTACCATATATCTTAGTTAGTGGGAATATTAGACCACTTAAATTTATAATAGACACCGGAGCAACACACTCTATTATAAATCCAAACCTTTGTCATCCAATGCATTTAACAGAACTTCAAAAACCCATAAATATTAAAACCATAAATCAAGATGTAAAAATAACTCATAAAGCAGTTATACCGCTTTTCAAAGAATTGGGAGACTCAACAAAGAAGGTTGAAATGTATGTCTTTCCTTTTCATGAAAATTATGACGGACAAATAGGCAATAATATATTAATGCCATTAAAAACAAAAATTGATTTAGGTCAACAACTTTTAACTACAATCTATAATGAAATCCAAATACATTTTCAAATCAGAGAGGTGAATATGAATTAACTGTTCCAGTACTTCAAAAAGATGGTCTCGCTTATCTGCAGGAAAGTCCACAGATGGCGAAATCACAATTCAAGAAGGAATATATGAAGTACAGAACTATACATCCATTGTAAAATTAAACGTACAAAGTAACACTAATAAATTCATAACTATTTCACCGTTACAAACTGAAATCGTGAACCATCATAACTTTAATATAATTTCTGAAACTAATAATAATTATAATGTCTCAAACGAAATTCGTAATAAACATTTATCCAATTTTGAAAAGATGCATTTATCAAAAATTATTAAACAATACTCGCATCTATTTTATAATGAAAATTTAAATTTATCTTTTACAAACGCTATCAAACATCGTATTCGTACTATTAATGACGTTCCAATATTCACTAAGTCTTATAGGTATCCTCAAATTCACAAAGAGGAAGTACAAAAGCAAATTGATGAAATGTTGGATAAGGGCATTATTAGGCCTAGCAGTTCCCCATATTCTGCTCCTGTCTGGATTGTCCCAAAGAAGGAGGACGCCAGTGGGACACAAAAATGGAGACTCGTCATTGACTATAGGAAACTAAACGAAATTACTTTAGACGATAGGCACCCTATACCAAATATTGATGATATTCTAAGTAAATTGGGAAGATGCGAATATTTTACTACGTTTGACCTTGCTAAAGGATTCCACCAAATAGAAATTGACGAACGCGACATTCACAAAACCGCGTTCATTGTCGAAAACGGAAGTTATGAATCCATTCGAATGCCTTTTGGACTTAAAACAGCACCAGCTACATTCCAAAGGTTAATGAATTATGTTCTAAAAGAATACATAAATAAAATTTGTTTGGTATATTTAGATGACATCATCATCTTCTCAGCATCTATCGAAGAACACTTAGATTCACTAAATAAAATTTTTCAAAGGCTTGAAGAAGCTAAGTTAATGATTCAACTTGACAAATCGGAATTCATGAAAAAAGAAACAGAATTTCTTGGTCACATTGTAACATTGGACGGAATAAGACCAAATCCTAAAAAAATTTAATGTGTCAAAAACTTTTATTTATTAAATTTAGAGTTATGGGAAGATGTTTTTTCTGAAAATAATCCCTCTACAGCATTTGACAAATTTTTAAAAATCCTAAATAACTATATTATGGATTGTAATATTATTGTCACTAGAAGTCGTAAGAAATGTAAGCTTAAACCATGGATTACAAATTCGTTATTGAATAATATTAAAAGAAGGGATAAAATTAGAAAAATTACGCTAAAACATAACAACAATATTCGTCTACTCAACTATTATGCGAAAATTTGCAATGATGTAAAAGTAAATATCACCAACTGTAAGAATAGTTATTATATTAATAAATTTGATTCTAATAGGGGTAATATTAAGAAAGAATGGAATATAGTCAATAATATATTAAACAAAGATTCTACTTATGATAATAACATAATTAATCTTAATATCAATAACGATATTCATTCCAATCAATACTTTGTTAATATTTCCCAGCAACTTGATACGGATAATTATTTTAGTGTATACTCATCCGATAAAGTAGTCGAGGAAAGTTTTGAATTGAGAAGTTTCTTTTTTGACCATATTTCAGCTTATGAAATTCATAAAATAATAACTGGCCTAAAAAGCTCAGATTCTACTACTTCAGAAGATATTTCTAATAATACTTTAAAGAAGATATCATATCAAATTATTGATATTTTGGCTCATATTTTTAATAATAGTGTAATTTCAGGCATATTTCCTGAAAAATTAAAAAATGCTGAAGTTATTCCTCTATTTAAAAAAGGTGATAGAACTGATGTCAACAATTATAGGCCTATTTCCCTTTTATCCTCTTTCTCAAAAATTTTTGAAAAGCAATAAAATGTAGAATTTTAGCTTTCCTTGACAAAACTAATTTCTTTAGCTCGAATCAATTTGGTTTCCTGAAAGGCAGATCCACAGAGAATGCTTTACTCAAATTCTGTGGGGAACTATATGAGTCAGTAAATAAAGTTCACACTACAACTGCGTTGTTCATTGACATTACTAAAGCCTTTGATCTTGTGGACCACAATATTCTTTTAAAAAAGTTGTTTAATGCTGGATTCAGAGGTTTTATTCTTAATTGGTTTAATTCATATTTAGCAGGAAGAAGGCAAAAAGTAAAGATTGGAGAGATTTTAAGTTCCGACCTTAGTTTAATATCTTATGGTGTTCCTCAAGGGTCGGTACTAGGGCCTATCTTGTTTTTAGTTTTTATAAATTCGCTCTTTTATAAAAACTTAGATATTTTCTATCATGCTCCTAAGTGTGCAAAGTTTTTAATTAATGCGTATAATTCTGATTCTTTAAGTTGTTACTATGTGAACCACCATTGCGATACAAACTGCTTCCTGATTGAAAACGTTAATTCGTTTAAATATCTTGGTATTTTAATTGATTCAAGATTATGTTGGTCAGATCATACGTCCTACGTTAATAAGTATCTTAAGAATATTATCAGAAATCTTTATCACGTTAGTTTATATTGCTCTCAGAAAATTTCATGCACAGTGTACTACGCAATGTTTCATTCCAAACTTCAATATGGTATATCGTGTTGGGGTGGGGCATATTTTAACAAAATACATCCTCTATTAATAACACAGAAGCATGCTATCAGAATTATTTGCAAGAAAAACCGTAATTATCCTTCTTTTGTGCTTTTCAATAAGTTAAAAATACTTCCCATAAGAAACTTATATTATTATAAAACCCTAAAAGTTTTTTTCTTGAAATCAGGCTATTCAGCTTTAAGGTATATTAATAATTACAATTTAAGAATTAATTCTAGAAATATTGTTAAAGTTCCGCGTTTCCGTAAATTCCATTTTTGTCATTTCTATTTTATAGTAGCTCCCAGAATATTTAACAAACTACCTGATTATATTAGACTTACTAGAATTTTAACTAAGTTTTTAAAACTTTTGAAATCTTGGCTTTTAGAAATTAACTTTGTAATTTGTGAAGACCTACTAAAGGTAATTAACTAAATGAGTAAAGTTCCTTCGCTTTTTTTAAGATAAAATTAATTATTTTTTATTTTGTTTTCTACGTTTTTTATTTTCATTTTATTTTATTTTTTTGCCTTTCCCCAGTAATGTTTAATTTAAAATAAAAATTTTTTGATAATTTGAAAAACATATTAAAGTAAGTAAATTTATATTTAGTTAATGATTTGTATGATGCGCCATTCGATACTTGTCTCTTCTTTTGCAAAAGAATGGTAGCTAACTATTTTTATTATTAAAAATTTTGTACTACAATGTAACTTTATTGTATATTGAAAATCAAAAATAAAAATATTGAATTAACAAAAAAAAAAAAAAAAAAAAAAAAAAAAAAAGACCAAATAAATATCGAAGAGTATTTTAATATTGTAGATCAAAACAATCATAATTTAATAAAAAATCTTAATCAACAAATATCAATTAATGACAATTTCAATCAAACTTTTTCGCAGTTAAAAAGTATAATTGAAACAGATGTGAAATGCGGTTAACGTTACTGAAAGAAAACTTCTTCTCGAAAATCTCTTCTTAGAACAAACGTTTAAACTTGACTATATAGAAAGACATGTTGAACATATTCAAGATAATATAGCCTCTGCAAGGTTAGGTATCTTACATCCAAATATTTTAAACGATGAAGAAATAACCGCTTATAATATTGATTTCCATAAACTTTCTAACATTCGTCTAGCTGTTGCAAAGCACATAGATAACTCAATAATTTTCGCTATGAAAATCCCAATTCACAGCATTATAGTTAGTAAAAATATCCTCACACCTATAACAAATTCACAGAATTTACAAGTAGATTCTGATATGGAATATATTATAAGGGACCAAAATCTGGTGTTTACCTATTCTGAAGGAAAATCATTAAAGGAATTAAATAAAAGTAAAAATTGTATTATTCCAAAAAATTGTGAATTTATTAATAAACATAATGAAGAAATTCTATTTATAAAAAATAATATAATTATAATTAATAACATTAAGTTTGCAAAATTTAAAAGTACTTGTGATGAAAGAACTATGCAACTTAAAGGTAACTATTTTATAAATTTCAATAACTGTACCGTTGAAATTAATGATAGAGAATTTAACAATAAACTTAGAATGTTTACAGAAAAATTTATAATACCTAAATATGAAAATGTAACATTAAATAATACTAAACTTTCATTTGACAAAATTCAAATTAATTATAAAAATAATATTAAAGAAATCGAAGAACTTAAATACCACAATACTTTAAATTACACTTTTAATATAACAGTAATAATAGTACTAGTATTACTCATAATAATTTTAATTTTTTATGTATTGTACAAAAATAAACAGTCAAAAATCAATATTGTAAATAAAACTTCAGAAGATACAAATTTTCAAGATATATTAAAAAAGTATACTAATTAACTTTAAGTCATTTTATATTATTAAAGTCATTCATAATAAAAAAAAAAAAAACCTAATTGTTTTTTCTCCTCCCTTCATAATTTGTTAATGTAGGTTGGTTATTATTTTAAGGTTAACTGTCTAATGTTACACTATTTTTACTTTAAGTTATAAAAAAAAAAAAAAAAAAAAATATTGTTTTTGTTAAACTGTTTTTGCAAAAAAAGAAAAAAAAAATGCAATTTATATGTACAGATGGATGTTCAAATATTCCGAATTATGTACATAATAAAGTCTAAAGATTGTAAACTGATATAAAAAAAAAACAAAAAAAAAAAAAAACACAGATATAATAAAAATTTTTTTTTATTTTTGAATATAATATATAGTTAGTTATATGTACTTTAACAATTAAAATTTTCAATCTATGTATAATTTTCATAACTATTTCAAAACAAAGATTTTTTATACATTTCGCACAAACCGTGATCACGAAATAATATGAAGGATGGAACGAAGAGGCTTTGCTGTGACTGTTGGAAACTAAACGAAAAGTGCGAAATAACTATCCGATGGTTTTGATAGACGATGTTTTGGACCGTCTACAACACGCAAATGTATTCACAACCCTGAATTTGACTAATGGATTTTTCCACGTACCAGTCCACCGAGATTCCAGGAAATACACGTCGTTCATCACACGCCACGGGCAGTTTGAATTCCGATATGTTCCTTTCGGAATCTCCAAATCTCCAGCCGTGTTTTCTAGATATATCTTCGCTATCTTTAGAGACCTTATTCAACAAAACAAGGTTGTAGTTTACATGGACGGTATGGTAATTCCAGCCAAAGATGAAGAGAGGCTGGAGAGCCTAAAACAGGTGCTAGAAATCGCATGTACAAGTGGATTACGGGTTAAGTGGCAAAAATGCCAATTTTTGCGAAAGAAAATTAATTTCCTTGGATACGTCATTGAAAGCGGCAGTATCCAACCCTGATTGGAAAAGATGAAGGCGGTTGCTAATTTCAAAACACCCACCAATCAAAAGTCCCTTCAAAGATTTTTAGGGCTCACGTCGAACTTCAGGAGGTTTATACGATTATATCGAGATTAACGAAAAAATAATACTTGCAATTGAGCAATTAAAGTCCTCTCTAACCAAAGAACCAGTCCTAAAATTGTTCAATCCACTGGCTGAGACAGAGGTACACACAGATGCGTCGTCGCACGGATATGGTGCCATGCTATTGCAGAAAGAGTCGGAAGACCAGATGTTTCATCCAATCCAGTATATGAGCCGAAAAACGAAGCCTGCAGAGGAGAAATACCACTCCTATGAACTGGAAGTGTTAACCATAATAGAGGCATTAAGAAAGTGGAGAATATGGATAGAAAATTTAAGATTATATCAGACTGCAACGCTTTCGCACAAACCGTAAAAAAGAAGGACGTTCCGCTAAGAGTGTCTAGATGGGCAATGTTCCTTCAGGAATTTAATTTCGAAATCGAACATAGGGCAGGCCATAAAATGCGACATGTCGACGCGCTAAGTAGAATGGTGTGTTTGGAGGACTCAATAATTCATCGTTTGAGGCAAGCACAAATGAATAACGATTGTGTAAGGGCAATCAGAAAAGTCTTAGAGAAGACGAGTTACGAAGACTTCTTCATAAAGTACGATATACTACACAAGGACCCCGACAAGGAGTTGATAGTAGTCCCGACCGCCATGGAAGCTGAAATAATAACGATGGCTCACAGAGATGGCCATTTTTCAACGAAGAAGCTTCAAGCTTGAAAGTAGATAGGATCGTGAGAAGCTGCGTAGAGTGTATCATTTCGGAAGCGAGAATGGGTAAAAAAGAAGGATTTTTTACTTCTATCGATAAGGAAGGCAAACCCTTGCAGACGTTCCACATAGACCATCTGGGGCCTATAACGACGACAAGCAAAACCTACAATTATATCTTTGTCGTTGTAGACGCCTTCTCCAAATTTACGTGGCTATATCCAACTAAAAATACTGGATCTGAAGCCGTAATTGACATATTAATAAAACAGGCAATGACGTTCGGAAATCCCGGTAGAATAAAAACAGATAGAGGAGCAGCGTTCACATCTAAGGATTTTAAAGAATATTGTGAGGCGCAAGGTATCCTGCACTTGTCAATAGCGACTGGTGTACCACGAGGCAATGGGCAGGTGGAACGGATGAATAGAATTATCATACCTATGCTAACTAAATTGAGTCACAGCAATCCGTCCATGTGGTACAAGTACGTTAACAGAGTACAACAGATAATTAACAATACCCCGCCCAGAAGTACGAAAGTTACACCGTTCAAAATCCTGACGGGACTTGATATGCGTACCACCAAAGATTTAAAATACAGAATTTATTGAAAGACGCAATAGTGGAAGAACTCGAGTCAGAACGAGATGAGATAAGAAGGTAAGCTCAAGAAAATATCCATCGAATCCAACAAGAAAACCGTAAAAGCTTCGATGCAAAACGAAAATCAGATGTCAAATATAAGTTACACGATCTAGTAGCAATCAAAAGAACCCAGTTTGGCCCAGGGTTAAAATTAAAACCGAAATATCTAGGGCCATATAGGATCACCCAAAAACTAAATCACGGGAGATACCAGGTCGAAAAGGTGGGGAACCATGAAGGCCCGCTATCATTCGGGCCCGGACCATCATTCGGGGCGAATGACAACGCAGGAAGGCCGAATGTGGGAATAGCTACCAGAAGTGGCAAAACATACAGTAGTTAAACTGTTCTCGCCTGTACCACTACTAGCAGATCTACTACAATTTAACTAGCAGATCTACTACAATTTAATAAGCTCTTTTTTGTTTTTCATAACTTTTAAAAAATACGTGCGTTTTCCGTTTCCTTTTTTGAAACAAGGTCTTGTTTTTTTTGTATAAAGTAGCCATCAAGCTCAGTAGGGTATTTCACATTGTTATTAAAATAAATCAAAGTATCAAAATTAAATATATTCAGTAGCAGAATAAACCGTATAATTTACATTCTACTTATATTATTTATTTAAAATAAATAAAAAACTGAAATAAAATAGAATAAACTATATAAGCTGAGTTTTTATTCTACATACATATAATAAATACAGAGAACATTTGCGAACAATTTGGAACTCCACGCAAAATTATTTAATTGATAGACCGTAATGTCAGTCCAATCCACAAATACTTTAGAAACGGGTAAATTAAGAATTTTGTATATAAATATATTTAGCTTAAGAAATAAAATTTATGAATTAGAAACATTAATTATTCTGAATTGAAATTTCAATCAGAATAGTCGTCTTAAAAAATTAAATTTTAAAAATTTTTTTTTTTCTTAAGTTTCAAAAAAAATTTTATTTTTTTTAAATTTCAAAAAAAAATTTTATTTTTTCTGATTTTGAAATTTTTTTGAATCTTTGCTGCTACAATGGCTACCCTTGTGGATGGGCTGGTGCTCGAGAGGTTCAGGGAGGAGCTGAACCAGAAGGATGCGCTAATTCTCCGGCTGGAGGACGAGGTCAAGCGCCTCAACGAAAAACTTAACTTGCTGCTTGGCAGTGAAAGTCCAAAAAGAAAAATAAAGCCGCATCAACTGCGACAGCAACAACAACAACAACAACAAAAACAACAGCAACAACAACAACCACATCAACAACAACAACAAGAACATCAACAACAACAACAAGAACATCAACAACAACAACAAGATCAACAACAACAACATCAACAACACCAAGAACTACAACATCAACATTAACAACAACAACATCAACATGATGTGAATAATTCTGATGTTGATTTCATGAGTGAGGGCAATAACTGGAATTTTGTTTGCCATCGCGGAAAAAAGGGTAAAAATGTTAAGATTCCGCCTGTCCTGAATTAACTGAGGTGTTTCTCTTCCAAACTGGATATATGCGACAGAATGCTCCAGATTTATCATTGTTTAAAATCGTTGTTCCTGGGGACTTCGATGAAGGAATTTTCAACAGTGTTCATGCATTGTTGGGAGTTTCTATTAAATTTACTGTATTTAAATCTAAATCAGTAACTCAATGTTCCAACTGTCAACTTTATTTTCATACTTCTGCTGGATGTCATCGTGGTTATCGTTGTGTTAAGTGTTTGGATTCTCATGGCCCTGGTAAGTGTTGTAAACCTAATGAATTTCCTCCGCGATGTGTAAATTGCAAAGGTCCTCACTCTGCAAATAATCAGAGTGAATGCACTTATTTCAACAAAAGCATTTTGCCGGTAATTCAAAAACGAAATACATCAACTAAATCCAGTAGGTATAACTTGAGTTCATCATCGGCAAATAGTTTTAAGGTCAATAACAATATTAAAAGTAATTCAGGTTTACGTCCGGGTGTATCTTTCGTTGATGCTGTGCGTGCAAATACCTCCAATTCTGCTTCGCATAGTCAAGATGATCTCTTTAAACTGATTATTCGTATGATGAGTAATCAAGAAAAAATAATGAATAAACTTTTTGCAGATGACAGTTAATTGCATTACAGCTCTCAATGCAAATTCTTTGTGCTCGCCTGGTAGGTATCGATTACTTTCAGATTTCATGGAAGAATGTGCTTCAGATATTTTTCTTTTATCTGAAACTAATCTGAAGCCTGATAAATTTTACAGTTTTCCTAATTTTAATATTTTTCGTAGTGATAGAATCGGCCGCAATGGAGGAGGTGTTGCTATTCTTTTGCGAAATCACATTCCGTTTCAAAATTTTCGAAAAGTTAGTAACGTGATGTTTGAGGCTGCCTTGATTGATATATTTGTTGATAGTGATTGGCTCACTGTAGTCTCAATTTATATTCCACCTCTGCATAGATTAAGTCCGAATTTTTTTGATTTTTTTCTGAATTTAGGTTCACTGTTTATATGTGGTGGTGATTTCAATGCCAGACTTCCAAACGTTGGCAATTTTTCAACAAATTTTCTTGGTAGCAGTTTTTCTCTATTCTTGTCACAAAATCCGCAGTTTTCTACTTATTTTTCTAATAATCCTACATGTTTTCGCTCTGTTGAAGGTTCATTTATTGATTTCTTTTTTACTTCTAACACATTTCTTCACAAAAATCCTTTTGTTACACAGCGTTTTACATTCTCTGATCACACTTCCGTTACATTAAATATTTCTTTCTCTATTTCTGGTCGTACTCCACCTATTTCTGACTCTATTTATTTATATAATCATACTAATATTTCAGGTTTTAATAAATTCATAACTTCTCAATTTAATAGTCTTCAAATCTCTGCTAATAGCAATATGACTCCTGACTCCTTGGAAAACATTGCTGTAAGCATTAATAATACTTTTCTTGAAGCTGTTCATCGTTTTGTTCCTGTTATTCCTATTAATTCAGGTAAAATTTTGCTTTCTTTTCAAACTCTTCGTCTAAAACGACAATTGAGATATTACTCTCGTCGGCTTCGAGGAGCAATTCGTACTTCTAATTATCAATCAATTCGTCGTGATTTCAATTTCGTTCGTCAGATGTATGTTAAATCGCTTTGTTTTGATTATCGTAACCATTATGCTAACATTGTTTCAGGAACTGTATGCAATCGTCAATGCTATGATCTTATCAAGCATTGTAAACCTAAACAAAACTGTATTTCTAGTTTGAATTCAATCATTGATGTTGATGATCATACTATTATTAACGATTTATCTCAGATCCCTGAAATTTTTGCAAATCGATTTCAGTCACAACATGAAACCACATTTCAATACCACTCAATGAATGAATCACTGATTGACGGTTCCATCGAATTCCTAAATAACTTTAATTTCCCTATTAGGTTTTCTAATGAAATATCTGCTTCAATTATAGATAGGGTAAGTCTTCAAAGTCTGAATAACTCATTGTCGAATAATCAAAGAAATCTTCTTACCTGTCGTGACGAAGTTCAAGAAGTTATCAATACACGTATAAATAAGAAGAGTTCCGGTTGTGATCGAACTCCAATTTGTTTATTTAAGTTCTTCTCACCAGAGATAATTTTATTTTTTACAATCTTTTTCAATCAGCTCATTTCCTCTGGTTATTTCCCTAAAATTTGGAGAATGGCCATTGTAATACCGATTCCTAAATGTGGGAAGGATAAAAATTTTGTTAATAATTGGCGCCCAATCAGTCAACTAAATTCAATATCTAAGCTTTTTGAAAAAATATTTGACTTAAGGCTTTCTTCTCAGTTGAAATCTATTTTACCACCCTTTCAATTTGGTTTTGTTAATAAAAAATCTACTAATCATCCTTTGTCACGATTTACCTCTGATGTAGCCAAAGGATTGAACAATGGGTGCATAACAACGGCATTAGCTTTAGACATTCAAAGTGCCTTTGATACTGTATGGCATAAGGGTCTCCTTCATAAATTGGTAAGGTTTGGTGTCAATACACATATAATTAACATTATACGCCATTATCTGACTTATTGAACTTGTGTTGTTGGTCGAAGTAATTCTTCTACCGTTCGTAATTTTGTTGCTGGAGTTCCTCAAGGTTCTGTCTTAGGCCCAAAGTTATTTAATACATATTTGGCTGATATTCCTACTACATTATTAGTTCAAATTTTGCAGTTTGCGGATGATATTTTACTTTATATCTCACACAAAGCACCTTTAGTTACATCTCAGATATTAAATAATTATTTAAATAGTTTGATTGATTCCTATACTAGTTGGAAGCTTAAAATAAATGTAAGTAAAACTGAGCTTATTAATATCATAGGGGTCAAAGCTGTTTCCCCATCTTTGGTAAAGCGGTTAAAATTAAAACAAAAAATCGTTTTAAATAATATTGTGATCTTACCCAGTAAGCAATTTAAGTATTTAGGTGTTAATTTTTCCTCAAATTTCAAATTTATTTCCCATATTAATAAAATTATATATAAGGTTAACTCCGCTTCTTTTCAAATCTCTAAAGTAATGTTTAGTCAGTTTTTGGAACCTAAATTTCGTTTGTTTATTTATAAAGTCTATATTCGGTCTATTATTCAACACGCTTCTATGGTGTGGCTTAATCCTACTTTAGTTTCAGCTCATCAAGTTGAGAGATTACGCTTACTTGAAAGAAAGATAATTCGTCGTGCTGGAGGCTTTCATAGACAGCGTGGCTCTTGCTTATATATTAATAATAGTCTACTATATGAACAATCTGGAATCAATAGAATCGATAGATTCTTAACTAAAATTAATCTTAAATTTTTCGCTAATTGTTTTAATCACGAAAATCGTTATATACGTGGCTTGATCGAACCTTTTTCTGAAAACGTTAAATATTTTTCGCCTTCATTTATATTTCACTTGTCTAATAATATTTCACTGTTTTCTGATGGTGAACTTTTGTTATACCACCATGGTAGTCACAGTTCTGACTTGCTGGTTTACAACACTAACCAGTGATCATTAGTATGTAAGTTAGTTTTAGTTTTGTTGTTGTTTTTTTCTATTTCATTACATGTTTTTTTATTATTTTTTTCATTAATTTCATTACTAATATTGTTGATAATTGTTTGCAATTTATTTTTTTTAATTCTGATTTGTTGTAAGCTCGCTTTAGGGTATAACATGAATTTTGATTTAGTGTTAAGTTTTTGTTCTGCTTATTTGTTAAATTAAAAAAGAACTATAAATTAAAAAAAAAAAAAAAAAAAAAGAAACATTAATTAATGAATGTAAAGAAATTGATATTGTGATTCTAACAGAAGTATGGATATACAGCAATTAAATCACTATTTATAATATTCCAAACTATAGGGCAGCATTTATTTGTAAAGATGAGAAAAGAGGTGGTGGAACTGTCATCTTTATAAAAAATAATATAAATTTTACTGAAGCATTAAAAGACGAAAAATATAACTTTAGTGTAATTGAAATTCTGAATTCTGCACCTAGATTAAGAATTGGTAAATTTTGCAAGGCTCCAGTGGAAAATCGCAACATATTTATAGAATATTTAGAAAATAGATTAAAAAATAAAGCAAATTACATATTTTTTGCTGATACTAATTTAAATTTATTTAATATTTCTAATACCGTAATTAAGTATAAAGACATGGTAGCAACAACTGGTTATAGTATAATAAACAAAACACAAAGTACAAGAAACACAGCCCATTCCAAAACCTTAATTGATCACATTTTAACAAATTCAAATGATAAATATGATATTAACACACACTATAAGTAAAATTGATTATAACCAGATGTCTCAAATTGTAAATAATAAAATAGAAAACACTAATGTTTTAGAAATAGACACGTTAACAAAAATAATACAAGAAGCTAAAAATTTATGTACAAATTCAATGTCGGTTATAACTAGGAATAATACATTGATAGCACCATCGATATATAAAGAATTAAAAATTAGAAGATCACTATACGATAGCCATAAAAGAGATCCAAATAACAGAGATAAAAAGATTAAACATACTCTATGTAAGGAAAAGGTGGATAAACAAATAAAAGAGGCTAAAAAAAACCATATCAATAAAAGCTTAAAAGTTTTTCTTAGACCTGTAACTGAAACGGAGATTTATCAAATTATTATGAAGTTAAACAGAAATGAATTTGGTAATTATAGACCAATTTCCATCCTGAACTCAATATCGAAAGTATATGAAAAAGTAATTAATATAAGAATAAGAAATTTTATTTCAAAAACGATTGGTTTTGATCCAAATCAATATGGTTTCCTAGAGAACAGCGGTACATAATCCGCAACAACAGTTACGTTAGAATATATTTATGACGCACTTGATGAAGTATATTTCGTCGGTGCAGTATTTATTGATCTTACGAAAGCTTTTAATGTGGTAAATCATCATAGACTGATTATTTTTTTTTAAATACATTGGGTATAAGAGGTACTAGTAATCTTTTGTTAAGCACTTACTTAACAAATAGAACTCAGTGTTTTAAAGTGAACGAAGTGCTTACTGATGAACTTATTATTAAAACAGGTTGATGATAATTTGAAATGGGACAATCATATCAAAAACGTGAAGAAACAAGTGATGATAAAAAACCAAGGGTTTTTAAAAAAGCACATTTTCAAAATAATAAAGTGTTTCATACTAAGTATTTTATCGGAATATAATGTTGAAGCTTCAATATTAACGTTTAATTTAGGAAAAATATACGTTAGTGACTAAGTTACTGCTTACCTATAAAAACAGTAAATTTTTAATTTTTAGCCCTATTAGCTCCTCTATGGGGAAGGTTGCCAAATTTCTCAAGGACCTAACTTCATCTTACCCCCCCCCCCCTCCCTCTCCACTTTTGTTGTTTCTAGGAATTAAACCAAAATTTGGAATTTTTCTTAGAATTTTATTATCTAAGCAAAAATGAGTAAAACTGAGAGACACTTTCTTCAGTTTAAGGAACCGCTTTTAAATTTAAGCAAAGCCTTTAACATATGTTAAAATATAATGTTGGACCTTCAAATTTTGTATATTAATAAAAAAAAAATTGAACAGGTATTCAAGTTACAGGTGCTTAAAAATAGCAAAATTTCAATTTTCGAGCCCTTATAGCTTCTAAACAGGGGGCTTGACAAAAAAATTTTGTTAACCGACTCCTACTAGCTTTTAAGGACCTAACTTCCCCCAAAATTTCAAGGCCCTATCTTAAACCGTTTAAGAGATATGTGGGACGAAAAATTTTGCAAAAATTGAGTTTTATATAATGCTAAATTTTAGTACTATATGGCAACCCTATAAATTTGATTGACATATTTTTGTTGAGTCTATAAAAGCAGCTCTCTTATACCGTTTTTCGATTGAAAATAAACCTAACAGAACTTATGTTATATCATTTTAAATATAGGGCTTTTTTGGAATTTGCAGGGGCTGTAGCTTCGTAACCCTTCAAAATTAAGAAAAACCTTTGACACATGTTGAAATATAATTATAGAGCTTTGAATTTTATATATCACTAAAAAAAAATTTGGACAGGTATTCAAGTTACAGGTGTTTAAAAATAGCAAAATTTCAATTTTGGAGCCCTTATAGCTCGTAAATAGGGGGCTTGACAAAAAAATTTTGTTAACCGACTCCTACTAATTTCTGATTATCTAACTTCTCCCAAAATCTAAGGTCCTAGTTTGAACCGTTCAGAAGATATGTGTGGTCAAAAATTTTGCAAAAATTGAGTTTTGTGTAATGTTAAATTTTAGTACCGTATGGCAACCCTAAATATTTGTCTGTCAAAAATTTATAAAGTTTATGAAACCAGCTATCGTTTTCCGTTTTTAGATTGAAAATATATTTAACAGAACTCTTGTTATAACCATTTAAATATAGGGCTTTTTTCAACTTTGGGGGGCTGTAGCCCCGTGTCAAGTGGGGCTACAGAAAAAAATTCTTCTACGAAATTATTTTTTTTGCAAAATCTACCCATGGTTAAAATTTCTTTACTCTATTTCAAACGGTGTAAAAGTTTTTGTAAACATACGGACGGACGGACGGACGGACGGACGGACAGACGGACGGACAGAGTGAAGCTATATAGGCACATTTTTACAAAATTTTTTGAAAATGTGCTAAAAAGTTATGCCTATAATATTAGCTATAAGAAGATGTAACGGTATTTCCCAGCATGCAGCCAAGCTTATCTATAATAGTCATATACTATCAAGAATAAGGTATAATATATGTAGTTGGAGCCATTGCTCAAATTTCCATATTAATCAAATTGGTATTTTAATGAATAAAGCTTTTAAAATTCTTTACAAATATAATTACAGAACCAGTACTAAGTATTTATATAAAAAAATAAATGAATTAGACATTAACCAATTAATCTATTTTGAAAAAGGTAAATACATTTATAAAGTACTAAATAGTAATATTAAATCAAATTTAAATTTAATAAATAGAGAAAATGTTCATAAATATACTAGAAATGAAAAAAATTCTGAAATACCTAAAACTAGAACCACAAAGTAACAAAAAAGTTTAAAATGTAGTGCTATTAAAATTTTTAATTCAACTACCACTTAACATTAGGAAAAGTCAAATTTTGGAAATATTTAAAATAATACTTAAAAAATATAAAAAACTTTAGAAATTAAAAATTGGAAATAAGTAAAATTAGAGAATTCAAAATAATTATTTTTATACCCTACACCTATAGAATAGGTAAAGGGGTATATTAACTTTGGTATGGTGTTTGTAACCACCTAAAGGAAGCGAGCTAGATATGGAAAAGTATATATATTTGTGATCAGCGTGACCGCCTTAGTCGATATAGCCATGTCCGTCCGTCCGTCCGTCCGTCCGTCCGTAGGCACGATAACTCAAAAAATAATGGAGCTATCTTGATGAAATTTTAACTGTAGGTTACTAGGACTGAAAGTACGGCGGGGATTGCATATGGGCGAAATCGGCCCATGGGTTCGGATTCTGGACCTTTTTATCGATCGAAGGGCTAACGAACATATATAAGAAATCACGATAACTCAACAACTAATGACGCTTTCTTCATCAAATTGGTGCTGTAGGTAACTAGTATTGAAACTACTTCGGGGATTCCGTAAGGTCGGGATTGGACCATGCGTTCGGAACCTAGAACTTTTTGATCGAATTTAGGCCAAACGAGCATAATTCCGAAACCAATGAAGATAGAACCTCCAAATTTGGTATCAGGGTGTCCCCTCCTATCTCCTAAGTGTCTTGAGAATTTGGGTCCCATTGGACTACTGGGTCGGGGACCAGCCACACATTTCCGAAGACCTTAAAACATATCTTTAAAATTAATAAAGATAACAACTTGAAAAAATGTAGAAGCTTCCAATTTGCCACAAGGGTGTTCTTTACTATCTCTTGCGTGTTCCCTTAATTTGGGATCAATTGGAGAGGTGGTTCAGTACCCCTCTCAGACCTCCCAAGTTTTAAAAGCTTATAATCGAAATTACTAAAAATAGTTACTTAAAATTAAGATAGATCGTTTAAATTGTGTACAAGGATTAACTAGTACTATAAGTAAAGCGCGGGCTGTATAAGGGCGAAATCAGCCCATGGGTTCGGATTCTGGACCTTTTAGTCGGTGTCAGGGATAACGAACATATATTAAAAATCACGATAACTCAACAACTAATGAGGCTATCTTCATGAAATTTGTGCTGTAGGTTATTGGTAATGAAACTACGGCGGTGATTACGTACGGTGAGGATTGGACAATGGGTTCGGAACTGAGAACTTTTTTATCGAATTTAGGCCAAACTAGCGTAATTCCGAAACCAATGAAGATATAACCTCCAAATTTGGTATCAGGGTCTCCCTTCCTATTGCATAAGTGTCTTTGAAATTTGGACCCCATTGGACTAGTGGGTCGGGGACCAGGCACTCAGTTCCGAGGACCTTAAAGCATATTTTCGAAATTAATAAAAATAGTAACTTGAAACAAATGTAGAAGCTTCAAATTTGGCCCAGGGTGTTCTTTACTATTTCTTCCATGCCCCCCTAATTTGGGATCATTTGGAGTGGTGGTTTAGGACCTCTCTTAGACCCCCAAATGTGTAAAAGCTTATCATCGAAATTAATAAAACTAGTAACTTAAAATTAAGATAGAACGTTCCAATTGTATACAAGGGTTAACTAGTATTGAAAGTATGACGGGACTGCATATGGGCGAAATCGTACCATGGTTTGGGGTTCTGGAACCCTTGACAAGTTCAAGGACTAACAAACATATATCTTAAAACACCATAACTCAAAAAATAATGCCGGTATTTTGATGAAATTTAAACTCTAGGTTACTAGTAATGAAAGTACCATGGGAATTGGTTCTGGTTGAGTTTAATTTCAAAGCCAAAGAATATATTTCCTATGTCCTATGTGTCTCCGAAATCTAGACTTAATTCTAGTGGTTCAGCTATATTCAAAGGTACTTGCTGCATTTATGTAAAATTTATTTGAATATTTAAATGAATTATATGAAAAGGTCTAAATTTGTAATTGTATTTTAGAAATACATTTATTGCATATTTTGCGTTTGTAAGCTTTTCTATTAGGTATATAAACTAACCACTTAAAATAATTGCAATTTTTAAAAATTTGGATTATTAAATATATTATGCTTTGATTATCTTTTTATCACAAAATTTAATAATTAGAATTTTTTCATTTTGTAATTGAGTTGGAATAAATATATTTTCATTTATTTCAAGTTTGCTTGTTTTTGAATATTTTTAAATAGACAAATTAGTAAGAATTTGTAATATTTTTTAATAGATAATATAATTAGAAAATGTTTTTAGTATTATAAAGTTAATTTGGCTAGCTATGTCTTACGATCAAATTAATAACAGCTTTTATGGTGTTAAAATGACTTATGGATATGTCCTTAAATTTGAACCAAATAGGTGTAGGGTATTTCTAAGTCGGTTGCACCGACTGACTGTTTCTTTACTTGTTTAAACTAAAATTAATTGTAATTGTATAATTTATTAGATTGTAGTTTTAATTAAATAATTTCTTATACATAATTTTATATATATTGTAAAATTATCTGAAATTAAATCAAAAAAAAAAAAAAAAACAAAAAATTAAAGAAAATAAAATATGAACAACTAACATTTTTCCAGGTGTAGGTTGATAGGAAAAAAAATACAAGGAAAAACTTAAAAATGAAAAGAACAAAATAGAAAATTTATGTAAATCTTAAAATAACAGATTAAACTGTATTAAATGATTAAGTAGTAAATATTAACAAAGCAATGCTAAATCTATAATTGACGTAATAAGAGCTATAATTCTCTCTAAAATTAAATATGGTCTACCAATATACGGATCAGCATCAAACTCTGAGCTACAAAAAATTAAAACAATCTTCCACGCAGCAAAACGCTCAGCTCTAGGAGCTTTCTCCAAACTCTCAACAATATAAGCTCCTATTACTCTAAATAATAATAATAATGAGAAGTCTCTCAAAAGTGTTGATATTGATACAGGTGTTTTTTTTACCGCTCACTAAAATTATTACAAAATAATTAAATATATTTATTAATTTTTTATTTTGTTTTCTTATTTTATACAAAAAAAAAAAAAATACAAATAATACAAATATATAACTAACTAGCTGTTGGCCCGCCATAGAATGACGTACTTCATTATATTGAATTAGAATTTATTTTCAAAAATATATAAAATCTTGGAATTTCGGAATAATGTATAATTTGCACTTTGCCAAATAATGGTGTAAAGAAAAAGAAAAAAAAGAATTATTTGTAATTTAAGTGCATATAAAAATATATCCTTCCATCCGGAAACGAATCTGCGTGTCAACATTTCCGAGTTAGACACTCTAAAAATGTATACTAATAAGAAGAAATGAAAAACTGTATTTTAATTAACTGTATTTTGTAATTAGTTTATTAAACTTAAGTAAATTTATTTTAGTTTGCTTAATTACAAAATGTGTGTTTATATATTATTTTTTTAAAAAATTTTCCAAACCTTATTGGAAGATTCATATTATTTCATTTGAGTATTTTATTTTATTGATTTATTTCTTAGCCTGTTTTTAGTTGATTTCTAAATTTTTAGCACATAATATTATTTGTTAGTGTTTTGTTATTAGGTTTTTTCTTATATATTATTGCTTTCTTAGTTTTTTAGTTTAAGTAGGTATTAGATAATTAATTGGCTTTTTATTTTAGATGTTGTTTGTTAGAGTTTTTTTTTTAATTTGGTTGTGTTACAAATTATATATAAGTATAAATATATATACATCTTTTTTAACTATTTATCTAACTTTTTCCAATAAAAAATCTCTATTGTTTTTGAAATGGAGTCTGCCTTCCGAAAAAGCCTGGGTCGCATCCACCGCGACTCCACCTCGTTGAACTCTTGAATACAAGTTCGTATCCGAAGTTGTGACCCAGGCTTCACTGTTGCATATTTGTTGTTTATGCTTGTTCATTTGGTATGATTTTAGTTTTTTTTATTTGTTTTTTTTGACATTTTTATTTTTTTAAAGAGTATTATCTTCAAGCTTTAATTTTTGCTTAACTATTTATATAACGTTTCCCAATTAAATATCTCTATTGTTTTTGAAATGGAGTCTTCCTTCCAAAAAAAGCCAGGTTCGCGTCCACCACGACTCCTCGTTGAACTCGTGAATACAAGTTCGTATCTGGAGTTGTGACCCAGGCTTCACCGTTGTATATTTTTGTTGTTTATACTTGTTCATTTGGGATGATTTTAGTTTTTTTCATTCGTTTTTTTTTTGATTTGGATTTTTTTTAAAGTGTATATGTTTAAGTTTTAATTATTAAACATTTTTGAGGTAATTTTAATTTAGTTGTTTTAGTTTTTGTTTTTATTTTACTGTTTTAACTATTTTAACTGTTAATTTTTTATACTTATTTAAATTTTAATTCTAATTTTAAGAGTGGTATAAAATTTTAAAAAATTCTTTATAAAATATGCTACGTTAATTTTCTACAATTTTCTTAACTTTTATAAACTTAAGTTAACTAATTAAGTTATAAAATATTTTTCTATTTGTTTTTTTAATTTCTGGAAATTCCAGTTATTCCATGCAGATAGTGCAGATATGACATGCAGATAAAAGTGATTATTCTTTACTAAAAACCCAAACAATAAAAGCACAACATATTTCTCATTAAAGACGTATTATAACAACGACCAATATATCGGTTTTCTATCGATTGATTATACTTTAAACTCCGGGAAGAACCGAAACGGGGGATTTTGAAATTTATCGAAATTAAAATCTTTAAGTCGAAAAAAATTGCATTTAATTTATTAATTTTTTAATAAAAATTCAATTCAACGTATAAAAATTTCTTGTTTTTTTAATTTTCTACCCTCTTTAGTATTTTTCTATAAAAATAATAAAAAAAAAAGTTTTATATATTTTTTGCTTCATATGAAAACTTAATTTAGATATTTAAAAAAAAATTACTTAGAAACAATCCATAAATAATTAAAATAGATATTTTTTGGCGTACTTATGATAATTTAAGATATTTTAATATATCCAAGAAAAACCAATTAATTCAATACACCATTTAGCAAACTGTACATAAGAAGTAAATTGGCTGAGTGGTTAAGACGGTGGTGACTAAATATTGTATTTTGGGGTGTTAGGTTCAATTTCAATCCAGGCAAAATTTTTTTAAATTTTTTTTTTTAATACAATTAAATTAAATTTTAAAAGAGATGAAATCTATTTGACAAAAAAGCATATTCAATCTTAAATTTTAACAGAAAAAAATTTAGTTTTTATACTTGCACCGAAATGATTCGATTTCAAAACCAGTTTCAAATATTGGTTTAGCCGGATTTGGGAAGGCACTACGGCAATCCCTACTAAAATATTTTATATATATTAATTGAAGAAAAAAAAAAGTAGGTAAACGGGATGGATTTAGAGTTAATTACAAAACTATTAAGACCATATTATTATTATACACTTATTTAATTTTAAGTACCTGTGAAATCGAAAGAAAAGTTAGGGAAAATTTGAAATTGCTTTGGTTGCTTTGCTTGCTATATTTGCTTTTCAAAGCAAAGCAAGCAGAGCACCAAAGCGCATATTTGGGCTATACTAACTAAAATTAATGAAGACTTAAAACAGGAATAATCCTGTAAATCATAGTCTCGATTTTAAATCCAAAATGTTTTACTATTTATTTAAATTTTTCCAAAAATCTTCTGTGATTTTTAAAACTGAAATCAATTTTTTCATAAACTAAAAAAATTTTTTTTTGTTTATTTTTTTTATTAAAAATTAATAAAATATTTTTTGGCCTGCTTATGATAATTTATGATATTTTATTTTCTAAAATAAAACACATTCAACTAAACATTAATATTTTATTTTTTAATAATTGAACACATCCAACAAAACACATTTAATTGAATGCGTTTGTTACACCTCATTTTAGACAAATATATTAATAATAATTATAACAAAGAAAATATTAACATACAACAAAATAAGAAAGAAAAAAAATAAGCAAAAAGAAGAAAGTCAAAAAAAAAAAAATAACAATTAAACAATAAAAAACAAAAAATGCTTTCATGTGAAGAGTGCAAAAAGGTTGTAAATGCTAAATCCAAGGAAATTAAGTGCAAATTATGTACGAGATGTTTTCATCGGAAGTGCAGAATGAAAGTGCCAAAATTATCCCACGCAGCTCAATGAATATATTATTCATCAGGAGGCTACTGATGATGATGATGATGATGCAGTAAATTCAATACAAGCAGAAAAAGAAACAACACATTTGGATGAGTTTAGAGCTGAGTTATCGTCTTATAATTTCTCAAATTGCACTATGGAGAAAATGGCTGAATACTTAAAAGCAGTTACTACAGCTATATTAGATGTACATAAAGAAATAAGTTCCTCACATATGTTTTTATCAAATAAAATTGATAAAATTTTTGAGGAAAATTAAGCATTAAAAATGGAAAACGAGCACTTAAACACAAAAATATTTAACATAGAAAACCATTCAAAAATGTTGGAAGAAAAAATTAATAAAATGGAGATGACCGTGAACGAACCACTCCAGAATGAGCGTAGGAACGATATTGTTATTGTTGGCCTGCCACCGAAATTAACAACAACTCATTTTGGTGATATTTTTAATAACATGGGTGTTCAGGGGGCAGATATAAAAACGATCACACCATTGATAAAAAACAAGAAGGGAAATCTGAAAGCTGGTTATATGTGGTTAAACTAGGCTCAGAGAAAAAAAAATGGATATCACGTTAAAAAAAAAACGTATTGGAGGACTATTCACAGAAGAGTTCAACTTAGAAGGTAAAAATAATGAAATTTTTTTTCGACACCACCTTTTTCCACTTCAAAGCAAACTTTACTTTGAAAAAAATGGATATTAAAAAAATTAAGATCACTAATAAAATGCAGTATTTATGGGTCAAACAAAATAAAATATTTCTATGTAAAGATAGCACTAGTAAAATTTATAGCATCATTAATTCCAATGACATTTGCAAAATCAATCAAATTTTCAATAACTAACCACTTTTCTTTTTCTTTTTCATATGTAAATATTTTTTCTAATATGTTAATAATTCTATTCTGTTTTTTGCATTGTTTGACCTATATTAAATATCACACCAAAATATTACACATTAACAATAAGAATAATTTCCAAACATTTACAAAATTAAAAGTACTTTTAAAGTATTTATTAAAACCGTTTAAAGTATTTATTAAAACCTAATGAAAAGTATTTATTAAACTCTTTTTTATTCAAACAAATTTTAAGCACCTGCATTAAATATGGTTAAACTTATGAATGCAATTATTCCAAGTTAGAACATTTAAGGTTAACTAAATCTGATAAAAACACAAATATTGAAACAATTTTATTTTTATTAATGAAAATTATTATAACAATTATTTTGATTTTAACTACAAATTCTAAAGATAACAAACATATAAATATTACCTTAATTAATTGTAACCCAATTCCAGTTGAAACAGCTCCGACCAATGCTGAGATCATTAAATCTGAAAGTACTTCAAACAATAATCTAGCCATTATTATCAGACCAAAGGACCATCATCAAGACTCTGAGATAACGCTGCAACTCATCAAAAATAAAATGAATCCAGTTAAAATGAACATGGGGATTTAAAATATCCGGAAAATTGCTAGTGGAGGTGTAGCGATCAACATCAGAAAACTGATGCTGACAATACTAAACTAAAAGATTTAAGGGCTCAAAACTGGCAAATTGATGAGACTGATTCGATAAAAATAATTCATGTTGCTAAGGTGAATAATTTATATTCTTATATTTTAGAACAAGTAAGCCCACATTTAAAAAAATTGTGAATAAATATATCAACATTGGCTGGTGTTCGCGGTATGTTAATGAACATATTTTTATACCGCGCTGTCTAAAATGTCAAAAATTTCATCACACGGCAAATAAATGCAACTTTAATGTTGACACCTGTCTTAAATGTCCTAAAACGCACAGAATTGCTGACTGCAAAGCTTTAGTTACATGCTGCGCTAACTGTGTTAAAAATAATTTCAAAAACGTAAATCACCAAGCAAATAGTTTAAGCCGTCCTTATTTTCTAAATCTAGTCAAACAAATAAAATCTAGAATTGACTACTAAACTTATGTATAATACGTTGATATATAATTTATAATATTCAATTATGGATATGGTAAAGGACACCCTTAATATTGTTGCGATTAATGCTAGGAGTTTGAGAAATTCTTTGCAAGATATTGATGCATACATTGGTAGATGTGATCGGTGTGTTGACATTATTACTGTAACGGAAACCTGGCTCTACTCTAATGAAACCTGTTTTTATAATATACCAGGATATGTAGCGCATTTTAATTGCCGAGACAGTTGTAGAGGAGGCGGCACTGCCGTATATGTAAGAATGAGGTAAAATCTGAAGTTTACATTAGCAATGAGAGATATAACACAATGGTAATTAATGTTATGAATAATGAGTCAGTGGTTAGATTCCTGGCCTGCTACAGGTGCCCAAGTGATGATGTTAATGACTATATTGACTACTAAGAGGAAACTTTCTGTAGTTATAATAATTTAATTTTTGCGGGAGATACTAATATTGACCTTTTAGCTAATGATGCAGTGGCTATTAAATACAAAATGATGCTGGAAACAGTGGTGTAACATTATATAATAATATTGATCTTGCCAATGCAACTAGAGTTACATCCACATCGTGTACCTTAATTGACCATGTTATAAGCAATATTAATCTTAGTAAATGTGTAATTAAACTTGATGACATCAATGATTTAGATCATAAAATTATGTTTGTATCAGCTTTTAAATGTTTTAAAATTGCCAAAGTTAATTTACGTCACACTGTACCTGTTATCAACTATATTAAATTAAAATCCATTTTGTTATCTGAATTCAGTCGTAGTTCCCTGAATTCTTTTGAGGATTTGATACAAATTTTTATTAATAAAAAAACAGAGAATACTATCTTTAAAACAATTAAGACCAAAAATCCTACATGGATCAGCTATGAACTAATTAATAAAATGAAAGAACGTGATTACCTATATGCTAAAACTAAAAAATATCCTGATAATATACAATTAAAATAAAACTACCAAAAAATAAAAAATGAAGTTACAACGCTTATAAGAGCTGCCAAACAAAAGGCCTTTGATTATCCAATCTCTAAAGCAGGTAATGATAGCAGGAAACTATGGTCAATACTAAATGCAACTATCAAAAAGCCGACCACCAAAGAGCGAAATAATAATAATAATAATATACAGTCAATTGTGCATAAGTCATAACGATACAGCGGTAACGGATAACAAATTAATTGCTGTTACTTCAATAACTACTTCAACAATATTGGACCTGCTCTTGAAGCCAAAATTAATCATGACAGCAGCCTAACCGTATGTAACCCTTGTGCAAATCAAACTATATTTTTGTATCCTGTTAGTGTTGTTGAAGTTGTAAATGTTATTAATGATCTTAAAAATGTGTTCTCTACGGGGCATGATGGTATATCATCCCGTGATGTTAAGGAATTAAAGCATGTTCTTAGTCCGATTCTTGTTAAGCTAATTAACTGCTCCTTTAGCGAGGGTTATTTTCCAGATGTGTTGAAAATATCTATAATTGTACCAGTTTATAAAGATGGTTCTAAATGTGAGGTAAACAACTACAGACCTATAGCCTTGTTAAGTGTTTTTGCTAAAATTTTTGAAAAAATTATCAATAAAAGTATTATGAATTATATAGTAAATTTTAAGATACTGGATCAAAATCAGTTTGGTTTCCAGGAAGGCTGTGGTACTGATTCAGCTGCTACAAAAGTAATGCGGTCGGTATATGATACTCTTGATACTGGAAACTATGCTTGTACCGTCTTCATAGATCTCAAAAAGGCGTTTGATACAGTCAATCATGAGCTACTACTTAACAGACTGTATGAACTCGGAATAAGGGGCAAATGCAATAACCTATTAAGGAGCTACCTGTCAAACAGACTAACGTGTACTAAAATAAATGGAGTCACCAGCACCTTTTTATCTACGAGTGTCGGAGTACCCCAAGGTCCAGTCCTGGGTCCTACTTTATACTTGTTATTTATAAATAATATGATGCATGTAAACCTAAAAGCTGACTATACTATTTTTGCTGATGATACGTGTCTGTTCTACTGTGGTGACAATATAAGTATTTTAGAAAATAATATTAATGAGGACCTAAATATTTATCATAACTTCCTAATTGGCAATAAACTGGCGATCAACATTGAGAAAACAAAATTTATGTTATTTATGAATAAAAATAAACGTGATGTGCATCCGTATCTACATATTACTTATAAGCAAATTGAAAGAGTAGATCAATATAAGTACTTAGGTATAATCATTGATGAGAAACTCACTTGGGCACCACATTCATCTAAGATAAAAAACAAAATTATACAATTACTTGGGGCCATAAAAAGAACCAATGTTAAATTTTCGAATAAATGCGCCAATCTGATTTATAATGGACACATTCTTTCACACATCAGGTATAATCTAACATGTTGGTCATCGTATAGTCTTAGCAGCCAAAACACCATAAGCACCATCTTGACAAAGTCGCTGAAAATATTGTATAACCTACCGTATTTAACACCTACCACTAATGTGTATAATTTATGCAATTTTCTAAATCTCAACCAACTAATAAAATTAGAAAAGTGCAAATACATACACAAAATTATTAATAACTACTACAAAACAGATATTGTCATTAGATTGCGAAGTCAGATTCATACGTATGATACGAGATTCACTAATCATCTACACACTATTAGATCCAGAACACAGCAGCATAAAAACTCACTATTAGCGTCATTTCTTAGGCTATACAATTTATTGCCCGCCAACATTAAGACATTGAACAATATCAAGCTATTTAGTAAACAACTTTCTATTTTTATTAAAAATTCATCCTGGTAGTTAAAAATCAGTAATAAAAATCTATTAACGCCAACTACAAACTATATACTTATCTAATTTTACTAAAATATGCCGTTCGACATACAACGAATTAAAGATGCTTGTTTATTTCAACACTCCTGTCATCGAACCAGCATTGCTGAATGATGAAGGTGTTATCAGAATACAATAATTAAATGTCATAATGATTATTTCTTTTCTTGTCTTATGAATTTTGTTATGTAATTTTTAATAGATTATACTTATGTTACTTTTAACTTTTCATTGATGTTTATTTATTGATTTTAAATTTAAATTTGAAATTTATATTTTATTTTAATTTGTAATTAATTTAATTTAAATAAATAAATAAATAAAAAAAAATAAATAAATAAATAAAAAAATGTGAAATTAACAATAAATTCCAAATTATTACAATAGAAAAATATTTGTCAAGTTCTTAAAAATTATTAATTCTAACTCACGATGACAACGCCAATATAAATGAACATGCAGATATATGCATTTATTTATATAAGTCATATGCAACTATCTTCTTTGAATAATTGATTTATAATAATTGTTATACTAATGTATTATTGTTATCTCTTTTTATTATTAATGAATTTACTTTTGTATGAATTGAATTTACTTAGTCTGAATAAAATAAATGTAACAAAGGTTATGGCCCCAGACACGAGTCTTTAAATAAATATAATAAAAAAAAAATCTGCTAAAATCCAAGTCATCTTTAACAAAAAAAACTTTGATCTAAGTGATCAGTAATTATTAAAATAAAGTAAGATTATTTAAATAAAGTAAGAAAAAACAAAAGGGCGTGGATTGTATTGGACTATAGAGAAAAAAAAAAAAAAGGAAACGATATCAAGATGGTGACCATTCAAAATATCGCACCTCTAGAATAAGAGGGCAATAAGACGAAATAGTGATTTTTTTAGTTGAGTACATGCCGCTAAAGCCCAAAACTTTTACTACATTTTGATGTAATCGCCGTCTTAATATCTCAAAATTTGTCATTTTTACACTTGATTTTCCAAGTGAGTCTTTTTGTCTAATTTTTTATTGTTAAAACAAACATAGCAACTTTTTATGTTATGTCTTGTATTTAAACCTACTCATCAGTGGAAAGGTGCAATAATTTAAAATATGGCAGTTTTGCTTAAATTTTTAAATTATAACTGCGAATTAATTTGAAATATGACTGTATTGATTTTTCAATATTTCAACTATCCCTTCTCTAAGCAAAAAGAAATACTTCTACAATTCGAGAAAATGCAACCTTATTGTAACAACATTCACTTTCTTTAGCGCTATCACAAATTGGATCGGTATTGTTTTTAACAATATATTCAAATATTAATTATTTTGAAATTCCATACCGCATCATATAAAAATGTTGCGGTCTTCATTTGAAATTTATAATTTTTTTTTGTTTCTTTTTTTGTTGTAGCACTAACAAAAATTAGATTTATAAAAATGTGTAAAACAGAGAATGAAACTTTACCGTAATTTTCTTTAAGTTTGTAAGTTTTTTATATTTTTTGGAGAATTTTGTTTAGTTTTATCTCAAAACTTGAAATTAACGAATTTGATATTAATATAATATTATTGTGTAATTGATTTTTTGTTTAAAAAAAAATACTTTATATTCGAAAATTATTTGTAAATTTAGTTCTTAATAAACAAAAAGAAAATAACAAAGGTGGGTTATGAAAATATATATTCTCCGAGTTTAAAATGTTAAAAAAATGTTTTTACAGCTTTAGGTAGGCCTGAAAATTTACTTTTCAATAATAGTAACGACGTTGTCCCGAAATCATCTTTTTCACCTCAAGAAATAACTAAATTTGTTAGTACACCTGCTCAACGTAAACTTTTTCCAACAGGTAAGAAAATTAATTATTTCAAATGATACAACGGTTCAATGATTGCGATTTTCAAATGATGTCATCACTTCCTTTTTTAGTTACTACGGTTGATTCATGCACGTCGACCTCAGTAGGCAAAGAAAATTTAAAACCCAACACTGATGGAATTTGGCTTCTTCCTGTTGCACATGAGTGTTCTTCCGAATCTGATACTGAAAGTGAAGATCCAGTAGGCGATAAAGACCTTATTCTCATTGCAGAAAAAAATATTTCGCTTGAAAGAAATTCAGATGACCATGACTCTCTTTCCGAACCTGATTTTGATTCTGACGATTCAGTTGCAGATAAAGACTTTGATCAATTTGCAAACGATAACATTTCAATTCGAGAAAATTCATATGAATCTTCAACAGAATATAATCTTGGAAGTGAATTGTTTAATCCAGAAATACTTTGTAATTCCTCTAATGTTGTTTTTTACGGTGATTGTGACAATAATGAAGCCAATGAAATCATTAATTTTCCCACTGAAAAAGTAAATACAAGACAACGGCAAAAATTTATGGAAAAATGGAAATTAAATATAAAAAAGATAAAACGCAATTCTGGTCAAGAATACGTATCTAGCACTGGCAAGGTGCCACAGCGAACGCTTAAAAGCCCTTGCAAGGAGAATTGCAAATATAAATGTAGACAGTTAATAACACAAGAGCAAAGGAACAAAATATTAACGAACTATTGGAATATCGGTGATCTCACCAGACAAAGATTCTATTTGTCAAACCAAATTAATAAAGTAGTTTCTAAATATAGATATACCAGAGAAGGATCGAAACGCATTGGTTTAAATCTCTCGTTTCATTTAATAAATCGGACAGATCGAATTCGCGTATGTAAAAAGTTTTTTATGGCAACTTTGAATATTGGGTCTAAAACAATTTCTACAGCTTTGTCTAAAATGAACAAACAAATAGGTTATTATGAAGGCGAGCAAAGAGGAAAGCACGGGAATCAAAAACGCATTGATTCAGATCTTGTCCAAAAAATTAAGGAACACATTAACTTGTTTCCTAGAATAGAATCGCACTATCTCCGACAGCAAACTTCAAGAGAATATATTTCTGGGGATTTGAACATTACTGAAATGCATAGACTGTATGTGGAAAAATGCCAAGAGAAGGGCGAAGAGCCTCCCAAAATTCATATTTACAGGAGTATTTTTAATAATTTTTTTAATATTGGTTTCTTTATTCCCAAAAAGGATCAATGTTCACTATGCACATCCTATGAAAATAGCAATGAAATTGAAAAAAAAGATTTGGAGGAAATAATTAAAACCCATAAGACTGCCGTCATTGCTTCGAGAGAAGCAAAATCTAAAGATAAAGATTTCGCTGTTATAAATACAGAAAATTGTATGGTTGCGTGTTATGATTTACAGGCCTTACTAAATACTCCCTCTGGGAAAGTATCTGATTTTCATTACTCTCGGAAATTTGCATCTTACAATTTAACTGTTTTTGATATGGCAAATAACAAAGGCTATTGCTACCTGTGGAATGAGGATCAAGCCCAGAGAGGTGCTAATGAAATCGGAACGTGCGTTTACAACTTTTTAAAGACACAGTGTATAGGCAAAGATACTATATTTTATACAGATAATTGTTTTGGCCAACAAAAAAATAAATATATGGTTTGTATGTATTTATTTGCAACAAGTAACTTGAACATACCTTCTATAACGCATAATTTTTTGATAGCTGGACATACTCAGAACGAAGGAGACGCCATGCATTCATGTATAGAAAAGGAAAAATTAAGATACTTGAAAGGAAATGCGATTTATTCTCCGAATCAATGGCCAAGACAGGATCTAAATTTAATGTAAAAGAAATAGTTTTCAATGACATTCTTGATTTGAAAGATTGAACTGCATGCTGTGGTGATAATTTTAATACAAATACAAAAGGTGAAAAGATAATCTGGAACGATCTTAAAGTACTTAGAGTTGAAAAAAAATGTCCTTATACAATTTTTTATAAAATGAGTTATGACGAAGAAAAGTTTTCTGAAATTGAAATAACTAATAAAACCAGACGCAGTAAGAAGCAGTTTAAAATGCCATTGGAAATAAAATTAGCATATAGTGAACCACGTGGAATTCCTGTGCTAAAAAAAAACAGATTTAATTAATTTATGCAATTCTAAAGCTATTCGTTCAAGTTTCCATTCATTTTTTACGGATCTAAAAGTAGTCCAAAATACAGAATCGAACCAGATTTCGCAAGAAATTGAAAATGATTCAGAATAATTTTTAATTTGTAATAATTTACTTTTAATTTTGTATAAATAGCTGGAAATAAAGCATTTTTTAAGATTCTTTGTTAAAAAAATATATTATTTGTATTATTAATTTTTGAAATATTTCCTTAATAATTAAAAATAATTTATATTCAAACCGTAACATTTTAAATTAGGGCTCGTCAAAAATAAAAAACTAGGATTACACAGATTTAAAACAAAATGTGGCAGCCTTTAATTTTCTTTAAAATATGGGAATTTTTAAAATTATCAATATAATACTGCAATATTTTTACTTGTTTCTACTTTTTTAAAAAATTGTGTGAGCTTTATGCACACAAAACGATATACACCTGTTTTCGTTTTTCCATATAAAAAATGTACTATATTCAAACGTAATTTACTCAAAACTTGCAGTTTTGAAATGTTGCTCTCCTATTCTAAAGGTGCGATATATTTAAAATTGAGCAACTAAATCGTGATAATTATCATATATGGAGTATTCAGATAGAGGCAATGCTTATAAAAACCGATCTTTGGGATTTTGTAAATGGTTCAAAAACACTGGAATCAGTTAGTAGTGCAAAAAGATTTAGTGTTATCTATTAGTGCACCTTATTTAAAGGATGTTTAAGATTGTGAAACTTCCAATTCCGTTTGGAATAAACTAAAAGGTATGTTTGATTCAAAAAGCCCTGCTCGAAAGGCAAATTTAATAAAAACCTTAGTATTAATAAAGGCAAAAAGTGATGTAGAAATCCAAGATCATATTAATAATTTTTTTGATGTTGTAGATAAACTAAAATCCATAGATATGCAAATATATGACGAACTATTAACAATCCTTTTTTTATACTGTCTTCCGGATACCTTTCAAACTTTTAGAGTTGCTATTGAATCCAGAGATGTACTTCCAAAAGTTGATACCCTAAAAACAAAAATCATTGAAGAACTCAATGCTCATTCTTCCCAAACATCACCTCCAACATCAGAAGCATTCATGATAAACAATTATTCAAAATACAAATTTAGAAATCAATCTGAACTAAAAAATAAAACTAGACATAAAATTCTATGTTTCAATTGTAAAAAACCTGGACACAAAGCCTTTGAATGTATATAAAAAGAAATCCTAAGAACACCCTTAGAGCTCATACATAGTGACGTGTGCGGTCCAATTAAACAAAAATCAAGTGGCGGAGCTCAGTATTTTATCACCTTTACCAATGATGCGACACGGTGGTCAGATGTGTACTTTCTGAAGTGCAAAAGCGAAGCTTTAACTGCATTTCAAAAATATAAAACCTTGGTCGAAAATCCTTCTGGTTATCGTATTAAGAATTTAAGAACCGACAATGGTAAGGAATATTTTAATAACAATTTTACACAATTTTTAGATCAAAATGGTATACGCCACGAACTATCAACAGAATACACGCCTCAACAAAATGGCGTTTCAGAAAGAAAAAAACAGAACTTTAATTGAGATGGCCAGATCAATGCTTCTTCAGTCCAAATTACCACAATATTTATGGGCAGAGGCAGTATCAACAGCAAACTATATACGCAATAGGTGTGCTACATCAAGTTTGAATGGAGAAATTCCATGTTATAAATGGAAAGGTAGAAAACCAGAGGTAGGCTACTTTAGAGTGTTTGGAACACCGGTATATGTTCTACAAACGGGATAGTAGAGATATAATCTTTCTAAACGAACTAAAATATAATTTTAACGAAGATGCAACTAAATATATTCAAATCGAAAATTATGATATAAATGAAGACATTAAAAATTTAAAAAGCAGTAAAATAAAAACCAAAGATGACAGTACACATATTGAAGAAACTGAAAAACAAAATGAAAATATTACTAACGACGAACCAAAAATTAGCAGTAAATTAGAAACAAAAGATGACAGTACACATATTGAAGAAACTGAAGAACAAAACGAAAATATTAACAATAGCGAACAAAAAATTATTAGATATAAAAGAGGAAGACCGAAAATAATTCGTCTGGGAATAAGAAGAAGATCTAGAAAAAAGTTAAAAATTTATAAAGATAATGAATTTGAAAATTTAAGTGAAAAAGGAAATGATAACATGGAAATTATTTCAAATAGTTCAGATGGTTCAGAAGATTCTTCCAACGGTGATACACATTTTAAAGGTTATTATATTACAGAAGAAAATAGACATACAATGTTAAATAAAGACATCGATGCAAACCCATATGAAAAAAAATAGAATAACGCAATTTTAGATGAATTAAAAGCTCACCGCCGAAATAACACTTGGACATTAGTCGACAAACCCAAAAATAATAATATTATAAAATGCCGATGGGTTTTTACAAATAAATATGACGCAGAGGGAAACATACTTAAAAGAAAGGCACGACTGGTGGCTGAAAGATACCCACAAATTCCAGGGATAGATTTTCAAGAAACTTATGCTCCAGTTCTAGACAGAGATCTATTCGAACATTTAAAGCAATAGAACTACAAAAGAAAATGGCGCTCAAACAATTCGATGTGACAACCGCTTATCTGAATGGGGAATTAAATGAAGAAATTTATATGGAAGTTCCTCCATATTATGAAATTTTTGAAACAAATGTGAAATCACTTAAAAATAAAGTGTGCAAGCTTAACAAAGCTCTATATGGCCTGAAACAAAGTGCTCGTATATGGTATCAAAAATTTGATGGATTCTTACAAAAAATTTGTTGCACTCGTATGAAAAGTGAACCTTGCCTTTACACTTATCAAAATAAGGAAAATTTATTATATATTGGAATTTACGTAGATGACATCATTTTTCCGCAAGTAAGGAATATATCGCAAGATGGTTTAATGAAAAATTAGAGAAATGTTTTGAAATAAGATACATTGGACAACCAAAACAATTTCTAGGAATTGAATTCAATTATATGAAAGATGGCAGTGTTGTGCTTAACCAAAGGAAATTTATTGAACAAATTTTAAACAAATTTAACGTGACTAATTGTAACGAAATTAAATTACCAGCAGATCCAAACGTGAAAATCTCAAAAGAGATGTGTCCTACAACATCAGATGAAAAACAAAAAATGGATAAAATACCTTATCAAAACCTGATTGGCTCCTTGTTATATCTTGCTATCACAACTCGTCCAGACATAACCCATATTGTTAGCATTCTCAGCCAATATAATAATAATTTTGGAATGGCACACTGGAATGCTGCGAAAAGAGTGGTAAGATACTTAAAACAAACTGATGATCTTGGCTTACTTTTTAGAAATAGTAGAGAAGATATTAAAGGATATGCAGATGCCGATTGGGCGGGTAATAAAGACGACCGGAAATCATACACAGGATATTTCTTTAAATTGTCGAATGGACCAATTTCGTGGGAAGTAAAGAAACAAAAAACACCAGCTTTATCAACCGCTGAAGCTGAATATATGTCAATGACCGAAGCAGCTAAAAAAGCTATTTATTTGATAAACCTGCTATATGAAATAGGCTTTAGAAAAAACGAAGCAATAATCCTCTATAATGACAATCACAGTGCGCAATGTATGGCACAAAATGACATAGTGAACAATCGCAATAAGCATATAGACATAAAACATCACTTCATTAAAGATATTGTAGCAGAAGGTAAAATTAAACTGCAGTATGTTAACAGCGATTCAATGCCAGCAGATGTCTTCACTGGTTCAAAGTTTAAGAAGTGTATATATATTACTGGTTCAAAGTTTAAGAAGTGTATATATAACCTAGGAATGTTTAACTTAAAACAACAAAAAATTAGTACATAATTGCTAAACTGAAAGAAACTTGCCGTTGTGGGAGGAGTGTTAATAATTGTATAATTATAATATTTGCAATTAACCGATGACAACGCCAATATAAATGAACATGCAGATATATGCATTTATTTATATAAGCCATATGCAACTATCTTCTTTGTATAATTGATTTATAATAATTGTTATACTAATACATTATTGTTATCTCTTTTTATTATTAATGAATTTATAAATAATGAAAATTTAGAATTTGATATCTATAGAAAACCGTCTAACTCGATGAGACATATAACAAACGACTCATACACCTCAAAATCCCACAAAATGGCAGATTTTCACAGCATGGTCTATAAATTATGTAAAATACCATTATCAGCAAAAAGATTTAATATCGAATTGAACTACATAAAAAATATCGCAAATATCAATGGATTCCTGAAAAATGATATTGACACATTAGTTAAAAAACATTCTAAAAGAATTAAAAAAACACAATATTTCCACATTTTATAAAAACAATAAACCAAGTATAAAAAGAGTTAAATTTAGTTTTGCAAGTGAAGTGACAAATAAAATAAAAACAATTTTCAAAAAACACAATATTGAGGTATTTTATTCCAATGAAAACAAATTAAAAAATTTTTTAAGCAACACTAAAGATAAAATAAATGATGACCAAAAATCTGGTATTTATGAAATTACGTGTCCTGATTGTAATGCCAAATACAAACAAAACGCAATATTTTAATTAGATTTAAAGAACATTTTTCACACATCAAATTCAATAGACCGGTAAAATCATCAGTTGCACAACATTATTATGTAGTTATCATAGGTGAGAAGATCAATATCATAACTCAAAAAAACTCCAACTTATTTATTTTCACACAAGTTTTGTCTTTGTTATATGTTACACGCGTCAATATGCGGGTACGTAATCAATTTAGTATAATAATCAAAATAATCAACATCAATATCAATATAAATATTATTCTTATATTCTCTAATATACACTCGAATTTTATAACTTGTAATAATTATATTAATCTGATTAAGCAGATAAATTGCTTTTGTTATTTTTGTATTAATGAGAAATCATTCAATCGCATTATATTCATTGTTTTTCATTTTTGAATTAATGGAGTTAAATGACGTAGAAAATATTGAGAAAAGTGTAACTTAGCGGTTAGACTTCAATGTTTGGTACATGTTTCGTCAATGTTTCATACCCTTTGCAAAACGAAATTTCCAAAACTTAAAAAATTTAAAGGTCTTCAATTTTTTAAGTTCGGTTCTGTCAACTCAAACATGTTACTGTCAAAATCTCAAAACATTTTACTGTCAAATCTCAAATTTCTCAATGTCATTAAATTAAATTGGGAATAGTTTGTATTTTGATCTGACGTTTATGTTTTGTTTTCTTTTGGCGCATTCAATATTTTGAATGTGCTATTTGAATTTTTGATTGGTGCTATAGATTGGTTCATTTAAAATTAAATTCAAAATTAGAAAACGAAATAAAAGGGAAACAAAATAAGTAAGTATAAAGTAATAATTTTAAAGTTTGTTTTTCAGGTTTCAATTAAGAATATGGATAAAAAAATCACAAAGAAAATAATGGGAAGCGATTTGATCCTTTTTATACAGGAGTATAAAATGAGGGAATGCCTATGGAACGTAAAAGATCCCTCATATAAAAATATCATAGAAAAAGGAAAGCATTACGGTGAGATTGCTAAAATTTTTGACTTGGATGAGGCCCAAGTCAGAAAAAAAATCAATCAAATCCGTACCAATTTTTGGAACGAGGAAAAAAAGGTAGGTATTTGCTAATTAAAAATAAAATTGAAAGTACATAATTTTTTATTTTAGCTACAAGATTCAAAACGAAGCGGTGGCGGAGTTGACGAATTCTATACTCCGAAAACTTACTGGCACAGTCAGTTAGAATTCATCAAAGATGTGAGCACTCCAAGGCCTGCAAAGTCAAGTGTAAGTGTTTTTCCTTTTAATATATTCTACAATTATAGTATGTTCTTAATTTTCTCAACTTTTTATAGTATTTTTGTGTCTTAATATATTTTACAGTTTTAGTATGTAAATTGTTTTTAAACTTTTACTAGTTTTGTTATCTTGATCTCTTTTAAAAAGATTTTGCCTTTTAATTATCTAATTTAATTTGAATAATTTTAGTTACTTAGGGTATTCAGGACATCAATTTAGGACATAATATTCTGCTCCATAAACCAAATTTGTTAATACAATTAATGATGTGCTGACTCTATTTATTTGATTATCTTAAATAATAATAGAAAATGATTATATAAATTAAAACATTATATATAAGTTAAATTAATAAATTATTTATTTTAAGATTAAAATTTTACTTAAAAGTTATATTATAAAAATTATTTAGGATCAAAAAATCACATACATATAAGTATGCTGGAGGGATGGCTTCACCCATATTTTCCTATTCCTTTTCATCTTCCTGAACACTTGTGTTTGTTCTGATTCGTCCATTTCCTCTTTTACGAGGCAAAGTAGAATGCTAGCTAAACCAAGACGAACATTTTTATTTCTTCTATTCATTATATTAATTTATACTTATCTTTAAATTTAATAATCCTTTATTATTCCAATTTATATTTAATCCAATCCAATAGTATATTTAATCAAATCCAATTTAAATTTATATTTAATGATTGTCTTTTAAAATTGAAGTTCAACAATCTATTGTATGTTTACAACTGACAAATTTTTAACCGCCAAATTGTATTACTACTTTAGTTCAAATAGCCTACTTACAATTTTATAAACTATTTTATTATTTTAATTTAATTTTTAAACGCTTCAACTTTTTATAATTTATTTTATGAACGGATCTATATAAAATTTGACAGATGCATCAACTTTTTAAGTTTTCATATTTTCCTGTCTAACCACTCAAACATAATACAAACTTTTGCAAAACTTAGGGTGCTATTCCAATTAACAACACCTTTCTGTTGTGTTGTTTATTAGACAACACCACACAATAGACAACACAACACAATTTCTCTATTCTGATTTACAACAGAAAACGACTTTTTGGTGTTGTAAAGATGTTGTCTGTCATAGTAGTACTGCCATTGTATTTTAGTACTACAAAACTACAAATCGATTTGAAGTGTCAAAAAATCAAATTGATGACAACAATTTTTAAGAAATACATATGTATATTTATGTACCTATAATGGATTTTCTTGTACCTACATTTTAGGTACCTACTCAAAATGTCAATTGATATTTTGTTTTAAATAATATTTATGTTAAGAATGATAATAATAATAGTAATATAAATATTAATATGTAATTTTAGTTATATTATTTTAAAAATTCTTTATTATACCCATTTTATTAGTTGAATATTTGAAACACACCCACAAAATATCCATAGATTATTTTCGATAAAGTTGAATACCTGAATTCCTGTTTTCATTTTTAATATAAATGGTTAATTTACTACAGGTATATTTATGTATAATGGATTTGTCACTTTAAAATACAGGTATATTTATGTATAATGGCAACGAATTTGTCACTTTTTTACTACTAAACATAAAAATAAATTTTAAACAAAAATCAAAATATTTAAAAAAAAATACATAAGTAAATGTTTTGTACATAGAAAATATTTTCACATTTAAAAATAAAATATTATACATACCTTTCCTTTTCCATATTTATTTTTTTTTTAAAAATTTTTATTTTCAACAACAACGTATCAGAACAGAACTTCCTAATTAAAAATAAAAACTAAAGGAAAATCCCTTTTTTTTTATTACCTAACGTAAAATAACTCATATATATGTACATTATACTAACAATTATCTTTAAACAACAGGTCTTGACCTGTTGTAACGTTTGTGTTGTTAACAGACAAATGCACACAACACTGTTGTTAATTGGAATAGCTATATTTGCACACAACACAACATAAAAATTATGTTGTTTCGTTTTGACAGTTAATTATGTTCTGTTGTAAATTAGAATAGAGAAAGACAACAATGTTGTCTATAGACAACTATATTTTATGTTGTGTTGTTAATTGGAATAGCACCCTTAAATTATGTATTGCAAAAGTTTTTGTGATACATAAAACATTGAAGTCTAACAGCGGCCTAAAGGTTGAATGTTTTTCAGATCTAGTAAATAATGCAAATTTCCACTCTAAAATCACAATAACTTTTGTCTCACTCTATGACGTACAACGTTGAGACAAAATAAATTCCAGTTGTCAGTGAGAGTAAGAGAAAAAAATTAGAAATCAAAATAGAAATGTTAGATATAATAATTATTATAAAATTTAATAAAATTTTAAATTTTGTACTTTTGTAATTATTAATTCTAAAGGAACGAGTCAGCAGTAATAAATAAGGCAATATTTATTAGCGAAGCACTGACATCTTATTTCAGCTTACTATTTGAAAAAGCAAGAGATTTGAAAAGAAGTAATATCATTAAATATGCAAGGGTAATAAACATGGGAAACAAGCCAAATTATTAGAAAAAAATGAGTGTTATCTGAAAAAAATTTAAATGCCAACTAAAGAAAACTTTATTTGAGAAACACTTTCCAACCAAATAGCAAAAAAGGCTGCCAATTCGCTACTCGTTGAATTAGAATACGCCAACAAAGCTGAAGTAAATAAAGAAATAATGAAAATAACAAAACAAGAGTACTTCATTACATGCACGCAGAGAAAAATGTATATTATAATTTTTGCTCTTCTCTTCTTAATAAAAATTTAATTGTGATAAACTGGTTTTCAATAGAAATTATTAATTTTTAAGAGATAAGAAACAAAATTAATTACATAAATTCACTGTTAATAAAAATTTTTGAAAACAAATCTTACACCTTATTCATTCGTTATCACTTATCAGTTATCGTATTAACTAATTTAAAGCTAGTTCATCAATTAATTAATTTACTCGGAATATTAATAAAAAAAAATTTTCATAGAAATAAATAATGCAATATTCCAATGAAGAATATTCCGACATGCAACTTTGCTATGGTGAAGAAAGAAGAAACTCTGCTTTTGCAAGGAAAATATATCAAGAAATATTTTCACATAGAAGAATTCCAAACCAACGAACTTTTGAAAATGTTGACAGAAGTTGGCGAGAAAGGGAAGATTTAATGCAACGTCATTGGAACGTGGAGGAAGGGGATCTACGATAAATAATATTGTTGAAGATGAAATGTTAGATATGATTACACAAGATCCTGAGTTGGGTACACGACGAATTGCCATGACTCTTTGAGTTTCACATACACATGTTTGGAGAACATTCAATACTGAACATTTCTGTCTTTTTCATTTGCAACGAGTTCAAAGCTTAGAATCACAAGACCCTCAAGCTAGACATCGCTTTTGCCAAACTATGAAACAGAAAATAATATTAGATCCACAGTTTTCAGACAACATTTTATTTACAGATGAAGCAACATTTACAAGACATGGTATTTTTAATATCTACAATCATCACTGCTGGGTGATCAACAACCCTCATGGTATTGTGGAAACTAACCATCAACGACGATTTAAAATTAATGTCTGGTGTGGAATGATTGGTGATATTTTGCTAGGTCCTCATGAGCTCCAAAATATTATCAGACAAAATTACCTAAATTTTTTGAAAAATGAGCTTGAGAACATGATCAATAGCAATACTCCTCTTGCAAGAAGGCGAAATATGTGGTTCATACATGACGGGGCTTCACCACACTTTTCATCAGTTCGAGTATATTTAAATGAAAATTTTGGAGATGATTGAATTGGACGCGGAGCTATAATACCATGGCCTTCCCGATCACCAGATTTTGTTAAGAATGAGAATTTTGGTTAACACTGTTTGTTAACTATGGTATTGCCAACACTAAAAACCTATAATTTTTATATTTTCTTTAATATTATTTGGGTTTGGAGTCTAAAAATTAAAATCAACAGGTTATGGGACCAGACCCAGATAACCAACTAAAAACTAAAGTAAAATAAAAAGTAAAAACTAAAGTAAAATAAAAAGTAAAAATTGAAAGATTAAAAAGAAGAAAAGAATTGTAAAGTAAAATTAAAAAAAAAAATTAAACTAAAAAAAAAAAAACACTTAAAACAAAAATGGCGACTAAAAATGAAATTGTTAAAATTGAAAAATTAAAAGATGCTGAGTCATATCCAATTTGGAACTTTCAATTTGATACGCATTTTGAAGCTGAAAATGTTGAAAACGTAACTAATGGTAAGAATATTTTTAATGCAGAAGCAGATGAAAATGGAAGAAATTTGTGGTTGTTGAATGACGCAAAAGCTCGACGCATGATTATTTCTACAGTTGAAAATTCATTGATGGTGCATGTAATGTCCGCAAAAAATTCATATGAAATGATGAAAAATTTAAAAGATATATTTGAAAAAGATAACGAGCGTCAAAACTGTAAACTAGTCTCTGAATTTTATAATTTTAAGTTTGTAGAAAACCTAAATATAATATCAAATATTGGTATTAATTTATTGACCTACCCTAATTAATTTTTAAAATTCAATAAAAAAAAACATTATACAATAAATCAAATAATGGAATTCAAATGCAATGCTAAAATTTGTTTAATCAATGACGCAAAAACTGAAGCTGTTACCTGTAAAGGTGCTTGTCATTTAAAATTTCATGGCACTTGCATAAATGCACCCAGAAATTAGTATAGCTCATTTCTAGCTAAATATTTTGTTTGCGAGAATTGTTTGATACAAAATAACAGTTTTCAACAATTTTATAGCAAAATCTTTGATGTAATCAAAAAAATAAAAACTATCATCAAGGAACAGTAGTTCCAAAAAAGTGAAATATTATCACTTATGAGTATTGTTGAGTCGCTATCTGCGCAAAAAAATTTCAATCAAGAAGAATTTAAGAATTTAGTAAATAGTTTGAATGAACAGTGCTCATCTCTATAACAAAGTATTACTGTTCGTGATATACCAATGAGTTTTAAGGATGTCGTCTTAGCCGATCAAGATTTAGTAAAAACTAAACTAAAATTAATTCATAACAACTTTAGAACTGACAATCTAACCGTGGTTCCTGAACCGGCAAAGAAAGAAATTTATTATAAATTTTTTACAATTTAAGTTCATATGAATTTATTTAGTCTGAATAAAATAAATGTAACAATAATAAAAACAACAAACATTTTAATTTACAAAATTTAAATTACAAACGTACAAAATTTAAAATGTTATTAAATTTTATAATAATTATTATATCTAACATTTCTATTTTGATTTCTAATTTTTTTCTCTTACTCTCACTGACAACCGGAATTTATTTTGTCTCAACGTTGTACGTCATAGAGTGCGTTCATTCAACTCTCACTTCTGTCAAATTGAATATTTTTTAAATCGGATAAATAACAAAATTAATTTTTTTCTTAATCTTTTTCTTAATTATAATTATTTTTTACTTTAAACAATATTAATAACTAAATTTGTTTTTATAACTTACTTTAAATTATGTAGTTATCATAGGTGAGAAGATCAATATCATAACTCAAAAAAACTCCAACTTATTTATTTTCACACAAGTTTTGTCTTTGTTATATTTTACACGCATCAATGCAGGTACGTAATCAATTTAGTATAATAATCAAAATAATCAACATCAATATCAATATAAATATTATTCTTATCTATATATATAAAAGCGAAAGTTTGTTATTTTCCAATGTATGTATGCATCTAGTTACCGTTGGAGTAATTCAGTTTAAATATTGTATAGTTTAATTGTTGTAATTTTTGACTTTATTTATAGTATAGAATTTTTCAAAGAAATGTCAGCTAAAAGTGTCGTAAATTGTTTTGAATGCAAATCAAAATTTAATTTTAAAAAAGTCAGCTCAATACAATGTGAAGGAGAATGTAGGAAATGGTTCCATAGTTACTGCTCTGGATTGGGTATTGAAGAATTTGAGGAATATGTAGGTGGTGATGGAAAATATTGGCTATGTAATATCTGTAAAGAAAATAGGAGAAAACGTCGGTCTACAGGTATAAATAATAATGCTTACTACTACAACATCAACTAATCTACATAAATCAGTTCTGGATACGACCCAGAAAAAGAGCAATCAGGAGATTATGGACAAACTAAATGAAATATTGGAAAAAATTAATATGCATGAAAACCAAATGTGTGATGTCAAAAATGAAGTCAATGAAATAAAAGAAAAATTGAACAACCTTCTGGAAGATAATATAGTATTAAGAAATGAGAATGCTATATTAAAAGAAAGATTACACTCATACTGAGATTGAAAAACTAAAACAAGAAAAAAAATCAACATTTTAGAGATATCTGGAATTAATGGCTTGGATGAAAATTCACCTGAAGATATTTTAGCAACAATAGTAAAAAAATTGGGACTTCAAATCAAATTGGGTGATGTCAAACATTGCTACCGAAAAAAGAATATATCAAAAAATTCAGGTGAGTCACCAAAAATTCTTTTGGAATTAAGTAGTGAAGAATTAAAAAAACAAATTATGAAAAATAAAAAAAATGTTAAACTAAATATGTCAATATTTGATGAAAATATGCAATATTCAAATATTCCAGAAAACTCAAATAATCAACAGGAAGAAAATATCAATAATATCAAACAGGAAGAAAGTAATAAAAACAATCAACACAAAAAATTAAATTCTAATACAATATTTATAAATGAACAATTCAGATCCAGATGTCCAAGTGTACAAGTCTATTGTTGAAAGTAATGCTTTTTTTTTCTGCGATCAAACTGAAACCTAACCAATATCAGGTACCTGTTTAGATCATATTATAACAAACAATCTACAAGTTAATATAAACATTACTCACCTAAACTCAGATATTTCTGATCATCAAATACTGGTTGCCGAGATAAATAATTATAATTTAAATTTGAAATTAAATAACTCAAATGTAAAATGTGACTTATAAAATATTAATAATTTAAAATCACAGCTGGTAAATAACCCAATAAGCTTCACAAATAATGATGTCAACACAAAATTCACAGAATTAATTTCAAATTTAAATACAAAAATTAGAGTAGCCACATATCAAAAATTACTTCCAGTACATAAAAAACATTTGCCTGCTTGGTTTGTCAGACTTAATAAAATCAAACAATACTGACATAGGAAACTGGTAAAAAACTATGACAATGAATACTTACGATATAAATACAAATTCTGGCTTAATAAATATACAGCAACTAAGAGAGAAAAACGTAGAATATTCGATCAAAAAAATTTTCAAAATACAAATGGCAATCCTAAGAAAATCTGGCAGCATATTAAAAACATCCTAAATTATAATCCTAAGCAACAAAATGAATTCTTTTCGAATGGAAATAACAACGGTATAGAAAATTTCAATAAATTGAATCGATTCAATGAATACTATGCTAATATTGGCAAAAATCTAGGTAAAAGTTTTCATACAGTGTACATTCCAAATATAAAAACATCGAATAGATTCAAATTCAAACAAATAAATTCAAAAAACAATCAAACTAATAGATAGCTTGGCGAATACAAATGCAACAGGTTATGATAAAATCCCAACAAAATCCTAAAAATATGTAAAGATGAATTAGTAAATAATATAAAAGATATAATCAATACTTTACTGAATGAAGGTATTATGCCATGAATTCTAAAAATTAGTAAAGTTATCCCAGTACACAAACGAGATGGCGATAAAAATAATATATGTAATTTCCGACCAATATCAATATCATCAATAATAGGGAAAGCAATAGAAACACATGTAAGTCAACAGTTGGTCTATTATTTAAATAAATCTAACCTAATAGATGTGCAAAAATACGGTTTTAAAGAAAAAAGTAATACAAGTTCTGCCTTATTTGATTTGATTACATATGTTCAAGATGGAATTGGAAAAAAACTGAAAGTATCAATTATATTTTTTGATTTTACCAAAGCATTCGACTCAGTCGACAGAAAAATATTGCTTTACATCCTATATGAGTGTGGTATCACGGGGAATGAATACAAATGGTTTTAAGACTATCTATCTGAGCGAAAGCAATATGCTGAATGTGGGGAGCTAAAAAGTGATCTAAAAGAAATTGAATATGGTGTAATACAAGGCAGTTCGCTTGGTCCAATATTATTTAGCTGCTTCATCAGTAGCTTCTCAAAGCTTAATTTAAAAGGTAAGGCTTTTTTGTACGCTGATGATCTAGCTATTGATTCAAGGCGAAAACATATAATGAGTTGGAAAAAATAATGAACTTGAATAACAAAATAGTTGAGAACTGGATAAAAAATACTAAAATGCTACAAACGATACAAAACAAGGCAATAAAAAATCTGTTTGGTTTTGATCAACGTGCTTCGACAACAGAAATACATAAGACCTTAGAAATATTGCCAATTGAATTATATATAAAAAAAATTCAAGCACTACACATACACAATGTTACAAATAATTTGATTACATCTAACTCACGCATTATCCACAATAATTAACTCCTACACCAGAACGGCAAGTCACATTCATTATAACATGTATTCAGTTGACAAACATTTTGGTCTTATGGGTATATACAATGCAGCAAAAACAATATACAATAAGCTACCAGCTGATATTAAAAAATGTCATAAAAACCAAATTAAAGTGAAAATGAAGAAATACTTTTTAAATCTAATGTAATAAATAAGCATAGCCTATAAAAATTAAATAATAATAATTAAATAAAAAAATTAAAACTTAAAAAATAAAAAAAAAAAAAATAATATTTGTTATCACAAATAATTTTGTTTATAAAAATAAGTTATAAATTTCTTGTATAAATGTGGGAAGTCGTACCACTAGAAGCGGTTGTAACTATTTACTTTAATTAAAACCCTACATTTGATAAATTAAATCATTAAATTTATCATTGTAATTAGAAATTAAAAATTATGATAGAGATTTGTAGCATGACACATTATACCGGGTAGAAAGTTAATCGTGATAGAAGTTTGTAACATGACATATTATTATATCGTATACAAAGTATTTGCAGCATAAAGCAAATAAAATAACATTAAGTAAAGATAATAAGTCATTATATTTGAAGCTTTGTTTTAATGTTCGGTTTTAAATTAATTCGAAACAAGTTTTATTTTAAAATTTTTTTTTTCTTTTCTTCTCAGGTTTGTCTTTAAACATTAATTAATATAAATAATTCTTCCCTTAATTAGATTTCTTTCTGTCATCAAACAGTAAGATAGTTGATTAATTAAACGAATATACAGCGAGGTTGGAGTATATAGTGAAGTTGGAATATACAGTAAGATTGGAATAGACAGTGAGGTCATACATGTAGTTTATTTTATTTTAATTCATACTCCAAAAATTTAACTTTTTAAATTTTTGTTCTTTATATATATTGAGATTAATTAAACTAGATTAATTAAAGTTAATTTTAAAAAATTAATTTAATAATCTTTTTTTTTGTTTCGTATATTAAATTCAATCATAAATAAAAACAATCAAGAGTATTTTAGTTCTGAGAAGATACATTTATGTGTGTTTATGAGTAAATGTTTTCAATGAAACCTTAACTTATTGCAAATTTTTAATAAATAAAAAATAAAAAAAAATAAAATTAAAACTTTATGACCTCTCAGTTTCTTTTCAAATTTCAAATCCTAAAAAAGCCTCTGTTTAAACTTATTTTGTTAAATTTTCCCAGAGATATACATTTTCTTCTTAGTTGCTCACTTCTTAGTTTTTTCGGGGTTCATTTCGACGGAAGTCCCTTTTATAAGTACTTTTCCGGACATTCTCGCGGCTCTTTTCCCGCATATTTTTCATCATGGAGGCAGCAGAAATTTTGACTCTAAGGGTGGAAGAATTGAGAAGACAATTAAGAGAACTAGGCCTGGATCCGACAGGCCGCAAACCGGAAAGGAATAGGTTACTGGAACATTTCAACTTGATCAACGATGAGGACGAGGATGACGATCCTGCAGAAACGGCGACGGTCCAAGAAGTAAACGGACCACCAAGTCATTTTACTTTGAGGGATATTGAGGATAGTGTATCTTGTTTTACCGGCACGGGTCCTCCTGAAATCAAGTTCTGGACAACTGAATTTGAAGACAACGCATATACATTGTTGTAAAAACAAAACGCAAATGTTCATATACGGGAAACAACTATTGAAAAGTGCAGCCAAATTATTTATACGCGGACTGCCAGGTGTCCGAAATTGGGAGACCTTGAAGGAAAGTCTCATAAAAGAGTTCGGAACTACACTGTCCTTCTCAGAAGTCCACCAGATACAAAAAAATAGCCGGAAAAACCCAACAGAAAGCTTCCGCGAATATCTATACAGATTAATAGAAATTGGAAACCCCAACAAGGTAGATGACAACAGTATAGTCGAATATTTTATAAATGGTGTACCAGACTCACGATCAAACAAATCGATTTTGTACCAATCGAAATCAATCCAAGAACTAAAAGAAAATATTAAGGTATACGAAAAAATTCGAGGTGATCTACCACTAACAAATAGGAGAAACGTGTCGTATTCAACACCAGGCCCGCCAAGACCTTCTAATACACCAGGTTTTTCCTATTCAACATCGACACCAGGTCCCTCAAGACCTTCAAATGTATGAGGGTTTAATTATTCAACACAAACCCCAAGTTCATCAAGGCCTCAAGGTTTGTAGGGCAAAGCGGCAAAGAAAATCATTTAGCAAAAGACTGTAGGACGAGTCAGTTACGGTGCTTTAGATGTAATCAAATTGGTCACCGCGCGAGAGATTGTATGATCAATCTCGAAAGCCTTGACAAGAAAGTGAAAAGGGAAGCCAATATGAATAGTGCAGTTGAGATGCTAGACGGCAGTCTTCAAGAAAATTTTAAAACTAACCTATTATTTAAAGACATAGTGTGGCGTAATCTCAAATTCTCTGCACTTATAGATACGGGTTGCGAACTTTGCATCCTAAGATACGATGTGTTGGCAAAACGGGGAATTGTAAATTTAGAAAAGGAGAAGAAAACTCTAAAAGGAGTAGGTAATGGTCAGTTAAATACTGTCGGAAGTATCGTCATTGCCATTATAATCAATAAGGTTGAATTAAAAATAAAATTTCATGTGGTAAATAAAGAAGATTTAAGCTATGATGGAATCATCGGAAGTAATGTCCTAAAATATGTAGATATGACAGTGAGAGAAGGTGAAGCAGAGTTTAGAAAAAAGGTCGCCAGCACCAGCGAAAGCAGGGAAAATGAAGAAGCAGTATCAGACAACGAAAAATCAGAGGAGAAAAAAGTCATAAAAGAGTTAAAGTATGGTCGTCACGAGGATGATAGGGATAGAAAAGATGAAAAAACGACTACAGAAACAAAAGAAAATAACGGTTTTTTAAAAGAATTTACACAACTATGTTTAAACATCGAAAAGGTGATAACGCCTGATAAAATATAGTTGAATTTGGAGCACTTAGATGGTATAAGGGCTGATATAGTAATGCGATTGGTTGACAAGTATATTCCATTAAGAAAGATACCGTCACCTGTAGAAATGAAAATTATTTTAACCGATGATATACCTGTGTTTCACAGATCCAGAAGAACGTCGTTTGCCGATCAAAAGGAAATCGATAAACAAATTTCAGACTGGTTGGATAATGGCATTATAGTCCCAAGTTCGTCAGAGTATGCTGCACCTGTGGTGCTGGTTGGTAAGAAAGATGGAAGCAAGAGGCTCTGCTGCGATTATAGGAAATTAAACGAGAAAATAGTAAGGGATAACTTCCCCATGATGTTGATCGACGACGTCATCGAAAGGTTACAGAGTTCTAAAGTTTTCACTACAATCGATTTAAGAAATGGTTTCTTTCATGTTCCCGTCGAACCGGGTTCAAGGAAATTTACTTCGTTTGTCACACATAATAATCAATATGAGTTTTGCTATGTACCCTTCGGTATATCTAATTCACCGGCTGTATTTTGTAGATTTATCTTTTCTATTTTTAGAAAATTAATTAATGATGGTCTAGTAGTTGCCTATATGGACGATTCATAATTCCGTCCCAATACGAAGACGAAGGCATAGAGAAACTGCAAAGCGTGTTGGAACTGGCAGCCAACTACGGTTTACAAATCAAGTGGTCGAAATGTCAGTTTCTTAAACGAAAGGTTGACTTTCTGGGATACATCATTGAGAACGGGTTCATAAGACCATCTGAGCAAAAAACACGAGCCGGAAGTGATTTTCCGTTGCCACAAAACCAGAAAGCCTTACAAAGATTCTTAGGTTTGACATCGTATTTTCGAAGATTTATAAAGGATTACGCGTTAATAGCTAGACCTTTGTCTAATCTATTACGTAAGGACGTTATTTTTCGCATAAAAGAGGCACAAATTCTTGCATTTGAGCAACTAAAGTCAGCACTTACGAGTGCTCCAGTACTAAAATTATATAACCCAAAAGTGTCAACTGAAATACACACCGATGCCAGTATGTATGGCTATGGAGCTGTACTAGTGCAAAAAGACACAGAGGATCAACTACTACATCCGATACAGTTCATGAGCAGAAAAACCAAACCAGCGGAAGAGAAATATCACTCGTATGAGTTGGAGGTTCTAGCGATCATTGAGGCTTTAAAGAAATGGCGAACCTATGTGATGGGGTTAAAATTGAAAATCGTCACTGATTGCAATGCATTTACAATGACCATGAAAAAGCAGGACGTGCCGTTAAGAGTATCCAGATGGGCCATGTTTTTGCAAGAGTTTGATTATACAATAGAACACAGGGCTGGAAATAGAATGCGACATGTGGATGCCTTAAGTAGAGCTGCGTGTCTACTCATTGAAGATTCCTTACGTCACCGGTTGCAGCAAGTACAATCAGAAGACCAATGGATAAAAGCCATTTGCAAAATACTGGAAACTTCGGATTATGAAGATTTTTACATAAAGCATGGAATTTTATATAAGAACCCTATTGATGAGTTGATTGTTGTTCCCTCTCTAATAGAGGAAGAAATTATAAGATTAGCACATAGACGTGGACACTTTTCTATAAAGAAAACGCAAGATTACCTAGAAAAATATTTTTTCATACCCAAACTAAATAGCAAAATTTCAAGTATCGTCAAAAGTTGCGTGGAATGTATAATTTCGGAGGAAAAAGCCGGTAAAAAAGAAGGTTTTCTCTGTCCAATAAATAAAGAAAATGAACCACTAGGAACATTTCACATAGATCACGTGGGACCTATGGAAAAAACAAATAAAGCTTATAATTATATCCTGGTAGTGGTCGACGCCTTTTCTAAGTTTGTTTGGCTGTATCCCACGAAAGATGTTGGATCTGAGGCAGTTATTAACAGACTGCAAAAACAAGCGTCTATCTTTGGAAATCCAAAAAGAATTGTTTCCGATAGAGGCACCGCATTTACCTCAAATTCGTTTAAAGAATATTGTACAAATCAAAATATCGAACACCTGGTCATCGCAACAGGTGTACCTCGTGGAAACGGGCAGGTCGAACGTATCCATAAAATAATTATCCCCATGTTGGCAAAGCTCTGTTGTGAGAACCCCATAAATTGGTATAAACACGTAGATACAGTTCAACAAATAATAAATAGTACACCACCAAGGAGTACAAAATTTCAACCCTTTCAAATCCTAACTGGTTTAAAAATGAGAATAAAAGAAAATCCGCAACTGCAAAGTTTACTATATGATGAGGTCATAAAGGAACTTCACGAAGAACGTGAAGACCTAAGGGTACAGGTAAAAGAGAACATTTCTAAAATCCAACAAGAAAACAGAAAAACTTTTAATGCTAAACGGAAACCTGAAGCTAGCTACAAACCGGACGAACTAGTAGCCATAAAAAGGACACAATACGGGGCGGGTTTAAAATTAAAATCTAAATTTCTCGGTTCTTATAAAATTTTAAACACCTTAAATCACGGTAGATATGAGGTAGAAAAAGTAGGAGACCATGAAGGTCCGAATAAAACAACAACCGTAGCGGAGTATATGAAACGATAGAACACTTCATTCGAGCCGAATGAAATATCAGGACGGCCGAATGTGGGAAGTCGTACCACTAGAAGCGGTTGTAACTATTTACTTTAATTAAAACCCTACATTAGCATTATATTGAATTATTAACTTTAAACAAACTTCTATTGATATTACGTGGAATTGTGAATTTACTTATTGTGAATGGATTAGATTTTAAACTGTACTTTCACTTCTTTTCTCATTGATCTTTTCCCATTAATGTAATTTAGAAAGCTCGCACTTTCTTATAAAAGCTTTTATGGCAGATGGAAAAGAAAAAAGAGCAAAAGATCAGATCATCGTAAGCGGCCGTTAAGCCCAGTCGAATTATTAGACTAACAAATAATTGTAATAATTATTAGATAACATAAGGATAATTATAAAAAGCATAAATAAATAATCAAAGTTGAAATAAATTTAAAATTCACGTGTTTGGATTTCCTACATAAATATATATGTACATATAAGTCAATAAGTGTATAAATTAATAAATAATATGTGAATAGCTATATAAATCTATTATCGTGTTACAAAGTATAATTTGAATTTAATTAAAAAAAAAAAAAAAATTACAATTAAAAAAATTTTAATTAACAAAAATTGAATTACTCCTTTATATAATTGAAATTAGGTTTTGCATTAATAACTGTGTTTCTTTTTTAAAAAAAAAAAAATCAAATGTTATACATACTCTGTACGAGCAAATTGCTCTTTTAGAGATAATAATAATAATAATAGTACATATTTGTTTGTCATTTAAAAAAGATTTTAATTAAGATTTAAGAACATATGTATGTATGTAATATATAAAATTAAACAAGGTAAATAAATTATACATGTAAGTTAACAACAGCTAAAATTATAAATCCAAATTCAAACGCATCATATTACAATTTCATAAATTTCATTTTATAAATTTTTTTATTAAAACATTTACCTGTCGAATCAGAAAATTAACCTGTGAAATTAGTTCAAAAGTTATTTCCCAACATAAATCATGCGTAATCAACATATGTTTGAGTCAGCATAATGCAATTAATGTAAAATTCAGATTGTAAATTTTTTTAATTCTAAATTTAACTTCGAATAATAAAGTTGTTTTAAAAAAGAAATAAAAAGTGTTCTAATTTTTTTAAATATAAAATCTTTTATATTAAATTTTAAAAAAAAAATATTTTTTTTTGTGACTTGGAAAGAACATTTTTAACTGGCGCCCGTGCAGGGACCCTTCAGTGTTGATAAAGTAAATAGTGAATAGCTAACAAAGAAAAAAATTCTGATAAATTAAAAGTTAAAAAATAAATTAAAAATTAATCAAAAAATAAATTAAAAACTATTAAAAATTTAAATTAAAAACTATTAAAATCAAAATTAAAAATTAAATTATTAAAATTAAAAATTGAAAACTATTAAAACTGTTAACCCTTTGGGCCCTAGTGGTTACGTAGCATAACCACCTTTTAAATTCAAATTTTTAAATGATCTAGTAGGCATTTGCTTTTTTTATTAATGTCAATTCATAGAAAATTGCAATATTTTTCGCAAAATATTAGCATTTGTTAAATAGAGTTAGTGTTGTGGTGACAATCTTATAATAAAAGTTTATTTTTAGAAAAAAACAAATATTTTTAAAAAGTGTATACAATTTTTTTTGCCAATTTATTAAAAGTGCTCTTTTTTATAAAAATGGCTGGTAAGTATTTTTTTCCTCATTAGTTTTCTCATTTTTCGGTAGGTATGAAAGAATTTATGGTAACTGAGTTACAGAAAATGTCCGAAGAAGAGTTTACAAAAATACTCTGATGCTTACTCCGAAATATCAGATGAAGATTATCTGTCCACAAATCTGGTTAAAGCTGCTACTGAAAATGTGGATATCGCTTTTGATGAAGATATTTTAGTTTACAATTGTTATAATACTATAATTGAAAATTGGGATAGTGAAGATGAAATGCCGCTTTCAGAATTGAAAAAGCGAGTAATTGTTTCTGAAACTGTATGGACAGAGTCAGTTGAAAATATTTTTAAATTTTAAAAAAAAAAATATTTTTAAAAAAAATTTAAAAAAAGAAAGTTCCTCGAAGAAACAGGTCCCGTAATTGACGAAAATTTGGAAACACCAACTGATATTTTTCTGAATATTTTTCCTAAAAAATTGTTAGAGCTAATAGTATATATCAAACAAATTTATATTCCATTCAAAAAAAGGAAGGTAGCTTAGCTTTCATTACTACAAATGTGGATGAGATTAAAGTCTTTATTGCCATTAATTTGCTCATGAGTGTGAAGAAACTTCCTAGTTATAAAGATTATTGGTCTGCCTCTTCTGAACTTAGAGACGAGTATATTAGTCCCGTAATGAGCAGAGATCGATTCTCATGGCTTCTTGGGAACATTCATCTTAACGATAACTTATTGCAACCTGACAAAAATTCTCCAAATCATGATAAGCTTTACAAGCTACGTCCGATGATAGATATAGTTACATCATCACACCCTTCTCCACCACCAGAGGGATTGCCCCTCAACACCAGAGGGATTGCCCCTCACCACCAAGATTGCCCGCCAATAACTAAATTGCCCTTCCATTAAAATCCCAAACACCTTACTTTAAATTATAATTCACTTTTCTTACTTTTACTTTCCTTTTTATTTAAATTCAAAATTAGCTTATCCTACAATTTTTATTATATCAAATTTCAACCTAATTTTAGAAAAAAGATAACAAAAATAAAATGTTCAATGCACTTTGCATTTAAACAAATTTTTTGAAATACGAAACATTTTTGTTTACGAAATACAAATTGTTCAATGCACTTATGCATTAAACAATTTAATTAACAACAACAAAAACGTAAACTGAAATATGAAACATTTTTTGTTGCGTTTAAGTTATGTTGAAATAATTTCATAAATTTTTTATAACAACAAATCGATAAAGTAAATAACCTTATTGTAATTTATCGTTTTGCTGATAAGAAATTTTAGAAATAAGCTTTAGAATAATTTTTAGTTAAAATAAGAATGTAAAAGAAATTCATTGATCATTATTAAGGTAGAAACCAATAAAGAAAGCATTTTATTAAATTATAAATCACTTGTTATTTTATTCCCTTTATTTTTTTTTGAATAAAATTTTATGACACGTTTGTCGAAAAAGTAAGTGGCGCAGTCGGTAGGATCTTTAAAACAAAGACATTAGTGTTGTAAAAAAAAAGAAAAAAAAACAAGGAAAAAAAACTTTACAATAAAATTCTAAAAAGAAAAGAAAAAGTGCTTTTGAATAGAAATATTGTTTGTGCGAAATAATAATCAAAAAAAATTTTTATAATTTTAATAAATAAAAAGTTTTATAATTAATAAAATAAATTAAATTAAGTAAACAATAAAATAACTTTTATTTACAAATCTTATAAATAACTTTAAAACCAACTTTGAAAAACAGTTAAAAGATAAGATTACAGTTATAATAAAATTAAAACAATAACAAACTTAATTAATAAAATTAATAAAATAAATAAAATAAATTAATTAATAAAATAAATAAAATTAATTAATTAACAAAATAAATAAAATAAATTAATTAATAAAATAAATAAAATACATTAATTAATAAAAAAAAAAAAAAAAATAATAAATTAATAAAACAAATAAAAAATATGGCAACCAACAATGGAACAATTTCTCCAAGCGTGTTGCAACAAGCAGCATCAAACAATCAACAACAAGCAGCATCCAATAATCAACAGTCTACAACTACAACAACATCAGCAGAATTATGTTTAACGTTGGACCCGCTGAAGTACATCGGTGACCTCCCAGAATTTAGTGGAAAAGGTGAGGAATTATTTAAATTTTTAGAGTTAGTAGAATGTATAATACCTTTAGTTTTAAGATATAATTCAGATAGTCAAACCATATTATTAAATAAAATTAAAGCTAAGTTAATCGGTAAAGCTAGGGAAATAACTGAGATTAATAATCATGTTAATACTTGGTCAGAAATTAAAAATATTTTAATAAATAATTTTGGCGAAAGAAAGTCCGCTTTTGAAATATTTGAAGAATTACAAAGTGTTACCTTTCGTTCTACTCCCGTCGACCTATATAACCAAATCAAAGCAATTCTTAGAAAACTAAATAATAAAATTAAAAATGAAGCTAATTCTCCATTATTAATTGAATCTAATATTTTAACCGCGTTGCGAATTTTTAAAGATAAACTTCCGGAACCAGTACGTTCCATTTTATTTAGTAGAAATCCAACATCCCTAGAAAATGCAATGGATATTTTGTATGAAGGTAACTACGCCGAATACAATCCATCCAAATATCAAAATAAAAATGATATTCGTAGTAAAAATCTCAATTCAAATAAAAATGGAGCTTATAGGAATAATAATTATAACAATAAAAGTAATAATAATTTTACAAACAATAATCACGGTAACAATAACAATTTTAGGTCAGATTTCCAACAACGTAATTCTAATTATAATAATTCCACATATAATAGTCATAACCATTCTCGTAGAACCCAACAAAATTTTAATACGCAATCTTCCCAACAATATCAGAACCATTCTAGATATAACCAAAGAAACTGCGAAACTATGGAGGTTGATCCAACTACCATAAATCGTAGAATTAATACTCTTGAAACACAAACTCAGGGTAACAACGAAAATTTAAATCGCGAAATTGAAAATTTTTCACTCAGTAGCCTCGGAGCAAAACAGGAACTTCCTTATATAAAGATACAATCAAAAGGAAGACCATTAAAATTTATTATAGACTCAGGTGCTACTATGAGCATAATGAATAGTGGAATTTGCAATCCAATTTACAAATCCAAAATTAAACCTATTAATATTAAAACATTACGCAATAAGTTTATATGTGATACGAAAATCATAATTGATCCTTTTCTCGAATTTGACGCTAAAGGAAAATTCGAATTTTTGGAAATAAACTTCCATGATAGATTTGACGGTTTAATAGGTAACAACATTCTTAAACCGTTACAATCTATAATCGACTATGAAAACAATTGTTTAAAAATAAACACCGGCAATATCATTCCTCTTTATTTTAATGAAAAAGATGAAAAAGAATATAACATCCCGGTACCAATGAAAGAGTTAAATATCTTTCAAAATGAAATTTTTGTAGGTGAAAACAATATTAGATGTGATCATTTAGATCATACAATTAAAAGTGAACTTTTGAAAACTTTAAAAAAGTTCAACAAAGCCTTTTTTCATGAAGGTGATGATTTAACTTTCACCCACGAAATCAAACGTGCAATTAATACAATTGACGAAATACGATCAACTGATGCGACAATGCATTCAGCTGACGTAGATAATTCCGAATACATCCCTATATCAGAGTCACCAATTAACTTTTACAAAACACAAATTATCATAAAAAAGGGTTCACAAGAACAATTGAAATTATTTAAAATCCATCGTAAAACAAGAAAAATTTTCATACATCCTAATCCTAACGAGGAATTTTTTATCGAAGTTTTTAAAAATCATATTCCTAGTAAAGGAATAATAGGAATTATGATTGATGATATAAAACTTTACAGTTCTTTTCAAAATACATACCAAAAATATTTTTCAAAAAATAAACTAATAAAATTAAACAAATGCTCACTCTTACTCACTGACATTTTATATCGTCTCGAAATAAAGGAACTTATTCTGGACCAACACATAAAAACAAATCATAGAGGAATCAATGATGTTTACCTAAATTTAAAGAAAAGCTATTATTTTCCTAAATTGAAAAATGAAATTCAAAATGTTATAAATAATTGTCACATTTGCAACATTGCGAAATATGAAAGACATCCTTTAAATCTACCTTTTAAAATTACGGAAGAAGACCCCATAATCAAAAGCTTAAAAGTTTATAATGAAACTATTCACACATCAACTGGCAAAAAGCCAATTGATTTTCTAAATGGTGTTATCTCTCCCGACCAATATCCTTCTATCAAAGAATTTAATACAAAAGTTAAAGAAAAAACTATCGAAAAACGTAATAAAGGTAAAATCATTGGTAAGCCTTCCAATTATCTTAAACTAAATAGAGTTACAAAACTACAACCATATCCAAAAAAGTTCAAATCACAGACTCAAATAGCGATCACCTTAAAATCAATAAAGAAAATATTCCACGTTACATTAATCAATTTAAAAGAAAATTCACGTACCAAAACTAACCACGTAAGTAAAAGATTATTGTTTAATTTTGGTGGAAATATTCTTCGCTTTGCTGTTGGTGTAATGGACGACGACGATAGAAAAGAAATAGAAGAACACTTAAAGGTAATAGAACAAAATAACGGTAAATTAATTAATAACGTTAACGATCAAGTATTAATAAATGAAAAAATATCCAATGAAATAAAAAATATTACCGATCATATTAACCTAGCTCAAAATGAAATAAAAAATGTAATTAACAATTTTCAAAATAATATTGATAAAATAAATAAAAAATTACAATACTTTATGATTAAAACAGAAATAATTGAAAATATTGATTTATTAACTAGGCAAATTTTAAATATTAAAGAAATAATTTTAGCTAGTAAGTTAGAAATACTGTCAAAAGATATTTTAACACAAACAGAAATTAAAGATTATAATATCACTATAGAAATATTACCTTTCATTAAAAATTGCGTTCTTTTCCGTAACAATTCTATAATATTTGTTTTATCTATACCAGTTTTCAAAAATGAAAAATGTTTTGTAACTATTTTAGAAAAAATTCCAAATAAAAATGTAAACTTAGAACTAGATACTAATATAAAAAAAATTATTACATGCAAACAAAGTATTTTTAAATTTATTGATAAGAAAAATGTTATGGAAAAAGATTTAATACCTTTTGACGATAATTGTATAAGAAATTTATTAAATAATAACCACATGAAATGTAATTTTCGAATAAATTTATCTTCTAATGTAATAAAAATATCTGATACTGTAGTTGTAACAACTAACTTAAACAAAACAATTCTTTATAATAATTGTGGTCAACCGGATATGATCCACATAAAAGGCAATAATGTAATAAAATTTATAAACTGTAAAATTTCATTTGACTCATTTCAACAAGAAAATGTTGAAAAAGAGTATTACAACAATATCTTACCATACTTCGAACGTAATATAACCGTTCAACAAGTGATTAATGCTATAAAATTAACAGAATTACATGCCTCCAATATTAACAATACAAAAATAATAGAGGAAATTAAATATAACAGTTCTTGGAAGTGGCACGCAAGCATTTTAACAAACTCATTTATTGGCTTCATTCTTGTATTATCAATATCTATTGACTTTTATTGCCTAAAACAATTTAAAGCAAAAAGTTCAAAAATAAATATTGAATTAAAAGAAATTCGCACGGAGTCGAATCTTAAGGGGGGAGGAGTTACATCATCACACCCTTCTCCACCACCAGAGGGATTGCCCCTCACCACCAGAGGGATTGCCCCTCACCACCAGAGGGATTGCCCTTCACCACCAAGATTGCCCGCCAATAACTAAATTGCCCTTCCATTAAAATCCCAAACACCTTACTTTAAATTATAATTCACTTTTCTTACTTTTACTTTCCTTTTTATTTAAATTCAAAATTAGCTTATCCTACAATTTTTATTATATCAAATTTTAACCTAATTTTAGAAAGAAGATGAAAAAAATAAAATGTTCAATGCACTTTGCATTTAAACAAATTTTTTGAAATACGAAACATTTTTGTTTACGAAATACAAATTGTTCAATGCACTTATGCATTAAACAATTTAATTAACAACAACAAAAACGTAAACTGAAATATGAAACATTTTTTTTTGCGTTTAAGTTATGTTGAAATAATTTCATAAATTTTTTATAACAACAAATCGATAAAGTAAATAACCTTATTGTAATTTATTGTTTTGCTGATAAGAAATTTTAGAAATAAGCTTTAGAATAATTTTTAGTTAAAATAAGAATGTGAAAGAAATTCATTGATCATTATTAAGGTAGAAACCAATAAAGAAAGCATTTTATTAAATTATAAATCACTTGTTATTTTATTCCCTTTATTTTTTTTTGAATAAAATTTTATGACACGTTTGTCGAAAAAGTAAGTATATATTATCCGAGAGGTTTTCTTCTTCCTTGAAACCGTCATGTCATCAATCCGTTGACGAGTCCATGATAAGGTTCAAAGGTCGAAGTAGTTTACGACAGTACATGCCTATGAAGCCTATCAAACGTGGTTATAAAGTTTGGGTACGTGCTAATGAATCTGGTTACGTATCCCAATTTCAAATTTATACAGGGAGAAATGATAATACAACAGAAACCAGTTTAGGCTCAAGAGTTGTTAAGGATTTAACACGTTCTTTAGTTAATAAAGGACACAATGTCTACTTTGACAATTTTTTTAACTCTGTAAAATTGCAAAAAGATTTGCAAGCTGAACATATTTACTCCTGTGGGACATGTCGTAAAGGAAGGAAATATTTGCCCGTCGATTTATTAGAAGATAAAAAACTGAAAAGGGGGGAATCTGAATGGAGAATAAGTAAAAACGGTTTAGCTTTCCTCAAATGGCAGGATACAAAAACTGTTCAATTTTTAAGCAATTTTCACGATCCGACTAAATTAGGCACAACTACTCGTACTCAAAAGGATGGAACTCGTAAAGAAATTTCCTGTCCAACCATGATAATGGATTATCAGAAACATATGGGATATGTTGATAAAGCCGATATGTTCAAATCAATTTATGAGATCGATCGCAAATCTCGAAAATGGTGGCACCGAATTATGTGGTACCTAGTTGTCGTAGCTGTTACAAACGCTTGCATTATTTTTCAATTGCGATCACACTCAAAGTCTATGTCATTAAAAAAATTTCGGTTAGCAGTGAGTTATCTGGCCTTATCGGTACTAAAAATAATTTAAAAAGAGGAAGACAATCTACTAGCTCTCCGAGACCGACAACTAACTCCTCAATTCCGAAAAAAAAATTTAAAACCATTGTTTGTTTAGAAAAAAGATATAGCCAATGTTCTCAAATGCCAGAATATGGTACCTCTAGACGCTGTGCTAATTGTAACACTAAAGAAGCTCCACATCGCAGCAAATGGGCTGCCAAACTTGCAGGGTCGCACTTTGCCTAAACGATAAAAAAAACTGTTTTTCTTTGTATCATACTAAATAATAAAATTAACTAAAAATTGATTTTCTTCATCTAATTTAAAAATTATTTAAGAATTTTCATAAAATGTTATATTTCATTATTTCCTATATGTATTTCTGCTAAGTGTCGAACAAAATAATTAAAAAAATTAAAAACAATTAAAAATTAACACAAAATAATATATTGAGTTTTTTTTCATTGCGTCCTAGTGGTTATGCCATGAAACCACCCTTTAAAAGTTCTGTAATTAGTATAATATTTAACGGATAATCAAATTTATACAAAAAACTGTTTTTATTGTCTCAAATCTATATTTTAAAAAAAATTTAACCCATGAATGAACAAAAAATTAAATCCGTCCGCAAAGGGTTAAAATTAAAAAGTAAAAACTATTAAAATTTAAAATTAAAAACTGACTATTTGAAACAAGAAGAGATCACAAACTTTTCACAGAGTACCGTTCATCAAAAAATATTTGCTTGTCAACACGTGCAGCAAGTAGATCAAGGAGGATCGAAATCCTAGATCGAAATTGATTTACCTAAAGGACCAGGAAACGAGGCCCCCGAGTAGCATCCCAGCAAAAAGGAGCTGTCGCATAAGGAATAATCAAAACCTAAAAAGTGTTGGCAACAGCCGTATAGTCCGGTAATATCAAAATATTGCAAATGGTTATCCAACTGCAACTTCAAGTCGCCACTTTTATGTAAGTTGATTATTTTTTTATATAAAAAAAAAATAATAAAAAATAAAGGAAAAATAAATCTGAAAGTTTTGAAAATCTTTTTTTTGCGTAAATTAAACCATAATTTACTAGCAAATTAAATAAAAATACAAAATAAAAATTATAATTGAAAATTTAATTAAAAATTTATAAATTAAGATTTGCAAAATTTTCATAATTTAACCACAATTTGCGAAAAATTTAAACAATAAAATAAATATATAAGATTTTCTAAGAGTTAAAAAATTAAACATAATTTACGAATAAATTAAATATGATAAGTATGTAAAGAGAAAAAATAAAAAAAAAAATACTTATTATTAACCCTAATTTAAAACTAAATTAACATTAAAAATTATATTTGTTTCATTTTTTATTTGCTGTGGCTCAAGCCTACTCGTCGATACCTAAGGTGCGGCTGCCTTAGGCACAGCAAATACAAGAAAATAATTAATTTGAATAAAATCAATTAAAATAAGCAATTCAAATAAAAATTTCTACGAATCACAAAACAAAAAAAATTCGTCGTTATATGTCTAGAATACAAAATAACTGGCCAGTAAATATAAATTAACTGAATAAAATATTAAATAAAATAAAAATTAAATATTGAAAATCTAAACAAAATAATTAAATAAAATAAAAATTAAGTTAAATAAATCTAAATATTAAAAATCTAAATAAAATAAAATAATTGTATTTAAAGCTAATTTATATTAAAATTGGAAAGAAATTAATATAAACTTTTTATCGATATAAATATTCATTAATAAAAATTATTATAAGAAAAATTTTGGCAAATTTGAAGTATAATTATTTTTTATCAGAATTGTTTAAGTTCGAATAATTTTCTAATATTAATTTAAAAACTTTAATTTTTGTTAATTTTAATTTAAATCTTTAATTTAAGGAAAAATTTAAATCTAATATAAAATTTTGGTCTATTTGATTGATAATATTTGGGACTTCATCAAAATATTTTAAATTAATAAATTTTTAGAATTTAAGGTTTAATTAAATTTTATCTTTTATCAAAAAAAATTTTTTTTTTTTGAATAAGAAATTTTTTTTATTATTTTAAGTTTTATTAAATTTTTATTTCACTTTCTTTTAAACATAAATAAATATATTAGGATTTTACTAAAATTTGTTTACATTGGTTTGTAAACTTTATTTAAATAAATATTTTAAATATTAAATAAAAAAATAAAGAAAATATTAAATTAAAATAAATAAATTTTTTTTAGAGAATATAAAACACTTTTTATATAATTATCGAAATTTGTAAGTACGACTAAGAGAAAGCAAGAATTTTTTTTTTTAAGGGAAATTTTTATTTTTAGTTTTTGATATAATCAAGAAAATAAGCGTATCTTCACCCAGCATTTACTTTTATATTTCCAAATAATTTTTTCTTATTTTTATTAAATTTTTATAATTTAGGACTTAAAAGTTTTTAATATAATATTCATACTTTACGTTCAATAGTTTGCGTAAGTTGATGTAATAAAATCACAGGTAATCTCGAACCTTATTTTAGATATTGGCTAAACATCTTTTAAAAAAATTTTTTTGTTGTCTTGGCTTTACTTTGATCACAACCTCTCTCGTTTTTCCCTTTCTTTTGAATAATTTTCTTTTTCAATAATTAAATAAAAATGAATCAAGTGGGAGCAACTCCGTTTGTAATGTCATCTACTCCAGAAAATCTAAACCCGAATTTGCGTCCAATAAGAGAAAATAGACATGATAAAAACTTTAGTGAATCAATCAGAGAGATGATTCAATATGAGACAAGAAAACTAATAAGAGAAGGCTACCACCAAAGTTACACCAGGAGGTAGTAGAAGAAGAAGAAGAAATCGAACAGGAGGCCTCCTTTTCGATTCATATATACATTTCCATCATAAGGGAAATAGATGTTTTCTCTGGAGAAATAAGATTGTATGCGTCTTGGAAGAAAGGAGTAGAGGAACTACTAAAAATCTACGATCATCTGAAAGGCATACCAAGATATTATGGGATATTAGAACCATAAGAAATAAAATTAAGGGCGATGCTAATACAACATTAGAGGCATACAACAACCCTTTGAATTGGAACAGTATCGCGAAGTATTTAAATCGACATTATGCCGAAAAGAGAAGCATGAGAACATTAGAGAACCAGTTAACAGTGATGACACAAGGCAATCAATCAATCGAAGAATTCTACAAGCAGGTCCATAGGCAACTCAACGTAATATTGGAAAAAGTAAATTCAATGGAGTTACCAAGTGATGCCGTAATTGCAATAGCCCAAACACATAGAAATAGAGCGTTAGATGCATTCATTAATGGGTTTAGGGGGGAACTATCGTCTGTATTATTGAACATGAAAGAGCCTAGCGACTTACCGGGAGCTTTGGAATTGGCTCTGAAAGTAGAAAATAGGCTTAAAAGGAAACAAAGCCTTGCAAGCAAACATACATACATACATAAACATACATAACTTCGAAAATACAACAAGATGGCCAAAAGTTACCACCACCGATACGTTCAGGCGAACTTGCATCCAGATAAGCAAGTTTTGAAAACAGGAATCTCATCAACGGTCATATAGCAACCAACCATTTTATAATAACCGGCAATCCTATAACCAACGATTTTACAACAACCGGTAACCTTACAATACTTAATTTCAACCTTACAACGACCATCAACCTTATAACAACCAATCAAATGGTAACATCCGACAAAGTTTTAATAATCAATCAAATTACCATTGGGAGGACGTGTGTCCAAAACACAATCGAAAAATACTGCTATCACGTTGAACAACGAAGCTGAAAAAGCCTTTCTCGAACTATAAAACTCATTAATATCAGAAGATGTCATCCTGAAATATCCTGATTTCAATAGTATAAGATATTTTAAGTAATTCATTATGTTACACTAACTACATTATGTGAACTGGGTTAAAATTACTTTGACAGATAATGTAATCGAAGTTATGTAAATATGATTTAAAACAAAGGAAATTAAAATGACAAGTAAGATAATGTCAAAAATTGTAAATACAGATCACTTTTGTGTTAAGTGTTGAAGAGAACCAGTCGTTTTGTTCTTATTTTTAAAAAGGAGATTAAATATTAATAATTTCTTACAAAATCAGAAGTGAGATTTGTAAAAGGAAAAAAATATAAAATAAATAAGCTTATTTTATGTTAATACAATAAAATATACTTTAATGATTTATGAATGCATATAATTTATATGTTAAATCCGGTTGTATATTAGCAATCCTTACTTTAATTTCAATTTTGAGATAATATAAATAAAAGTAAGCATAATTATAATCTGATTTAACAAATATTTTGAAAAAAAAAAGTATAAGATTAGAAAAAAAAAAAAAAAACGTAAATGGAGTCACATGTCAAGTTCTTTTTGAAGAACGCAACAGTACCGCAACTGAAAGAAAAATTGGATAGTATGGGTTTGGATTCTACTGGATTAAAAGCTGCTCTTAAACTTCGCATTGAAGAAGCCATGGCATCTTTATCGGCAGGTGAAATAAATGCTTATTTTCCTAATCAAGTGACTCTTGACACAAATAGCATAATAAGTACAGATATTGAAGTTAACGCTGATTTGGACAAACAAATAGAAGTATTGAGAATGCAATTAAAGAAAAAATAAGAAATTTTTTTTTTACAACTGCAAAGGAAATTGTCCGAACTTGTCGCTGAAGAAAATGAAAAAACATGTGCTTCTGGGTTTAATTTTCGTGACATAGAAGAGCTGAATACGTTCAGTGGGGATAATAATTATTGTATTTCAAAATGGATTACAAATTTTGAAGAACTATGTGAAATGTTTAATTTAGATAATCGATCAAAATTTATTTGCGCCAAACGTTTAATGACGGGAACAACAAAATTATTTTTAAAAACAAAAGTTACTAAATCATGGATTGAGCTGAAGTGTGAACATTTAAGAGAATTTTCCAAAAGAGTCACTAATGCAGATGTTCACTGGGAATTAAAAAATCGAAAAAAAACTAAAGAAACATGTCAGACGTATGTTTTAAAAATGCAGGAAACTGCGTCTCTTGGAGAAATTGATGAAGCTGACCTAATCCAATATATTGTGGATGGAATTACAGATACTTATGTCAATAAAATTTTTTTGTATAACGCTAATATAATAGAAGACCTGAAGAATTCTCTCACAAAATACGAGAAGTTAAAATTAAAGCGGACAATAAGTGAAGCTGTTAAGTTTGGTAACAAGGAAAAGTTCTCAGGGCGTCCCTCAGTTAAATGTTTCAATTGTAACGAGGTGGGCCATACAGCCAATTTATGTCAAAAACCGAAACGACCAAAAGGATCCTGTTTTGTTTGTGGTGAAGTTGGGCACCGTACAAATCAATGTCCGAAATCTAGGCAGAATCCAGTAATGGTTTTACAGGATGAAAATGATGTGTACTTAAATGGTAGAGATAAATCCAGGAATGAAAAAGTTTTATACAATGAGTACGTATTTCCGATAAAATACCAATTTTGCAACTATGAGGTATCTCTATTGACCCTTGTTGATTCTGGTAGCGCTAGTAGTTTTATTCAGGAGTGCTTTGTGCCACCATATTTAATAAAAGAAAACAACTGTGTAGGAACAGATGAAGTTTCTTTCGTGGGAGTCAATAATAGTAAACTAAATATTGTCGGTAACATTTCGCCGGCTGAGTACTTAAGTGTTCAATACAATACATCGGGTAATTTTTTCGTTTTTTGACGTATATCTACTAATTTTTACATGCTCTTTTCAAATCTTTGATCAGATTTGTTCTATCTCTAATAGTTTTTGAAATAGCGAAATTGTCGTTTTGTTCAATATCATACAAATACTCAAATTAATATCTTACCTTTAATGCTTAAGTGTCCAAAATGCAAAATTTGTATGAAATTGAACAACTAAGCATTAACAATTTTTTTTTAAATTGTTATGCTTAAGTGTCTAATATTAAAATAAGTGCTTAAATGTTGTATATTATATGGCAAACCAACGATTAACACAGACATACACTTTTATATCTAGTATAGTATGTATTCATATTCTAATCTAATATTATTATATAATACTAACATAACTTCAAATTCAATGTATTCTATGTATATTGAATTTGAAGTTATATATTTACATCGTTTGATTTGAGCATGAGTTAGACGATGAACGCACACTTATTAATATTTTACCCAGTAGTACGTTTTGTATCGTATTCGTATGTATTCTTATTTTATATTTGTTGTATGTATGAATTGTATTCTCTTCAATGTATTTTCAATATATCATAATATTTAATCATAATATTTAATCGGCTTATTTTTTCCCATACAAATATAAACATCCTTTTTTAGAACAAACTATTTGACCAATTTTAATGAAACAACAACCAAAAGAAAGGTTTTTTTTGTTTTCATAGGACAATCATATTTTTTTTTAAGAATATTTCGTTTTTTCAGGTGAAAATCCGTCTTTAATTTAACGTAAATTTGAATTTAACGGTCACGCTTTTAAAAGTTGAGGCTCATGACTCTAATATTATGCGCCGACTTTCTGTGTAAATGTAATTCATTTTCGGTTTTAACGCAGCTAAATCTAAATCAAAAGATTATATGCGCCGACTTATGTCTTTCTTTTTTTTATTTAGTTCAATTTTCAATGAACAAGGAGATTTAAATTTTTTTAAAATTTTTTTTTGTTTTTGTTTTTTCTTTATCTTAAAAAGTGAACGAAAAAAAATGAGTTCTCTCGAAATGAAAGCAATACATTTGGTTTATACAGTAGTTTTCATTTATAACGAACTCGGTTCAATTTTAATTATAATAAACGTAACACTTTTTGCCAATGAATTAAATTTTACCTAAAAATGTAAGTTGTTTATTACATTTATATTTTTTTTATTTAAACTTATTATATCTAAAAATGTTGCTTGGTGATTATTTTAGTATTTTTATATATATTTTTGAATTTAAAAAAAAATCATAATAACGTATCAAAAATACAAAAAAAATTTCATTACAAGAAAAAGCAAATATACATCTATAAACATAGAGGTGAGGCTGACACATCAAATAAAAATCTAGCAAATAAGTTCAAAGTGCCCATTCTAGAATTAGCACAATCTACAATGTTCAATTCTTATACTAATTTTTCAAAATTCACAGCATTTTTTTAAAACGACATTTGTTTATCACGACGAATATTTTCTGTCTCTTCATGGTCGTTATAAGCGAGCTTTACTGTATTTTTTTTTTTGCTATATGTTTGCAGAAACAAAAAAATTACATTTCTTAGGAAAAATTATGTGTTCTTTAGGAATCAACCAGAATAAATGCATACGGCGTGCAGTTTCTGTCAAAAAATTTTGAAATAAGTAGGTATGTTATGTACTGTACTTCGGAATTTAAAATTTTAAAATTTGACAAAGCGTATAAAAATATTGTAATTGTTTTTTCTGATGTTGCTACGATTAAGTTTTCAAAATAAAATATTTTAAAATAATATTTTTTTTTAAAAAAACATACATTCCAAATAATTGAAAATACCTATAATATGTTCGCAAAAAAAAACTAAAAAATAATCTTCAACTGAAATAAAAGTTGACGTATAATTTCTGTCAAAAAATTTACAAATAAATAGGTACATGAATTTACATGAGAGCTGTTCGAAATGAAAGCAATACATTTGGTTTATACAGTAGTTTTCATTTGTAACGAACTCGGTTCAATTTTAATTATAATAAACTTTACACTTTTTGATAAAGATTAAATTTTACCTAAAAATGTAAGTTTTTTATTACATTGATATTTCTTTTATTTAAACTTATTATATCTAATAATGTTGTTTGGCGATTAATTAAGTGTTTTTTATTTAGTTTTGAATATAAAAACAATCATAATAACGCATCAAAAATACAAAAAAAATTTCAATAGAAGAAAAAGCACTATACATAGGCTTGAGGCTGACATCAAATAAAATGTTAGCAAATGAGTTGGAAGTGTCCATTCTAGAATCAGCACATTCTACAATGTTCAAGTCATATACTAATTTTTCAAAATTCACAGCATTCTTTTAAAACGACATTTGTTTATTACGACGAATATTTTCAGTCCCATAATGGTCGTTATAACCGAAAAGTACTGTATTTTGTTTTTGTTTGCAATTTATTATAATACAGTAGGTACTAAAAAAAAAATTTTTTGTAAATCGTAAATTGTGGTTGCTTTTTGTTAAGTTTTTTGTAAAATTAAAAACCGAATTCTGAAATATGCAGAAACTTAAAAAAAAAAATAATATTTATTAAGAAAAATGATTTGTTTCTTATGGATCAGAAAAAATCAGCATGTACGGCATTCAGTTTCTGTCAAAAAATTTTGAAATAATTAGTAATGTAAAAAAATTTACATGAAAGCATACCCGACGTTTTAAATTTTAAATTTTAAAATTTCAAAATTGACAAAGTGTATAAAAATACATATTGTAATTGTTTTTTCTTATGCTGCTGCGATTAAATTTTAAAAATAAAATATTTTAAAATAACATTTTTTTTTAAATTATTTAGTTTAAAACATACAAATATTCAAATAAATTAAAAATACCTACAGTACAATATGTTTGCAAAACTAAAAAAATTATCTTTCTCAAAAAAAGTTATTTGTTCCTTAGGTCCTAACCTAAATAAAAGCGCGCAGCGTATAATTTCTGTCAAAAAATTGAGAAATAAATAGGTTCATAAATTTACATTAGAGCAGCGAAAATACGCGTAACGCAATGTACTGTATCTCGGATTTTTAAAATTTACATATATTGACAAAATGTATAAAAATATTATTATTGGTTTTTCTTATATTTCTAATATTATGTTTTAGAAAATAATATTTTTTTACAATAATTTTTATTAAAAAGATGTTTTTTATTTTGAGGATTCAAAATACCTATAATATGAAATTAAAAATATTTTTTGTAGGTACTAAATTAAAACATTCAAATAAATATTTTTGATAAATTAAAAATTGTACGCGCATATCGATTTACCGATAATGGATATGTAGACAGACGTATTGACGTACTGCCGTATAAAAATTGTACGTCGTATGTTTTGATTTCATTCTAATAATTGAAAAGTTTATTTCACACTTTCAACACCGAATAATGTTTTTTTATAATTAAAAAAACTATTTTTAGATTTACTTTGACAAAACGAACGAATTTTATATATCAAAAAGTGTACATGAAGATTATATAGGCGTAGTTTGTAAATGGAACGCTAATTTTTGTTTCAGGAGTACATAATTGTCAGATTATCATCATATATATATTTGACATTTTAAAACTACCTGTCATTTGAGAAGTTAATTATATTTAATAGTATTTAAATATTAATAAAGTGGAAAAATTAAGGTTTCTGGCTGATATAAAAATATAAAGAATATTTTTTAAAATGGAAGGGGGTAAGTGCTTATTGGTTATCAAATAAAAAATATGATTTAACATAACCTATTCAAGAGAATTTTAATTAAAGCCATCTACCGGAAATTATTTATCTACTCTGTCATATACTCTTTTACAAGGGCTCAAGTAGCTGGCAATAGTTGAGAGTAGAAAAGAGTTTACTCCTCTTAAAGGAATAAAAGCAATAATATTTATTTGTTTTAAGAAACTTATGAGTCATGGCTCATGACCATGTATAGAAATATATTTTTGTCAATAAAAAACTTAGGAAATATAAAATAAATAAACTAGACAAAAAGGTATAAAGTAAACTAAGCAATTCAGAATCATTTTTCGCATGTTTTCAGAACTTTAAATAGGCATACATTTGTAGTAAAAATTGTTTGTACTAAAATGTTTAGAAAAAAGAACAGTTTGCTATATGAAGGACAGCATTAACTCGAATTTTGGGTTCTTGACTTCAATAAATATATGTATATGTTTAGAAATATGTATTTATTAGAATAATATTTATATGTATTTAGAATTTTAATTTAATTTAACTGTACCAATTTATCCTCTCTTTAAAGCGGCTTAAGCTATAGAAATAAAACTCAAAAATCGGTACTTAACAACCTTTTAATAATTAAGAAAAATTATAAATTTTTTTAAAGCAAATTTCAAGCGCAAGAACTGTTGACAAGACTGTTGGCATAATTTTTATTATGTATAGTCTAATATAATTTACACAAAACGAATTTTATATGTTAACTTAAAAGCAAAAATAGCTCGAATTTCGAGCACAGGGCGATACTAGTTCTAATTTATATTATAATGAAATTAGTTTTTTTTGAACAATGAAAGGGTATGAATGTAGGTCATCTTCTATTCGAAAATAATTATGCAAAATTTTGAAAGGTACCTACTTAGATTGTTTGTTTTTAGAATTTAGATTTTTATACGTAATTGTTTAGCATTTTTAATTTTGTATGAACTTTTATTTTATTTTATTCAGTAAAAGTTAATTCAAAATTAAAATGTTTTCGTTTTTAAAAAAAACTCATACACGTTATTAATTTATAATCTCTGTTATAAAGGGAATCATCCGTAGCTCCGTCGGTATCTTCTTCGCTGCAGAATATTGATATAGACTCTTCAAGTGGCTTAAGCATTTTGCGGGATGATTCTATTGCTGATCCCAATTTCGTGCCATCAGATGAGGAAATTTTAACAGGAAAAGAAAATTTAATTGAAAATAATGAGGAAGAAGGACCATCGTTTTTAAATACACCCCGCTCTGTATTAGATACTGGTAAAAAACCAAAGAAAAAAGTTGCCACACCAGAACAATGGAAGAGAAATGTTCAAAAACGATTACGGGAGCAAGGAAAACAATACATCACCCGAAGCGGTAAATTCATTCCAGCCAAGAAAGTTCTTAAATCCAAATGTGACAAAGATTGTAATTTTAATTGCAATGTGTATTTTAATGAAAGTCAAAGAGAAGAAATAAACAATTATTTCTGGACTTTGAATGATGCAGAAAAAGAACATTTTTATGGAAAATATATAAAAATTCGGTCTCCAAAACGAATAGTATCTAATTCAAGAAAAAAAATTTCTTACAAATATTATTTACCGTTAGGTGTTAATAAGCAAAACGTTTGTCAGTTTACTTTTTTATCTATTTTAAATATATCGGCACATAGAATTTATTATTTTTTCCGTAATAATTTCAATAAAAACATTGGACAACCTATTGCTTCGTCGAAAGGAAAACACATAAAAAAGAAAGTTCCTGAAGATGATATTTCAAAAATTCGACAACACATTAAAAAATTCCCATGTGTTGATTCACACTATATCCGAGCAGATTCAGAAAAACAATACTTGGATCAAACATTAAATTTAAGCAAAATGTACAATTTATATAAAAGTGAAAATTCTGAAAATCATGTAAAATTACACATGTACAGGAATATTTTCAATACTGAATTTAATTTGGGGTTTTTAAAACCGAAAAAGGATCAATGTGATGTTCATTTAAAATACAGAAATGCTACAAATCCGACTAATGCTGAAATTAAACTTTTTAATTTACATGAAAATTTCAACGAGAAAGCGAAATTAAGAAAACATGCTGATAAGGAATATTGTTCAAAGAATAAAGATACTGTTCTTGTGTGTTACCGACCGGACAAGCTTCAAATTTTTACTACAAACGAAAATTTAACACATAATTTGACTGGTCATTGTAGTATTAATAAGAAAACCTACTATGCTATATGGTACGAAACTTTGAGTGGTCGTAGTGGAAATGATTTGGCTAGTGCCTTAGTAAAAATTTTAAACGCTATTCTTTTAGATATTCCATATATTAAACATTTCATTTTATGGTCAGCTGCGTGTGTCCCACAAAATAAAAATAGAGTCACGTCATTTGCTTTATTAACATTTCTGGAAAAGAATAAACAAATAAAAACTATAGTTCAAAAATACTCAGAACCTGGCCACTCTACAATTCAGGAAATAGATGCAGTTCACTCTGTTATAGACCGTCACTTAAAAAAGATCAGTGTTGGCAGTCCCGTATCACTTATTAAAAATCTGAAAACAATGAACTACGAAAAGGTTAATTTAAAAATTTTACAATGTTTGCCAATAGATTTCTATAATTATAATGCGGCTAGTTTACCATTAAATTTTTCAGCTGTTAAATACACTAAAGCTCGGGAAATTTTTTATAACTCGATGGATTTAGGTCGTGTAACATACCAAGAAGATTATGGGGAATATGCTGAAAAAAAAATTATTTCAATTTTTCAACGAAATTTAAGAAAGAAAAAAAACATACAAGATACACTTCCAAGTGCCATGCGTTTATCGAAACCTGGTACGCTTTCAAAGGAAAAAATTAATGATATTGTATCAATGTTCGATTATATACAGCAAGAAGATATTGCATTTTATAAGGCAACCTTAAAATTAAATTAATTAGTGATATTAAAAATCGAATTTAAAAAAGGCTGAACTTTGAAAAAGTTAAATATACAAAAATATTAAATATTATTATAATAGATTTTTTTGAAATATTAATAATATTTATAATTTGTTAGAGTTTTAAGACTTTTCTTTTATAGTTAAAGCATGAAAATGGCGGTTTAATTTTTATTAATTTAGTTTTTTAAAGGCTGGAAAGGCTGTTTAATTTTTTAATTTAGTTTTTAAAAACCTGGAAGGCTGTTTAATTTTTTTGATTATTTTTATTTATTGTTAACTATTTGAAGTTTTTTATTAGTATATTATCATCTTATGTTCTTATTAATATTATAGTTTACTTAAAAAAATATATCATATTTTGTGTTAAATTTTTGTTTTACTTTTCTATTGAAAACTGTTGGACTTGAGGTCTTAAGTGTTCAATTCGCCTTTGATATTGGACACTAAAATAACTTTTTTTTTTTTTATTTAGCATCTCCATACATTTGTGTCCAATATGCATTTGTGTCGATTTTTGCAAATTACAATTTTGTCAAAAACCATTAACGTATTATTCGATTTGATAAGTATTATTTAAAAGTCAATAAAACACAGATTAATAAAATGCAGGTCACATTTCATTACTTTGAAAGGAACCAATGTAAAAGTAATTTCAAAGTTTAAAATTCGTTTTTCTCCCATTTCAATCTTCTGCATATTGGACACTTAAGTTTTCAGCCGGCGATTAGTTGTAGGTATGTTTAAATTTCTGAAAAATTAAATATTTTAATTTTATTTTAATTTTAAATTTAATTTTTATTTTTATTTTAATTTTGTATGTAAAAAAGAACATTTCGATACGTTTCTGGAAGAATGTACTAAGCGACAAAATGCCAAAATTTCATTTTTAAATTATTTACATAGCTTGTACTAAGCGCCTTATTCTGGCAAAATTTCATAGTTTTGCAACATATACAAAAAACGTTATAAACACCATAAAAAAATGCTAACCGACAGTTTGAGCCAAAATCAACGTAATAATATTAAAAATATACTAAACGACAGAATAACAAAACAAGCAATTAAAAAAAAATGTTGTTTAATACAAATTTCACCCATATATGTCGCTTAGATTTTCTAAGTTTGTTGCTTAGCACATAACGGGATTCAAAATCGATACATTTTTTTCGACTTAGTATGCATTGATTTTTTTTCAACATGTTTTATTTTGAATTTGTCAACAAGTTTATTATTCAGTTTGAAAATTTGATTCAGTTACAAAGAATTCAATTGATAAAGTGCATAATATTTTTATTTTTTGTGGGAATATTAAAATAATTCGTGACTAATAATATTGTTAACGTAATTTAATATTTTAAAATGACTGATATCTCAGATTCACGAGGAAAACGTATGGTAAAGTTAGTTTTGAAAACTTAATAAAACAGCAGAGGTAAGTTGGTATATAAATTAACTTTAACAACCAAAATTATTATTATTATTATTACATTATTATGAAATTTACCACAAATAGTGTTTCCAAACGAATAATCGAGTAACCGAGTAATCGTCTATTTTCAGATATTTTCCATTATTCGGTTAACCGGATAATTTCGTCGAGTAACCGAGTAGTTACTTTAGATATAATTTTTTTTTCTAGCTAAAAATATCAGAAGTTATGATATTGGTTGCTATAGTAACATTAAATATTTTGTATTTTTCTTAACTGTAAGATTTTTTTTTCTAGTTTAAGAAATTGTATTTAATTCAGTGAAATGTTTTACACTTTTACGCGCTAGTTACATATGTTACACATATGCCACATTATTATTCGCAACAACACGTGCTTAGTACCAAAAGTTCATCAACATAAAATAAATTAGCTTAATTTGCACTTTGTAATGTTAGTAAACTTATATTAGAACTTTAATTTGTAAATTTCCAAAATTATGAAATAATTATTAAAATTAAATTTAAATTATAAATATCATATTACCATATTTTTCCCAGATTGTAAAATAGCTTATAATGCAACTTTGAAATTATAAATACAGGTAAAAATCTAAAATTGAATCAATTAATATTGTACTTGAAGACAAATCGGTTAAATTAAATAAAGTTATTTTCTTTAAACAAAAATAATTATTTTTTTTGACTTGTCTGATAACGCACAACGTAACTGGCGCAGTCGGTAGGATCAGGTGACGATCGTTTATCAGTGTTTCGCTTAATTAAATAAAAACTTAGGATTCCAGACGTAGTTAAAGACTTACCTGGTTTCGACGGAAACCCAAGATTACTATTTGATTTCATCGAAAATGTGGAAGAAATCTTAGAACTTTCAACTTCTGTTGATGGGTCGCCTTATGCGAAAATTATTCTTAGGGCTATTAGAAATGAAATAACAGGACAAGCAAACGAAATTCTGAATATGTATTGGACTCCCTTAATGTGGGAACAAATTAAAGGCAACTAAATACTTCACTATTTGGATAAACGCAACGAAACTTCTCTAATTAAAGATTTGCACAATTTAAGGCTGGGAAATAAAACTGTCGAGAACTTCTATAGTGAGGTCATTGAAGTTCAAGCGACTATTTGTAACCACATACAAATTCACGAGAATAACCACAACGTTATAAATGCTAAAAAAGCATTATATAACGAAATGTGTTTAAACGTTTTTCTCTCTGGGTTGAAAGAACCAATGGGTTCAACAATTCGGGCAATGAGACCAGAATCATTGTCTATCGCCTTTTCTTATTGTGTTAAAGAACACAATATATTCTACAATAAAAATAACTTCAATAATTTTTCATCACAAGCTCCAACTTCAAATAGGACCGTACAATAACCCAACAAAGGACGATTACCAATTTTAACAATAGGTTCCCATAAAATACTAACCCACAAAACGGATTCAACTTTAATAGAAACAATAACAACAACAACCTTAACCAAAATAGTAATTTTAGGAACAATAACTTTAATCAAAACAATCAAAGAGTAGAACGAATGGATACCAACCCAGCTCCAAACAACATACATTTTAGACAACAACAAACAAATGAAAGAAATAACAACATTGTGGATGACGCAAATTTTTGGTCAAAAGCCTACATGAACCAGTCGGGTACATAGATTTAAACCGCCATGGATATATCTTACCTTATATAGAAATATTTTTATCCCCCATAGAAAGACCATTAAAATTTTTAGTAGATACAGGAGCTTCATCCTCCTTGATAAATCCTAACTTAATTAAAGAAAAGTTTTTGAAAGATTCCCAACCTACCACAATAGTTACAGCTTTCAATAAACATATTATAAATAAAGAAACTTACCTTAATTCATTTAAAGAATTCAATCAACCGGGTCAATTAAAATTTTTAGTCTTTCGATTCCATGATTATTTCGATGGACTACTAGGTCTAGATATCCTTACAGAACTAGGAGCTAGCATTGATTTAGTAAATAAAAAACTGATTACAAAAAATGCAGAAATCAAACTTAATTTTAAGCCCAACTTTATGTCACAAAAATACCAAATTCCTGGTAAATCCAAATTAATAGCAAAACTTCCAGTAGATATAGAGAAGGATGATATATATATACCAAATACCGAAATTTCACCTAACCTTTTTATAACAGAAGGACAAAACTGGTATAGTCTTGTAGAGGTTACTAACCAGTCCAATAATGAACAAATTTTATTTTTAGAACAACCTCTAAAAGTGGAAAAAAGCAATAAATTTTGTGAAATCAATAATTTTAATATAGGATGTAGAGCTGACAAAAATATCTCGCGTAAAGAAATTTTTGATTTAATTCAAACTTGCCATCTGAACAGTTATACGATATTTGTAAAGAATATGAGAGAATATTTTTTAAAGAAGGAGACATACTTACGTTTTCGAACCAAATTAAACATTATATAAACACAAGTGACGATACCCCTATTTATACAAAATCATATCGTTATCCTTATATATACATAAGGAAGGAATTCAAAAACAAATAACCGATATGTTAAATCTAGGGACAATAGTGGGAAACAAAAATGGCGTTTAGTTATCGATTACCGAAAACTAAACGAGAAAACGATTAGTGACAAATATCCCATACCCAACATTAACGAAATACTCGACAAATTGGGTAAATGTATGTATTTTTCTACGCTCGATCTCGCTAGTGGATTCCACCAGATAGGGATGAATAAAAAAAATATACAAAAAACAGCTTTCTCTGTGGATGGAGGGCATTATGAATATATAAGAATGCCTTTCGGTTTAAAAAACGCTCCATCAACCTTTCAAAGAGTGATGGATAATGTTTTACAAGATATGATTGGTAAAATTAGCTTAGTATATTTAGATGATATTATCATCTTTTCGACCTCACTGCTTGAGCACACAGAAAATTTAAAAAAGGTATTTAATAGACTTCAACAAGCAAATTTTAAAGTACAGTTAGAGAAGTGTGAATTCATGAAAAAAGAAATTGCTTTCTTAGGTCATGTTGTAACAACACAAGGTGTTAAACCTAATCCGGACTTCAAGCAATTAAAGATTTTCCAATCCCACGTACACAAAAAGAAATTAAATCCTTTCTGGGTCTTCTCGGTTATTACCGAAAATTCGTTAAAGATTTTGCCAAATTAACAAAGCCTCTAACTGAGTGCTTAAAAAAGGGAAAAGGGTAGAACTTACTGAGATATATGTAAAAACTTTTAATTTATGTAAAGATCTGTAATAAACGATCCAATACTACAATTTCCAGATTTTTCAAAACCGTTTATAGTGACAACTGATGCGAGTAACTTTGCAATAGGGGCTGTCCTTTCTCAAGGCACTGTGGGCAATGATAAGCCAATCTGCTTCGACAGCTGTACCCTAAACGATTCAGAACAAAACTATTCCACGATCGAAAAAGAATTATTAGCCATCGTATGGGCAACGAAATACTTTCGCCCATACTTATTTGGTCATAAATTCACTATAGTTACGGATCACAAACCTCTGATATGGTTGATGAACCTTAAAGAACCTAATTCTAGGCTCGTAAGATGGAGGTTAAAATTAGAAGAGTTTGATTATAATATAGTATATAAAAAAGGAACACTTAACGCAAATGCTGATGCTTTAAGTCGTATAAAAATCACAGAATGCAATATTAATGAAACAGAAAATTTAGAACAAAATGCAAATATAATTCCAATTTCTGAAAGACCGCTAAACGAATTTAACTTACAAATAATTTTAGATAAATCTGATAAAAGACCTTTCATACAACTTAATAATCCTTTTAGAAACAAACAAAGACGTACAATTCATATGCCAAACTTTACTGAACAAAATCTAATAAATATTCTTAAACAATATCTACCTTTTAATAAATTATACAGATGATGAAACATTTCAATTAGTACAACGCGTTTACTCAGAAAATTTTTCAAATTCTAAAACTTTTAAATTAATTAGATGTATAGAAATCTTAAAAGACGTAACGAATAATGACGAACAGGATAAATTAATATCAGATTATCATAATAACAGTAACCACAGAGGTATTAACGAAACTACCATGCAACTTAAAAGAGAATATTATTTCCCTCTAATGAAAGAAAAAATAACCAAAATATTAAATAATTGCCAAACTTGCCAATTAATGAAATACGATAGAAATCCACCAAAGCTAACTTTTGAAATTCCTAAACAAGCCAAAAGAGCATTAGAAATTGTTCATACCGACATCTATATCGGTCAACATCACATACAACACGACTTAAATTAGCAGAATTAAGACATAAACTAGACATATTAAAATAAAATTTTAGAAGGAAAAAGGGGACTAATAAACGGACTTGGAACAATTATTAAAACTATTACAGATAATATGGACGCTACTGACGCCAAACAATTAAATGAACAAGTTGAAAAATTATATTGAAATCAATTGATTATTAAAAATAATATTAACAAAGAAATTTCTGTCAATAACCAAATGATTGAAAGGTTTGAGAATATAACAAGCCATATAAATATACAACAAAATATAATTCAAACTTATTTAAAGTTACAATTAGAAAACATGGAGAATAATATTAACCCGAATTAGCCCTGCGTTGCCATATGGCAACAGTTAACACATGGTTGTTTTTATCTTATTAAAATAAAAACGGTTATTTTAATTAAAGTCAAATTGCATTTTTTTCCATAATATGAATGTGCTTTCCCACAGTGTGCCTTGAAATTAAATTGACATTATTAAAAATAGTATTGTTTAAAGTTTTATTTTAGTAAAAAATAAAAATTGTAAAAAATGGATTACCTAAAAAAGTAAGTTGAATTTCTTATAAATATTTAATCGTAATTATTAAATTTTATTTGTGGATAGTTATTGTAATTATATGTAGTTAGTTTTGAACTAAAAACTTTTCAGTTCAAAAAATATTTTGTATACATTTTTTTCATTTATATTTGTGTGTTGCCATATGGCTACGCTGGACTAAGTTCTACATAAAGTTATTCCACATACATTTTGTTCAGAATCTATTATTATATGTGATTTTTTTTCGGTTTTGTAGAAAATTATTACTAAAAGAAGCATTAGATTATTTGGATGAAATTTTATCGGATGATGAAACAGATTTACCTAAATGTATTTATATTGAACCTCCGAATGAAACTGGAGATTTGAGCGGTGAAGAAGATGAAACTGAAGATGGTGCTGCAAATCCTGACAACGTTTGTGCCGGGCAGTTAAAAGAAAATTGCGAAATAGTATTCTCCAGCGGGAAACGACTATTTTCAGATTTACAGGCAGATGAAATAGAAGAACTCGAAGAAGTCAATAACATTACACCAGATAATGTCCTTCTTGAAAATGAAAGAAAAGCATATAGAAAAACTATTTTTCCACCGTTTTCTAAATATGATGTAACAAAATTTCAATGGGCCGACGACTTTTCAGAACCACGAATTCCTATTTTTCCAGAGTCAATTATAATGATTGTGAAGGACTAAAACCACATCAGCTATTTGAAAAATTTTTTGATAATACATTAGTTGAACTAATTTTATCAGAGCCAACTAAATATGCAATATTTTGAGGCAAGCTGGATCCAAAAATTACTAAGGAACTAAAAGTGTATTTAGCAGTTTTAATAATTAGTGGGTATTCGGTTCAATCTCGTTGCGAATCATACTGGTCGAGCGAAAATGATTTACGAAATGAAATGATTTACCAGTCGATCCGAAAAAATCGTTTCAAGGTAATATCACAGTTTCTTCATTTTGCAGATAACAGTAAAAGTGATCCCAAGGATAAAATGTGGAAATTACGACCTATAACAGATTATTTGAAAAAACAATTTTTGAAAAATTTTCATGCGGAACAAAATCTCTCATATGATGAAAGTATGATAAGTTATTTCAGTCGCCACGGGTGCAAACAATTTATAAAGGGTAAACCTTTAAGGTTTGGATATAAAGTATGGTCCCTGTGTACTCAGTTGGGATATTTAGTAAATTTTGAAATTTACCAAGGAAAAAATCCCCGGTCAAATGTTTTACATGAGAATAATTTTGGAAAATGTATTGCTCCTCTATTCAATATGCTAGAAGATTTTGACGATGTTATCCGCAATTTACCATTTTCATTTTTTTTTGATAATTTATTTACTGGTTTTCCTGCATTGACATATTTGAAGTCTTTGGGATACAACGCTACAGGTACTATACGAGAAAATCGAGTACCTAAAACTTGTCCATTGCCGCAAAAGAAGCATTTAAAAAACAAAAAACGAGGTTATATATGTGCTGTAAATATCAAGGATGTGGATATTTGCCTAACAAAGTGGGTTGATAATTCAGTTGTAAGTGTTGCTTCAACATTGTATGGGAAACATCCAGAAACTAATGCGCAGAGATATTCTTCAGCTCTTAAAACAAAAATTTCAATTCCACGTCTATTTGCAATTGCCCAATATAATAAGTACATGGGGGGCGTCGATAGAATGGATGAAAACATCAGTTTATATAGAGTTGGAATTAAAGGTAAAAAATGGTGGAACAGCATATTTACCTGGCTTCTTGATGTATCAATACACAATGCTTGGCAATTGCATAGAGTCCATAATTCAGAAATGCGTCAATTAAAATTTCGCAGACAAATTGCTACATATTATTGTGGTCATTACGGTACCCAGCCACTATCAACAGGAAACAGAAAACGTAAAAATTCCCTTTCCGAAACTTTACGCTATGATAACACTGGTCATTATGTAAATCATGTGAAAAAAAAGAAGATGTGCTGGCGATAATTGTAAAACAATTGGCAGAACTATATGCATTAAATGTGATAAAGGATTATGCATACACTGCTTTGAATCGTATCACAAGCAATAATATTGTATTCCATTATTTAAACGTTTTTTATTATTAATTTTTCTATCATATTGTTTATTTAAATACATAAAATTTAACTCTTTGAAATTTTTTAACATACTGTGGATTAATATTTTCTTTTTGTACTTTATTATTCTGTTCTTCTATTTACTTGATATAATAACATTGAAATAAAAAAATTGTCTTTTTCAACATATAAAAATATGTGTTTCATATAATTTTTTTTCCAATACACAGCCCAGCGTTGCCATATGGCAACATGCCCCCCTGAGAGCAGGGCGGACTCATGACCAAATGACCAACTCATGATCAAATATGTTGATTTACTCAGGACTAACACTTTTTACAAAAAATAACCTTAGATTTAAAAAAAAAATTAATCTGGCCCGATTCGGGTTAATACAAGCAGGGATATAATTAGACAAGCTCAATTTTTAACACAAATAAACTATAATATTGATTTACTAAATAACCATTTAGGCAATTTAGCTGAAGCAATAGTTCTTGCTAGATTAAATATAATCTCAAAACAAATTTTAAATTCTGACGAACTAACTGAAATATATCATTATCTTAAAAATCAATCTATAACTATAATTTCAAAGGAACATGTTTACGAACTTCTCGGTTTACAAGCTTTTTATAGTAATAATAGCATAATTTTTAATATCAAAGTACCAGTATTTTCTCAAAATATATATTCCTTTTTTCATATAATTTTGTTATTAAATATAAAAACTATATTCAATTCTTTGACAAACCGTGTCCTAAAATCGACGACAACTACATATGTAAAAGCTCATCTCTTTAAGAAACATACAATTCGAAATGCATCAATGACATCTTAAGCAACAAGGCCGCAAAATGTGATTTCAAACAAATTATTCAAATACCAGAAATTCTACAACCAGAACAAAATTATATTCTGTTAATCAACCAACCAGAAACACCAATTAACACCACTTGCGAATTAAATAATTTCAAAATAAAAAATACCCAACTAATTCACTTCAATAATTGCACCGTAAATATTAACAACATAACTTACCAAGATAACCTAAAAACGTACTGGGATGACATACACATATTCCCACCAGCTTTCATAAAAATTAACCATTCAAAATTAATTGAAGATCCAAAACTACAACAACTTAAAAACTATCACCTCAACAATAAAACAGCAATAGAAATACTTCAATAACAAAAATAATTTCATCACATCAGGAATCATCCTAATCATAATATTCATCTTAACAATAAATCTGTTGTACTTTATCAAAAACATTCTTAGGAAGAAAAACAACATTTTACCTATTACAATCAAAGAAATTTCAAATACACCGAAAATAAAACTTTTCTGGCCGACACTTCATTCTTAAGGGGGAGGAGTTACATATGTTACACATATGCCAAATTATTATTCGCAAAAACACGTGCTTAGTACCTAAAATTCATAAACATTCATCAACATATGGTTCACCCTATGTGAACTATTATAAAAACATTTTCACATAAAATAAATTAGCTTAATTTGCACTTTTTAATGTTAGTAAACTTAAATTAGAACTTTAATTTGTAAATTTCCAAAATTATGAAATAATTATTAAAATTAAATTTAAATTATAAATATCATATTACCATATTTTTCCCAGATTGTAAAAGAGCTTATAATGTAACTTTGAAATTATAAATACAGGTAAAAATCTAAAATTAAATCAATTAATATTGTTATTTTGCTCGAAAATATAATTTATAGATATCCTCTAATCAATAATGGCCACAAACAAATCGAAAGTTTGGGATTATGTCAAAAAATTATCATCAGAAATTGCGCAATGTCAAGTCGATTTATGTACGAATAAGATATCCATTAAAGGTGGTACGACAACTGGAATGATAAATCATTTAAAAAAACATGATATCAGTTTAAAACCTCAAACCTAAAGGAATGTTCAAAATTGTGCTGATGATTCTCTAGGACCAAGCACATCCAAAATACCTAAAGTTAGTAGTATGTTAACATTATCAGTAGAGAAAGAGAATCACTGAAGGAAATTATATCGAAATTCGCAGCAAAAGATGGTATTCCATTTCGTACAATTGTCAAATGCGACGCAATTCGGTGCTTTGTAGACAGTCGTAATAACAAAATGCCAACCAGTGTATCGACTGTTCGAAACCACATTCTAACATTTTTCAAAGAAAAAAAAGCTGAAACTAAGCAAAAAAAAGCTGAAACTAAGCATAATTTAGAAGCCAAAATTAAATCAGGACAAAAATTTACAATTACGGTCGATGAATGGACTGATATCGCTTTAAGAAGATATCTTAATGTCACACTGCAATCTATTTCGAGTCAAATTGTTCTTGGTTTGGTTCCGATTATAGAAAGCTGCACATCTGAAAAAACCGAAGAACTAGTATTCAATCGATTGAAAGAATTCGGAGTAGATTTTGATTCTGACATAGTTGCTTCCGCGCAAGTTACGTATTCGTCTGATAATCCACCTGTTAAAAATACAACAACGTCAGCAATACCTGCTATTATCCAAATAAATTCCATTCCCACAAAAATAACAGACGCTAAATTTGCATTTCCTGTTATTGCCAAATAATAGAATTTATTATTTGCAATAACTTGAAATATATACCAGATTTCAATCTAATTATATTTAATTTATTAACCAATAATTTAAATATAAAGTTAATATCATATTTCGTCTGGAATAATAAAATTACTTCTTATTAAATTGATTATGAAATAATTAAAATACAGTTTCTCACATTAAATATTATTGCTCGAATTACACCAAAAAGTTAAATTTGTTTTTGTAATTAAATTATTATAAAACTAGCTGTTGGCCCGTCACAGAATGACGGAAGGTCAGTTGAAAGAAGAACTTTTTCTAATTAAGAACTATTTCTAATTTCATTATGTACATTATGTTAAAAGTATGTTAAATAAAATTGCAACCGTTGTATTTTGTACAACACATATTATGCTTCAATTCTGGTAATAGATACACAAAAAATAAATAAATGACTTATATAATTTCTTGTTGTATCTTAAAAACTTGATGACGAATAAGTTAGGTAGTTTACTTTTTGTTTGTTTTGTGTTTTATAAAATGTTGGGGTCGTTAGTTCAAATCCCTTCTCGTTATATTTATACCCGTGCATACATATATGACATCGGGTATATTAGATTTGCTCCTCCGTTTGTAACGCATCGATCTAGACGAGCTAGATATAGTGTCAAGGGTACGTATCGGCTCAGAATTGAAAAATTAGTCGATCTAGCTATGTGTGTCTGTCCGTCCGTCCGTCCGTCCGTCTGTGTGTCAGCACGATAACTCAAAAACTAAAAGAGCTACAGTTTTGAAATTTTCACAAAATATTTTTCAATCAATTTCTAGGTTCCCTATTTTTTTTGGTTAAGATCGGACCAAAACTTCAGGTAGCTCTCGAACAGCTAACTTTTTTAACTCCAATATTTTCATACAAAAATTTTAACATGAAGTATTTAACATGAAATTATATGAATTTTGTTTGTTTTTGTTTTTTTGTTTTTTTGTTTTTGTTACAAAAAGTAGATAAAGATTTCGAGTTAGAATTTCATATGATTTAAATGATGCGTAGTTTATTTAAGATAAGCAAAAAAAAAGAAAACAAAGATTTTTTTAAGTAAGTGGCTTATTGATATTGATAGATAATTATGAATATATATGATGAATCATATATGAATATGATGAGTATTATCTATCATGATGATTATTATATGAATGTGATCATATGAAGTTGATTTGGCTTAAGTTTAATATATTCGTGAATTAAAAATTAATTATAAGAGATGGAATTGAAAAATTAGAGCAACAGTTTTGAAATTCACACAAAACATTTTTGGGACATTTTTTAGGTTCCCTATTTTTTTTGGTTAAGACCAGATCAAGGTTTCGGGGAGCTGCCACACAACTTATTTAAATCAATATGAATTTCTTCAAAAGTAATTATACCAGGAAGATGAAAATTACACACGGTTAGTTTTATAATGAATCAAGAACTTATATGAAGTTTCAAAATGTTACGACTTCATTTTCGGGCGGCTGCCATACAACTTTTTTGCACCAATATGAATTTCTTGAAAACTGATTATACTACGAGGATGAAAATTACACACTGTTAGTTATATAATGGATCGAGCACTTATATGAAGTTTCAAAATGTTACGGCCCCGTTTTCGGGCAACTGCCATACAAAGTAATCAATTCGATAACTGTGAATCTAATGAAGCTACGAGGTTAAAATCAAAACTGGGTAACAGATAAAGTAATAGGGCAAGTTAGTTGGCAAAGTTGGACATCACTCGGACCAACTTTTAGGGCGGGCTATTTTTTTTTTTTTTTTTTTGTTTTTAAGCAAAAATTATGGTAGTATAATGGAATTAAAAATTTAATTTTTTTTTTAAGCTAAAATTATGGGATAAAAAGGTAAATTTTTTTTTAACTATTTTACTTTCTTATATTTTTTTTGTAATATTTATAATAGCATAGAGGAAATAAATAACGGTTAGTGGGTATGCACGGGTATCTAAAAGTTGACAAGGGCAACTATAATCTTCCTCGTTTTTTTTAATTTCAATTAATATTTTTTTTTATTTAAGTGCGTACTTGCTTAAATTAAATAAATTAATAAAAGATTTTAAATTTTTTTATAGGTTTATTTTGTTTCAATAATGATCTATTTCTCCATCTACTAATGTTTTGTAAATACATTTTTATAAAATGTTGTTATACATTCTATATTGTTTCCTTTGTTTAGATTCAAATCAAAATACTTGTTTGAAGGCTAACGTTCTATAATGTACCTATTCAACATGCTAAATAATGTATCTATTTATATGTACGTGAAATTGTATTAAATAAATGATGATTTTTGAATTGAGTTTTGCATTATCAAATGCAAATTATAAATTTTATTTGAAATTTTTTTAACATACCTAACCTAACTAAGTTTAAATAAAATCTACTTTGTCTGGTTTTTATGGTGCATTGAACTCAGATATTGTATACCTAAATCCACCTTCCCCACCGTCAGTCGTTACATAATTTTTTTCCATTTTTAACTTTTTTTAAATAGATAAATAATTAAAAGGTTATGAAGGAAGGGATGAGAGATAGATGAGGTAGAGTTGAGAGCGAGAATAGGGGAAACTTTGAAATTACTTTAATACATTACTTGATTTATTTGCTTAAGCAAACCAAGCAATGCATCATAGCGTACATTGGGCTTTCGCCCTTATTTCAGATATTTACTAAAAATTATTAAGACTTACTACACAAATATTCCTGCGAAGCATTGTCTTCTTAGTTTTTATTTACAAAATGTCTTACTATTTATTTAAAATTTCCAGAAAATCTTCTGTGATTTTTAAAACTGAAATGAAATTTTTCATAAACTAATAAGTAAATTTTATTTCAAAAAAAAATTTTTTGTTTTTATTAAAAATAAATAAAATATTTTTTGGCCTGCTTATGATAATTTATGATATTTTATTTTCTAAAATAAAACACATCCAACAAAACATTAATATTTTATTTTTTTATAATTGAACACATCCAACAAAACACATTTAATTGAATGCGTTTGTTACACCTCATTCTAGACAAATATATTAATAATAATAATTATTAAGTGATCATATTACAAAAGTAATATTCAAAATAAGTTGTATAATCAAAATAATGCGTTTTTATAATAATTTTAATAATAAGTTTCTCACGTCCAAAATAGCTGAACTAACATAATTTATAATATAAATAGGACGATAATTAGAATAAGAAATCAATTGGCAATTGTTAATTGTTAATTGTTAATCAAGACCTAAAACGGTCAAGTCATAAAAATTATAATAACTAAAAATAATATTGTTGTGTTAATATTGTAATTGTCTCGTAAACCTAACAATAAAAGTTCGTAAGAAAAATAATAAACAAAGTTAAAACGGTATTTTTATTTTTTTGAGTAAAACATAGTTCAACTACAAAAGTCGCACGATGGGGCAAACGTAATGGTGAAATACGGGCAAAATCATATCAGCTGAAAACCAATTATGCTATAACCACCCTTTTCACCTAGCCGTCATTGAAACTTTTTACTCAAAACATAATGAACCTGGTTATGTCGATGCTACCGAAGATGATGATGTAGAATTTTTTGAAAATGATGAAGACCAAGCTGAATCTAATGAAATAATAGATAAACTGGAAAACGACGATTTTTTACATTCAGAACTAGAAACAGTGGAGCTTCGAACAACACATAAAATCGCGATAGATGAAATGAGAAAAATTATAAAATTCTTTAGAAAATCATCTTTAAGAAGCAAAATTTAAAAAAAATATACTAGCCAATATGGGGGAAATTGTTTACGTTTGCTCTTAGATATAAAGACTAGATGGAGTAGTTTAGTATTGGCAACTGAGCGATTTTTAAAATTAATAAACTCAGTTAATCGTGCTTTGGTCGAGCTAGGGGTAGCGCCTTATAAAAATGATAATATTGAATTGTAAAAAGAAATTGTTTCAATTTTAGAACCGGCAAAAATAGCTGTTTTGGAATTGAGTAAACAAAATTCTAATTTATTGACTGGAGACGCAACATTACTATATGTGTTTCAAGAATTAGAATTGATTAAAACTCCGATCGCGACAGAATTTTGGAATAATTTGAAATCTCAAATTGAAAAACGTCAAATTAAAGAATTGGTTACTCTATTATCATTTCTACACCACGGCGTGTATCCTGAAAATAACAAATTTTTTGAATATTCAACTAAACATAAAGTTAAAGGATTTGCAACAAAAATAATGAACCGTTTATTTCCCAACGATTCTGAAAATTCAGAAAGTTCAAGCAATAATGAAGATGAGGAGCCTGAGTTGCTGCTAAACCCATACAATAACTTACAAAAGTGTATTTCTTCGTTTACAACACCTAAACACCAAAATACCCGAAGTTTAAGTTTGGATAAAGAATGTAACCTGCTTGAAGTAAATAAAGGTAAACGTTCTGAACAACTTGAGAAATTGTACAATGCACTATTGACAATAAAACCAACTTCTACAGCTTCCAAAAGAGTCTTCTCAGTAGCTGGCACTTTGAAGACGAAAATCCGAAACAGAATGAACTCAGAAACCTTAAATGCGCTCATTTTCCTTAAATATTATTTCTTAAATAAATAAAAAGTTATATGTACAATAAATATTTGATATATTCAATAAAATTTAATTAAATTACATGCATAATCAAATCTTTAATTATTTAATTTTAGTTTCGAGTATAATAACCGAGTAACCGAGTACTCGCCCAATTTTTTTTGTAATACTCGAATAACCGAGTATTATTAGTTTTATTGAAAGCTCACCAAATGTTCCATCTCACTGTTGTCGTTCTAGAACTAATCGTACCTAGCTACCATCTGAATTTCATTCTATTTATAATATATTCAGATTATACAAAACTAAACAGGAAGAAATTGGTAAGGATTCAGTTTCAGAAATATCTTTTCGTCGAATTTTTAAAACATTTAACATTGGGATTCAATGTTCCAAAAAAGGATAAATGTAGTTTTTGTGAATCTCATAAAATTGGTGGAGAAAAACAAATAGACGAAGAATCATACTTGCGCCACTTACAGCAAAAGGAACATTCAAAAAAAGAATTTTTTTTCAAAATTTATTGAATAAACAATTGATTCCGCAAAGATATATCGAGGAATATAACGAAATTTTGAATACAAACGGGGGAAAAGAAGATGAGCTGCCAGAAACAGATGTAGAGTTAACAAATTATTAAGTATATCTACTGGTTCAATTTAAAAATATTGTAGTGATTTTCTTTAATTTTTTCAATTTTATTTTTAGAATTCTTTAATTTTTAATTTATGTTTTAAATAAAACTTGAAATAAACTAAAAGACAAAATAATCTTAATTTTTGTATTTTTCTAATAAAGATATATTTTAAGCGACATTTTCCATTATTCTAAGCGACAAAGCTTTAGCAGGAAAAATATATTAAGCGACAATAACTTAGTTTCAACTTAAAATACTATTGTTAGAAAGAGTAAACATTATTTCTAGTTACATTCTCTTTTAAAATCAGTTGATAAATTGATAGAATGTTTTTTCCGTTTTCTGCAAAATTTACCAATTGTCGCTTAGTACATTTCCCAGAAACGTATCGATTTGTAAAAAGAAAAGAATGACAAACGAAACCGAAAGCCCTGGCAGCTAGTGCTTCTAAATAAGTACTGTTTATAATTTGAATTATATTCAATAAAAAATAATAATAATAACAATAATAATTTAAAACTGAACTTTTAGTATTGTAAGGTTAATTCCTAAATTTAAGAATTAAGTAACGAATGTCAACGAATGTTAAAAACGTAACAACATTGAAATAAAATAAAATTTAATTTATGTTTTGTATTTTTAATTCTAAAGTTATTTTAATTTTAATTTAGGTATTTCAGAAGTGATACAATTAAATATCTGGATTTTGTATAAATATACAAATACAAGTAGTCCAAGACAAAACTACAGTCAATATCTAACATTTTTTGTTTTCCAATAAAGATTTAAATTTAAAATCTTTTTAATACTTTAATAAAATTGTATCAGCTTATTATATACATTGTACTATATGAAATTTTTTATAGTTGTTATATAAAAAAATGTATTTAGATTTTTCAGTTCTAAAATTATTCATACATAAGTTAACATACACGGTCGAAAATTTTGGTTTATTTTTTAAACTTTGCTTCAAAAAATCTAGAGAATTCAACTCGGGTATCGAGTACTCGGGTAACTCGGTATTTTTTAACTTTTTTCGAGTACTCGACTACTCAAAATAAGTTAAATCCGATATCGAGTATCAACTTTGGAAAAAATACACTTGTATTATTCAAAATATAAAACAAAAAACCGCAGAAGGCGAAGAAATTAAAATGTGTGTAAAGAAATTTATGTTATTTCTTTAATTTAAATATTTGATGCTACTAAATATTTGGCGTACTCTGCCGGTAGTTACAATGACACATGACATATGTGGAACGTTTGAAATCAGGTGTGTGCATTTTTTTTGCATTTTATCAAGCTGAACAAGGTTAACAAAATCTAAGAAAATAAAATCAAAATAAATCTAGGTTTTAAATAAAATCAAAAAAATTTAAATTAATTAAAAAAGTAAAGGGAATTAGTAAATTGAGGAATTAGCTTTTATTGTCGTTTCTCTATTTACAGGTAAATAGTTATTAAAAATAAAAGTTTCTTTGGTTATTAAAAATAAAGTTCTCTATTTACAGAGCAACACATTTGTTTTTCTTTATTTCTAATTCCTGAAAAAAATTTAGAAGATAGTTCTTATAAAACGACAATATTAGTCAACAAGGTGAAAAAAAGAAATGGATAAATTATACTTCACGTTTACAGTAAAGGCATCAGATAATGGAAAAACGAATATAATTTGTATAACCTCAATCACAACTGAAGATGGTAAAAGCTATAAAGTAGCAAAAGAACTCCAACCAGCAGTTCAACATGCGAGTATCACAGGATCTACAGTTTATGCAAATATCAAAAATACACTAAAAAAACGACATCAAACAAGAAATGTCTGGATTAAGGTAACTGAAAGTATGAAAAAAGCATACTGGGATGCTGATGGAAATGTGGCGCTTGGAGATACATACCCAGAAGAGATTACGGTTAAAGATGAAAACGAAAATAATACAAGCATGTCAGAAAATTCAATAGCAGACCAAATGGCAAAGGCTTTTCAAATGATAATGAACGATCAAAAAAGTAATGAAAGACCGAGTCTAAGGAAATTGTCAGAAAAGTTTGTAATTGAAAAATACAGTGGAAAAGGTAATGCTCATGAATGGTTAAATAATTTTGAAAAAGAATGTGAAAGATTAGATATTACAAAAAACGAAGAAAAAATTGAAATTTTAAAAGTTTTTTTTAGAAAAATCCTGTTTAGACTGGTACAGTGCTATGATGATAAAATATACTTTAAATTCTGAATGGGATACCTGGAAAGAAAATTTGCACTACATATGTTAACAAAGGGTGGTCAAGTAGTAAGTATGCTTTATCATTCAAATACCAAACAGGTTCTCTACTGGAATATGCACTAAAGAAAGAAAAACTAATGCTTGAAGTGAGAACCTCAATAGACCAAGGAACATTGATTGACATAATTGCAACTAGTTTACCAGATTATATTTCTGAAAGAATAAACAGAGAAGAAATACTGGAAACAAAAGATTTGTTCAATGACATTGGAAGATTGGAGCACTTAGTAAATAATAGAAGTTATGGCAATAAAAAAAAAATTCAAGGTCTGACTATAAATCAAAAATTGAAGATAAAAAGCCATGTGGAATTTGTGAGGGCTTAAACAAAAAAAATCGTTATCATTCTGAATCAATATGCTGGTTTAAAACAAATGAAAACGATAAAGGAAAAAAAAATCAAATTAAAAATGTGAATAGTTCAGTAATTGAAGCTGAATTAAATAACACCGATCAAAAAAACTGGTAATTACACCATTAATAAAAGTCAAACTATTATTAGAAAACAAATTAGAAATATTTGGAATATACGACTCAGGATGGAATGTTTCTTTAATAAACTCAAAATTATTGAAATTAAGAAACAATAAAGTAAATATTTCAAATCAAGAAAATTTAATAACAATTAATGGTGTGAAAAAAAACAAATGGTTTGACAACTTTGAAAATAAAAATTTTTGAAATTGAAAAGAATGTGGAGGTTTATATTATAGATGATAAGAATTTTCAGTATGAATTTTTAATTGGATTAGATATGATAAAGATATTCTATTTAATTCAAGATGAGAACTTAAAAATATCTCAGAAAGATATTTTATATCTACAAGAGGAAGATAAAATTGAAAAACTTCCTGATGAAAATTAAAATAACAAATTAAAAAAATATGAAATAAACTTTAATGAATACGTAGAAGAAGAAAATTTTGAAATAAACTTAAATCACTTAAATCGTGATCAAAAATTAATGATAAATAAACTAATTGATAAATATAAATCAATTTTTGCAAAAGATAAATATGATATTGGCACAGTTAAGGAATATGAAGCAAGAATAGACCTATTAATGGACAAATATTGTAGCAAGAGGTCTTACAAATGCACAATAGATGATAAAAAAGAAATAGAAGAGCAAATAGCAAGATTATTAGATAAAAACCTTATAGAGGAATCATACAGCCCATTTGCTGCACCAGTGACTTTAGCATTTAACAAAGAAGACAATAAAAAATCCAGACTATGTATAGATTTCAGAGATCTCAATAAAATCGTAGTACCACAAGCTCAGCCGTTTCCACTGATTGAGGACCTAATGATAAAAACAAGAAATTGTAAATTTTATTCAACACTAGATATAAACTCTGCCTTTTGGTCAATCCCTCTAAAAATTGAAGATAGGAAAAAAACAGGTTTCGTCACACAAGAGGGACATTTTCAATGGACCGTCCTCCCTTTTGGATTAAAAACATCGCCAGCAATATTTCAACGAATACTAAGTAACATATTAAGAAAGTATAAACTTACAGATTTTGCAGTGAATTATATAGATGACATCCTTATATTTTCAAAATCCTTCGCGGAACACATTGACCATTTAACAAAATTGCTGGAAGCTATAAAAAAAGAAGGCTTCAGGTTAAAATTCAAAAAATGCACGTTTGCATCAGACATGGTAAAATATCTTGGCCATATAATTCAAAATAATTCAATCAGACCAGTAAAAGATAATTTGATTTCCATAAGGAATTTTCCTGTTCCAAAAACCCAGAAAAATATAAGACAATTTGTAGGAAAAATAAATTTTTATCATGAATACATACGAAAAAGGGCCATAATCCTAGACCCACTACATAATCTACTAAGAAAAAATCAGAAATTTATTTGGTCTGAAAATTGTCAAAATTCTTTTGAAAAGATAAAAGAGTTATTATGTTCACAACCAGTACTGGAAATTTTCGATCCAGATTTATCAATCAATATTTACACAGATGCATCGTTGGAAGGAATGGGTGCAATTTTGAAGCAGACACAACCTAACGGCAAAGAAAAACCTGTGGCATACTTCTCAAAAAAACTTAATGAAGTACAAAAAAAGAAAAAAGCAATATATTTAGAATGCTTGGCCATCAAAGAAGCAATAAGATATTGGCAATATTGGCTCATAGGTAAATCATTTACAGTTTATTCAGACCATAAACCACTTGAAAATATAAATATGAAATCAAGAACGGATGAAGAGCTGGGTGATTTGACATATTATCTTTCACAATATGATTTTAAAATAAAATATGCTCCAGGAAAAAATTATTTGGAAGCAGACTGCTTAAGCAGAAATCCAGTATTGAACACAGAAGAAAATAAAGAAGAACAACTAAAAATCGTGAATTTAATAAAATTAAAAGAAATCTTGACAGACCAAGAAAAAAATGAAGAAATACAAAACAAAAAAAACAAGTTAATTCAAAAACATAAAGTATATTTAAAAAACGTCAATAAAAAAGAAAAAATAATTTTATCAGAAGAATTTAGTATTAAACTTATAAAAAACATACATGAACACTTTTGCCACATTGGTATCAAACAGTTACAAAAGAAAATAAGTCCACTATACACAGCGAGAAATCTGACAAAAAACATTAGGAGGATCTGTAAAAATTGTGATATTTGCATTAAAAATAAATCATGACAAGTTTGGTCTTATTTCTCTTTTAGGTCCAGCCACAAGACCTTTTGAAATAATTTCAATAGATACCGTTGGAGGTTTCGGAGGTTCAAGATCAACAAAGAAATATCTACATCTCCTAGTAGACCATTTTACGAGATACGCATTTATTTTAACATCAAAAACCCAGAATGCAAATGATTTTATAAAACTAGTCACTAATATATCAGAAACAGAGGATATTGGCATGTTACTTACGGACCAATACCCTGGAATAAACTCAAAAGAATTCAAAAGCTTTTTAAATAAAAAATTAATACCAATAGTTTTTACTGCGGTTAACGCACCGTTCTCAAATGGATTGAATGAAAGACTTAATCAAACTTTGGTAAACAAAATTAGATGTAAAATAAATGAGGAAAATAAAAAGGTAGCTTGGGCCACAATAGCAAAAAACTGTGTGGATAAATACAATGACACCGAACACTCGGTTACTGGTTTTGCACCAAGATATCTATTGTATGGCACGGATGTAACGCTTTTACCGAGTGAGCTAAAACATAAAAAAACAGAAGAAATTGGATAAAAGATAAAGAGATAGCTTTAGAAAATACGACTAAATCTCATAGTTATAACAAAAGACTTTTTGATAAAAACCGAAAATATTTCGAGTTCAAGATTGGAGATTGGGTATATGTAGAAAATGGAAACAAATTGAACAGAAAAAAATTGGATAAATTAAAAATTGGACCGTACGAAATTGTTGAAAAAATATCAGAATCAATATATAAAATAAACACAGGCCACACAAAGTCAGAGTTTAACATTTTTCATATCACAAAACTCAGTCCAGCTCATACACTAGAAATACAAAATGGAGAGACGGAAGACTTAGAAAATGAACATTTTCTCCCCTAAGGCGGGGGATGTAAAGAAATTTATGTTATTTCTTTAATTTAAATATTTGACGCTACTAAATATTTGGCGTACTCTGCCGGTAGTTACAATGACACATGACATATGTGGAACGTTTGAAATCAGGTGTGTGCTTTTCTTTTGCATTTTATCAAGCTGAACAAGGTTAACAAAATCTAAGAAAATAAAATCAAAATAAATCTAGGTTTTAAATAAAATCAAAAAAATTTAATTTAATTAAAAAAGTAAAGGGAATTAGTAAATTGAGGAATTGGCTTTTATTGTCGTTTCTCTATTTACAGGTAAATAGTTATTAAAAATAAAAGTTTCTTTGGTTATTAAAAATAAAGTTCTCTATTTACAGAGCAACACATTTGTTTTTCTTTATTTCTAATTCCTGAAAAAATTTAGAAGATAGTTCTTATATGTGTTTCTCAGTACAAAAGAGAGTACGGTAAGGGTAACATCTACTCGTAATACGTTAACATATTCCTTTTTATTTTTTTTTTTCAAACACTTTGCATATTTAAAATTCAAGACATTAAATAGTACATTTAATAAATATTAAAACAAATATAAATTATATTTTATTTTACTAGCAAATTATAAATTTTCGTAAATTAAAAAAAAAAAAAAAAAAATTACTATTAATTCAAAAATTAATGATAAATAAACTAATTGATAAATATAAATCAATTTTTGCAAAAAATAAATATGATATTGGCACAGTTAAGGAATATGAAGCAAGAATAGACCTATTAATGGACAAATATTGTAGAAAGAGGCTTTACAAATGCACAATAGATGATAAAAAAGAAATAGAAGAGCAAATAGCAAGATTATTAGATAAAAACCTTATAGAGGAATCATACAGCCCATTTGCTGCACCAGTGACTTTTGTTCAAAAATTAATTTTATATAAAATTTCTCCCATAATGGGAGAAAAAAACAAAAGCTCTATACCTAACGGTTCTACTAATAATGAATCAGACAATATCAAATTTATTATTGGAAAAGAATTAAAATATACGAGTCCAGATCCGAAATATCTAGTAGTAACAAGAAATGATGCAAATTTGTCGATGCAAACAGTATCACGTTTTTTAATTAAGAAAACAATTGACGCAATAGTAGGAGAGGTTGAAAAGTGTCATAAATGCAGAAATGGAACACTGCTTATACAAACCAAAAATTTAAAACAAGCAGAAAAATTAATTTCATTAGTATCATTTCATGATATTAATGTTACTGTATCAGAACATAACACGTTGAATTATGTTAAAGGGGTTGTATTTAATAGAGACTTTATTTACTTGTCCGATGAAGAAATATTGAGTGAATTGAGTGAAAAAGTCAAAAAGTAACAGAGATAAGGAGATTTAATAAAATTATAGAAAACAACAAAATACAAACCGGTTTATTTACATTAACTTTCAATACATGCACTTTACCAGAAAAAATCACAGTAGGTTATGAAAAAATACATGTACGTCCATTTGTACCATTACCTACAAGATGTATGAATTGTTTAAAATTTGGACACATTAAGACAGTATGCCAAAAGAAAAAAATTTGTTCAAATTGTACAAATGAGGTTCATGTAGAAGAAAATGAAAAATGTATTAAAGAACCAAAATGTATTAATTGTAATGAAAAACATGACGCTTTAGACAAACAATGTAAAATTTTCTTAAAAGAAAAAGAAATTCAAAGAATAAAAATAACAGAAAAAGTAGATATGAGGGAAGCCGTTCGAAGATACAAAATGAGGAATCCCGAATTCAGTACAAGTTTTGCTCAAATAGCCCAAGTTAAAAAAAATTGTGGTTGTAAATGTTTTTGCTCTGAAAAAACAGAATAAAATAAAGAAATAAATAATATAAAAACTCAATCACCTACAGCACCATTAGAAATAGATGAGTTCGAAAAAATAAGTGATACAAATATAAAGAACATGAACATTAAAGAAATCCAAACAGAAAAAAACGGCAAAGTAACTTTATATCCAAAAAAATTAACGAAAAGACAAGAGAAAATAATAAAAAGATTAAATAACAAAAAAATGAAAAGAATTAATAACAAAGGGTTAGAGGAAGATGATAGTTGTGAAAATGTTTCTATAAACTCCGATGAACACCCCACAACACCACATAATACAATGGAATTGTGATGGGTTTTACAGTCATTTTGAAGATTTCAAAATGTTAGAAAATAAGTATAACTCTTTCATTTTTTGCTTTCAAGAAACTAAATTCAAATATAATCATAGCCCAAAAATAAAAAATTATAAGGTTTATTGTAATAGTGTCATATCAGATTCGATATCTCATGGAGGTGTCGCTACGTTTGTTAACAATATGTTTGATTCTGAAGAATTTAAAGTACAAACAAATATTCAAGCAATAGCAGTAAAAATATATTACCCCACAATGTTTATTATTTGTAATGTATATATTCCCCCAACAGAAAAAATTTCACAAATAGAAATAGAAAATTTATGTAAACAATTTGACTGCCCATATATGATATTAGGAGATTTCACCGCACATAATCCTTTATGGGGAGATAAAAAGTATGATTTAAAGGGTAAAATAATAGAAACAATAATAGAAAACCAAAATTTGAATCTTGCTAACAATGGAAACAGTACCTTTTTAAGTCATACTCACAGAACTTACAGTGCAATAGATTTAACATTATTAACCCCAACATTACAAAATTTTTTTGACTGGTATGTCGATGAAGATCTATACAATAGTGATCATTTTCCTATTGTTATACCTGTAATAAATAATAATTTAAAGAGTAGTCGAAGACCAAAATGGATGACAAAAAACATTAATTGGGAAGAATATAAAAATAAGGTTAATTTTCAAGTTCCTTTAAAAGATTTTAGTACGATAAACGAGTATGAAACTTATATTACAACAAAACTATTAACTGCAGCGAAAGAAGTTATTCCCAGAAGTAGTAATATAGAAAGAAAAAAGACTGTCCCTTGGTGGAATAAGGATATCAAAAAAGCTCTAGAAATGAAAAAAAAGGCATATAGAAAATATACACGAACTATGAATATTGAAGATTTTAAAAGTTATTTAATTGAAAAAAGAAAGACGCGTAATTTAATAAGAAATACTAAAAAAACATGTTTTGAAGAATTTGTAAGTTCTATCAGCTCAAAATCACCAGCAGCAGATGTTTTTGATAAAATCAGAAAAATTAATGGAAAAAGCAGAAATAACAATATTACGGCCATTATTAAAAATAATATGATTATATCTTCCACTCAAGACATATGTGAAGAAATAAACCAAGCATTTGCAAAGGTATCCTCAAATGAAGCTTATTCAAATGAATTTTTAAAAATTAAAGAAAATACTGAAAAAAATATAGTCAACATTCCAGAAGACAACGAAAAAATTATAACAAAAAGTTCACTATAGATGAAGTGGAATATGCCTTGTCAAAATGTAACGGCCAGTCTCCAGGTCCAGATGGTGTTATATATGACATGATAAAAAACCTACCCAAAAAAGATAAAATATATATTTTAAATTTCTATAATTATATTTGGGAAAAAAATGTTTTTCCTAAAAATTGGAAACAATCTTTGTTAATCCCCATTCTCAAACCTGGAAAAGATCCAAAGAGAGTTGAAAATTACCGTCCCATATCTCTTACCAATTGCCTATGCAAGGTAATGGAAAGGATGATAAATAGACGACTAATGTGGTACCTTGAACGTAATTGTAAAATCAATATGTATCAATCTGGTTTCCGCAAAAACAGAAGTGTAATGGATAATCTAAGTTTTTTAGAATCTGAAATAATTGAAACTTTTGCATCGAAAAAATATTTAATGGCAGTTTTTTTTGACATAGAGAAAGCTTACGATACTGCATGGCGAAGAAAAATGATAGATATATTAATAGGACATGGTATGGTAGAAAATATAACCAAATTCATAAATAATTTCGTATCAGAAAGGAAAATATCAACAATACAGGGTTCGTACAGATCAACAGAAAAACCAAAACAGATTAACGGAGTCCCACAAGGCTCTGTTCTAAGTGTCAGTTTATTTACTATCTTGATAGATAGTATTTTTAAAGAAGTTAAAGCCCCGGTAAAATGTATGCTTTATGCAGACGATCTTGTTATTTTTCTAAAAATGAAACAGTTAAATAAAATACAAAACCATGTACAAAAAACAGTCGATAAGTTAAGTAACTGGTGTGGACAAATAGGTTTTAAATTTGCAGTAAATAAAACAGCAGCAATGATTTTTACAAAAAGAAAAAAAGCTGTAACGACACCAATTATTAATATCAACAATACAAGCATTAAAGTTGTGAAGAGACAAAAATTTTTAGGTATGATTTTAGACTCCAATCTAACATGGAAATGTCATATTAAAGAAATTAAAGCAAAAGCTTCAAGAAGCATGAATCTTCTCAAAATACTTTCTAACTTAAGATTTGGTTCAGATAGAAAAATACTTTTAAGAATTTTAAATACAATAATTTTACCAATTATTGATTATGGGTCATGCATTTATAACTCAGCAAAGCCAACTGACCTCAAAACTTTAAACAGCGTTTTTAACACAGGAATAAGACTAGCAACAGGTGCATTTAGATCCAGCCCTGCTAGCAGCTTAGCAGTTGACGCAAATATGGCTCCTTTAGAATATAGAAGAATGAAGCAAACGCTTAGATATGGATGCAAATTATGGTCATTCAAAAATCACCCCCTTTTATCAAAACTGAAAAATGAGGACATTTTCTATAAACTTAAAAATAATTCAAATCATCTCCAACCATTTTTCGTAAGATACAAAAATTTTTTGAAGTCAATGAACATTTCCTTTAATATTAAATACAATAATAAAAAAATAACAAGCTATCCGCCATGGCTTATAAAAAATATTAAAATAGATACAGACTTAACTAAATTTAAAAAGGAATCTACTTCTCCAGAAAACTATAGACATCTATTTTTAGAAAAAATCAATACTAAATACGAAAACTATGAAAAATTGTTCACAGATGGTTTTATGCAAAATTCAGAAACTGGATGTGCTTTTAAGCATTTAAACTATACACAAAAACTTCATATTAACAAAAGTTCTAGTATATATTCAACAGAATTATATGCTATTTATAAAGCAGTTGAATATGCAATTCAAAACATTCAACAAAACGAAATTTTAATATGTTCTGATTCTTTAAGTGCTATACAGGGCATATCACAACTCTACTCAGATCATCCAACTATAATGGATATTAAAGACTTAGTATTTCATAACATGAAGAAAGAAATCACTTTTATGTGGATACCAAGCCATATTGGTATAAAGGAAAATGAAGAAGTGGGTGCATTGGCAAAAGAATCGATAGCGGAACCACTTGACAGAACATACAAACATATTTTTACAGATTATAAAAATATTATAAATAAATTCATATTAAAAAAATGGAATGAAGAGTGGACATGCATATCAAACAATAAACTAAGAGAAATTCAAACCGATGTAAACAAGAATTCCTACAATACTATATTATCCCGAAGAGAATCTATTATATTATCCCGATTGAGAATTGGGCATACAGCTTTAACACATAAATATCTTCTTGAAAAAACCACCCAGCCTATTTGTGATAATTGTGAAACCATTTTATCTATTAAACATATTTTTGAAGAATGTTGTAACCTTGAGGAATATCGAACAAAATATAAAATAAACCTCAAAATATTAAAAAGTCAAAATATTAAAAACATTAAAAATTTTTTATATGAGGTAGATATATGCAGCAAAATTTGAAATAAGTAATAGTTTATACATATACTACTTAATTAAAAGACAAGAAGTAAAATTTAAGTTAGATTTAAATTTCTGATAATTTTTTGTTTTATATAAAGTTTAGTTTGTATTTATGTTATAATTAAAGAAAAACTGTGTACTATAAAAGGGCCTGATTAAATCCAAAGCGGGTTCAAAGGCCAATAAAAATTATTAATAAAAAAAAAAAAAAAAAAAAAAATGTGTTTCTATGGTGATATCCAAATTTTATTTCGCGTTTTTCTTTAGTTTTCCGTTGCCGATAGTCTTCACTAGTTTTTGTTTCTTTATTCAGTGAAGTTCAATTGCAAAAAAATAAATTCGTGAAAAAAGGTTTGTATATTTTGTTTGTATTCGTATATGTATTTTAACTTTTTTTAATCTCAATACAAAAAAAAAAAAAAATATTGCTTATTATATATTTAATAAAATCATTTATATTTTATAAAATCATTGTTTAAAGATTTGATTATGTACTAGGTATTTTTTTATATTTTCAAATTTGTAATTTCGTTTAAATGGCTATATTAAATGCTTATATTACTAATATGTATATATGTGGAAATGAGATGGATTCTGCCAATAGATTTAAGTACGTTGGTAACACTTAACAGTTTATTGGTACGCACTTGTCGTAGGAGTAATCAGCTGTTAAACACATTTTCATTTTTATAATTTTAACTTCCTTTGGGTCTTCTCGAAGAAATCGTGGACGTGGACGAAGCTATTTTAGAATCGAAGGATAAAAACAATTATAATTACAAACATCTTTACATGGGGGCTCAACCGGGATTGATACAACCATCTCTTAATTCTAAAATAGTAATTAATTTTTCTTAAAAAAAAACTATTTATTTAACAAACAATTGAATAATAATAAGAATTGAATTGAGTGGACTTAAAAAAAAATTAAATTTTTTAAATATTGAATTCTAATTTACCGTGGAAGGAATTAAAATGGTGTTTTAAAGAAAAAAAAAAAATTCTTTAAAAATCTAAATTGAATAAAAAATAGTACGGAAGAAACGATTAAACGAAGTAAATACGAGTAGTAGGTATAGACAATATTTGACCTATAATTTCACAATGTACGATTTGACAAATAAAGATGCATTTTGCTATGTTTGGCACGAAAACATCGCCCAAAAAAGGGCAAACGAAGTTGTAATTTGTATAAGTAATTTTCTATCCTCAAGAGATATGGACAAAGTAGATGAAATTTTCTTTTATAGCGACAACTGCCCGAGCCAAAATAAGAATCGTATCGTGTTCGCCTGCTATGCGTAACTGGCAAAAAAATTTCAAGTTAATATAAATCATATTTATTTAGAGAAAGGACATACCCAAAATGAGGGTGATTCAGTTGATTCAGGAATTGAAAGGACTTAGAAAAATAAAGGAAATATATATCCCGAATCAGTGGTATTCACTCATACATTGTGCGAAAAGGATCGGAAATCCTTACAATGTAATTGAAATGAAACAAAAAAATTTTTACAATTTTAAAAAAAATATTCTACTTTTTCTTGGGAGTTAAATTGCGACCGAGAAAAAGTATTTTATAATCCTGAAAATTGTCGTGTCCTGAAAATTTGCATTACAGTTACGAATTCGACAAAAATTTTAAAATTATTAATATGCTCCAGAAAAAAGGAAAAAGAAAAGCTCCATTAAACAAAATGTTAGAAATAGAACCTGAGCAGCTTTACAACTCACAACTACCAATATCAGAGAAAAAAAATTAAAAGATTTAAACACTTTATGTGAAAAAAATTTAATACCACAAATTTACCAAGAATTTTATTTGTATTTAACATCAGTTCCCTCAATTTCTATTAATGCTTCCACCGATGAAGATGAATAAACAACAAATATTTTAAATAATTTTTTTAAACTAACGAATTTATTTTTGTTTTTTATTTTTAATTTTTACCTTTTGAATAAATGAATTTATTTTTGCTATTTATTTTCGATTTCTGTAAATATTTATACAAATTTTGTGTGTTAAATTTTTAATTTTATCTTAAGAAGAAATAAATTGAAGTGAAAAAAAAAGTATACTAATAAAGATAGAATAACTAACAATCTTTTGTTTTTCATTTAAAAAAAATTACTATTGATCTTATCCTATTTCGACAAAAACATATTTTTTTCTTAAAACAAAACAACTTAAGTTACAGTCTAACTGTTATTTTTTCGTTTTACCTAGAAAGTTTACAAATTGACTTGATTAGTTACCTACTACAAAGAATTGTTATCAATAAAAAAGCTAAAACTATTTAGACCAGAGGTGGGCAATTTCTCTGATTAACTGGGCCATATTGAACCACAAGTACATTTTTGGGGCCGGACAGAAATATATGAATGGAAAAATGTATAGACGCACAGTTTGTATGCATGTATATTTCCCTCAATTGTTGAATTTAAATTTTTGCAACGTTTTTTCTTAAACTTCTAAGTTATAAATACATTATGTTGTTATATTATTTTTGTTATAAATATAAATTGTTGTTATAAATATTTTTTGCAGTATTTTTATTTTGTTTACTCAAATACAAAAACTTTCTTGTTTTCTGTATTAATATGTACATAAAAATTTGAATTTAAGCCATTTTTGTTTTTTAGGTACATATCGACACGAAAAAAAAGTTGCCTGATAAGCATAAATGCACAACACGTTTTAGTACAAAAAACATTCATACCGATGTCCCTTTGGGGGACGCACACAGAGCCTTATAGAAAATAATAATAATATTATTTATAAAATATTAAAATAAATACAACCAAGACCCCATGCAATTCAACAATATTCTTACAAAACCCAAATCTCCCGTATTTGTTTCAAATGATTCGGCAATTTCATATTTACTCGATGAAAACATAATAGTAACAAATAAAGAATGCGAGAGTTGTAATAATACCATGAAATTGGTTTGGGAAAAGCAATATGCAGAAGGATATTGTTATAGGTGTACGAGAAAATTATGTCGAAAAAAACACCAATATTTAAAAATACTTTAATATCTATACCAAGAATAGCATTGAATAAAAAATTTATGGCTATTTATGAATTTCTAGCAAGAGACTATGAAAATCGGGTATTAAATGATTGTGAAATTTCCAAAAAAACATATCAAAATATTAAAAAAAACATAATATCTTATTTTTCATATAAAAATAAATCGGTTGGAATTTTAATTATGGGTCGTAGTTAGAGAGTGCAAGTAGATGAAACAGTAATTTACAAAGGCAAATTAATCACTTCACCCACTAATATTTATGATGATACTCCTGGAGTTACATGGTTGATTGGAATCATTGAAGAAGGTACTTCTAGAACTATTATAAAAATAATTCCAGATAGAAAAATATCTACGATTACCAAACTTTTTCGAAAACATGTTTTGGCTGGAGCACAAATCATAACTGATGGCTACCCATCGTATCCTAAGGCCGCCAAAAACAGTTTTTGTAGTCATGTAATCGTAAACCATTCACTAGAGTTTAAAACATGTGACGGTTTTCATACCAACAACATTGAAAACTTATGGTCTCAATTGAAATATGAAGAGAAAAAAAGATTAGGAGTAAAAAAACATACATCAATAGTTATTTACAAGAGTTTGTTTTTCGATATTATAATTTAAAAAATAATGAATTTAGTGAAATTGGAAAAATATGGTATGAAATTATAAATTATTTAATAAACAATTAATTTTAAAATATTTATTAGTTTTTTTTAAAAATATATGGTTGTAATACTCTTCCTTGATGGAGGACGCATACAGAGCCTTGCCCCTTCATACCTATTCGATGCGCACTTAAGCGCGTTTTATCGTACATATTATTTAAATTTTTACAACGGTTTTTTTTAACTTCTTAGTTATAAATGTGTTGTCATGACAACAATTTCTTTGTTTGTTTTACGTTTGATTTATTTTTCTTACTTTTTTAATATGAAATTAGTAGTTCTCTTGCATAAAGTTTGCATAGAAAGTAATTTAAATATATTTTTAATAAGTTACCTACCGTAAAAATAATAAAATGGACAATTTAAAAAAAAGAAAAGTTGATGCTGAATGTCGTAAATTTAATAATGAATGGAAGTCGAAGTATTTATTTGTTGATATTGGAAAAAAAGCTGTTTGTTTAGTTTGTTGGGAAAAAGTGACAGTATTTAAAGAATATAATCTAAGATGACATTATATATCAAAACATGAAAATACTTATAAAAACTTATCAGTAGCTGAAATGAATAGGAAAGCTTCTGAATTAGCAAATGAACTACAACTCCAACAAAATTTCTTTACTAAGCAATCAACAACAGAAATAGCCATAACTAAGGCAAGCTTTGTTGTTGCATATAATATTGCACAAAGCAGTAAATCATTTATGGATGGTGAATTTATTAAAAAATGTATGGTAGATGTTGCCGAACTATTAGTTCCAGAGAAAAAGAAACTTTTCGAAAGTATAAGCTTATCAAGAAGAACAACGGTGCGACGTATTGCTGAAATATCAGACAATTTGTTTTTGCAACTGAAAGCCAAAGTAGAAAGTTTTACTTATTTTGCTCTTGCGTTGGATGAGAGTTGCGACATAATGGACACTGCTCAATTATTGATATTTATAAGGGGAATAAATAGTCGATTTGAAATAGTGGAAGAACTCGCAGGATTGCAGCCAATAAAAAGTACCACTACAGGTGAAGATTTATTGCTAGAGGTAAATATGTGTTGTGAAAAATTAAAAATTAAATGGAACCAAGTTGTCAACATTACAACAGATGGATGTCCAAATTTAACTGGAAAACATAACGGATTATTAAGAACAATAAATGATCAAATGAGTTTCCAATATCCTGATAACGAAATAGTTTTCTTACATTGTATTATTCATCAGGAGGTACTATGCAAAGGTGTACTAAAATTGAATCACGTTGAGAAAGTAATTAGGCGTGTTATTAATGCACTTCGTGTCAGTGCTTTAACTCATCGCCAATTTTCCCAGTTTTTAAAAGATTTGGATTGTAATCATTTTGATGTCCCTTATCATACAAATGTTAGGTGGTTAAGTCTTGGAAATGTTTTAAAACGAATTAATGAACTATTGGCAGAAATTATACTATTTCTAGATTTGAAGGAGAAGTTGGTAGATTTTCCCGAATTGAACAATAACGATTGGTTGAATGACTTTGCTTTTGCTGTTGATATTATGGTATATTTAAATGATTTAAACACAAAATTACAAGGAAAAGAAAAGTTTGTGCACAACATGTTTAGTGAAATTAATTCGTTTATGACCAAGCTAAAGTTGTTCGAACAAAATATCGTAAAAAATGAACTTGCTCACTTTCCTACGTTACAACTAAGAAAGGATAATTTAGGATCAGAGAGCTTAAATAAGTATGCTTCAATAATTTCGGCGTTGCATAGTGAATTTTCACGACGTTTTCAAGATTTTAAAAAAATTGAGAAATTCTTAAACTTAGTAGGTTTACCATTTTCGTTTGATGTGGCCGAAGCACCATCAGATATTCAGTTAGAACTAATAGATCTTCAATGTGATCCAATTTTAAAAGATCACTTCGGCAAGTATCCGTTATTAGAATTTTATAATTCATTAAAAGAAGAAAAATTTGGAAAATTGAAAAACATTGCAAGAAAATATCTTGTTATGTTTGGATCAACATACATATGTGAGAAAACTTTTTCTCTAATGAAATACAATAAGTCAAAATATCGTCAATTTTACGTACAGCTACAAGTGAACTGTAACCAGACATTGATGGTATTGTAAAGAACCAACAACGTTATCACCCATCACATTAAAAAATTATTATTAAAATACCATGTTCATATTTTGAAGAGTCATTATTTCTTATGTTTATTTATTACATTTTGTTTTACATAAAATATAAATCTTGGAATAAATTTTTTTCTTTAAAATTAATACTTATTGTTTTTTCCTAGGAAATTTGCAATTCGTATTGGGCCGGATGATGAGCGCAACTGGGCCGGATGCAGCCCGCGGGCCGGCTTTTGCCCACCTATGATTTAGACTATCAAATTATTTTTATTTTCCAATGACAAACATTACAAATCGAAATGTACAAAAAAAAAAATTTTCCCATATTGTATACATACATTTTACAACTCTAAATGGTTAATTTCATCAAGTGATTATTTTTTACTATAATTATTCTAACTTAAGTTATATCAATATTAGCGAATTTATTTTTATATTACAAGTCAAATATTGGTGAAAGTTCAATAAAATTAAATAGTTTTTTAATCAGAACTTATTATAATTTAAAAAAATTTTAATTTGGTCTTTGTCCGGTAAAAATATACCTACTAAATCAAAAGTTACACAATTTGCAAAACTGCAAAATTTTCAAATGCTTTTTCCGCAAAACAACTAAAACTGAGTTATAATAGTTGTCATTGGGAGGGACGATATAATAATAGTGATCATAACGCCATTCTTCTCTCTTTCTCTATAAATAATGAAAAGCTTTCTTGAACAGAATTGCCAACGGTAGAAAATAATATCAGAAATTTATCAATTGTATCCTATTGACTCTAATCCGAACCAAATAATTGATCGAATTAAGACCGACCATATTAATAACGAAGAACTAAAGCATTTAAAAAATATTATATATAAGAATATGGATCTATTTTATAAAGAGGGTGAGTCTATCACGTAAAAGAAATTAAACATTAAATCATTACTAATCATAGTCGACCAATTTATTCCAAAGTCTACCGTTTTTCTAAAATACACGACCAGGAAGTGGAGAAACAAATATCTGAAATGTTGACACAAGGTATCATAAAACCTAGTAGTTCTCCTTATAATTCGCCTATATGGGTAGTCCCGAAGAAAAAAGATCAATCTGGAGAACAAAAGTGGAGAATTGTCATCGACTAAAGGAAGTTGAACGAAATCACTGTAGATGACAAATTCCCTATACCGAATATCGATTCTCTGTTTGGATAAATTGGGTCGACCCCAATACTTCACCACGCTAGATTTGGCTAAGGAATTTCATCAAATCCTTGTAGATGAGAAAGACCAGCCAATTGAACAGCGTTTTCAACAGCTCAAGGACACTTTGAATATGTCAGGATGCCATTCGGTTTAAAGAATGCTCCTGCCACATTTCAAAGAATGATGAACTACGTTCTAAGAGGTTTAATCAATATTTCTTGTGTTGTCTACTTGGGTGATATTTTAATATTTAGCACATCCATGCAAGAACACGAGGAAAATATAAATAGAATTTTAAACAGATTACGCGAGTATAATTTAAATATACTAATTGACAAATGTTCTTTTTTTTCGAAAAATTCCGAATACCTCGGACATTTATTGACGGATCAAGGAATCAAACCTAATTAAAAAAAAATCGAGGTTATATAAAAACTTAAATTGCCAACTACAAGGAGAGCAATAAAAAGTTTCCTAGGCATTACGGGCTATTACCGTAAATTTATAAGAGATTATGCAAAAATTGCACAAACTTTAACTAACAGTTTGAAAAAGAACAACAAAACTGATATAAATGATCCCAAATATTGCGAAGCTTTTAGTAAACTTAAGGAATTAATAACAAAAGACCCAATGTTAAAGTATCCCGACTTAATAAAAAAATTATATTAACAACCGACGCAAGTCAATATGCGATTGGCGCTGTCTTGTCTCAAAATGGACAACCAATCTCATTTGCAAGTCGAACATTAAATGACCATAAAATCCGATATAGTACAATAGAAAAAGAATTATTGGCTATAATTTGGTCAACAAAATACTTTCGACCTTCTCTTTACGGCACTAAATTTACAATTATGACCGACCACGGGCCTTTAGTTTGGCTCCACTCTTTGAAAGAGCCAAATTCAAAACTACAAAGGTGGAAAATTAAATTAAATGAGTTTGACTTTGACATTAATTACGTCAAAAGCAAAGACAACAAGGTTGCTGACTTCTTAAGTAGAATTGACACTATCAAACATGAAATTTATAATACCAAACAAGAAAAAATCAATACAGAAATGGCTACAATTCATAGTAGAGTCGAAGACTACCGTTTGTAGACAACATTTTTAACAAATATCTCACACAAATACACTTTGTACAAAATAAAACAAGTGAGTTTGTAATAAAATTTAGGAAGTATAGACAAATTTATATTACAAAAGAAGAAAAAATTTCAAAATTCGTATTATTTTCCTTAACTTAAAGACTTAATTTATAAATACATAAACAATTGTTCTACATGCAACTTAGAGAAGTATGATAGAAACCCCGCTCAATATAAATATAATTTAACTGAAATCCCTAGCGAACCAAATCAAATTATTCACGCAGACGTTTTTTACTTAAAAAAAAAATATTACTAACTAAAATAGATAGATTTACAAAACATTTAACAATCTCTAAATTATCAGATAGAAATAGTATTACCATAATCCAAGGTCTCAGAACCAAAAATTTGATTCTTAGAAAACCAAAAAAATATATATTAGATAACGAATTTGATAGCTTAAATATAAAAGATTTCTGTCGATTAGAAAACATCGATATTCATTTTACATCCCCACGGAGCCATATTGGACACTCCGATATAGTTCTTTTAACAATTCTAGAACATATTATAATACTAAATATTACTGTAGTTTAACCACGGAAGAAAAAATTCTAAAATCTGTAGAAATTTACAACAACACCATTCATTCTACAACTGGAGTCAAACCAAACGACTTCATAAACGGTAAAATTCCAAATATAGAATCTATCAAAAATAGATTGAAGAACAAAAATAAAAATAACAAACAAATTAAAGAGCAATAGGAAAACTTTCAAAACACCCGATTCGCAGAAAATATTAATAAAAAACCCTGCAATAGTTAGATACAAAGAAGTCCCTAGGTATAAAATAATAAAAAATAAAATGTAATAAAAATTAAAATAAATTAATTGATTCAAAAAATAAAAATATTCATCCGAGCCGTATTAAAAGAAAATTTACATTTTTAGGTACTAACAACTGTACTAATGATTCTAATATTAATAATAAACCCGTGCAGGGCAGTGATTAACGTAGATAAATTGGACACCGAAGCAGGTTTTACAGTTTTACAGAAATTATCGAAAGTTATAATGAAATCGTTCACATAATTAATCTAAACGAAATCGAAAATCTAATAAATACCATAGAAAATCAAATAAATAATACAATCTATTTGAAAGATAAAATAAATAAAACTAAACATTCTTTTAAAACTTTAATACCATTAAGATTTAAGAGAGCCTTAATTAACTTCGGAGGTTCCTTCCTTAAATGAATTTTTGGTACAATGGACCAAGAAGATAAAATTGAATTAGAATATCATATGAAAACCATAGATCAAAATAATAATAATATAATACAAAATTCGAATAGTCAAATAAAAATAAACTCGGTAGTTCAAGAAAACATTATTACCTTACAACAGTCTTCTGATACCTCTCAAAGAGAGAAGTTCATTTCAGAAATAATAATATTATATTAAATTATAATATTATATATATTATATCGGTATATTTCTCTTAGTGATTTTAAACTTAACACGTGTAATTAAAAACAAATTTTAATATATGTATATAAATTTTAATATATAGAAATAACTTGGTTTAAATTAATTTTTATCAAACTATTTACATTAAATAATTTATTTACTTAAAGACAATGATAAATCATATAAATTCAACAAATATTAATTTAAATATAATGGGGAACAATGGAACCCCCGACCTTTAAGGTCTAAATCTAAAGGCATTAGTTTTTGACAAAACAAAAAAATTAAAGAATGATGTACCAGGTCCGAACTTTTTATTAATGGAAAGAACTGAAGCTAATTTAAGTATGGCGAAAATATCGCCTTTTCTATTAAAAGCAGTAATATCATCGGTAGCAGGTGATATTAAGAAATGTACTAAATTAAGAAATGGAAAAATTCTTTTAGAAACAAAAACACTCAACCAAGCAAAAAATTTGATACAATTAAAAAATTTGGATGCGAATACAAAAATTAATATTTATGAACATAAAACGCTCAATCAAAAAAAAGGTGTAGCATTTTGTCCAGATTTAAAATATCTTGAAAAAAAACATATCTTGGATAATCTAAAAAAAAAATTTGGAACAGATTATGAAGAATAAAGCGTAAAAATAAAGAAACAATGAAATGGAAGAAGGTGACCTCTATATATTTACTTTTTCAACATCAGAACTTCCAGAATACATAGAAGTTGGATATCAGATAATGAGAATACGTCCGTACATTCCTGCTCCTTTAAGATGTTACAATTGTTTACGTTTTGGACATATAACCAATAATTGTAAATTGGAGAAAAATTGTTCAAATTGTAGAAATAAAATTCATAATGCTGAAAACAATGAAATATGTGATAGACCATCTAAATGTATCAACTCTTTTCAATCTCATCATGCATTTTCAAAAACCTGTCCTATATTTCTAAAAGAAAGAGAAATACAAAAAATTAAAACGTTAGAAAAAACAGATATACGTGAAGCAAGTCGTAGATATAGACAGAGAAATCCTCTTTCTGTCAGAGAAAGAACTTACTCTAGTATTATTTACAATAATAACAATTTAAAATAATGCACATGTAAATGCAACTGTAACACTGAGACAACAACAACTTTAAAAGCGAATAAAATGGAAATAGACGCTCATCATACAAATGAAACAATATCAATAAATGCTGCCATTGAAAAAACCGAAGAAGATAGTAATATTATAAGTCAAAATAAGATTGTATCAATAGCAGGTAATAATATTCCAATTTTAAAAAATAAAACAAAAGTCCTAGTTAATGAAAATATTATAATACCTCCTCTTAAAATTTCGAAAAGAACTTTGAAAGCTATTAAAAAATAAAAGAGAGATGAGAATAAAAAATTAAAAATTAATAATAACAAAAATAATGTAAAAGAAATAAGTAGTAATAGTTTTTCTGAATCAGAAACATCTAATATAGAATTTAATGAATAGAACTAATATTAATATTATTCAATGGAATTGTAATGGTTTATATAATCATTATGAAGAGTTTAAGTTATTAGAAAGTAAATACAATTCATTTGTTTTTTGTTTCCAAGAGACTAAATTTAAATTTAATACCGTTCCTAAATTTAAGAACTACAACACCTTTTATAAAAATGTTTTATCTGATACTGTGGCACACGGTGGAGTTGCAATTCTTGCAAATGACAAATATTCAGTCCACTGTACAAGCAGTGGCAATTAAATTATTTTTCCCTGTTTGAAATGAAATGTTTCTTATGTTGATATTGAAAACCTAATTAAGCAGTTTGACTGTCCTTTCATATTACTAGGGGATTTCAATAGTCATAATCCTTTATGGGGTTCGGACAAACTAGATAAAAGGGGGAAAATGGTAGAGGCAAACTAGGCAAACTAGTCAATGCAAACTCCTTGAATCTATTAAATAGTGGAAGTTCCACACATTTCAGTTTTGCTTATAAAACTTCAAGCTGTATTGACTTAACGTTAGTAACACCCATAATTAAAAATTATTTTGATTGGTTTGTTCTAAATAATAGTGACCAATTTCCCATTATCCTTCCTCTAGTTCATACTTTTTGTAGGACTTCTCTAAGGAAAAAATACAACATTAGAAAAGCAAATTGGGACCTTTTTAAAAATAACCTTAATTCTCTGATAATGAGCTTATAAGCAACGATAGGAGAGCTTATTAAGCAGCGTAAAAAATTTCTTAGAAAATATTTTTTATATTTTGATTGGTTTGAACGATTTTAAAATTTTTATAGTCGCGAAATATAAAGCCTGTAAATCTATTAGGTATTATAAAGAAAAATCATGGAAAGAATATGTAAATTCAATAACAAGCAATACGCATGCTTCTGAACTCTTTCAAAAAATACGGAAACAAAGTTGAAAACATAAATCAACAAATATTAGGTACTTCAATTTTAGTAGATAATAAAGTAATAACCAATACAAAACATATTTCGGAAGAGTTTTCAAAAGCTTTTTATAATACTTCAAGCAACGAAAACTACGACAGTTCCTTCTTGCTATATAAAGAACAAATAGAAACAAACGCACTGCTAATTCCTGAAAATAATAATGAAAATTATAATGTACCATTTACTTTGTCTGAATTACAAAATGCTTTAGCATAGTGTACTAGACATCTGCACAATTTTATTCAAAAGCGCTTTCAAAATATTCTATAATAAGTATAACTTCTCATATTCGGTTTTGAAAGCTTTCAAACCAAATGCATTCATTACAAAATGATTATAGAATAGAGTAAATGAAATACAAAATTATTGTAGAATAGAATGAATATGTATTTGATTTATTATGTGTACACGAAAATAAAATATTTGTATAATAGTATTTGTATTTATATACCGAGTACACCAAATATAATAAAAATATTTATAGTATTTGTTTTTATATACCGAGTACACCAAATATAAAAAAAAAATGTTTATATGTAGTACGTATAACCAGTATGTATTATATCAATGAGTAATATGTAGCTTTGTTTGTTTTGTCACTGCTTTGTTTGTTTTTTTATCTTCTTTATACCCGTGCATATATATATGACATCGGGTATATTAGATTTGCTCCTCCGTTTGTAACGCATCGATCTAGACGAGCTAGATATAATGTCAAGGGTACGTATCGGCTCAGAATCGAAAAATTAGTCGATCTAGCTATGTGTGTCTGTCCGTCCGTCCGTCCGTCCGTCTGTGTGTCAGCACGATAACTCAAAAACTAAAAGAGCTACAGTTTTGAAATTTTCACAAAATATTTTTCAATCAATTTCTAGGTTCCCTATTTTTTTTGGTTAAGATCGGACCAAAACTTCGGGTAGCTCTCGAACAGCTAACTTTTTTAACTCCAATATTTTCATACAAAAATTTGAAATATAGCTATGCACCTTGTAACATGAAATTATATGAATTTTGTTTTTTTTGTTTTTTTTGTTTTTTGTTTTTGTTACAAAAAGTAGATAACGATTTCGAGTTAGAATTTCATATGATTTAAATGATGCGTAGTTTATTTAAGATAAGCAAAAAAGAAGACAAAGATTTTTTTTAAGTAAATGGCTTCATAAATAATTTATATATGTATATTCATATAATATGTATATGTGTAATATTTTGAATGAATCATTTTATCAATATGATTATATGATGCTTACTTTACTTAGGTTTAATATATTCGTGAATTAAAAATTAATTAAAAGAGATAGAATTGAAAAATTAGAGCTAGAGTTTTGAAATTCACACAAAACATTTTTTGGACATTTTTAAGGTTCCCTATTCTTTTTGGTTAAGACCAGACCAAGGTTTCGGGGAGCTGTCACACAACTTATTTAAACCAATATAAATTTCTTCAAAAGTAATTATACTAGAAAGACGAAAATTACACACGGTTAGTTTTATAATGAATCAAGCACTTATATGAAGTTTCAAAATTTTACGGCTTCATTTGCGGGGGGCTGCCATACAACTTCTTTGCACCAATATGAATTTCTTGGAAACTGAGTATACTACGAGGATGAAAATTACATACTGTTAGTTATATAATGAATCGAGCACTAATATGGAGTTTCAAAATGTTGCGACCCCATTTTCGGGCAGATGCCATACAAAGTTGTCAATTCGATAACTGTGAATCTAATGAAGCTACGAGGTTAAAATTAAAACTGGGCAGGTAAAGTAATAGGGCAAGTTAGTTGGCAAAGTTGGACATCGCTCGGGCCAACTTTTGGGGTGGGCTATTTTTTTTTTATGGTTATTTTTTTTTATGGTTTTTTTTTTTTTGTTTTTAAGCAAAAATTATGGTATAATGAATTAAAAATTTAATATTTTTTTTTTTTATTTAATTTTTTTTAAGCAAAAATTATGGGATAATAAGCTAAATTTTTTTTTTAACTATTTTACTTTCTTATATTTTTTTTGTAATATTTATAATAGCATGTGGAAAATAAATAACGGTTAGTGGGTAAGCACGGGTATCTAAAAGTTGACAAGGGCAACTATAATCTTCCTCGTTTTGTTATCTTTTTTCCTTTTTCTTTATACCCGTGCATACATACATATATGACATCGGGTATATTAGATTTGCTCCTCCGTTTGTAACGCATCGATCTAGACGAGCTAGATATAGTGTCAAGGATACGTATCGGCTCAGAATCGAAAAATGAGTCGATCTAGCTATGTGTGTCTGTCCGTCCGTCTGTGTGTCAGCACGATAACTCAAAAACTAAAAGAGCTACAGTTTTGAAATTTTCACAAAATATTTTTCAATCAATTTCTAGGTTCCCTATTTTTTTTGGTTAAGATCGGACCAAAACTTCGGGTAGCTCTCGAACAACTAACTTTTTCAACTCCAACATTTTCATACAAAAATTTTAAATTTTGCTTGCATCTTGAAATTATATGAATTTTGTTTTTTTGTTTTTTTGTTTTTTGTTTTTGTTACAAAAAGTAGATAACGATTTCGAGTTAGAAATTCATATGATTTAAATGATGCGTAGTTTATTTAAGATAAGCAAAAAAGAAGACAAAGATTTTTTTTAAGTAAATGGCTTATTGATATTGATAGATTGATAGATTATGAATATGATGATTATTATATGAATATGATCATATGAAGTTAATTTTGCTTAAGTTTAATATATTGGTGAATTAAAAATTAATTATAAGAGATAGAATTGAAAAATTAGAGCAAGAGTTTTGAAAATCACACAAAACATTTTTTGGACATTTTTGAGGTTCCCTATTCTTTTTGTTTAAGACCAGATCAAGGTTTTGGGGAGCTGCCACACAACTTCTTTGCACCAATATGAATTTCTTGGAAACTGATAATACTACGAGGATAAAAATTACACACGGTTAGTTATATAATGAATCGAGCACTTATATGAAGTTTCAAAATGTTACGGACCCGTTTTCGGGCAGCTGCCATACAAAGTAATCAATTTGATAACTGTGAATCTAATGAAGCTACGAGGTTAAAATCAAAACTGGGCAGATAAAGTAATAGGACAAGTTAGTTGGCAAAGTTGGATATCACTCGGACCAACTTTTAGGGTGGGCTATTTTTTTTTTTTTTTATGGGATAATAAGTTAATCAAAAATTATGGGATACCTAATAAGTTAAATATTTTTTAAACTATTTTACTTTCTTATATTTTTTTTGTAATATTTATAATAGCATAGGGGAAATAAATAACGGTTAGTGGGTATGCACGGGTATCTAAAAGTTGACAAGGGCAACTATAATCTTCCTCGTTTTCATTATATTTAGAGTACTCGGTATACTTGGTAGTTGGTGTATTTTAAAAGATTTAGAAGAATTGAAATTTCATTTTCAAGACATCAAAGTATTTATGAAAAAAATCATTGTATATCCAGTATGTTATCAGTTATATGTACTACATTAGAGATCTGCACATATATTTGCTTAATAAAAATTATCGAATATATTCAAATACTTTATTCTAATTCTATTCGTTCAAATATATGAATATGTAAAGTGAATTGTGAATTATGAAATTGTATACTTGTATACTTGTATATGTAATATAAGATCTGAATGATCTGAATAGTAAATATACTTACTAAAACCTACTTAGTTTCATTTACCGATGGCATTTTGACCTTTAACCATTTATTGATTTTTGATTTAAATAATGTCGGAAAAATTTAAAGTTGAAGGGTTAACATTTGAAGAAACTATTGAAAGCCTTCAATTTCATGCTTTACGTGAGAACATATTTTAAAATTATATATTTTATGATTTTCTAATTTTTTTTTGTCATTTTAGAGTTACTAGATGAAAATAAAAAATTACAACTGCAAAATACTATATTAAAAAAAAAATTAGCGAACTTACTGTTGGTGATACGGACCAGTGCGACGATAGCGGTGAATGTTCACAAGGCATTTTTAGCATTCACGGTGAATGTTCACAAAGCATTTTGAACATTTACCATTCAAATAATTTTATAAAAGCTAAAGTATGTATCTTAGTCAATTACCATTACAAATAAAAGTTAACTATAAATTATTTATAGGATAAAGAGTCAACTGATGAAATTCCGCCGAGTCCTGAGTGCTCCAAAAAAAAAAGAAAATATAGGTAAAACCATTTATTATTTTAAAATTTCATTTGATTTTCTTTCTTTCTTTTTTAGGAAAAAGAAGCACGGAAAAACCGGAAGGCGGAATTAAATTATTGATTATTTAAATTGATTTAAGTTTTTAGTTATATAAGTATAGTCAGTAATATTTAAAAATAAAGCACTATTTAACAAAAATTCATTTCAAAAATAAAAAAAAAATAAATATAACAAAAATTCTGTTCAAAAATAAAAAAGAAATATAAATATAACAAAAATTAAATTCAAAAATTATTTTATAAAAAATTCAGTTGAAAAATTATTCAACCCAGACTTCTTTTCCCAATGTATCTGCTATATCTGCAATTTTTATATTGCTATGTAAAAACATTATTTTATTCACGAGATCAGAATTGTATCCAATTAAGGATCTTTTTTCAGAAATTAAATTTCTAGCTACAGAAAAAGTTCTTTCTGACGAAGCACTGCTGGCTGGTGTAGCTAATATTTTAGAACTAACTTTACTAATTAATGCAAATTCAGCTTGATGTAAGTGTCACCATTGTAATATATCAAACCCATCATGGAAAATAACATTTGTATTATCATACAATAATATTTCGTTTGAAATTTTGTCATCGGAATCCGTAAATATTCTTTGTGGAACAAAATCTACAAGCAGTTCTTCATTAAATGAAGATATATTTGACCTACTTACAGTGCCATCTATTGTATTTGTAGGTTCATCTAAAAAAATTTTCATAATTTCTTTGCACTTATTTTTAATTAAATTTTTTTCATTTTCTTCAAACGTTAGTAACTTATTTGCTGGAGGGAACAAATATAATGCAACTTTATGGAAAATTGAAAAATTATCTAAAACTATTGTATTTAAATATAATATTAATTTTTCTTTTATGGATTCAATAAGACCTGAATCTTCTGGTCTTATTGCACAGGTTTTTTTTAAACTATTAACATGTATATACGAATAATGAATGGTTGCATATTTTTCACCTTCAACCTCCTTTGATGTCTCTTCAAAGACTTTTAGTATTCGAACAAGTGGTTTTATTACTGTAATATTCAGACTGTCAATTCGGTGTAATTCATTGCGATCTTGTAATATATTAGTTATTTCAATCCAGTTTTTTTCAACAGAGTTAATTAAATAATAAATTGAATTCCATCTTGATGGAGAAAAACTTTTTGATGTCGTTTGTAAGCTAGAATTAATTCCCGATTTTTTAAAAAATTTTACAAGTTTGGAACAAATACGGCAAAGTTCATCAATTTCAGGTACTGCGCTTATGGATTTTTGTATCGTATTATGAAGCAAGTGATTAAAACAAAAAATATGATTATATTCGTTGAAAGCTGATATCATATTTGAACCTCTATCAGTCACAATATTTAAGTTGTCTAAATTACATTTAAAATCAGTAAGTACGTTTATAAATTTTGATTTTATATTTCTGCCTAAATAAATTAAATTATTTTAATTAGATACAACTTCTAGTCCTAAGTTATAATTCATAACTAATAAAAATTTGACTTTTTTTAACTAAACAAAAAATTTACTAAATAAGTAAAATATGAAATAATTTGATGGCACCTACTTTCTAAATTATAAATTTTAAATTTTCTTACTTGTACATCTTTCATTTTCCATCGAATTTAAACTTAAAAGTCGATTAAATAATTTTCCATTTGTTATATAATGGACTGTTACTGACATATAACACTTTCTCAAATAATTATCTGTCCACAGATCGGCTGTAAAACTTAATCCACTTTGAATTAATCTAAGCTCTCTTTTTATTTTATCAAAAAAAGTAATATATAAAACATCTATGTTCCGCGGTATTGTTGTAGGATGAGGTAATAATTTGTCAAGATCAATATTCTCTCCATATTTTGAACCAATATATATAAAAAATTCGGCTAGTGTTTTGAACCCGGGATCTGCAATTATTTTAAAGGATCGGCAACTTTCTATTATCCATTGTTTTGCTATTACAATTTCTTTTTTTTTATCTGTTGATGAAACTATTGTTTTAAGAACTATTGTTGAATTTTTTTTTTTGAATGTAGCATTTGTGTTTTATTAAATTTGAAGTGCACTGTCCGCTAAATGAATAAATGTTATTGCAGGTTTTACACACCACCTTATTTTCTATAACGTTTCCAAATGTATCTTCAATTTTTCCAAATATGCTCCAAACCTTACTCCTACCTCTTTTTTCACATATTTTGTACTCACAATTGATAATTTTTTGTTTGATCGTTGAATTTATTTCAACTAGAGATGCACTACTTGAAGGCTCGTTTATATTCATTTTTAAAAAGATTAAAATTAACTTATCACTAATTTAAATATTTTAAAACTAATTACTATCTAATTAATTATCTAACTATAATATCACTAAGTTTTAAAGCATCACGAAATTATGATGTTGTTGCAATTAGAAATTGTATTAGAATAAAAATTAAATACCGAACGATCATTATTCATTATAAATTGATTATAAAAGTTCAAAACATCTTCTCACTATCTTTGTTTGTTTTTTTACCTTTCTTTGTTCTCTTATCTTATTTTTTCTTTGTCATTGTATTTAGAGTACTTGGTATACTTGGTTGGTATATTTTAAAATGTTTTGAAGTATTCAAATTAGATTTTCAAAACATCAAAGTATTTGTTAAAAAACAGCTTTTCAATATTTGTATTTCAAATACAACGAATAGAATAAATATAGTTAGGTTGTAGTTTGAATATAAACCATATTTAAATCTTTTTGAACGAATGGAAAGAATTAGAATACAGTATTTAAATACATTTGATAATTTTTATAAAGGAATATATTTGTGCAGATCTCTATAGTGTACTTGATCATCCCCAGGTCCAGATCTAATTCATTATGAAATGCTGAACAAAATGAACACATACAACCTAAAAGAACTCTTAAATCTTTACAACGAAGTATACGCAACTGGTACTTTTCCGTTGAGCTGCAAAAATGCTTTACTTATACCAATCTTAAAGAAAGGAAAAGATCCGAAAAACCCGGACCTATATCCTTAACTAACTGTCCATGTAAAGTTTTAGAAAGAATTATAAACAAAAGACTTGAATGGTTCCTTGAACAAAATATTAAAATTAATTTGTTTAATCTGGATTTCGAAAAAATAGAAGTACAGTAGACAACTTACTATTACTTGAATCTAAAATAATGAAAACCTTTTCCAACAAGCGTTTTCTTGTATCTGTTTTCTTTGACATCCAAAGAGCATATGATACTGTATGGAAAAGAAATCTCTTAAACGAACTTATAAAAATAGGACTAAGAGGCAACTTAGTAAAATGTGTTCAAAACTTTCTTTCTAACCGAAAATATGTTACGTTAATAGGAAATACTTGTTCAAAAGAAAAAGTCTTTGAAAACGGGGTTCCACAAGGATCTGTCCTTAGTGTAACACTGTTCTTAGCAGCAATCAAAAGGCTATTATCTAAAATTAAAGCTCCAGTAAAATATGCTATGTATGCAGATGATTTGGTAATTTTTCTATCGTCAAACAGTTTAAAATTCATCCAATCCGAACTACAAAATTATGTAAGTAGTCTTTACGAAGAAACAAGCATGAACGGTTTCACTTTTTCTATAAATAAAACTGTACGTATGCTTTTTACCAGAAAAACAAAAAATATATATTATCCTGATATTAAACTAAATGGGTTATCCATACGGTCACCATCCGTCCTGTATTTTAAAGGACATTCCTGTTTTTTAACATGCTATTCCTTGAGATTTTTTTGTAAATACAGGACAGTACAATGTCCCTTATTTCCTAATTTTATATGCAAATGTCCTATTTTTAGCATATACATTGCACGAACAAAATATAAAATTATCATAAAAATCCAACTGCATACTTTCCCTACATTTCCAAAAGTAAAAAATTTATTTACTGGGATATGGGAAATTTCCTACAATCTGGCAACATTGTGAATTGACAACTTGAAATTGAACTGTTAATGTCAACTTGTTAAATTAAAAATGTGAATAAAAAAAAACACATAACCGTCAATTTAAATTTATCTGGAAAATTTCACTTTTAATATAGTTAACATAACAAACATTGATTATTTTAAAACATACTTTTTTCATGTAGAATTCTTCAAATTTTTTATTAAGTTCTCAGAATAAACGAGTTAGAGAGTGAGAGTAATAGATAATTAAATAAAATAAAAATACTCAATTGTGGATTTAACTAATATTTTCATCATATGCCCACCAGGTTTTTTTTTCTTAGTAATTTATTTATTACTAGTAAAAAAGCTTGTCGGACGCCACGTATAATTTTAATTTCTCTTTTTATATATATTTTTTTTTCCTGCTATTGCGCTACTGAATCAATAAAAGGAAATTCGTTATCCAAAGAACATTAAGTTAACATTATAATAATTTGTTTTAGTTTTGTAAGTGATAATAAAAAAGAAGTAAACATCCTAAAGTGTTAAAAATTTCTTTATACGTTTTTATTAAAATTTTCTGTATCTACCTGTTAACAGATTTCTCATACGTTTTGATTTTTAGCACATTTTCAAAAAATTTTGTATGTAATAAATCATGTTATTTATGAATAAAAATAAACCTGATGTGCATCCTTATCTACATATTACTTATAAGCAAATTGAAAGAGTAGATTAATATTAGTACTTAGGCATTATCATTGATGAGAAACTCACTTGGGCACCACATTCATCTAAGATAAAAAACAAAATTATACCATTACTTGGGGCCATAAAAGAACCAATGTTAAATTTTCGAATAAATGCGCCAATCTTATTTATAATGGACACATTCTTTCACACATCAGGTATAATCTAACATGTTGGTCATCGTGTAGTTTTAGCAGCCAAAACACCATAAGCACCGTCTTGACAAAGTCGCCGAAAATATCGTATAACCTACCGTATTTAACACCTACCACTAATGTGTATAATTTATGCAATGTACTAAATCTCAACCAACTAATAAAACTAGAAAAGTGCAAATACATATACAAAATTATTAATAACTACTACAAAACAGATATTGTCATTAGATTGCGAACTGAGATTCATACATATGATACGAGATTCACCAATCATCTACACACTATTAGATCCAGAACACAGCACCATAAAAACTCACTATTAGCGTCATCTCTTAGGCTATACAACTATAGCCAACATTAAGACATTGAACAATATCAAGCTATTTAATAAACAACTTTCTATTTTTATTAAAAATTCATCCTGGTAGTTAAAAATCAGTGCTAAAAATCTATTAACGCCAACTACAAACTATATACTTATCTAATTTTACTAAAATATGCCGTTCGACATACAACGAATTAAAGATGCTTGTTTATTTCAACACTCCTGTCATCGAACCAGCATTGCTGAATGATGAAGGTGTCATCAGAATACAATAATTAAATGTCATAATGATTATTTCTTTTCTTGTCTTATGAAATTTGTTATGTAATTTTTAATAGATTATACTTCTGTTACTAAAAAAAAAAAAAAAAAAAAAAAAAATATAACGTGGGAACCCAAAATATAGTTGTTCCCAACTGTCATTTGACACCCTAATTAATTAAAAGATCTAGTTAAGTTCAACATAGTATCTAATACTTAAATATTTTCTTAATATTATTTTGTAAGAAGTCAAAAATGCTGGCGAACAATAATTAGATTTAAGTTTATGAAAAATGTAAGCAATAGAATAATAAAAATAAAGTTTAATTTTTTAAAGAACTCTAAACGCTGAAGTTTATTATTGGCACAGTCGGTATTTATTACGATTTAGTGAAAAGATTTAGCTAATCGTATACGAACCATAACATTAACATAAAGATAAAAAAAAAAAAAAAAATTTTACTGCACCTACAGAATTTTTACTATTTTTGTGTTTTCTGTAATGAAAAACTAGAATTGTAACAAATACTTGAAACAAATAGAGTATTAGTTTAATTAAATCAGAAAAAAAAAAATAAATTAAATTAGAACAATAAACCAAAATACTAGCTAATAATTACAGTGAAAATAGTTATCATACAAAATTGAAAGAAAAAACAACAATAATAACTATAATATTAATTTAAATTAAATTTATTAATTTAGTATAAAACACAAAAAAAAAATTAATTTTTAAATAAAAACTTATAAAAGTGGAGAGTAACCCCAAAATATACAAAATATTAAATACAGTTGATATGATAACTTAGACGAAGAAAATGAGCCTGCAAGACAAAATTTAACAACAAATAATCAACAGTCAACTCTACAAAAATCATCACCAGATACAAGATAAACCAGCTTATTAATGAAGTCAAATTTTATGTAATATTTTTAGAAAACAAAATAAAATTTAAAGTAATAGTTTGTTAGTTTATTTAAATTAATTTAATATAACTATAATAATAATTCTAATCTAGTAAAAAAAAAATTAAATTTGTTTTAAATTCAACTTAAACTTAAACCTAATATAATAGTTATAATGATTACAAAATCAAATTAGTCGTAGGAATTAAATTAATTATGAAAATAAAAATCTTTCTCTGAAATTTTTATAGTACATACACATGTTATAATTATTTAATTTAAACAAAAAAAAAGAAAGAAAAAATTTATTTCACACCCTATCGTTCATTCAATTTATAATTAAATTTGGAAATGGAGGGATAAAATACATAAAATACGTTAGATAAAATTAAAGTAATTCTTAAATTCATTGGGCAAGTAACTCCTTTTGATGGAAAAAATGAAAACTATCTTCCAGAATTTATTGAAAGAATAGAAAATCTTATTCCAACCATAAATTTGTTTGATGCTTGTGCAAAGATATTGCTGCTAGGGTACGTTAGAGATAAAATAACAGACGAAGAAAAAATTACCTTAAGACGGCACGGTAATGTAGTTGACTGGACCGAAATTAAACAAATTCTTATAAAAAGGCTTGATAACTGTCAAATCCTAAATAACAAATTAGAGGTTGAAACGTTGGAAAGTAATAAACGAATAGCCTTAGAAACGTTAAAAAGAAATATACCAGAATATCATTTTTAGCAGGAATCCGGATTCAATTGATAAAGCTTACGAAATTATCCTTGAAGGTAAATACTAACACTTAGGCCCCATTGATAAATATTATAATAAACAAAATAGAAACAAAAGAAATCAAAATAATTCAAAGTTTTTTAACTCTTCAAATACAGGAAACTTTCGAAATTACAACTCGTCGTGAAATAGACTAAACTTCAAATAAATCGATCAAACAATAAGAATAATAATAATAATTCTTATAACTGTAATAATAATTGTAACTATAATAATAATAGTACTTATAATAATAATAGTAACTAAAATAGTAATTTTAACAATAATAGTAAGTAATAATAACTACAATAATAATAATAATAATAGTAATCGGTTTAGGCATTCTAATACAAATCCAAGTAGGCAATATTCTCAAAATTCTAATAGAACTTATAATTATAACCGAAGTAACATCAGAAAAAATTATGAACCCATGGAAATTGCTGCCAGTGAAAGCGGAAATTTTCAAAACCCTCGCCAAACGATTACTAGTATGTACATTATGTTCTAAAGCCTTAAGATACTGTGTGTCAATAAATGTTTTCTATTTAGGTTGACAAAGCCCTGGATTTATTATACTAGATTCTGCTCCTGCATCAATTAAAACTCTCAGGGTTTTAACGCTATTTTTCGCAGTTATTAAAAATAAAAAAATTCAATAGTAAAAATAAAAAATTAGTTGTTCTAATTAAATTTTTAAAACTTAAAAATAAAAAAAAAAATATAGGAACTTTAACAAAAAATAAATAGGAACTTTATGTGTGTGTTAAACTAAAATAGAAAATAAAGCATAATACAAAAAGTATATATATTTATATATTGCACTTTGTATTAAGCAAAAATTAAAGTACACAGTATATACAACAAAATTGCTTGTAAATCATTCAACAATTAATCAACAGTCAACCTATTCAACACATTTCATCAGTCAATACATTCAACATCGTTCTCAACATATTCAACATCAATCAAAGCAAGTAACTTTAATTTTTTTTACTATTTTTATTAAATGTCTCTTAAAACCTAATTAAATAAAAAAAATAAATTTTTGTTCTAATTAAAATAAAAAAAAAATATATATGAAGGGGTTATAAGCAAAAGGGTACAAGTGCACTTTTTAAAAAAATTGAGATAAGTACATATTTTTAATTTTAAAATCATAATTGACTTAGCAGCAAAGAGATATAGGTGAATTTAACTATTTTTCTGACATCTATTGGTGGGTAGAAAAAGTAAGTGAATAAAATGAAACTTTTATTGGGTGGCAAAAAGATTTATGATCACTTGCACCGTTTTGCTTCTTAACTACAAATCGATTTATTTATAACTACACGCACTTGTCGCATTTAATTAAAAATAAGGGAAATTCCCATCAATGATTTTTTGTGTATACTGATCATTTTATTGTGTGAATATTGTATTTTGAAATAATTTTTTAATTAAAATAATTTTGTCACGATTTTCGTTATGTACAAAAAACACAGGCAATGTAAAGGTAAGTAAAATAATGTATAAAGCTATCTAAATATTATTTTAGATATTTTTAACTGTTTCATATATCTACACATATGTAGCTAGTACTAGTAAGTACGTTTTTCAAGACGATGAGCCAGTTGACCCGTTTGAAACAGACGGAGAGAGTGAGTATAATCCTAAAGTAAACGAATACTCTTTAGATTCTGATGATAATGCGGATACAATTGATCTCGATTGTTTTGACAAAGAAATCTGTACAGAGAGAGCTAAGGAGAATGTTGACACGAATGGTATGAAAAAAACTATAAAAAAAAGAACTAGAAAAAGGCTACGAAATCAAGAACAATGGAAAAGAGAAATAAATAAACGATCTAGAACTAGCGGGGAGCAATACAACACAGAGAAAGGAAAGATCGTCAAAAAACGAGAATTGAAGCAATTATTTAACCACAGTTGTAGGTATAAATGCTCTATAATCAGTGAAGAACAAAGGAAGACTATATTTGAGAACTTTTACAAACTACCATCATATGATTTACAAACTAATTTTATAGCGTCATGTATCAAAAAAACACAGCCCACTAGAATGAAAAGAACTGCCAACTTTAATAAAAAGTATGCCACCTGTATTGAATTAATGAATTTCAGAGTTTGCAAGGCATTTTTCCTAGCTACCTTAGATATTTCAAATAGACGATTTACGACAGTTTGCTCAAAAATTTCGAATGAAGGTTTCGTCGAACTAGATCAGCGAGGTAGACATACACCTTCAAATAAAATTGCAGGCGAGGTAAAAAACAAGGTAATTGAGCACATAAAAATGTTCCCGCGTTACAGAAGTCACTATTCAAGATCCCAAAATGATTCTACTAAATATTTATCTGAAGATTTAAATATAAGGAAGATGTATAATCTTTATTGCGAATTTTGTTCAGAAAAAAAGCTGCAACCAGTAAAAGAAAGTTATTATCGTTACATATTTTGCACTGAATTTAATCTAAAATTTCACAAACCTCATTCTGATACTTGCAATACATGTGATCGTCTTAATAATGTTTTAAAAAACTCTAAGAACATGAACGAAATATGTATTGCAAATAGAGAATTGGAGCTACATCACAGGAAAGTTAAAAGTGTCGAAACGTCTAAGAAACTGGATATTGAATTTTGTTCCCAGAACAGCGAAACAACCCGTTTAGTTTGCTTCGATTTGCAAAAAGTATTAGCAACACCGTTACTTACTACCAACAAGGTTTATTATCTTAGACAGTTGTCAACATACAACTTTTGTGTACACGACATTATTTCTGGAAAGTCTTACATGTATATTTGGAATGAGACTCAAGCCTCTCGTGGATCTCAAGAAATCGGATCTTGTTTAATTAAGGTAAAATCTCGAATATTAATATTTTATTTTTTTGTTAATCATCTGATTTTATCGTTTACTTTACAGTTCATAAAAGATTTGCCTAATAAAGTGGAACATCTCATTTGTTACAGTGATTCATGCGGTGGCCAAAATAAAAACAAAAATTTAGCGAAATTATTCATGTATATTGTACAGGCCACAAGTATTAATACAATTGAACATAAGTTTTACGAGCCCGGTCACTCTTATATGGAGTGCGACAGATCTTTTGGTATTATTGAAAAAAGAAAAAAAAAAATACCTCAAGTTTTCGTTCCTACTCACTGGACTTCTGTAATTCAAAAATCTTCAAAAAACTTTGTAGTTTATGAAATGAATAACAGTGATTTTGTTTCGTTTCGGTTCTTGCATTTACAGATGTCTGATCCAAAAAAGGATAATGAAAAAAATGTACTTAAATGGCGAAATATTGTGTGGTTCAAGTATCGGAAGGAGCTTTTGTTCCAATTTCTTTTTAAAAATACAAGGAATCAAGATTTTCCATTTCAAAAGAGTATAACTTGTTCAAAATTAAATCCTGGAAAACCTCACTTCAGTGTGAATAGCCTTGTTTCGGAAGCTCTTCATTCTTCTGCAGTTAACATAACTTACATGAAATACAAAAATTTAATGGATCTGCTTATATACATACCTCCGATACACCACGATTTTTATAAAAATATAGCGCACGAAAGCTCGAAAAAAAAAAATACGCAAATTTCAAAAATCTCGGAGGACGAAGAGGAAGCTAATGAAAGTACCAAAATTATTTTAGAATCGGATTATGAATAATGTCAAATACATTAATAAATTAATAAAATAAAAAAAATATAGTCTTCAAAAAAATTTCTGATTTAGATATTATTTTCAAAAAACGTAACATAGGTTTGGTAGCAAAAGGGTATAACTACACTTTTCTGCTAAAGTTGACATGACACAAAATCAGCTTAAGGTTCTTTTGAAACCTGCACTTGATATACATAAAAGACGTACAAAATAAATTTTGCACCTGTTCTCCAGATTTACTGAAAGCGTAACAACTTTGACTTAATATTCTGAAGAATTTTATTTTAAGCACTTGTACCCTTTTGCTTATAACCCCTTCATATATATATCAAATTAATTTTGTATATATCTATAACAAAATTTAAATATTTAAGTTTTATATCAAAAGCATATTTTCATAAATTTTGCTAATATTTTACAGTAGGTTGCCAAATTATTAGGCCCATTATTAAATAATGTATTTTTTTAAGTATTTCAATTATTATTCGATATGTGACTTAAATATCAAACTTTTTTTAATTCCATTTGTTGTTCTTTATGATAATAGAAATATTATCGAAAAATTTTTGTATCTAGCAACCGAGTAAAATTTGAAAAATGAGTTGTCAGAAAAGCGCGCGCTTTTTAAAGTATGTTTCTTATTAGTTTTAAAAATGTTGTTATTGTTATAAATTAATAGTAAACAGGTTATTTTGAGGAATATTGTGAAAAGGTATATGTTTATTATTTAAAATCAAGTCTTTTTTGTGAAATATTATTTAATATTAGAAAAATTTAAAACGATTTCGAGTTTTTAACATGGGTAAACGAATGGACTTATCTCCAACAAAGGTTGGGAAAATTTGTGGATTATTAATGGCTGAAAATATGTCGCAGTATGAGATTGCTGCTATGGTAGGAGTATCACGAAGCTCCGTAAGAAATATAAAAAAAAAAATTGATTCCGGTATAGATTTATATCCAAAAAGGAAGGGTGCGTGTGGTCGGCATCGGGTCACTACGCCTAGAACAGATAGGAAAATAAGAGATATCTGCATTGAAAATAGAAAATTACCAGTTAAAATACTAGCTCAAGAGATACAGAAAGCTGGATTTAACGTGTCGCAAAGAACTGTACAGCGACGTTTAAAAGAAGAAGGACTTGTAGCTAGAAAACCTGCTCGAAAGCCAAAACTAACCCCGGCTATGATAAAGAAGCGTTTTGAATGGGCTAAAAAGTACCGTAACTTCAATGAAAATGACTGGAAAATGGTACTTTGTAATTTCGTATAGATTCTTAAATATATGTTAAACAAATATTTAAAAACAGTATTGATATTTTAAATTTTTCATAGGTGTGCTTCTCTGATGAATCTGTATTCCAAGTGATGACGGAAAAATCATATTTTGTAAGGAGAAGAAAAGGTGAAAAATTTCATCCCAGTTGTATTGTACCTACGGTTAAACATCCTACTTCCATAATGGTGTGGTCAGTAATTAGTAGTAAAGGTCCAGGTCGCCTATACATAGTCGAAGGAACAATGAGAGCTGACCAATACCAGAGGGTTCTAACAGATCGTTTGCTACCACAAATGCGGGAGTGGTTTAAAGAAGGTGAATATCCGATTTTTATGCACGACGGAGCTCCATGTCACAGAGCCAAGCGCATAAGTGACTTTCTAGCTGAAAACAATGTTACAGTTCTTGATTGGCCGGGGAATTCACCTGATATGAACCCCATTGAGAATATTTGGGAGTTTATGAAGAGAGAGATCGGAAAAGTTGGTCCTACAACAAAAACCAAATTAATAGAAGCCTTAATAAAGATATGGCATCATAGTCCTTCCATTAAAACTATAATGGAAGACTGTATTAAGAGTATGCCCCGTCGTATTGAAGCAGTATTGACCGCCAAAGGAGGGCATACAAAATACTAATTTTTCTATTTCTAAATTTTTTACTATATTAATTGAATTCTTATATGCGAATCACTTATATTTTTGTTTTAAAATGTGTAATAAATACTTAATTTAAATAATTTTTTAATTAACTGCATTTATTATTTTATAATTACGGTTAAAATTAAAATATGAAAATTTTTTCCCTTGGGCCTAATAATTTGGCAACCTACTGTATAATATGCAAAAGATTTCTGTTAAAGTACAAATTAAAAATAAAAGAAATTTCATTTGTACAACTACTAGTCCTAAAATAAAAACAATAATAAGCATTTGCTTATTAAATTTAATAGAAGTAACAAAAAATCTAAAATTATTAAAAACAAAAGACAAATTAAATATAAAGTAAATAAAAACAAAAAAAGTTTAAAATAATTCGCAATCGCGAATTTAACAATTTACTTGCTAAACTATTAACAAGTGCTTTTTTAAGAAAGTAGGTTTAAAAAAATTTTTTTTTTTTTGAATATTTAATTTTTTTTTGAACCAGTTAAATACCTCAACGATTTACCTAACTTTGACGGTGATCATAAAGATTTAATAACTTTTATAAACCTCATCGATAGAGTAAATCCAATTCTAGAAACTTTCGAAATACCTTCAAAACAATTATTCGTTGACATTATTAAATCTAAATTAAAAAATAAAGCTAGGGAAACAATTGAGATCAATTGCCATGCGGCATCTTGGGCAGAAATAAAAACAATTCTCCAAAACCATTTCGGAGAAAAACGTACTTGTGAAGACTTATATAACGAATTACGCGCAACCACATTTAAAACCAATTCTATTGACTTTTATAACGAAATTAAAAATAAATTAAGAAGACTTAACAACAAAACTTATTTTATACTTGGTACAAGTGAAGCTACAAATACATGCGTGGCAAATAATATGAGAACAGCACTCAATATTTTTAAAAGGAAAATACCTGAACCTATGAAAACGGTTCTAGCTTGTAGAAACCCAGACAGTTTAGAGACAGCAACGGATTTAATATTTGAAAGCGGTTATGCATATAATAGAAACAGCCATGACACTTTCAAAACAACGGACAGACAAAAAAGTCCCAATTATAAAAATAATAGATTCTACAACCAAAAAGGTTTAAATCAAAATAATAGACCTAACTATAGCAATCATAATCAAAAGCAAAATCCTAGACCCCTAAATTCAAATAGATCTTCAAATTTTTATCAAAATAATAGATCTATCCAACAAAATTTTAATCAAGGAAATAGGACAAATTATAATCAAAATCAACACCATGATTATAATAACCAACAAAATAATAGATTCCACAATTATAACAATAGGTATCAAAATAATTATCATCTAAACCAAAATTATTATAACCCAAATCCAAATCTCCAAAGACAAAACAATACTCCAGAACTAATGGATACATTGGATATTAATAAACAAGAAATTTCACAAAATTTTCAATCAACAGCCTCACGGGAGGGCTTCCATATATATATATAGTAGAAACAAAAATTAAACCCCTAAAATTTATTATAGACACAGGTGCTTCACATTCCATAATAAATCCTGGATTATGTAACCCAAAATGGGAAATTCCCACAGCAAATTTAATACTATAAACTTTACAACACACAATAAATGTGGCCAAAAAGGTACGCATTCCCCAATTTAAAGAGCTAGGGGACACTAACCAATTTATTGAAATGTTTATTTGCCAATTCCATACTGAATACCATGTTTTATTGACAATAACATTCTTAAAAATTTAAAAGCTAAAATAAATTATGAAAATAACACAATGATAGTTAAAAATAAAATCATACCTTTGATTTTTCAAAACGAAAATAACATAAATAACCAAAATACAAATATAAATAAAATTAAAAATAACAATAAAAATAATAGTAAAGTTTCGTTCCCAAGGAGTGGAGAGTACTTCACACCTGTCCCAGTAGGACAAAAGGACGGACTAGCCTACCATCCTGGAAAATCATCAGGTGATGGCAAAGTTAAAATTAAAGAGGGCGTGTATAATGTTGAAAATTATGAAATAATTGCAAACATAGAAGTGTTTGGCGATTAACCAAAAATTGTAGAATTTTCTACGCAGGAGATGACTCCTGTAACTATAGAAAATTTCCACATATCACAAGATATTAATAACGCACCTTTATTAAAACAAATTCGCACTACTCATCTTAACGCAGAAGAAAAACAAAAACTTCTAACTTTAATAAAAAAATTTAACAAAATATTTTATAATGAAAATTGTGATTTATCACTTACAAACGCTATTAAGCATGAGATTCGAACTAGCGAACATGCCCCCATAGCAGTTAAAACATATCGTTATCCGTACATTCACAGGAGTGAAGTACAAAAACAAATTCATGAAATGTTAGAAAAGAAAATTATAAGACCCAGCAAATTGCCCTTTTCAGCTCCAGTCTGGATAGTTCCAAAAAAATTAGACGCAAGTGGTAAAAAGAAATGGAGGTTAGTTATTGACTATAGAAAAATTAATGAAGTAACTATAGACGATAAATACCCTATTCCTAATATTGACGAAATTCTTGAAAAATTAGGTAGATGCAACTATTTTACAACCTTAGATCTAGCAAAGGGTTTTCATCAGATAGAAATATCTGAAAACGATATACCAAAAACGGCTTTTAGTGTGGAAGGTGGACACTACGAATTTCTACGTATGCCGTTCGGGCTGAAAACAGCTCCGGCAACCTTCCAACGCCTTATGAATAATATATTGTCAGATTACATTAACAAAATATGTCTTGTGTATCTAGATGATATTATTATCTTTTCAACTTCTTTGCAAGAGCATTTAGAGTCGTTAAATAAAATTTTTCAGAGACTAAGAGAAACCAATCTTAAGGTTCAATTAGATAAATCTGAGTTTTTAAAACATGGAACCGATTTTTGGGACACAAATTAGTCCGATGGAGACTTAAACTATGTGAATATGATTATGAAATCAAATATAAAAAAGGCATAACGGCAATGCAGACGCTTTATCTAGAGTACTCATAAACCACAATGAAGTAGAACACCCTCCTATCTTATCAACAAATAGTCCACTATATTTTTATGAAAACCAGATCATAATAAAAAAGGTCAACTCTGGTTCATTAAAAATAAAAAATCTAACCATATTTAAAAATAAAAGAAAAATAATTTACACTAAAACATTGAATTACGACATAATAATAACGATATTAAAAAACCATTTTAACAACAAAGGTACTAACGCACAAAGGTACTAAGGTACAAGATGAAACTTTTTATAACATATTTCTTAATACCGTAAGAGATTCAATTAATAACCATGAAAATGATAAATTTAAAATTGTAAGATGTCAGAAAGTCTTAGAAGATATTACTGACGAAAATAAATTAGTTCAAATTATCGAAAACGAACATCGAAAAAACAATCATAGAGGAATAAATGAAAACTTCGCAGAACTCAAAGAGAAAATTTATCACCCCAATTTAAAATTTCGTATAACTAAGTTTATAAATAACTGCGAGATTTGTAATGTTGAAAAATATGATCGTAAGCCCATTAAAGAATAATTTAAACTTACAGAAACACCAAACGGCCCAAGGGGAAATAGTTCACGTTGATGTCTTTTATAGTCTTAATAAAACACTATTCTTAACTATTATTGATAAATTTAGTAAACATGCACAAGCAAAAAAATTTGTAGTCGAACATGGACCCAATTCAAACGCGCAATAGTGCAATACATTTCCTTAGTATCAGATCAGATCATCGACCATTTGTATGGTTAAATGGTTTAAAGGAACCTAATAGAAAACTTCAAAGATGGAAAATTAAATTGAATGAATTCGATTTCAACATCGAATACGTTAAAGGGAGGGAAAATAATGTCAGATTATCTATCCAGAATGGAAAACGTCGAAATTGAAAATAGTAACGAGAATGAATCTAAACAATTTGAATTTTTCAATTCTGAAAATCAAAAAGATGCAGTTAGTGTCATTAACGCAGAAATAATGTCAACAGATGCTACAGTACATAGTGCGCAAGAAGATTCATCTGATTTAATTTTTATTACTGAAAAGCCAATAAATCTCTTTAAAAATCAAATTTACTTGCAGGAGAGTACTAAGGAAAGTATTAAATTAAAAATAGTGCATAAAAAATGCCAAAATATTATTTACGTTACAAGAGATAGCGATCTCCTAAAAATCATGAAACAAATTATAGTAGACAAAGGATTAATGTGTATTTTTTGCGATAATACACAATTATTTTTAAAATTCCAAAATCTTTACCAAAAATATTTCTCCAATAATAAAAATTTAAAATTCCTAAAATCTTCCATTAAACTGACAGATGTAACAGATAGAAACGAGATACTTACGATTATCAAAAACGAGCATTTACGCAACAACCGTCGCAGAATAAACGAACTTTTTAACGAAATAAAAACAGAATACTATTATCCCAATCTTTTAGTCGAAATTAGTAAAATTATAAACAACTGCGAAGTATGTAATATAGCAAAGCACGATAGAAATCCTGCTAAAATTCCTTTCAAAATTTCTGATGTACCAAAACAGTTTAACGGTATTGTACAGATGGATATATGGTATCCAAAAAGAAACAAAATCTATTTGATAACTATAGATAAGTTTTCAGAGTACGCCACCATTCATAAATTAAACGACCGAAACTGGATTTCTATTTTAGATTGCATTAAACAAAGAATTCAATACTTGGAAAAAATGAATAGACTCATATCTGACGGAGATATGTGTATAGTCCATAATATCAACTTTCATTGCGAGTTACATATTCCAGTAACAATATAAATTAATTTGCATAATGCTGACTCTGCACTTTTAATTATTAATAAATATTCTAAATAAAAATCATTTATAAAATTTCTTTATTAAAATATAAATTAATAATTTTTTTAATCTTGCAAATTATAATTTTATTGAACTTTTAATTGAACCTTTGTAAACTTTATTAAGTTATTACAACATTTTAATACTAATTAACTTTATATTAAAAAATGCACAATTATGTATAATTTCAAAATTAAATCATACCTGTAAATTTTGTATAAAAAGACTAACAAAAATAAAATATAATGAACATAATTTTAGCAAGTCAATAAACAAGTTTAAATCTTAAAATAATTTTTTTTTTTTATATAAACTAAGTTTCATATGCTGTTCACCTTTTTGTACAGACGCAATGTCAGCAGAATTAAATTAGTTAATAACTATTGGGAAACTCTAAATTATAATTTTCCCATTATTCAAATTTCTTTAATATAAAATATGTTTCGCTGGCAATGCATCTTTTTTAAAATAAATACCTGTAATATTTTAATTAAAAATCAATTAACCTTATACCTGTAAAAAGAAAAGTACAAATTAAATTATAAATTGGCGGTAGGATCCAATAACAGTGATCCTTCTAATTAAAGTGTTTTCCGGTTAATATTTACTTGAAATATATCGTTTAAAATTAAATAACTAATAAGAACTAATTCTAATAAATACTTTATTAAACTATTATTAATTTAACTTTAAACATTTTTGATTAAATTAAAATAAAAAAAAGATTAAAAAAAAATTTGTGAAAAAATTTTGTAACAAAGGAACATTGTTATTTAATAATTCATTAAATTAAAACTGGGATTAATACCACAAAGGAATAATGTGAAAAATTAAAAACCCAGAAACAAATTTTTGAAACAACAAAAAACAAAAATTAAGCTCTGTATATAATATATAAAATTGCAAATTGGAAACACATCAAGAAAGGTCAACTGGTGAACTTCAGTTCTTTAATTTGGATCCTAGAACAAAAAAGAGCCTACCGATACAATGAGTATTTTTCTTTTCATGCTCACGTTAGTCAAAATTTTTATTACTATCCTATACTACCTTCTTTCAATTCAATTCCCATTATATTGTTACATAACATTATGATCATACAAAAAACAAATGCATGGTAATCATGACCAAAGCACATGATTACAATACACTTGCAAATCGTAACATGAATCCCATTCCTTAACATACATTAAATCATACATAAATTACTTTTCCTTTTAAACTAATAAAGTAACTTAAATAGAAAAAAGCGTAACTGTACTTTTGTTAACGCTAAATAAAAAATTCTTCCCATTGAAGCATGGCATTGCAACGTTTAATTTAAAATAAAAATAAGTCATGGTAGTGGAACTTTTGAGAAGACAAGTTATTATCAGTAAGAATAAAAAAAAATTTAAATTTAAAAAGTTAAAAATTATCATTTAGAAAAAAAAGCTAAATTAAAAGTAAAAATTATAAATTGTCAACAAGCAAAAAATAAATTTTAAAAAGTTAAAATAGGAAAAAATCTTTTAATAAAAATTATAAAATCATAAATAAATAAAAGAAAAAAAATAAAATAAAACATTAGTTATTATTTATAATTAAAGAGTACGGAATGTCAATAACTCAATAATTAATAATAACTAATAATACTGGCGCAGTCGAATTACCGCTATAAGGTAACAAACGAACCTCAACCAACCAAAGGGAATACAACAAACATCTATAATTCAACAATACAACAAAACATCTATAATTCAACAATACAGCTAACATCAAACCAAGTCTTGAAATCACTTTAAGAAAAACAAAAAAACAACAAAACAAAAAGTGAAGTACCTAAATTTTTTAGCTAAATTTTAAAACAAAAATATATAAGTGTAAACTCAAAATATTCTATCTATTGTAAATTAAAATTAGTAATTCACAAGTAAACTTAAAGTCTTATTATAAATTTGAGTATTAATTAAAATTTTAATAACTCTAAAATTAAACAAAAATTTTTATTACAAATTTTGCATTATGTAATTAAAATTAATAATTCACAATTAAATTTAAAATCTTTTTATTAAAATTCGCTTAATAAGAAATATTTTTTTGTATTAACTTTACAATTAAATCTTAATAACACTACAATCAAATCAATTTTTACAATTAAATAAAAATTTATTAAATTAAAATCTTAATAACACTACAACCAAATCAATTTTTACAATTAAATAAAAATTTAAAAAATTAAAATCCCAATAACGCGACAATCAAATTAATTAACAATTTTCAAACTAAACTTAAAATTTTGCTACAAATTACGTTCATTAATCCTAATATGGAAAATTTAGGAGAATTTACGTTCATTAATCCTATACCTAAAATGGAAAATTTAGGAGAATTAGAAAAATTCAATACCTTAATAAAGTGTATTGCCAACATTTCACCCTTCTCGGGAAAAATAAATGACTTAGCTAACTTTTTACAAAGAGTGGAAGAACTCATTCCTATAATTGACACCATTCCTAATAACTACAAAATTAATTGGCAAGTATTAAAGATAAAATTATTGGAAACGCGAGAACTGCTCTACTTTCCAACCCAGATCTAGGAACTTGGTTGAATGCCAAAGAAGTTCTAATAAGAGATTTTGGCGAATCAACACCCATTAATGAAATTTTAGATCAACTAACCCTATGTCGTTGTACAAATACAATTGAGAAATTTCATGATAGGATTAAAAGAATTTTAACAAAACTAAACAACGCGTATCTATTAAGTGGTGGTGACAACCCCAACCAAATAACCACAAACAACCGAATAGCACTCACAATATTTAAAGACAACTTACTAGAACCTGTAAGAGGCATTATCATTAATAGGAATCCCAACAATTTAAACGAAGCTTTCCAAATTATAATTGCAAATGGATAATCACAATTCGTGAGTTTATCAAAAACGAATAGTTCTAATTTTAACTCAAACAATTTTCAAAGTAGAAATTTCAACTCAAACAATTTCCAAAATAGAAATTTTAACTCAAACAATTTCCAAAATAGAAATTTCAACTCAAACAATTTCCAAAATAGAAATTCCAACCCAAACAATTTTCAAAATAGGAATTTCAACTCAAACAATTCCCAAATTAGAAATCAAAACAATTACCAAAATAGAAATTCTAATCCAAATCGTTTTCAAAATGCTAATTCTAATCAAAATAATTCTGAAAACAGAAATTATGACGATATAGAAATTACCCGGCGAATAACCAACTTAATCAAATAAATAACAATTACAACCACGAACGTCAAAGTAGAAGAACAAACCGCAACTATAACGAAATAGAACCTATGGACGTAAACATGAATAGTAACGAACAAAATTTTTGCTCGAACAGCCAAAACAACTACCCTATATAACAATTAGTACAAAAATAAAAAAATTAAAATTTATTATCGATTCTGGTGCGGAATTTAGCATAATTAAACCCGAATTATGCCAACCGAAATGGAAACATCAAATAAACCCACAAACTCTTAGAGTACTAAACGGTAAAGTTACAACAAATATCAAATGTGAATTTCCCTTATTTCAAATATTTAATGAAACAGATAAACTCGTAGAATTCCTAGAAATCCCCTTAAACAACAATTTCGACGGTATAATTGGCAACAAAATACTTGTACCATTAAACGCCATAATAAATTACAAAAAAAAAGAAAGTATAAACAGCAAAACTAATATTACCTTCTATAAATTTTTTTAGGAAATTGAGTGGAAATTTCTATGCCTGCTTATAACACCCATATTAATGCAATCGATACAAATAACACCCATAAATGACGACAACGGATTCTCAATAGTAAGATAAAAAGACAAACGCATCGTCGACAACTATACAAAATTACTTCATCTAGTAAATTTAACCATATACCATGAACAAATCGAAGATCTACAAGGACAAATAAATATAATAAAACAAAGACAAGAAAACGAAAACAACCTTTTACAAAGAGAACTGGACAACTTAAAAAATAAAATAAAATTCTTAACTCAAAACTTTACTAACACAAAACGACCTCGTAGAGGACTAATAAACTTCTTAGGGTCATCAATGAAATTTATCGCCAGTACAATGGATCACGAAGACGCAGACGAAGTCTATAAACGACTACAAGACCTTGAAACTTCTAACAAACAAATAATAGAACAAACCAATAAACAAGTAATCATTAACAACAAATTAATCAAATGTTTAGAAGATATTTCCGAACAAATTAACAAACGAACTTTAGAAATGACAGAGTACATAAATGAAATAACAAAAACCGGGGTTAATGCCATATATAACAGTAAATTCGATCTACAAGTTTACGCCGACATCAACCTGTTAAATAACCACGTCGAAGAAATCGAAGACGTAATATTACCCAGTCGACTCGGAGTATTAGCTCACAACATCTTGACAGAAGAAGAAATTTCAGACTTCCAAATTCCAATAGAAAATCTACCACACATTAAAAGTAGTGTAATCTTTGAAAATAATAAAATAGGTGTAATTATTCTGATTCCAAATTTTACAAAAGAAACATATCTAGACGCCTACATCGTCCCATTTCCAAATTCGAAATTCGAACAGTTAGACTACGATAACCAAAGAATCATAGTGAACGATAATAATATCTTCGAATATCATGAAAACATTTTACTCAAACGAAACTTAAAGCTCCATAAGACAAATGTATACGGAACTTACTCCAACATAATAACACATGTAAATACAGAATAAATAAATTAGAATCAATAACCCAACTTAACGAAGAAACTATTATTACCTCCAACCTTCCAAAAATTAAGATAAAACAAAATTGTATCGAACATGAAATCCTAATTAAAGGAAATAATGTAATTAAATTTAATAATTGTGAACTTAAAATTGATAAGCTAAGATTTATAAATAGAATAAGAAATTATAAAGATAATATTGTAATATCACTTATAAACAGTGGTAATCAAATAATGAAAATTTTAAACAATTTAACATTACATTCACCTCAACACTATAAAAAATAGAGAAATTATAAAATCAATTGAAACAAACTTTAGTTTTAAAAATAATACTTTATTTGTATCTAGTTCAATAATATTTTGTATAATAATAATAATTTTAGTTACCTTTTGTATGAAAAAGAAAAAATGTAAAAAATTAGAAATAGTCGAAAATCAATTCGAAAAATCAGACAATGATGTTCCTTTACAAATTTTTTGAGACAGAGAATCTTAAAGGGGGGAGGTGTTACACAACATTATGATCATACAAAAAGCAAATGCATGGTAATCATGAGCAAAGCACATGATTACAATACACTTGCAAATCGTAATATGAATCCCATTCCTTAACATACATTAAATCATACATAAATTACTTTTCCTTTTAAACTAATAAAGTAACTTAAATAGAAAAGAGCGTAACTGTACTTTTGTTAACGCTAAATAAAAAATTTTTTGCATAGCATAATCATTTTTTTTTTCAATTACTTCTAAGCGTGTAATTTGATTCTCAAATATTTCTAAACTTTGCAATGCATGGCATTGCAACGTTTAATTTAAAATAAAAATAAATCATTGTAGTGTGAACTTTTGAAAAGACAAGTTATTATCAGTAAGAATAAAAAAAACTAAATTAAAAGAAAAAATTATAAATTGTCAACAAGAAAAAAATAAATTTTAAAAAGTTAAAATAAGAAAAAATCTTTTAATAAAAATTATAAAATCATAAATAAATGAAAGAAAAAAAAAAAATAAAACTTTAGTTATTATTTATAATTAAAGAGTACGGAATGTCAAGAACTCAATAATTAATAATAACTAATAATACTATATAAAATAAAGAAAAAGTATAAATACAGACAATAAGAAAAAAAAAATAATAAATAAAAAGTATATGAATTTAAATTTTTATTATTTTCACTGTGATCAAGCTTGTTCTTAGATACCTAAGGTGAGGCTGCCTTAGACACAGTGAATTATTCAAAAAAAAAAAATAGATCAAAAATAAATTGTTTAAAATAAAAAAAAAATTATTGAAGAAAAAATTAGCTTTCATAATTAAATATATAAAATTTAAAACTAAATTATTTCAAAATTATAAATAATTTGTTTTAAAAAATTCTTTTAACAATTTTTCTCTCAAAATTAAATAAAATATATTTTTATGTAAATTTTCTTTTAAAATTTTTTTAAATAAATAAATATTATAAATTAAATATTTAAATGAATATATTTTAAATTAATATATCTTAAAATTAAACAAGTTTTATAAATTCATTAAATAACTAAATTTTTTTTAATTATATAAAATCTTTAAATAAAATTTTTTACTATAATAAATTGTTCTTTTCTAAAACAAAATAAAAATATATTTCTTAAAAAATATAAATTTTAAATTTTAAAATTCAAAAGACTTTAAACCTAGAGTGGCTCCATATCCTCCTAGAAGTTTATCTAACAATTTAATAGCTAGTATTCCTGCTTCCCTAGATTTCGTACACGATAGCCAAATTAATCTTGAAAATTTTTTTAAATTTTTAAAATTAAATAGTTTTAACTCGTACGATTCTGAAATTACCATAATGCAAAACAGTGACGCTATCAATCGTATTTATAGCAGTCTAAGAATACCAAATGCAATAAAGGATTTACCAAAATTAGATGGAAATCCAAGATTAATGCACCATTTTATCGACAATGTCGAAGAGATCACAACTGTGTAATACGACCACAACCTTTGGCAGTTGCATTTTTCTACTGTATCAAGGAACAAAATATTTTCTTTACAAGAGTCTTTAATCAACAAACTTCTAAAATAAAACCCGTTCAAAATCACAATAATATCAGTAATTTTATAACACCATACAGACCAAATGGAGGACTAGCAATAGTACCAACTCCAAAAAATAATAATAGTTTTACGCAACCTAGACCTAACAACCCTTTTAATTATCGTAGTTAACAACCAAACAAATCAATTTGTCAGACCCCCAGCTAATAATCAGTTAACACAGTACAACAGACCAACTAGCATCATCCAGATCAAGATCGTTAATTCGAAATCAAAATTCAACTCAGACACCAAACTTAAATAAATTCAATAGCTTTAGACAAAATACGCACTTATCCAACTTTATTAGCGAAGAACTTTTTAACGTACAAGAACAAAATCCAAAAGATGACAACATATGTTTTAATGATCATTTTTATACAAACTTGGACAGCTATTACAACTACAATATAGAAGAAGACAATTCTGAAAATCCTGATATTAAAGTAGATGATTCAAATTTTTGCTTGTCTGCCGGTTCAAACCTACCGGATACATAGATATTAATGAACATGGAAATATACTACCATATATACAAATCTTATATAATAATAAGCCATTAAAATTTCTAATTGACACAGGAGCTTCCTCTTCTTTTATTAACACTGTCTTAGTAGACCAAAATTGAACCAGTTACACTCTTCTTACTCTTTTAAGAGCTAAAGTAGATATTGGAAACAAAAAATTATTAACCGTATACAGAAATAAATCTTCATTTTAAACCAAACTTAACCTCTGAACAAATTCAAATACCACCTAAATCAAAATAATTGTAAAACTACCAGCAGATTATAAAAATGGCAGCATTCGTATCAATAACATTGAAATTTATCCAAAAATATTAGTTTCAGACGGAATTTATTTAGCAAAACATTGGTATAGCTTGATAGAAGATACCAACATTTCAAATAAAGAAAAAATTCTTTATGTTGACCAACCTATTAAAGTTCACCCAATTTTAATGGAAGAATTTTCTGAAATAGATAATTTCAAAATTAAATTACATTTAATAAGAACCTTACATAAATACATAAATAACGAAGAAAAACGAAATTAATTAGCAGTTTGTAAAGAATATGAATTTTCTTTAAAGAATCCCAATCTTTCACTTTTACTAATCAAATTAAACATAATGTTAAACTAACAGACCGCATTTTCGGTAAATGGAGGTCATTATGAATATATCTGTATGCCTTTTGGTCTAAAGAACGCACCATCCAAATTCTAAAGTGTGATGGATAATGTGCTTATAGATCTTGTTGCACGAATATGTGTTGTTTATCTCGATGACATTATAGTCTTTTCAATATCTCTCCAGGAACATTGCGAGAACCTTCGGAAGGTATTTAAAAAATTGCAAGAAGAAAAATTTAAAGTTCAACTCGATAAATCAGAATTTCTAAAACAGGAAATTGCATATCTTGGAAACCTTGTAACAACTGATGGAGTTAAACCGAATCCTAATAAAATTAATGCTATAAAGAAATTTCCTTTACCCAAGACCCCAAAAGAGGAGATAAAGTCATTTCTTGGTCTTCTAGGACTAGTCTTCTAGAATTTTATCAAGATCTTCGAAAAACTTACCAAACATTTATCTGAATGTTTAAAACAAGTAAGGAAAATAATTCTAAATGAACGTTATATAAAAACATTCGAAACTTGTAAGAAATTGAGTATCATTTGTTAAGTTCGGACGTGTTACTTTTTAATTAAAATAATTTTTAAATACGGTAAAATTAAAAAAAAAAATATTACTCAGCAAAATTTATTTTAATTTGTTGTTCAACTATATTTAACAACAATGGCTTGGTGCCAAAAGTGCAAGATGAAAATGGGGGAAACAAGGATAGAATGTGCAAGGAAAAATGGGGGAAACAAGGATAGAAGGAGTGTGTAAGAAAATATACCATGAAGCGCTAAGATGTTCTGGCTTGGATCAATCAACAGTAAATATGTTATTTGCTAATGAGAAAATTAAGTTTATATTCGATGGTCCTTCAAAATATGGAAAGTGCGGTAACAAAAAGTAACGAGCAACTAAAAAAGTGTAAAGAAGAGTTTGATAGAGCAATTAAAACTAATGAGAAGAAGATTATAGGACTATTAAAGACGATTGAAACAAATTATATGAAACGTTTGGAGGAAATTAAATATAGTCAACAAAAAGAATTAGATAAAATGGCTAAATTTACAGAATTCTTTAAAAACCAAAGCGATAAGGTGGAAGAGCAATTCATAAATGTAATAAAAAAAAATGATGAGATATGCAAAAAAATAAATAATACTGGAAATGAAAAAACTAATACGAGTTCACTTGCCGATATTTTAAAAAATACAAAAAAATGTACTAATACGATAATGAAAAATGAATTACCTTTACTTGTAAAACCGAAGAGTAAGCAAAATAACTAAAAAACAAAATGTGACTTGAATACAAAGGTTGATCCAAAAAATTTTGTTTTTAAATTTTGTTTCTCCTTTTTTTTGTGAACGTAAGTTAAATTTAATTTTAAAATAAAATAAAAAAACTTAATCTTATTTATTTTTATTATTTAAATACACAAGAAATTATAAAGAAAAAAGAAATGAAAATAAAAAATAAATATTTTGTGCTAAAATTTTTTGAAACAGTGATAACCTGTTGAAGGTTGAAGAGAATTTTTTATATTCCTTCGTTCAAAGTATTCAATTTATTTGATTTGGAATATCCGAAGGAAAGTCTAAATATTTGGAGTTTAATTCAGCACTTTTATTATAACATGAAATATAAAAATGAAAAAAAAAATTCTGACGTTATAAGTTTAATTGAAAAAATTAGAAAATAAAACTGATATAATAGTTCAGAACATAAATTTATTTTTTAATTTAATTGAATCTTCAGACATACATACATCTCTAAATCGGCTTAGAATGTGACTGCATATACTTAATAATATATCTAGCTAGTCTGGTATTGGGATTGGGGGTTGCAAATTGAAGATTATATTAGAATACTTGTTCATATAGGTATAAATAGTTATTTCTAAATGAATTTTAAACACGTCATGAAGTTTTTGATTCTACAACAAGAATTAATAGATATTTTCCAACTTATTTTTCTTTTTTGTTAAATATTTTTTTTGTTAAATCGAAAATATTACTGTGAAGTATATTTTAACATTATTATATTTTTGATTCTACAATAAAAAATGTTAACTTCTCTACAGTTTCTTTGCTACAACTTTATTGTTAAATTAAAAATATTATTGTAGAATAAATTTTGACAATATTATATTTGTAATTCTACAATACAAATTGTTGGTTTTATAGTAACAATTTTTATACCCGTATGACTATATAGTCCAAGGGTATAATAAATTTGCCATTACGTTTGTGACGCAGAGAAGGAGGGGGGGGGGGGGGGGGGGGGGTAGATATAGACTCAAGTGTATGGATAGGATCAGAATCGAAAAATAAATCGATTTAGCTATGTATGTCCGTCCGTCATCACGATAACTCAAAAAGCAAAAGAGCTAGGATTATGAAATTTTCACAAATTCGTTTTTATGCAAAAACCGGAATCGCTATTTAAAACCAGCCATTTTGGTCCACGGGTTCGGGTAGCTGCTATACAAATTAAATACAAAGGTTGATCCAAAAAATCTAAAAATCACAAATATTGACACTAAAACCAATGGACCAATATTAATTGAAACAGACACAATTGAAGAACTTGAAAAAATAAAAGTTGTATTAGAAAAGAAAATGACAGACAGAGATAAATGTACCAACGGTCATTAAGCCAAAAATTGAATTGGTTTATATGAATAATAAATTTAGTGATGCCGAAATAGTAGAAAAACTCAAAAAGCAAAATTCCTTTTTAGAAATGTGTGATATGAAAGTAGTAAAAACATACGAGTTGAATAAATATAACAAAGTAATATATAATGCAGTAATTGAAGTAGATAAAGAATTTTTCCCAAAAATACTTGCGAACGAAAAATTATGTATAGGATGGGAAAGATGCAAGATACAAATGTAAAGGGTTCACGTAACAAACACAGTAATATAAATATGGTGCATTTCAATGCTAGAAGTTTAAGGAAAAATATGACTGAAATCGAACTTTTTGTTAAAGACAGAATAGATATAGACATTGCTATGATTGGTGAAACGTGGTTATACCCTGGCTTCTCTGCATCTTTTAACTTTAATAATGAATCAAGAGGAGGTGGAAACGCTATTTTTATTAAGAATAATATTCAGTATACGGTGTTAGAAATATTGGAGCAATTCAATACTATAATTATTTCGTTAAATAACACTTCCCCATCCTTAAAAATTGCAGTTACCTACAAAAAACCAAGTGATAACAATAGCAATTTACTAGCAAATCTGGATTTAATTTTTAACAAATACAAGAATATAGTTCTGATGGGTGATATTAATATTGATTTATTAACAGACACAGAGCTCTCCAGATCTTATAAATTGATATTAGAATCTAACGGAGTTACCATAAAAAACGTACTTAGTTATGAATCTGCTACTAAAATGACTGAATATTCTTCTACAACCATCGACCATATTCTGATAGATTTAGAAAAGTTTGACTTTGACATAAAGCTTTATGATATAGTTAATCTGGATCATAAAGCGGTAAGTGTCAAATTAAATAAAGTTTTAAGAAGATTGAACCTATTTTTAAAAGGGAAATCTATAACACAAATTTTAAGAAATATAAAGAAAATGTTAGAAAGTTACTTGAAATAAATAAATGTCATAGTGTGGATGACCTTATAAATCATTGCAAAAAGCAAAGATGAATTCTACAATTAAAACACTCCGAAGAGTTAGAAACAATAATCATTGTTAGAAGACAAAGGAATTATTAAATATGATCAAAAAGAGGAATAATTGGTTTAAAAAGTTCAAAAAGCAGCCTAACGATATAGATATTAAAGCTAGTTTTAAAAATGCAAAAAACAAGGTGATGTATGAAATAACTAAAAAACTACAATTAGCTGGTGGTGACCAAACAAAAATTTGGAAAGTTCTAAATAATCTCATCTTAAAAAAATTAATTGAGTCGAGCAAGGTTATTAAAGAAATAAACGGTAATGGAATCAGAACATGTGATAGCTTTGAAATTGCAAATTTCTTCAATTCTTACTTCAGTTCAATCGGTAGCAAACTAGCAGATAAAATTACTGATGCTAAAAATTACGTAATAAAAAATAGATTCGTTGAAAAGTCTATTTTTCTTATGCAATTAAAAAATAGCTCTCCTGGAGGTGACAAGGTTATAAATTCCAGAATACAAAAGTTCGTGGAAAAAGTTGTAGGATTTGATACAAAACAATTTGGTTTTTAAAAGAAAATTGGAACAGAATCTGCAGTCCTACAACCCACCAACTCAATTGTAAATAAATTGGATCACGGAAATTATGTTTGTTCGGTATTTGTTGATCGTAAGAAGGCCTTCGATACAGTATATCATAATATTTTACTTAACAGATTGCATGAAATTGAAATAAGGGGTACAGCTAATAACTTACTCTACTCATATCTGAATAATAGAAAAACTATTACAAACATTAATGTAGTTTTTAGTAATGAACATAATATAAACATAGGTGTTCCTCAAGGATCAGTACTTGGTCCTACATTATATTTACTTTACATTCATAACATCCAGTATGCGAATTTGCGAGCTAACTACAAGATCTTTGCTGACGATACTTTACTTATCTATAATGCTAGAACCTGTAAAGAACTTGAAACTCTTGTTAATACTGATTTTGGGATTTACGAAAATTGGTTAAAAGGTAATAAATTAACTATAAATGCGGAAAAAACTAAGTTTATAGTATATTAAATAAATAATAAAATTGATATAAATCCCAATCCCAATCTATAGGTAAATAAGACTAAAATTGAAAGAGTTCCTGCATATAAATACCTTGGAGTTGTAATTCATCATCAAAGAACCAAACATATTGATATCCAGCATCATTATATTCGACAGCTTCAAAAAGAAAACCATATTTTGATGGAATATGTATCCACAGAAAATAATGTAGCCGATGTATTTACTAAATCGTTAACTAAAGTTAAGCACTTGAATTGTTTAAATGGATTAAACATAATATTGTTTTTAATTTTTTTTATATTTGTGTTGAAGGAGAGTATGTAAAACTAATTAATTAATTTATAAAACTACCGCACTTCTGCTTCTTGGGTAAACAACACAAATACTAAATATTGCAATTAATTAATTTAAGAAAATGAAATCACCTGTTATATGTAGATTAGTACAGTAATTTTCTTTGTTCTTGAATAGTATAGCATATAACACGATGAAATAAAGAAGTATATTTTTTAATAACCTTTATAGTTTAAAATTAATTTGTATTTAATATATTGAACTTAAATTTAATATTGAAATAAATTGATTAACACTAATAATAAAGCATCTGGAATAAGAAGTAAATTAATTTTATTTCTAAGAAAATTTTTTTTCTGTGTTCAGAAAAAAGAAAAAATAAAAAGCGCACAATTGAACGTGTGATGCTACCTATTCAACTTCGCAAGTACTCGTACCAAGTTTAATCGTGTAAGGAATACATAACAACAAAACAGGTCCATCATATATGGGATGCATAATAATAAATTTAAAGGTATGAGTATTGCCATCATTATTTATTGTGTGAAGTGTATTTATAATAATCTGGATGTGCAATATTTTTTTTACATGTTGGAATAATAAATTTAAAGGTATCAGTATTGCCATCATTATTTATTGTGTGAAGTGTATTTATAATAATCTGGATGTGCAATATTTTTTTACATGTTGGAAAGGTCTCGCCAACACTTGTGTATTATATTTATGATATATCTCAGGGATGGCGAACCTATCGTACGCGTGCCCATAGTGGCACGCAGATAAATTTTGGTTGGCACGTATAATATCATACACTAACTAACACAAAATCCTTTTTCGATTTTGAAAAAAATTGTGAACTGAATTCAAATTCAATTCAAAAATTTGGTATTTAAAAAACAAAATTAAGAGTTTTCACAGATTTCTGGCGATTTTATTTCAACGTTATAAGATATGTAATTATATTATTTGTGTATGATTTTAAATATAAAAAATGTGTTAACAATTTTTAGACGGTTATTGTTTTTATTTCAACATAGTATGCTTTGGATTTTCAAATATATACATATGAATATGGATATTTGCAGAATTCATTTCATATTCACTAATTCAGTACAGTTGATACTTTGTAAGTGCGATAGAAAGTTGTGTTATCTTATTTTACTATATTATTTTTCGCTTATATAAAAAAATACATATTTATATTTTTTGACGACAAATAATATAATTGATTTAAAAGGGTAATTCATTAACGATTTTAATTATAAATAAATAATATACATATTTCAACTTTGAATAATATACAAATTTCAAAAATGTTAGAAAATAAGAAAATTAGAACAGAGTCCAACTCTAACAGACCGTTTCAAGATTGGTGGACTGATAAATATGGAATGATGAAAAGCGAAAACAATGCCCTGTGTGTGTTGTGTGGACGTACAGTACTATGCAGAACATCCTCAGTAAAACGTCATTATGAAACTACTCGTTCTTTTATCAAACAGTGATTCAGAACAAAAATAATATATTGCACGTGAAGTTAAAAACAAAAACAATGGAGCTCATTCACTACATTTTTGAAACGTACAAATTATTTAGTAGCAGCTAGTTTCGAGGTTTCAAAGACTATTGCAAACCATTTAGTGATGGAGATTAAACTAAGGAAGCTTTCATTAAATGTGCACCACATTTATTTGGAGATTTTCAAAATAAAGAGCAGATACTTAAGCGCATTGAAGAATTAAGTATAAGTCGAAATACAGAAAGCAATTCCTCAACTATTTTTTCTCTTTTATTAAGACAGGGTATTAAAAATGCATAAAAATATTAATATTAAATATTAATATTAGTACCGACGTAACATCTTCAGCTCACTTGTCCATAATTACTCATTATGCTAAAGGAGAAAAAATAGTTGAGGAATTGCTTTCACTAGTTTCGTTATCAGCAAAAATAACTGGGAAAGATATTAGTGATGCAGTTATAAAAGCGTTTGAAATAGCTGAGATAGATACATCAACAATAGTGTCAATTACAACTGATGGAGCTCCCTCAATGATAGGTCGGCAAGCTGGTTTTGTGTCTCTTTTTCAAAAATACGTTGAACATCCAATTATTTATTTTCATTGCATAATTCATCAACAAGTTCAATGTGCGAAGTCTGGATTGACAGAATTTGATAGTGTTGTTTCCAAAATAATAAATTTTAAAGCAGCCCGAGCTTTAAATAAGAGGCAATTTCAGTTGCTTTTACAAGAGGTTGGTTCTAATTACCATGGATTGTTAATGTATAATCACGTACGCTGGCTTAGTCGAGGATTTGTGTTACAGCGTTTTGTAGAATGTTTTGATGAAATTATAATGTTTCTTAATGATAAAAAATCCAAATTTCCTGAACTTTTTGATGACTGGATTACCAAATTAATGTTTCTGAATGATATTTCCAACCATTTAAATGAATTAAATATTAAATTGCAAGGCCCCGGAAAATCAATTGATGTGATGTTCGATATTATTAAAAGTTTTGAGGCCAAATTAGTAATATTTAAACGCGATTTTGACAACAAAACTTTTAAGTATTTTCCATTGTTGAAAGATCATATTCAAAAATTTCCCATTCATTATGTCTATGAAATTAATGAACAAAAATCTCATTGAAAAATATGTAAACTAATTATAGAAATCAATGTATATGTAATTTTTCATAACGCATGTATTTTCTTTTTATAAAAATTATTTTTATTGGCACGCATGTATTTTCATTTTATAAATATACTTTTTATTGGTACGCAGTCAAAAAAAGGTTCGCCATCCCTGATATATCTAAAAAAACAGAGTTTAAGAAATAAACTTAATAATTTAGAAGCCTTATTAAACTCTTATAATACAAATGTTGATGTGTTTGTGTTGTCAGAAATCTGGTTAGTTGAGAACGAGAATAGGTTTTATAATTTGCCAGGTTATGTGGCGTATTTCGCGAATAGGAAAAATAGCTATAAAAAATAATAGTAGTAGTATAGTAAAAATTATTAGTAGTAGTATTATTTATGATGTAGAATTTCAAATATTTTAGGTGTTAATTTACTAAAAAACATGTTTAATATATTTGCAATATATAGATCACAGGAAACTAATGTTAATGTATACATCTAAAAAAAAAGGAATTAATGCTTAGGAATAAAAGAACAATTTTTGTTGGTGATATAAATTCAAATTTATTACAAAGAGATATTATTCTTATATTATATATATTATAACAAAATGACTCAAATTTCGCAATAAGAATAGGCAATAATTCTAGAACGATCATTGATCATCTTATTTCTGACATGGTTGAAATGAAATGCAATTTTCATGTGCTAGATACAAGTCTGATCATCGAATGTTTTTTATTAGTATTTATTTCATACCTACTAAAGAAAAAGCCAGTAACAATAAAATTATTTTAAACTATGAAAGTATTGCCAGAAATGAAATATGGAATAGTATTGAATCTTTAACTTTCTTTAATGAAATAATTCTTAAACTTAGTATGTTAATTCAAGCAAACACTCAAACTCTTCCTTTAAAATTTAGAAATAATAAAAAACATTTGGATGACTTATGAAATACGACATAGTATGAAAATCGGTGACTCTTACTTAAGATTCAAAAAGAAATACCCTAACGATATTGCAAATTTTTACAAGTGTTATAGAACTAAAGTGTCCAAATTAATTGTTCAGGCAAAAAAAAATTGTTGTTCCAAAGTTATAACATAAACTTAAGTAATGGCAGAAAGTTGTGGTCCCTGTATAAGCAAATGTTATACAACGATGCCCAAGGAGTATAAATAACTGCATTAAAACAATTGATCTTGAAAATAGTACCATCACAAATGAACAGCAAATTGTCGACACTATGAATGCGTTTTTCATTAATGTAACTAACGAGTTGAATATTTCAAAAGAGCCTGTAGATTATGAATATTTAAATTTTTTTCACTATAATTTAATTTCAGCAAATTTTAATCTGTGTCCAACTACAACAGATGAATTCAATGCAGCTATTAATTCTTTTAAATCCTCCGCTGCTGCTGGGCATGATAATATATCATCTAAATTTACGAACAAGTTGATTCCAGTGTTAGTTAAATTTATAAATATCACTAACAGATCCAAATATCGCCCAATATCGATACTTAGTAGTTTTTCTAAAGTTTTTGAAGTTTCTGAATGTCAATCATTTCGGCTTCGAGAAAAACTCTAATACAGTGACAGCTGGCTTAAATCTGACGGATTTTATCAGCAAAAACATGGATGCCGGCAAATATGTCGGATCTGCCTTTTTAGACCTTCAAAAAGATTTCGACTGCTTAGATCACAACGTACTTATTCATAAACTGTTAAAACTTAGTTTCGATTGCTTTTTTTTAAAACATATTTGTTTGGTCGAAAACAAGAAGTACGTGTTAATAATAAATTAAACCACGGATAATAAGATACAGTTGAAGAGTGCAATAAATGCAGACCTTCAATCAATTAATGAAGAACAAATTACAATTAAATATTAGCAAAAAAAAAAAATTTATTATTTGGCAACAAAAAATTTAATAATACCAATTATAGCTTTAATAATACTAACATTGAAATTGCAAATTCTTTTAATTACCTGGGTTTATATATTGATCAAAATTTTCCCATATGTTTTCCTTCTTAAACGAATACGAAACCCTTTTACACAAATCAATTTATTTGTTATTTATTCCTCATATATTTTGTCAAATATAACGTATCTAAATCCACTATGGTGTACTTGGCCCCAATTATATTTAAAGCAGCTAGATATATTAAACAAAAAGGCAATAAAAATAATAAACAAACTTCAAATAAGATTTCCGACCGAATCACTTTATACTTATAGTGGAGATAAGAGGACTTTATCTAATAAGTTTTAAAATAATTAAAAAAATAAAAAATAAAAAACAAATTACTTATACAAAATTAGTCTTAAATTATTTAATGAATTACCGTCAGAAATTATAACACTAAATAATATGATTGGTTTAAAAAGTTTATTGTGCAATATATTACATTGTCTAACAATTCCCAGCAGTTTTGATTTCCAAGAAACTTTTGTCTCTCATCCGTGTTCATTTTTAACCAAATATTTTAAATATGTTAATTGTTACGAGTAATTTTGTTTTTAATATATATTATAGTGTTTATTCCTTGTTTTTTCTCATAAAGGTTTCTTTTTTCATACATATTTTTTTTTTATTTTTTATTGAATTTTTAATTAAGAATTTAAATAACTTTAAGTTTTGTAACAAATCATATAACTATAACGACCAACTAAACTATTTATAATTCTATTAGACCAACAGGGAAAGCCAGGGTTGTATAAACAAATAATTTATATATTTATATTGTAAATCTATTGTAAAATTTATTATTAAGGTTTTGAAATAAAGAAAATAAAAAAAAAAAAATATTTTTTTTATCAGCAAAAACATATATTAAATGCTTACGACGCATTTCTTTTTTATTTCAGTAGGTTGATATTTTTTACGCGGCGCGGCGCCATCCTCGTGTGCCGGTAGAATGAAAAATTAAAAAAAAATAACAAAATTCACTTCTTAAATAACTACTAAAGAGAAAGGATCAAAATTTATAGTAAAATTATTTGTATTATTAAAAAGAAAAGTATCTGTAAATTAAATGAAATAAAAAACTATTATTAACTAATCGTTCTTTAAATATCATCTGGGTAAAACTAAATCAAAGTCAAAGAATAAATACCTAAGTAAATTTTTTATGTTTTACTGTCTTAAAATAATGTTATAAAGTATAAATTGCAAACTTTTATCTAACATTTTTCGTAATCATTGATAATTATTATTACCACTAAAATTTTACAAAATATTTATCAAATTGTTTTTACATACCATAAAACCAAATAACCCAATGTTAATTAATTAAATATTTTTAAATGAATAAATCCTTACCTGAAAAAAAAAAAATTAAATAAAAATAAATTTTTAATAAATGCTACTAAAAGAAATATGCTACAATAAATAATTTTTACTTTAATAAAACTATTAAATAAAAAAAAAGGAAGAAATCAATAAATAGAATAAATTAATTAAAAAATTAAATAAGAAAAGAAAATAAAAATTAAATGTTTATTCTAAGTTTAAACAAAAAAATTTCTTGTTAATTATTAAAATTTTTTTTGGGTAAAAAATATCAACCTACTGAAATAAAAATAGTAAAATATGAAATCTTGAATCTTGGAATCTAAACTTTTGATGAAATGTAAACAAGAATGACAAACAAACAATTTAATTATTAAAATTTATAATAAAAATTATATTTAAGCAATAATTAATAAAAATAAATTTTAAGTTTAAATTTAATATTCTTTTCTTATTACTAAACCTTCATTTTCTCGAATATGTCACAACATTTCGTAGATAACGAAGTAATTAGCATACTTATAGAAAGATTATCAAAATTAAATTTAAAAGAAATTATAGAAAATCGTATTATGAAAGAACCAAAAAGTTTTATAATTGACGTACTTATATATTTAAAACGTGCGCCCGAGTTTAACGGAAAGTTCGGTATCTTTTATCGATTTAGTATATCGGAGACACCTTTTCTACTCCAATATGGCATTAGACTAAATAAAAAGAAACTAGAAGTGCCAGAGATGTTATCGAAATCAATCATCAAGCTGCCACCTAGGTTCTTTTTTATTTTGTTTTTTTTAAATTTAAAAATTACTGAATAACAGTGTTGGCGATAGGTTATCTGGTGATCAAAGTTTTGACTAGGTACAGGGTCAAACTTTTAAAACGAATGCTGTTAAATTTTACAACGACGTGAAAGCTATACTTAGAACATTCTAACAATAAAGAAACAATGTGGTTATAAGTGTAGTTTTGGAGCAAAAAGCCAATTTAAGAAACCAATCAGTATCAGTAAAATCGACATTCCTATAGTACTAGTAAATTAGTAAATGATGTTAATCATACCTCAATCAATAATGTACTTACTAATAGTTCTTATCAATCTAAGCAATTAGATGATAATAAAATTTTGTTTACAAAAAATATAACTAAAAGACAAAAAAGAGAATTGAAAAAACCGGAAAAAAAAAAATTAAAAAGAAACAAAAAACTGATGTAAATTCACAAAAAAATTACAACTAGCTCAGAAATTAGTATTAGCGATGACGAATCGTCATTAGATCAAATGAAAATTCATGAATAGTATTGTTCAATGGAACTGTGATAGTTTCTATTCACATATAAATGAGTTTAATTGGTTAAAACAAAAATATGACCCTATGGTTTTTTGCATACAAGAAACTAAATTTAAATTTGAGCATACTCCAAAACTGAAATATTATAATTCGTTCTATAAAAATGTTTTTTCTGACACTGTAGCACACGATGGCATAGTCACTTTCGTGAAAAAAACATTAGTTGTGAACGTGTTCCGCTAAATACCTCACTCCAAGCCGTAGCCGTTAAATTATTAATCCCTATTAAATTTGTATTATGCAACTTATATCTACCTCCTAATCAAAAGATAACACATTACGAATTAGAAAACTTAATAAAACAATTTGACTGCCCTTTTTTACTCTTGGGAGATTTCAATTCCCATAACTATTTATATGGCTCTGATAAGACTGACAAAAAAGGTAAAATTATAGAAGATATCATAAACAACCATAATCTTGTACTTTTTAATAATGGTAGCCAAACACACTTATCTTTTTCTCATAAAACCTTTAGTGCAATTAATGTCACTGTAGGAAGTCCTACACTATATATTTATTTTGACTGCCAAACTGACCAAGACCTACACGGCAGTGACCACTATCCAATTATTCTGAATATTATCGGTTTTGACAACTCTTATGGATGTAGAGGTAAATGGAATATAAAATCAGCAAACTGATCAAAGTTTAATAAAGAATTATATTTCAGAAAGGTTAATTTTCGCTATATTAATAACTACGGACGACACATAACAACTAGGGAGTGCAATAACGCGATCCCGGGATCTCGAAAACCCGGATCCGGAGAGTATATTTGTATATTTGCGGTATTCTGTACCGGTATTAAAGAATTAATACCGCGGTATTTCTGCTTTAATTTCTTAGTTATCAGAAAAAAAAAACTAAATATTTTGATAAAATATAAACAAAAATTTAAAATAATTGTAGTAGGCTTTCCGATTGTGCAATAATAGTACTAAATTTCAAATTTTCAATTCTAATAATAGTACTAAATTTCAAATTCATCGCCTTAAATTTCAAATTTATTCTGCTTTCGAAAAGTGAACAGTAAAATGGTAAAGTATATTTTATCTATGTTTAAAACATACCCTTAGAACAGTTGATAAAATGTGTTAGTGGGGAACACAAGTATTCCTAATTTTTCTTCTTAAAAGTTTTTATTTTTTTTTATCATAAATTTTTCAATTTCATAGTATATTACTTCATCTTTTAATATAATTTTTTTTATATACATTTTGAATATGTCTAAATGTAATATTTGTTCTCTTAAAGAAGAGAGATTAGATTTAAAAATTCAATGCGTAAATTGCAATAAAATTTCACATGCTAAAGGCGCCAAAATTAATAAAAATGATATTGAGTTTTATGACAAGAGTAAGCAGGGTTTTAAGTGCAGTACGTGTATTAGAAGATTCTCACTTGCATCTGAGAACATTAAAACTACTTCTACATCAACTTTTTCAACATCAACATCTACACCGTCACCTTCTACATTAACATCAACATTAGTTTCATTTGCAGTAGTAGTTGCACCTGATGACTCTTCTTTTGCGTCTACAACTACCAGAAAAGGAATAGCAAACAACACTAACAACTACTCTGAGAATATTTCCAACACCATGATATTTGATGAGTTATCAAATTTGAAAGCCATGATTTCTACCTTTTTAAGTGAATTAAATAAATTGCGGGAAGAGAAAATTATCATGGAGAAAACAATTATACAATAATTAATTAGGCAATAGAATTAATGTGCTTGAGCAAGAAAAAAGAAAGAAAAGCATTGATATTATTGGCATTCCTGATGTGCAACAAAGCAATGTGCAATCAAGAGTAATAAATTTTATCTCCAATGTATTGTGTGAGCAAATTGATGAAGGGGAAATTGAAAGCTGCTATATTAAAAAAACGAAAGCTTCTTTCGCTGAAGTTCTCTCTCATAATTCAGCAAATAATACAGTTCTCTCTGATAATCCAGCTAGTAATAATTCTTCTTCCTCCAATGTATTTAAACAAAATAGCGTTATTGCAGTAAAGTTCTCTTCATTCTCATTTAAGGAAAGAATAATGAACAAGAAATATAAGTTTAAGGGGAAATTGAATGCTGAAGTTTTTGGTGATAAAAATATACCTATTTACATTAATGATAGTCTTACTGAATTTATGCGTGAGTTGCTGTATAAAACTAAAGAGATTAAACAAGAATTAAAATTTAATTATTTATGGGTGAGAAATTCAACTATTTTATTAAGAAAAAAAGAAGGAGATAGAGTATGTAAAATAAAATCGTTTGATGATCTTAAAGCTTTAAAATAACTAAAATTAGATTTATATTTTTTTTTTGTTTGTACAAAGTTACTTAAATAACTATAATGACTAATAATGTAATAAATTTTGTTGAAATTCCTTCTTTTCCACATATTGAAATTCCTTTAATTAATAAGCACTCGTAGAGTAGAATAAAAATAAAATAGGATTTAGCTTGACATTCAACGAGTGGTCTTCTGTTAAAAACCACCTGACCAACACTGACCAACAATTATGTTTTGTTCACGGCATTCATTTAGCTGTAATAAAAATTTTATATACAAAATCAAAAGCGTTTGAAAATGTAGCTAATATCGAAAATGAAGTTGAACTAGAATCAGATACAAACTGGGAATCTAATGGTGAATCAGAGGATGAATTCAGAATTTGAAGATGAAGACATTGAAAATAATAACGGTTTAACAATTGAATTGCAACAAAATGATATATTAGAAATAAATCATAATGAGCTGGCTTCACTAATTAAAAAGGTGCGAAAAATTGTAAAAATATTTTGTCGTTCCCCAACAAAGAACGATAAAGTATTGCAACATTATGTCAAAGCTGAATTTGGTAAGGAACTGGTATTATTTTTAGATTGTAAAACACGCTGGAATAGTTTATTTTCCATGTTAGAACGATTTTATATGCTAAAGAGTTGTATACAAAAATCTATTATAGATTTAAAATTAGATTCTTTTAGTGACGAAGAATTTGAACCAATATCTGTAGCTATTTCTGCACTTCATCCCGTGAAACTTGCCGTCGAAGCTTTGTGTCACAAATTTAATTTCAGCAGACACGACTTTTAAGTTTTTATTTGACGAGCTAGGTAAAATAAAATCAACACTAAGTAATGAACTTTTAGTTGCTTTAAAGGAACGGATGGGGGGGGTTCTATGGAGTGTTCTTTGAGTTGCTCTATAGTATCAATGGGGGTAGTATGCGATTACAGCTAACGGGTATCCTGGTACGTTGGCCCAGTCTCTGCTATACTAAGTCAAATCTCACCTTCACGTTGGTCCCCCCTGTTACGTCGACCAATCCTAATGGAAGATCTGGTCCCCAACCCAGGTGGAGTAATTAGGATCGGCTAACCAACGAGATTTTGGCGGATCAAGTCTTATGTATTGTTAAACATAGGCTTGACTAAAGCAGTTTATTTCGAAGTAACTGTCGTTTTGGTGCTGCCTTGTACTTCATGGGATTGGTTTCTCAAAGGCTAGGAGATGACAACTCCGAAAATAAACAAAATCCAGAATCGTCTGACTCAGAATGAGCGGCTCCTTGGTCTGCGTCTGACCCCATAGGGGCGGCAGATAAATAACCTGGCAGTAGGTATAAAATGCGGTCATAGGATTGACGATTCTATGCCAATCACAAATGTCATGAACCGGCAACAAATGCCTCGGATTAATTATTATAAGTTCGAAGGTGTTCATCAGTTTAAGTATCTCGGAGTTGTATACAGCAAAAATGAAGACACCGCTGTGGCAATACGGGAAAAAATACAAGCCGCAAGTAGATGTTACTATACATACTCTAGACTTATGAAATCCAGGCTGTTGTCGAAAAATACAAAGCTTAAATTATACAAAACATTAATCATACCGGTTCTAACATACGGATGTGAAACATGGACGCTTAAAACTGCAGATTGTAGACAACTACGAATATTTGCGCGTAAAATACTTCGAAAAATATATGGACCGGTTAGAAACGAAGATGGTACATACAGATCAAAAAATAATTTCGAGCTTGAACAATTGACTGAACATAGAACCATAATAAGATTCATAAAAGCGCAAAGGTTAAGATGGATAGGACATTAGAATATATGTTATAAGAATGCCGGATAACAGAACAACAAAAAGAGTGTTTCTCCACCAAATGCAGGGAGCTAAAGGTAGAGGGAGACCAAAAAAAAGATGGCTAGACGCTGTTGAAGATGACTTAATGATTTTATGAATAAGAAATTGGAAGAGAGTTGCACAAGATCGGGATGTATGGAAAAGAATTATAGCGGAAGCTCAGGTTCATCAAGGACTGTAAAGCTATAGAAGAAGAAGAAGAAAGGAACGGATCTATGAAAGACGAACAGAATTATCTGGAGTTATACATTATTTGCATAATGCATTCGAAAAAGAAGCTTCTACAACAGTTCAATCAAATGTACAATTTAATTTTCCAAAACTTAATAAGATCGTTATTTTAAAATCTCTAGTAAGCATTGCAACCAGAATGCAATTATTTACACAAAAATATATACAGCAAATTAATGATGATTCTGACACTGATCAAGATGAAGTTGTAGAAATAGATAATGAATGTGGCAACATCATGACAATGAAACAAAAGTTAGACGAAGTTATTTCAAAACAAGCAAATTATATTATAGCTGAAAAAAAAGCATACTTTTCAAGATAATGTAAACTAATAAAAAGAGAAATGACATTATTCGAAGACGAGGGTACTAGGGGGATATATATTCAGCAAATATATGATCTCCTTCTTACAATACGACCCACAAGCGCAGAATCTGAGCGAGCATTTTCTGCTGCGTGACAAATATGCACCAAAATCCGCTCCAACTTAAATGACAAAAGCCTTGATGCAATATGCTTTTTAAGAGCATATTTCCAGTCTTTAAAACCGGGTTTTGGAGCGGAGCTTGGAGTTGGAGCTCGGAGCAGCGGAGCTACGGTTTTTGGGTTGGAGCGTGAGCGGAGCCGGAGCACAACAAATATTGAGTGCTCCGCACTCCACTGCTTGAAAATTATTAAAAACAAAACGTAAAATAAAAAGTTCATAAAATGTATAAATTGTAGTTGGCTACGTTGGTTATTATTGTTGTTTGTTTGGAAAAAAAATTTTCAAATAATTTTCAAATATTTCATATGAAAATCGCAGTTGGCTGTGCAATTTATAGTTTTGTTGGTAAGGATAAGGATAACATTTTAATTATGTTAAAAAAAATATTAGTGAACTAGAATATTTCGATCACTAGAGTTATAAAAAAAACCGTGATAAGTTGTTAATTGGAAGAATTTTACATAATAATTGGAAGCATTTGACATAATATAATAATTTTGTTGGTAAAGATAACATTTAAATTTTGTTAAAAAAAAAATTAGTTATTTAGAATATTTCGATCACTAGAGTTATAAAAAAAAAACGTAGTAAGTTGTTAATTGTAAGAATTTTACATAATAATAATAACAGATATATATTTTTTAATTATTTTATTAAGGGTACCCCAAAATTATAATGGCATCATTTAAAAAATTAAATCAACCTTTTCCGCAAATTATTTATAGCCGATTGAAGGAAAATGATATGAATGATGTATTCACATTTATATTGGAAGATTGTACTGATCAAAGTTTCAACAAAATCAAAAAGAAATCCACAGCATGCAATATTAAAAAAACGGTAAATGGCGAACTAAAACAATGCCGCTACAATACTGCTGCATCAAAAGTTGTGAAAAATTTTAATTTATGGAGACATGTAAAGCATGCTCATCCAGAACTATACGCTAATTTTGTTAAAAAGAAAGATCAGGAAGATAAATTACTTAAAGCTAAAAGAACATCATCCATTTTAGATTCTTTAAGCGGCTCATCAAATAAAAAACAAAAATAGAGCAAACGAAACTTAATATATATTTTAAAAGCTTGAAAATTACAATTAATTATGTTTTGTTTAGGTTCAACACCACTTACTACTTTTAGACTAAAGGAAAGAGGATTTCAAAAAATTGCAGGTGAAATTGGTCGACAGGTTGGAGTTTCTACAGGACATGATGCAGTACGCCACCTGGTTTTGAGCATATCTGAGAATATGCGTCTAGATCTGAAGAATAAATTGAAGAATAAGTTATGCTATTTGAGAATAAATTGAAGAATAAGTTATGCTATTTGAAAAAATATTGAACAGTGTTAATCATTTAATAATAATTCTAGATCACTACTAAAAATAAAATAAGTTTTTTTTGTGTTTATAACATTTTTTGTTTTATATTTGAAAAAGAAAAAATATTATGTAAAATAAAATAAAAAAAAAATATTTTTTCCAATATATACTTTTATTAAAGTAGTACTAGCCCCCTTAGAAAATAAAAAATTGAAGGTAGATCTTGGGAGTTTGTTACTGTTTTAATATAAAAGTAAATTGCTGTTATAAGAAACAGTTCTTTTAATGTTTGAAAACTTTTAAGCTTAAAATATTGCAAATTTTCATTAATCAAAAATTTATGGTAGATCTTTTGCATTTAAAATTGTTTTAAAATAAAAGTAAATTGCTGAAATGGCAAACAGTTCCTCTTTCAGCTAATCTTAATACAGCAATTTACTTTTATATTAAAACATTAACATTAAAAAATTTTTTTCCTTTCAACGAGGATCAAACTCATATCTATTTACACCCGAAGCCACTTCACTAACCACTGAACTATACAATTATTATAAATTTGTGGTTAGATTTCTAATATAAATGTATCACTATCTGACAGAATGAAAAATAAAGCCATAGACACAGGCAAGTTCAATTAAAAGTATATAATAAGTATAAATTATTCAGTAGTATACTCGTATAGTAGTATAAAGTATCGTAACAAGTTTAAAAATAAAACGAATTAAAAAAAAAAAAAACTTGATAATAGGGCTTATAAAACCTTTTTGTGTTGAAAGCCCCAATAAAAAATTTTTAAATAAATAAATAAATAAAAACTGTTGAACTTTGTTATAAGTCGTTTTCTCACTCTAATGTCGTTTTCGATTCGCAAAAAGAGTAGATCTAGAGTGAATGTGGATTCAAAATGGTTACCCTAGATTCACTCTAGACTCTAGAGTGATTTATTGTCAATTGGCACAAAAAAGGGTAAATTCTTTTTTTTTTAGAGTAAATCTAGATTTTTTCTCAGATTTACTCTATTTTTCTATTTATGTGTTTGACATTTGGTCAGTTTTATTAAAATGTCATAAGAAATAAAATATTAAAAAGCGAAAAAGTGGTACAAAGTACGAAGAAGTAATGGAGAATATTATAGAATTTATGGCTTCATCTTCATCATCATCATCTACAACATCATCAGAAACGAATATTTAGAGTTGCAGCAGATAATATTTGCTAAAGAAGCAAAATTTCGTGTGGAAAACTTCATTGAAAATGTTTTAAATACGATTGTACTCAGAACAAGAGGTAAGCATTTTATACATTTTGAAAATTTTATACATTTGATAAAAATTTAAAATACTTTGAACAATCTTCGAATAGCCTTGAAGTGATAAGACAATAATTGTAAACTATTTTTAATTAAAATATTGAACTAAAACCGGTTTTCAAATTTATTATTTTTAAATATTTCCATAAAAAAAAAAAAATCAATATAAATAACACAAAAAAAAAAAAATTTGTTTTTGTAATTAGCACATCATAAAAAAAAAAAAATTCCGTATAATTAACTCAAAAAAAATAATAACTAATAACCCGTCGGATATGGCGGATTCCAGATTAAATAAAAAACTATCATCAGATAGTCATTTAGTGCTAATTGATAAAAAAGTGAAAATGAATAATCTAACATATGGCCCAAAATTTCTCATCATGGAAAGAACTGATGAAAATAAAACCATGCAAAATGTTTCAGCTTTTCTTATTAAGAAAGCCATCAATTTAATTGCCGGGGAAGTCATTAATTGCAAAAAATTAAGAAATGGTACCCTTTTTACCAAATTACGTCAAGAAGTTAAAATTGGTTATGAAATAAGCAGAGTAAGGGAATATATCCCACTACCATTTAAATACTACAACTGCTTTAAATTTAGCCACTTATCTTCTAAATGTGAAAATTCAAGAAAATGTTTGTGGAGATTTCTATGTTTATTTTTTAATAATTAATTAAATATTAACTAAAGTCAATTTTAAGCGTTGTAAAGTAAACCAGGCAGCCATGTGAAAACCAATGTGTATAATGTTAGGGAATTATGTATAGAAGAAAATAACTCATTAAAAGTATTATATTTAAACGCAAGAAGCTTAAAACCTAAACTGGATAATATAAATTTTTTATTAGATACACTAAAATTGTTATATTATTATTTTTATATAATTTTATAGAAGAATTATTGACTGCAAAGCTTTAGTTACATGCTGTGCTAACTGTGTTAAAATAATTTCAAAAACGTAAATCACCAAGCATACCAACAATCCCGCAATAATAAAAAAATTGGATGAAATCATCAAAAACCAGGAGAACCAGGAAAAAACTATTGCTGAAATCAAAGCAACATTAGAGCTCGTGATAGATGATAATATCCACTTAAAAAATGAAAACGAAATACTAAAAAAAACAAATTGAAAATAACAAAATAGAAATCGAACTCATCAAGCAGAAAAAAGATAGGAAACATATTGAAATATCTGGATTTGAAGGTGTAGAAGAGAAAAACCCAATAACTATAGCTACAAAAATTGCCAGTGAAATTGGAGTTGAACTACAACAAAGCGATATAAAAGAAGCTTACTTAAATGAAAACAAGAAAAAGAATTCAGGTGAGCAAAAAAAATTAATAATAAAATTTACTACTCAAATAATTAAAGACAAAATTTTGAGCGCAAAAAAAAACAAAGAAATAACGTCATCCGAAAATAAAAATCCAAACAAAGCTTTCATTAATGAACGGCTTACTCCATATTTCAGTTTGCTTTTCAAAAAATCAAGGAATTTAAAAAGAACTAAAAAAATTAAATATGCGTGGGTAAAGGGCGGTAAAGTATTTGTAAAGAAAACTGACACAGGAAAAACATACCAAATATTACAAGAAAACAATCTACTAAACTTAAATGTCGATGAATAACGAAATAGATTACAATACTTTACCAATTAACACCACAACAAGACACATAAATTGTATTAAAAATCTCAAGTTCGAAAATAATATTACGCTAAAAATTCTATATCTCAATGTACGAAGTTTAAGACATAAAATGGATGAAATAACTTATATTCTTGACACTGTAAAAAACATTATTCATTAATGGCCATTGCCGAAACTTGGATTAAAGATGACGAAATTGACTTGGTCAATATTTCCAACTACTCTAAATTGTTGTCATGTCGCAACAACCGACGTGGTGGCGGTGTCTGTTTCTTCATCCACAATTGTTTAAGCTACGAATTACATAAATCATATAATGATAACTTTAATAATATAATCACAATTCAAATTAAAAACAAAACACAACATTTTTTCGTATCAACAATTTATAGATCACCAAATAATAGTAGAGACTCAATAAACACATTCTTAGAATTGTTAGAACCACATTTAGATACGGTTGCAAACAAAAACACTATTATCTATATAGTGATTTTAATTTTAATATTCTCAATAACACAAATACAATAAATGATTACAAAAATATTGTGGAAAGCTATGGTTTTTATTTTTGCGATTCAAACATCACCAGACCTGCCTCGAGTAGTTGCATTGATCATGTACTCTGCAATGACCTAAAACAAAGTATCAACATTAAACATATTAAAACAAATTTTACAGATCATCACCTCTTATTTTTAGAAATAAATAAACAAAAAATTGACAAAATATTAAATAATAGACACACTATCAAAAAAGTAAATATCAACCAGCTGAAATGTCAAAAAAAAAAACTACATTATCGATAATCCAACAAAAAGTACTGCCAGTACAATTAGCGAAAATCTTACAAAAAATCTTCAAAATTTTATAAAACTATCAACCAAAGAAAAAACTGTCAAAGAGAAAAAACGTAAATTCGGTATGCCATGGTTTGATAAAGAATGTAAAAACTTATTAAAATTAAAAAACTTCTGGCACAGAAAGCATTGCCTAAATTATGATGACATATACTTCAAAGAAAAATATAAATTTTGGCTAAATAAATTCACTTCTTTAAAAAGAAGAAAACAAAGGGAATACGAAAGAAAAAATTTTATGAATGTGGTAACGATCCGAAAAAAATATGGAATTTTGTTAAAAACATTGCCACAGATAACACAATAGCGAAAAACCAAAACGATCTTTTCAAAAATAGAAATCTTTCTACAAATGATAAAAAAAACGAAATAGACAAGTTAAACAATTTTATTGTAACATTGGCAAAAATATGACCGCAAACTATGATCCAATTTATTATCCGAGTGTAAGAACTGATAAAAGATTAACGTTTAATAAAATTGATTTAAACCAAACAATAAACATTATAGAGAAAATGAAATTATCAAAAAGTATAGACGCAGACGGAATTAGCACAGAAATAATTAAATAATGCAAATATGAACTGGCTGAATCAATAGCTTTATTAATAAATAAATCAATAGCGGAAAGTAAAGTTCCAGACAATCTGAAAATTGCTAGAGTAATTCCAATTTATAAAAATTGTGGAGATAGATCGAACTTTAACAACTTTAGACCCATATCTATTCCTTCAATTTTCAGTAAAATACTTGAGACATATATTATACAACAATTAATTGAGTATCTGCAACACAACCAGCTACTCTGCAAATCGCAATATGGTCGAAGAAATCGAATAAGAGTGCAGCGCTATTTGATGTTGTAACACGGATCCAAACCAATGTTAGTAAAGATAAAAAGGTTGGTGTCATATTTTTTGATCTAGCAAAGACATTCGACACAGTAAATGGGAAAACACTACTAAAAATCCTATATGAACATTGGATAATGGGCAGTGAACACAAATGGTTTGAAAATTACTTAAAAAACAGATACCAATATGTCGAATTGGACGAGATTAAAAGTAAAAAGCAAAACATCGAATATGGAGTTGTACAAGGTAGTTATTTGGGTCCTTCACTCTCCTCCTGCTACATTAGTAGTATAGCAAATTACAATTGAACTGTGGTAAATTTTTATTTGCTGACGACCTAGTATTAGTGTACGATGAAGATAATTTACGTGAACTGGAAAAAGCAATGAATAATGATACATGTCACTGATACATGCGTGGATGTCAAAACATAAACTCACAGTTAACGTAAATAAGACAAAATGAATGCTATTTAAATCAAAAAGCATCAACATTAATGTTAAGTATAATAATAACACAATTCAAAGAGTTAGCAAATATAAATACCTAGGTGTTACACTCGACGAAGATTTAAACTGGAACCCAAGTTAATGAATTGTTACCTAAACTTCGCGGGTTAGCCGGGTTACTAAAAAAATTAGGAAGAAGACACCCACATTGTTTAAAAAATCAGTACACTATAGTCTTTTCCATAGCATAATTTCCTATGGTATAGGAGTATGGGGAAATACATTCAACAACAACATAAAAAATCTTCAAAAAATCCAAAATACGACCATAAAAAATCTCTACAACTTGCCAATTCGTATTTCAACAAATTCAATGCATAAAGAATATGAAATCCTTAAAATTGAAGACCTAATTCGTTATACACAAACACTACACATCTATAAAATGAACACAAACAACATCAAGTCTAACACTGAAGTAAGAACCAATAACGAAGTTCAAGAATGCAACACCCGCAGTGCTCATTACAATAGGACAGTTGCCAGCAATAACTTGCAGGGCCTGGAGCCAATATTTAATAGCAGTGTAAAACAATATAACAGTATACCAAATAACATTAAGACCTTATATTATCATTCGTTTAAAAAATATTGTAAAAATTTGTACATAAGAAAATATTAAAATTATACATTCTTAATTACTTGATTATCTATTAGCGTAAAATTCTCATTTAATGTAGCCATTGCCATTTTATAAAGTAAATATTAGCATATTACATATATACACATATATTTTCTGTTATACCATTTAAGTTAATTAAATTATTGAAAATTGCACTTAATTTAAATTAAATCAAATTAACTAATTATATCATAAGAAAACATATAGGAACTCTGTACGAGCCCAAAGGCTCTTTTAGAGAAATTAAATAAATAAAAAAAAAAAAAAAGAAGAAAAATCTGTAATTAAACTTGATGACATCAATGATTTAGATCATAAAATTATGTTTGTATCTGCTTTTAAATGTTTTAAATTACCAAAGTTAATTTAATTCACATTGTACCTGTTATCAACTATATTAAATTAAAATCCATTTTGTTATCTGAATTTAGTCGTAGTTCCCTGAATTCTTTTGAGGATTTGATACAAATTATTATTAATAAAAAAACAGGGAATACTATCTTTAAAACAATTTAGACCAAAAATCCTACATGGATTAGTTATGAACCAATTAATAAAATGAAAGAACGTGATTACCTATATTATGCTAAAACTAAAAAATATCCTGATAATATACAATTAAAATATAACTACCAAAAAATGAAGTTACAACGCTTATAAGATCTGCCAAACAAAAGGCCTTCGATTATCAAATCTCTAAAGCAGGTAATGATTGCAGGAAACTATGGTCGATACTAAATGCAACTATCAAAAACACGACCACCAAAGAGCGAAATAATAATAATAATACACAGTCAATTGTGCATTACGATACAGCGTGAACGGATAACAAATTAATTGCTGACATCTTCAATAACTACTTCAACAATATTGGACCTGCTCTTGAAGCCAAAAATAATTATGACAGCAGCCTAACCGTATGTAACCCTTGTGCAAATCAAACTATGTTTTTGTATCCTGTTAGTGTTGTTGAAGTCGTAAATGTTATTAATGATCTTAAAAATGTGTCTCCTACGGGGATGATGGTATATCATCCCGTGATTTTAAGGAATTAAAGCATTTCTAAGTCCGATTCTTGTTAAGCTAAATAACTGCTCCTTCAGCGAGGGTTATTTTCGAGATATGTTGAAAAAATGTATAATTGTACCAGATTATAAAGGTGGTTCTAAATGTGAGATAAACAACTATAGACCTATAGCCCTGTTAAGTGTTTTTGCTAAAATTTTTGAAAAAATTATCAATAAAAGAATTATGAATTATATAGTAAATTTTAAGATACTGAATCAAAGTCAGTTTGGTTTCCAGGAACGCTGTGGTACTGATTCAGCTGCTACAAAAGTAATGCGGTCAGTATATGATACTCTTGATACTGGAAACTATGCTTGTAACGTCTTCATAGATCTCAAAAAAGTGTTTGATACACATAATAATTCTACTCATCAGGAAGAAGTTTTTAATGAGTTAAAACTTTTAAATAATATTAAAAATGATTGTACAAATACGGCGCATATATTGAATGATATAAAGGCAATTAGTGACGTCCAAAAATTTTTGAAAATGCGGTTGTTAAGTAAGTTTATTTTAATATTTATTTGTACGGGATTTAAAATATTATAAAAATATGATAATTTGCATATATGTTTTACGTTTTCTATGTTTTGTTACCAAAGTATTCATATATGTATATATACAACTTAATGAAAAACTGATTCATTTCACAAAAATTTAAAAAAAATGTATTATTTTTTTTATAGCAATCAAAGCGCGGCAACAAATTTAAATTTTAATTTACAGCGAATAGTGAGCAAAATTTTTGTTGATTCGACCCAATCTGCATAGGAAGTGCTCCATGCATGCGCGTACGCAGGGGGGGGTTACTGAGGGTTTAACCCCCCCATGATTCCAACAACAATATAAAAAACTATAATTAATAAATATATAAACTTAAAACAATTTAAGAAATATTCCGAATGCCGATATATATATAAAAATAAAATAGTAATAATGTATTTTCTATTACTAATAATAATAATTGCAGGACCCAGTAGTCGCGTTTTTAAATTTTCAAACGTGTATTTTTTTAAAAAAAATTCACACGAGTAGTGTTGCTTTGTTTAATTTACTTTGTTTTTTGTTTTCTCTTGAACTTGAAAGTCTAATTTTTGTTCTAACTGTTCATTTTAAAATTTGTTTTCTGTTGAGAAAGTCTAATTTCTGTTTAATGTTAATTTTAAAATTTGTTAATTCTAAATAATATTTTGTGAAGATGAATAACGAGAAAAGAAAATTAAAAAATTCTACTTTAACAAATTATTTTGTTAAAAAATCTAAAACAAGTGATTTAGAAAGAACAGCTGATCAGGTTGCTCCTCAGGTTGCTCCTGTTCCTAGTGAAAATGATAGTGCTGCAGCTTCGGTAAGTGGATGTGAATGTGAGTCTCCATCAGGAACAGATTCAAATGTAATTATTAATGATATTAGTAATTTTATTGGAAAAGACCAATACGACGATGAAAAAAGATTATTTTTGTTGAAAAACGTTTGGTATCCTGACGACAAATTTGTATTCCCAGTTAGTGGAAAACGTAATTTAAAGTTTCAATACAGCTGGTTTAGCAGGTGGGAATTTCTTGTTTAATTTTTTATTAATTTTTCTTATATGTATAATTTTTAATATATTAATTTTTCTTATATAATTTTTAATAGTATATTACTTTTTTTCTAATAAAACTTTTATATTAATTTTTCTTATAATGTACAATCATTATTCATATTTCTTAATAAATTTTTATTTAGTTTTCTTTACAATTTTCTATAAAAAAGTTGAGAGAAAAATATACCTATAGGTAATTGTTTTTATATTGAAATAAAGTGAAATATAATTTGAATATAATTTGGTAAATAGTGCTAGCTATTACGTGAAAAAATAAAAATACATATACAAAATATGTTTTCTGAAACCCCCCCCCATGGATTCATCCTGCGTACGCGCCTGGCTCCATGCATTTCAAAAAGAAACTGTATGCAATAATTTTGGTGAATCATTGGAGGAGAATAAGGAAAACGCGGTTTTCTTCAAAGCATACATTTTAGAACAAAAAGTTTTTGCATTTTTGCTTAGGATTAAAATTATAAATGAAAATATATTGGAAAAGAAAAATCGACATTTTTTAATTGATATTTCATTTTTCTATTGTACCAAACAATGCTTTAAGCAACTCTTAATTATTTACATAGAGTTTTGTGAGCAGGTAAAATTTTAAACTACATTTTTTAAATGAAAATTTATAAAAAAAAAATAATACGTACAAATGACATAAGTACGAAAAATTAATGAAATAAGTACGAAATTCATTTAATTATGTCATTATGACATAAGTACGAAATATAATTTTTGTCGTAAGCGTAACAAAATATAATTGTATTTCGTAAGAAATTTCCGAATTTTAATGAAATTTAATGACATTATTTTAAGGTCTGTCTGGTGCCCAACGCGGGGCTCCACGTCGAGTCCCTTGTGATCTGAGGCAGCGTTAGCTTACGCGTTTTTTGCGACTCGACGCGGCCCTCCTCCAATCTCGGCAAATAAAAACTAAAAATTGTTGAAAAAGGAGATATCTATTTTTTTGTTTCCAACAGGCGACTACGTTAAATTTCTGGAAAAAGCAGATATACTCCTTTTTATATAGCAAATATTCCTAATCCATAATATTCCAATCGTTCCTAATTTACAAAGCTGTTTAATATTATTGTTAAAACTTGTGAAAATGTAGAATGAAATTAATATAAATACTTAAATCTTATTTCATTTTGAGATTTTTCCAATATTTTAATGAATTTCTATTAAAGTTTATTTTCTTTTATAAATAAAAATATATTTTGCCTAAATGCAAAAGTAATAATAACGGATTGTGAAACCGCGTTACGTAACGCCTTACAAAAGGTTTTTCCAATGGCCAAACAACAAGGATGCTGGTTTCACTTTATACAAGCAATTAGGCGTAACTTAAAAATAAAATTTAAAGAATTATCAAAATTTATTAATAAAACACCGGTTGCACAAACAATACTCGTATATTACAAACTTATTTCGTTACCGTTGCTGCCAGCCAAACAAATTGTGTTTGCATACAATCAATTAAAATTGAACATAAAACTATTTGATCATGAAAATAAATTCAATGGATTTTTAACTTATTTTGAAAAACAATAGCTGAAAAGGTAATAAGATAATAATTAAAAAATTTAAATATTAATATTTGCTTAAAACTGAAAATCATTTTTTATTAAAAGAAAATATATTTTCTTAATAGGAAGGTGCTGCAAAAATAACAGTTTTCATGGATACTAGAACAACGTCGGCTATACAAGCCTATAATGAAGTATTAGGACAAATAATAAATAAAAATGGCAATTTTTTTAAATTTGTGAAGCGAATTCGTGAAGAGGAATATCATATAAGTCGCAAACTTTTGATTTTGGTTGAAAGTGGTGGAGCTATCGGAAAAGCAAAAAAAAAATATAATGTTAAAAGAAACGAAAAAATTAAAGAAGTTAGTGAGTTGCTGAAGGAAGGAAAAATTACTTGTATCTATGTACATGGTTTTTAAAACAATTTTTCAATTTAATTACAAAATAATAAATTTAAGTATAGTTAATTGAGTTTGAATTGAACTCTCATGGTGAGTGGTATACTTCAAAAAGTATGATCGGAAGAATCATAATTCAATTTTATTTATAATCAAAATCATATACATACATACATAAGTTAACTTATTAACCATATAATCATATTATAATAAATCATAGGTATAATAGAATAATTCATACTTTAATTTTTTTATATTTTATTTTTGAAATTTATTTTATTCAAAAATAATAAAAACACAATATAACAAACAATAAAAACACATTTTGGTATTGACCTAACGGTTATTACCGGTTATTGTTATAATTTAAAAACATAAACAAATAAAATATAACTTCCCATACAACAATTTTGTGTTAAATATTTTTTTTTTTTTTTTTTTATATAAATAAAAACAAAAAATATATTATAAATAATAAATTTAATAGGAATAACAAATTTAAAAAAAAAAATCAAAAATAAAAATAAAAATTAAAATAAAATAAAAATAAAATAAATAACAAAAAGCATGTGCCGCAAATTAAGAAACGGAACTCTATTAATTAAAACGAAAAATTATACTCAAGCCAATAAACTAATAAAATTAGTAAAACTAGGCAGTAACATCAATGTTCTAGTAGAAGAGCATAAAAGTTTGAACGAAGCTAAAGGGATAGTTTTCTGTCCTGATCTGAAGAACATCACTGATGAAGAAATCTTGCTTGAAATGCCAGAACAAAATGTAATTGGATTAAAGAGATTCAAAAAGAAAACAGATGGTGGTGAAGCAGAAACAGGTCTTTACACACTAATTTTTTCAACAACGATGTTGCCGGCACAAGTAGCTATTGACTATCAGAAATATGATATCCGTCCTTATATTCCTCCACCACTAAGATGCTATAAATGCTTCCGTTTTAACCACCATACTGAAGTCTGCAAAAAGGAAACCAAAATTTGCCCAAATTGCAGTGAAGATTATCATATAAAGACTGAAAATGAAAAGTGTACAAAACTAGCCAAATGTATTAATTGCCAAGAACCGCACAACACATTTGATAGAAAATGCCCACGCTTTAAAAGAGAGAGAAAGAAATTAAAGGAATTCAAATTAAAAAAAAATTGAAATCAAGGAAGCGATTCGAAGGTTCATATTAGAAACTCTTTACCAGCAACTTTATCAACAATTATCGTCCAAAATAAGCAATGTGGGTGTAAATGCAACGTGCAACGAAAAACAAAACTTAGAAAATAAAACTATACCAAAAACAAATCAAATCAATAATCCAGAAGAAATTATAAATCGAGTTAAAAAAAACCAGGAAAACTTCAAACCAAGCAAGCCATCAACTTCAGAAAAACCAACACCACTCAAGGTAAGAGATATAGGAAATAACAAACTGCTTATCAGTAAAAATATTAATAAAAAACAAAAAAGAGAACTCAAAAAACTTGAGTCAAAACAAAAGAAAAAATTTAAAAATTCAGAAAATTTAAATATACCAAATAACGTAAGCTTAAGTTCAGAAATTAGTGACGATGAGTCGTCAATGGATTTTAGTCTAAATGAATAAGATTGTTCAATGGAACTGCGACGGTTTTTATTCTCATATTAATGAATTTAGCTTATTAAAACAAAAATATAATCCATTTAATATATTAAAAAGTAATCTATATAATATATATGTTTTTCCGCAATAGCAAAATGCCACCAAAAAAGTTAAGTGGATATGAATACCGCAAACGAAAAATAAATACACAAAAAGATGCTGATAAACACGATAAAATATTGAAGTATTTTAAGTCCAATAAATCAGTATCCATAAATGATGAAAATGAACATTTCAACTCAACATCTTCAAGCTCAGAAATTAATAATGTTTCATCAGAAGAAGATGAGGATAATTTATTTCCTCATGGAACTGAATTAATTGATTCAAATAACGACTCAAATAATTCTGTAGCCGTAGTATTTGAAAATATTTTAAATTATAATGATATTGGACTTTGGCCTCAAACATTAAAACGTACGGAAGTTGACCATATAATTATAACCTATGAAGAAAAAAAAACATTTAATGAACAACGTATTTATCCAAAAGACGAAAATAATCGCAGCTTTTCCAAATCGTTATTTTATCGCCATATAGATAATGGTGAAAATTTCTTAAGAAACTGGTTGCATTATTCAGAAATCAAAAATTCTGTATTTTGTTCATTTATATGTGATAACCAATCTGATAACCAATTAAATATATGTGGTAACAAAATAAATAAAGAAGAAGGAACACCCAGTAAGTCACACAATATATCATCAGACTATGAAAAATGGCAAACTGAAAAAAAGGCTAGAATTGACTTAGAAAAAGTGGTTGAAATACTAAGTGGACAAATTAAAGAACTTCTTGATAAAATTTCTGAATTGTCGAAAGACCAGGAAACTGAATACAATACTGATGAGGAAGAACTGGAAAGAGAAACTAAGCCCAGGAATAATCGAAAGAAAAGGAAAATGAGTAATTCACCTGAAATAATCCAAGAAAAGTATGTATTAGAGACAAAAGAAACAATAGAAACCAATATAGTTGACAAAAAAACAACCGAAAAAAAGGAAATAAATAACTCTTCATCCAAGGGAAGCAAAGAACCAATACCACCTCCCATAACTGTTAACAACATAGAGAACTTTAACATATTCAGAACGGATGTATTGAATATTACGAAACATCAGGTCACCTTTAAAGCAATGGCCAATGAAGGTATAATGATATCTACTTCAAATAGTGACGATTACAGGAAAATTAAGAACTATTTGAAAGAAGTAGTTAGTAAAAACTTCAAGTAATACAAAGAAAATAGAATTCCACACATATCAATTGAAAGACGAAAAAAGTTATAGATTTGTAATAAGAGGATTACCAGCTTCTACATGTTGCAAGGATATTAAAAATGAACTAGAACAAAAAGGTCATCAAGTAACAGCTATTTCTAATATTATTAAGAAAACCGTGATAGAGGGGAAAAAGATAACGAAAACTTTTCCTCTATTTTACGTAGATTTGGTATCAAATTGTAACAATAAAGAAGTCTTCGAGATGACACATCTTTTACATTGTAGAATAAAAATAGAAACACCCAATAAGACAAAAGGTATTCCCCAGTGTACCAATTGCCAGAAATTGGGACATAGAAAAAATTTCTGCCAGAGACAACCAAAATGTGTTAAATGCGCAGGAAATCATCACACCAGCAAATGCAAGAAAGATGCTGCTGCAAATGTGTACTGTGTGGAAAAACTGGACACCCCGCTAACTATAAAGGTTGCGAAACCTACTAAAAGGCAGCAAAAATGCAAGCACCAAAAGAGAGATCAGCTGTAAAAACTTTACAAACTAAGACAGTAGAAAAAGTGACGAGCAACAAAACGTTTGCGCAAGCTTTGCAATCTGTTGAAAACAAATCAAATGAACAATTACAAAATTGTAAAACGGAAGATGAGCCTACCATAAACGATCATATGAAATTGATGACTAACTTCCAGTCTGAAGTCAAACAAAACTTCCAGCAGTTAAATAAACGTGTAGATGAAATAGAAAAAACATCGTTAACACAGCTTAAAAGATACAAAAAATGACAGATACATCATTACGCATAATAACTTGGAACGCTAACGCCTGAACCAAAGAGCACAGGAACTAGATGTATTTCTCAACATAAATCATATAGATATCGCGCTGATTTCTGAAACACACTTTACAAACAAAAGTTATATAAAATTCAATGGATATAAAAGTTATTGGACAACACATCCAAGTGAACGTGCCCGCGGAAGAACTGCAGTTATAATAAAACAAATTATTACACATGAACAAAATGATATACGAGAAAATTACATACAAGCCACAATAATAACAATAAACCATAATAAAGCAGAATTAAATATTACAGCTGCATATTGCCTGCCCACAGTCCCAAAGAACTAATAAAATACAATACACAGAAATCTTCAATCGACTAGGATCACGGTTTATTATAGCCGGTGATTTCAATGTAAAGCATACAGCATGGGGCTCGCGTCTGATTACACCCAAAAAAGGCAGGGACCTTCTCAATGCTATAAAATCATCCAGTTGTGAATTCCACTCATCGAAAAGTCCGGCATACTGGCCAACCAATTCCAATAAAGTACCGGACCTACTTGATTTCTACATAACAAAAGGAATATCACCAAGTTGCATTGAAGTCCAAGAAATAGCGGATTTATCTTCAGATCACACTCCAGTGTTAATGAATATTAGTTCAAGGGTTATTAAAAAACAGAAAAAACCAACCTTGACTAACAAGTATACAGATTGGGATTCATTTAGAAATAATATGGACGAACTAATAAATCTAAAAATCAAGATTAAAACAGTTGAGGAACTGGAACTACATGCACAAAATCTTATCAACAACATGCAAGATGCCGCTAAAAGAGCGACCCCTCCCCCAGCGGAAATAGCCGAGGAAAGTATCTGTTATCCTCTTGAAATTAGAGAGTTGATCAAAGAGAGACGTCGAAGAAGAAGAGTTTGGCATATATATAGGCATCCAGAAGACAAAACAATATTTAATCGCGTTAGCAATAAATTAAACAGGTTGATAAGGCACTATAAGCAAAGTAGCATTAAACATTATCTATCAAATTTAAGTCCAGAAGAGGACAAAAATTACTCCTTGTGGAAAGCAACGCGATATATTAAAAGGCCAATTCTACATGTACCACCTTTGAAAAATCCACAAGGAACGTGGACAAGACGTGATGATGAAAAGGCAGAACTGTTTGCTCAACACTTAGCTACAATCTTTAAACCACACGATATCCAATCAGATATTAACACAACTAAAATCTTTCAACCGAATAAAATTATAAAACATGTTACACCACTTGAAATTGCGCAAGAAATTGACAACAAAATCAATCCAAAAAAGACAACTGGAATTGACGAAATATCACCCGGCCTTCTTTGAGAATTACCACGCAAAGGGATTATTATGATGACATATTTGTTTAACGCATGCTTCAGACTTAAGCATGTGCCAATATGTTTTAAAAATAGCGCAAATTATTATGTTGAAAAAACCTGACAAAACACCAAATGAGCTCTCGTCATATCGCCCAATATCATTATTACCAGCAATATCAAAATTATTTGAAAAGTTGTTACTAAAACGTATCAAACCTCTAATTAACATTTCTGATTTTCAATTTGGATTTAGGAACAAACATTCCACCATCGATCAAATACATCGCATCACTTCGGTAATCGAACAAGCGTTTGAAGAAAAAAAATATTGTCCATCAGTGTTTATTGATGTATCGCAGGCGTTTGATAGAGTCTGGCATGAGGGCCTTATATATAAACTAAGCAAATTATTACCAAGTAATCTCTGCCAACTTATGGAATCATACATATCAGAACGAAAATTTAGAGTAGCTTATGAAGAAGCGCGATCAGTACTACATCCAATTCAAGCAGGTGTACCGCAAGGTAGTGTGTTAGGGCCGCTCTTATACTTATTATACACTGCTGACATACCAACTTCTACAGAAACCATCATTGGAACGTTTGCTGATGATACAGTTATAATGAAAACTAGTAATAATGAAAAAGATGCAACGGAGAAACTTCAACGTGCGTTAAACAAAATCACGAAGTGGACAAGAGACTGGAAAATTAAACTTAATGAACTGAAATCAGTTCAAGTAACATATACGTTAAGGAAAAAAAACAACCAGTACAATACTTACTTAAACGGCATCCAAGTTCCTAAAGAAAAGTCTGCAAAATATTTAGGACTACACTTAGACGAACGGCTAAACTGGAATCATCATGTCAAACAAAAGGCATTACAAATAAGATTAAAATTGCGTGAAATCTATTGGATCGTGGGCAAACACTCAAAACTAAAACTTACATACAAAAGACTTATCTATTTGTCAACAATTAAACCAATTTGGGCATATGTGATCCAAATATGGGGCTGTACAAAATCGGCAAATAGGATGATTATTCAACGCAGCCAAAACAAAATTCTTCGTGTCATCACTAACGCTTATCGTTTTGTAACAAATGAGGAAATTCATAAAGATTTACATATTAAAACAATCGATGAAGTTATTTCTGAATATGCTAGGAAACATCACGAAAGACTGCGACAACATGACAACATTGAAGTTATACAACTTTCAAACATCCAGAACAACACAAGGCGTCTAAAACGATTAAAACCACATAATCTATTTGCGTAAAATAATTGCATTTTAATATTGAATACTGATTCTGTAAACTTAAACAGGTTTTGCTTAGAAATAAGATCTAAGTACATTGTAAAAGTAGTAATAATTTATAAAATAGTTATAAGATTTACTAAACATATCCAATGGATGTTAATAAAAAAAAAAAAAAATTTTGTTCATTTTGCAAACTTTTTGATTCTTCAGCTAGGTCAGGACTGGCAAAATGTGGCTTATCGAACTGGCAAAATGTCTACGACAACTTGAAAATGCACGAACGTTCAGTTTCACTCTTAAAATGTGAAAGAACCTTTATAGAAACTAGATTAAGATTAAAAGGCAATAAAACAATTGATAAAAATTTGCAATCTGTAATAGCCCAAGAAAAACACAATTGGAAAAACGTCCTAGAAAGATTGATAAACATAACATTTTTTATAAACATAACATAATTTGTCATTTCGGGGTTCGTGTTATAAGCTATTTGTCCCACATAATGTGAATTTTCTCGGCCTTGTTGAACTTCTAGGAAAATTTGATTTAACATTAAATGAGCACTTGCGCAAGGTGATCTTACAAGAAATTCATGTTCATTACTGTGGAAAAACTATTCAAAACCAATTGATAAGTACACTTGGAGATATGACAAGAAGTCATATTTTGGCTCGTGCTCGCAAATCCAAGTATTTTTGCATTATTTTAGACTTCACACCTTATATAAGTCATATCAAACAGCTTTCCGTAACCTTAAGATTTTATGATATTCAGGATATGGAGATTAAGAAACATTTTATTTCTTTCAAACCAGCTTTTGATTCTACTGGAAAAGGATTGTATGATCTCACTTCCGGTCAATTATTCACCGAGTAAAGTTGTTTAAAAATTTTTTTTAAATTTTAATCTTAAATCATCCTAAGTATATATAATAAAAAAAAAATAATTATTTTGAAAAAAGTAATTATTTTGAGACGAAAAATCGAAAAAAAGTTAAATATTTGAAAATTTAAATATTAAAATATAATTAAAAAGAAAAACAAAAATTTAAAATGGAGGAGGAGGAAGATGAAAACTTCAAAAAGAAAGAAGTAAATCTAGCAGGCAGTGTGGCAAACCTACTATCTGAGAAGGAGGTGGAAGAACTAAGGCAGTTTGAAGTGGAGTTTATTGATGAAGAAATGGTAAACAGTGATGGTGAAGACTACAATAGGAAAAGAAAACGTGATAGTACGTCGCTCAATGTAAGCAGCTCCAGTAGCACGTCAAGCAAATGGTGAACGATGATATCTAATTGTAATAAGCAAGCGCTGGAATTGAAGGTAGTTGAAAGAAAAAGAAGCAAAAAGGCGAATAAAAATAATGATTATAAAAGTGTTAATTTAAATTTGAATAAAAATGTAAATATGAATAAAAATATTAGTATGAGTTTAGTAAATTTGAATAAAGTGGTTAACAAAGAAAATTTTGAATTAAAAACATAGCAAGCTATAAAGAATGCCAAAGATACATCAGTTATAGAGAAAAAAAACAAAAATCAACTACTGAGAGGAAAAATCGAATTAATATTGGGAAAAAAGAAATACATAGTGAAACAAGAAATAACAAAAATTCATATGCAGAAATGGTAAAACAAAACACAAACAACTATACAGTAAATGGAAGTGGAAACCTTATTGAGGAGTTTATGAATGAATCGAATAATCTATTTAACATGCCACTCAGTGTGTTATTAAACAAAATCAAATCGTTCTGGCCCAGTTATCAACGAATGAGAGATTCTAGTGAAAAACAATTAGCGTACTTGAGTTTTGTGGGGTCATTGTGTGTATACTAATGGCATCTGGTAAAATAAAAATAATTGCTATAAATATGAATTCAATTATATCGCACGAAAGGAGAGTGTCGTTAAACCAGTTTTTAATAGAGCACGATGTAGACATAGGACTGATAGGAGAAACTAAATTAAAAAAAAAGACATAGAGAGTCGAATTGGAAGGATACAAAATACTGAGGAACGATAACGGAGTAGGGACAGCAATTGTACTAAAGGACAAATTACATGTTATGGCAGTAAACATAAGTAACAATAATACTAAAATTGACCAGTGCTTAGCCAGCTTAAACATTAAAGACATAAACGGAAATTATAAAAAGATGCTAATAGCAAGTATATATATACCTACAAATATAGGTAATTCAATGAGGGATGAACTAGACAAACTAGTAGAACTAGGTCGCAACTACAAATCAATGATTATAGGTGGAGATTTCAATGCGAGACATAAGCAATGGAAGGACACCGTAAATAGCAGGAATGGTGAAAAACTAAAAAACTGGTTGGACAATGGAGCATACCTTGATGTAAACTTATACGAAGCAGATGGTCCAACATACCCAAGATCAGCATCTAAATTGGACTATTTTCTAATATCAAATGATATGAATATTAAAGAGAGATATTGCCAGACATTACCATCACCGTCGGACCACTATGCAATAAAAATTTGTTTAAATGTTAATGTAAAGGATTTGCAAACCGTGTTAGTAAGCTGTTCGTATTCATTTGATAATACAAATTGGGAAGCTTTTAGGTTAGATTTGGCTAGGAAATTAAATGATATAAGCATGCCGGTTGACAGAAATATGAATATTAACGAAATTGATGAAAATGTATTTAAAATTGAAAAAATAATAAATGAAGGGATGCTTAAACACTCCAAAAAAGTGGCGGAAATAAGAAGGAAGTATAAAGGCATTTCTGAAGGAACAAAACAGCTGCTAAAAACAAGGAATGAGTGGTTAAGGAAAAGAAAAAGAATATATCATGCAAATTTAAATAGAATTAGCGAGGAATACAAACGAACCTCGTCAAATATAAACTGTCTAAACAAAATAATAAAGGACAGAATTAGAATCGAATTAAATGAAGAATTCAAAAAAAGATTAAGAAAAATAAAACCATTACCAACATGTTACAAAGAAATCGATAGAATCTCAGGAAAAAAATGGTTCAGGACAAACATAAATAGTGATGTATTATATAATGAAGATAAAGTTTTAAATTCAGTTCAAGAGAAACTAAATGCTTTTAAAGACTGTTTCTCTAGCACCTTTGCAAAAAATACGCTATCCAGTAATAATACTCAATTCTCAAGAACAGTTAGCCAAGCAGTTGAAAATTTTCACTACTATCAAATATAGGAAAACTACTCGAGAGGACGTTAATGAATAGAATTGATAAAATATGTATAGAAAAGAACATAATTCAAAATAATCAATTCGGGTTTCGAAAAGGTAACTCAACGGAGCATGCTACATTGGTCTTATCGGATTATATTATAAACAATTTAAGAGATAAAATGAGCACGGTGGCACTTGAACTGGATCTAGCCAAAGCTTTTGATACCGTCTGGCATGAAGGATTAATATATAAATTAATGAGTCTTAACTTTCCAGTGTGGATAATAAAAATAATTAAGAACTTTCTGTCGGGAAAATCAATTATAGCGATTGGAACGGAGACATCTGAATCCTTCAAAATTAAAACAGGAGTACCACAAGGTTCTATCTTTGGACCGAAACTATTTAACATATACACACACGATTTTCCCATAAAAAGCCCTAATGATAGAGATTCTGGTGCCATCTTATTTGCTGATGATGCAATAATAGTTGCGAATGAAGAAAAACCAAGTGAAGCATTACTCAAGATAAAAAAAGATATACCTAAAATTACTGAATACTATAAAAAGTGGAACATGAACCTAAACTATGACAAATGCAATATCATATGTTTCAGAAATGCAAGCGGTAGGGGACATCACAAAGCAGTAAGCGAAAGTAAAAAATTATCCTGCAAAATTGAAAATAAAAACATACCACTAAAGAATGTGATAACTTACTTAGGAGTAGATTTTACAAATAAATTCAAATTTAACTCACATGCAAAAAAAGTACTAAATAAAGCAAGAGGAGTAACGGCAAAATTGAAACCACTACTATCATCCAATTTTGTTCAAAAATCAACTAAATGCTTAATTTACAAAAGTCTCATAAGACCAATTCTTGGATACGGATTCTTAACATGGATGCAAATTTCCCCAACCATGGCAAATCAGTTAGAAAACTTCGCAAGGAAGATTCTTCGTTTTTGTACAGGAAAACACAGAAGACAAAACAAAAAATTTTTTCCAAACAAAATTCTGTATGAACAAGCGAACATAAAACCACTGTTAAAAAACAATATTAAAAATTCAACAAAAGTAATAAGTAAACTAGAAACACATACTAATGTTTTACTACGGAACATATTTACTAATCAAATCCAAGTGCCTTTACAAAATAACTATTACATATCACCAATTAGCTTAATGAATGAAAACTCGTTTTCTTTATTCAACATTGATAATGAGCATGAAAATATATCACTTCCGTTTTATACAAAACCACTTCCAAATCAACATAGAGGTTAAGCTGAAAGTACAAAAATCAACCATTAGATGATAAAATAGCTGAGAAATAAACAAAATAGATTTACACTTAATTATAAGATGAATTGTAGTTACAAATTATAAGATGTAAATGAAATTAATTTGATTAGAGTGATTATTATTTAAGACTGAATGAAATTTTGAAGTAAATTAAATTAGATTAAGTAAAATAAATATAAGGAAAAAATATAAAAAAATTAAAACAAAAAAATAAAAAAAAAAAAAAAAAAAAAGAATAAAATAATTATAGAACATATGTAAATATATGCCTTATATGTAAATATGCCTTGAGCAAGTATGTAAATAGAATTTAAATTGTATGAAGTATTTTTACTAAGTAAAATAAATTTAGATAGATGGTAACACTAATGTTAAACATATTGCTTTATATGTCATAGTTGGCAGAACATATATTTATAACAGCCATATTGAATTGTTAGACAAAATTGTAAAAATTAAAGTTGTTAAAATTTTTATGAGCTCAATAAAGAAAAAAAAAAAAAAAAAAGGATTGTATGATAATATTGTAGAAACGTTAGAAGAATTCAATTTGGAATTAGCAAATTGCAGATGACAAGGTTATAACAAGCTAGAATTTTAAAAGAAAATCCACGAGCGTTTTTTATGGCTTGCGGATTTCATTCACTTAACCTGCTAATTGGTGATAGTGTTTCTTCTTCAATTACGTGTATAAATTTTTTTGGTTATATTCAACGAATTTATACTTTGTTTGCTGCGTCTGTTGGTTGCTGGAATATATTGAAAAAATATGTTAAATCATTAAATCCGAAACCTTTAAGTGAAACGAGATGGGAATGTAGAATTGAATGTATTAAAGCAATAATATTTGAAATTGTAGAAATTAAAAATGCATTAAATGAGTTGGAAGACCAAGTATCATATGCTGCAGTTGTTTCAGAAGCTAACTCCTTGGCCGAAAAAATTGAAGATTTCGAGTTTCTAGTAACATTATCTGTTTGGTACGTACTTTTATCAAAATTTAATATTATTAGCAAATCAATGCAAAAAGTTACTTTTGATATGAGTAATGCAATCCAGCTTCTTTGGAATTGTAAAATTTTTCTAGAAAAATATAGAGAATCCGGTTTTTCTGAAGCTTTGAAAACAGCCAAAGATCTAGCTACACTTTTGAATGTGAACTCACAATTTAAAATTGTAAGAATTAGACGTCGCAAAAAACAATTTTCTTATGAGTGCGATGATGAAATTCCCGATGTAAATGATCCAGAAAAATATTACAAAAATCAAGTTTTTAATGCTATTTTGGATCAATCGTTGGTATCTATATCTGAAAGGTTTCAACAAATGAAAGATTTCGAAGATGTATGCGGTGTTTTATTCAATATAAAACAAATAAAGATAATCGTAATGAGTTGCTGAAAAGTTGCAAAGATTTACATATAAAATTAACAAATCATGCTAGTAGTGATATAAATGGCATCGAATTATGCCACGAAATCGAATCATTAAAGCAGTTGGTACCAGACGAAGTGAATGATCCATTAACATATTTATTCACAAATATATAAATGAGAATAATTTGCAAAGTACAGTACCAAATTTGTGGGTGGCTTTGCGGATCCTTGTAACAATTCCTGTTAGTGTTGCGAGTGGTGTAAGAAGTTTTAGTAAACTAAAACTTATTAAAACGTATTTAAGATCAACTATGACAGAAGAGAGGTTGAATAATTTGGCAATAATTTCTATAGAAAATGATGTCATACAAAGCCTAAATCTGGAGACAGCTATAGAAAAGTTTGCTGACATGAAAGCCAGAAAAAAATCATTCACGTAAATTCATATAAATTCCGTATTAACTTTTGTTTTATTTTTTTTGTTTTATTGTTTTGTTTTTTTGTTTTTTTAAGTTTTGTTTATTAAATTTTGTTTTATTTTATAAAGAAAAGAATTAATAAAAAGTTTGTGTTTTTTTATAGTATTTCTATGTATTTTTTTTAAATAGGGCGCTTTTAGCTTTTTTGCCTAGGGCCCAAAATTATGTCCGGCCGGCGTTGGTACCCCATTACTACAAAATTAATTTGACTGGCAAACGGTCGAAGATTTACATAATAGCGATCATTTTCCAATCGTACTGAGCCTTGTAGATATTGATAGTTCTTACGGATATCGAGACAAGTGGAATATTAAAGCAGCAAATTGGGAAAAATTTAAACAACCACTCCATTTCAGAAAAACAAAATTCAGGGATATAAATAATTATAAAACTTTCATTAGAACCCAAATAATAAACGCAGCACAAAAAAGTATACCAATTAATATTTTTAGCAGTCTGAGAAAAAAAGTCCCATGGTGGAGTAAAGAAATCAGTCAAGCTATTAAAAACAGAAACAGATTATTTAGAAAGTTTAACAGAACTATGGATCTAAATGATTTCAAAAAATTTTTAAAATCTAAATATGAAACGCGAAAACTGATTCGAGAGAGCAAAAAGAAGTCATGGGAAAATTTTGTTTACTCAATCAATAGTAATACCTCTCCCTCCTTAGTTTTTAACCAAATTCGACAGGGCATATGGACAAAAAAATCAGGGCATATCCTCAATAATACATGATCAACATATCCTTACAGACAAAAATCAAATAGCCGACCATATGATTAATCATTTTAGTAAAATGTCTAGTTCAGAAAACTATTCAAATACTTTTAACATTTACAAAAACTTAATAGAACAGGGTTCAATAAATATCCCATTAGATATCATTCAATCATATAATAAAAAATTTACTATAATAGAATTAGAAAATGCGTTAAAAAATTGTACCAGTAGTTCACCAGGATCTGACAATATCTATTACGAAATGATTAAACAGTTCGAAAAGCATCACAAAGAAGAACTTCTTAAATTTTATAATCAAATTTTTCTTACTGGGTTTTTTCCAGATAATTGGAGAAAAGCCCTCATGATCCCCGTTTTAAAAAAAGGAAAAGATCCACAAATTGCTAATAATTATCGGCCAATCTCATTAACAAATTGTATCTGTAAACTTTTTGAACGTATGATCTCAAAAAGATTAGTTTGGTATTTGGAAAAAAACGATAAAATTTCAATGTACCAAGCAGGGTTTTGTAAACACCGAGGAACAATTGATAATCTTTCTTATTTGGAGTCCCAAATAATGAATGCATTCTCCACAAGAAAACATACCTTATCTATCTTTTTCGATATTGAAAAGGCATATGACATGGTATGGAAAAGACACGTTATATCAGAATTATTAAAAATGTGTGTGAAGGGCAATATTTTAAAATTTATACAAAATTTCTTAAATAAAAGATCCGCTAAAGTTATGATAGGAAACATTATATCGAAAGAAAAACAATTAGAGAATGGCATTCCCCAAGGATCTGTACTTAGTGTAGTTCTTTTCATTGTAGCAATTAATAGTGTAACAAAAGCATTCAATAATCGCGTTAAATACTTGTTATATGCAGATGAGTTAGTAATCCTTACTACCGGCAAGAACTTAAATAAAATGCAAGTTATTCTACAAATGACTCTTAATAAACTATTTAAATGGTCCAATCAAACAGGCTTCAAATTTTCACAAAATAAAACCGTAGCTATGCTATTTACAAGAAAAAGAAAAGATATTTTTTATCCAGATCTTATCCTAGAAAATCAAAAGCTTAAATATGTAGAAAATTACAAATTTTTGGATCAAAAATTACAATGGAAAGAACATATAAAACTAATAAAGGCAAAGGCCATCAAAAATTTAAATATCCTAAAAATTCTTTCTAACAGTAATTTTGGGTCAGACAGAAAACTTTTGCTAAGACTTTTAAACCTCATTATTCTTCCTGGTCTAGATTACGGATGTTTTATTTATAGTACAGCAAGCTAAAAATTAATTACTTCTTTAGACACCGTTCAAAATCTTGGAATTCGAATAGCTGTCGGAGCTTTTCGAACAAGTCTTATCCTAGAAAATCACCAAAATTGATACCCTGGAAAATGAGGTTAAGCATTTAAAGGAATATATATAGACACCCTTATTGATGAAAATTTAAATTTAAGAAATGAAAATGCAAAATTAAAAGATGAAATTAAGTACAACAGCATTGAATTTCAGAAAATTAAGCAAAACCAACTAGATAACCAGATCGAAATTTTTGGAGCGTTACCTGACCAACTTAGTGAAGTTGATCCAACCGCCATAGTGAACAAATTAGCTCAGATTTGTGACGTACAAATAAATTCTAGTGATATTAAAGATGCCTATGTGGGAAAATCATCATCAGATAAATCCGGAGAGACAGGTAAAATTATAGTTCATTTTAATAATATACGCAAAAAATCTGAATATATTAGTGCTCTTAAAAAAAGTAAACCAACAATGCAAAGTCTCAGTGATAATGAAGATGACAAAAACAAAATTATCTTTGTTAATGAAAAACTGACGACATATTTCAGTTTACTATATAAAAAAGCAAGAGACCTAAAACGAAAAAAAATAATCGAATATGCATGGGTTAAGAATGGCAGACTACTTATTCGTAAAACTGCAAAAAGTAAAATCATAAGAATCTTACACGAATCACACTTAGATGTTGAATAATTTAACATATGAACTGCCACTCAACACTCATGTAACTACAAATATCTTGAACACTAATGATATTCTAATAAAAGAAAAAAATTCTTTAAAAATTCTTTATATAAATGCTAGAAGTTTAAAATACAAAATTGACGAAATTACGCACTTATTAGATTCACTAAAATATGTCATTCACTTAATATGTATAACTGAAACTTGGATATTAGATACAGCTGTCCATGGGATAAATATCACGGATTATTATATGATTGTATCAGGAAGAACAACTAGACGTGGTGGTGGTGCTGCTATATTTGTTCATAAAAGCCTAAATTACAAAACACTAAAAATTTTTTCCGATGATTATAATAGTTTTATTACTATTCAAATTAACAATAAAAAGATATACACTATTGTTACAGTAATTTACAGACCCCCAAGCAATTCAACTAGTCTTGTGGATAATTTCCTTATATATCTGGACAATTACCTTGCAAATCTAAAAGCAAAAAACTCATTTGTTATGGGCGACTTTAACTTTGATATCAGAAATAATATTGATAATAAAGTACAATCTTACCAAAATGTAGTCAGTTCCAATGGTTATTTCTTTTGTCATCACGAAATTACACGTCCAGAATCTGGTACTTGCTTAGATCATATACTCAGCAGCAATCCTAATTCCGATATGAACATTACTCTTTTCCACACGGATATATCTGATCATTTAGCAAAAATAATTGAAATACGAGATGCTCGAATAGAAATAAAAAAAAAAATAACACATAACCTTAGCAAAAACATTAACTATAAAAAAATTACTGAGGAATTAAATACATTAACTATCAATACAACAGATGTTAACGAAATGGCTAATAAACTGACACTTGAAATAAAAAATGCAATCAATAGAGCTACCAGGGTCTCTAAAAAGAAAAAGAGAACTAAAAAATTTGAGGCACCTTGGATAGATAGTGAATGCATAAAATTGTTTGAACGAAAAAATTATTGCTATAAGAAATACGTAAATAATAAAAATAATGAGTACATCAAAACTAAATACTGTTATTGGCTAAATAGATTAACAACATTAAAGAGAAAAAAGAGAGAAAAATATGACAATTTATAATTTGAAAGAGCTGCTGGTGATCCGGCAAAAAATTGGCAGTATATAAAAACATTATTAATAAATGGTTCAAATATAAAAAAAACGAATTTTTCTCTGACGAGCTAAGTGAACTTGAAAAAGAAGAGAAAATTGAACAATTCAATCAACTCTACTGCAGTGTGGGTGAAAGTATGGCAAAAAAATTTAATTCCATTTATGTTCCTATATCAAGAACTAACACGGTATTCAAGTTTAAAACCAGTGATGAATACAAAACTATTAAACTGATTGACAAACTTGCGAACTCAAATTCTGCTGGTGCTGATGAAATTTCGACAAAAATTATTAAATTCTGTAAAAATGAATTAAATAAGAATATTACTAAGCTTATTAATATATCTTTAACACAAGGTAAAATGTGTGCAATGATGAAAATAAACAAAGTTATTCCGATCTACAAAAGCGGTGATACAAAAGATCTTAACAACTTTAGGCCAATTTCAATCTCAGTAGTCATCAGCAAAATAATAGAAACATTTGTAAATGAGCAGTTAACTGAATACTTAAATTCATCTAACTTAATTAGTAAAAATCAGTATGGTTTCAAAAGAAAATCAAATGCCCAGGCGGCGCTCTTCGATTTGCTTTCTGAAGTGCAAGGCAGGCTAGACAATAACAAAAAAATCATAGTAATATTCTTTGATCTCAAAAAGGCTTTTGATTCAATTGACCGAAAAATATTACTAAGAATACTTTATGAGCAAGGGGTCACAGGTAATGAATTTAAGTGGTTCCAAAGTTATCTTGAGGATAGGTCACAATATACAGAATGTGATAATATAAAAAGTGGCATATCCAGTATAAGCTATGGTGTCGTCCAAGGAAGTTGCCTAGGGCCTACACTATTTTCGTGTTATATTAGTAGTTTGCCCGATGTTATACGTCATGGTAAACCATTTTTATATGCTGATAACCTGGCCATTGTAATTTCAGAAGATACACTAGATAAACTACAAATCAACATTGATCAAATTATGGTGAATATAAAAAACTGGATGAACAAACATAAGCTAACTATTAACACAAACAAAACAAAATATATGCTATTATGCTAAAAATAAAACAACAAATACTATTAACATAAAATATGATAATTGCAACATTGAAATTGTTAATCAATATAAGTATCTAGGTGTAATAATCGATAGTAATTTAAGATGGGATGCACAAATTTCTGAACAAATCAAGAAAGGGAGACGAATTGCTGGGATTTATAAGTTAATAAGTAGAAGAGTTCCCCATAAGCAGAAAAGAGCAATATATTTCAGTTTATTTCACAGCACTATTACTTACGCTATCCAAATTTGGGGAAACACATATCTTAAAGATTTAAATACTTTACAAATAATTCAAAACAAGGCGATAAAAAATCTATTTGGGCACAATATAAGAACTTCTACTAAACTAATTCACAGAGATCACGGAATTCTAACATTAAAACTTTTAATAAAATGTAAGCTGGCAACTCAAGCACACATGATGATTAATAATAACATCAATACCATCATAAAACCATCACTGATTAATAGTCATCATAATTATAGTACCAGAACAGCTGATAATATTCGAATAATTTCGTCTGCAATAAGATTTAATAATCATGACACTATTTACAACTTAGCATATAAGTACTACAATGAACTTTCTAGTAATTTAAAACAAACAAATGAATTACATACTTTTAAACATATGGTTAATGAATTTTATTTGTCATTCATTTAATTTTTTTGGATTTTAATTTTATTTTGAACTTTTTTAATTTTTATTTTTGTTTTGGATTTTTTTGCTTTTATTTTGAACTTTTTGGATTTTTTTATACCTGCTTTGAATTTTGTATTTTATTTTGAATTATTTTAGTTTTAATTGTTTTTGTATAATTATTATCATAATGTAACTAATTCTTAATATTTACTTTTAAACTCTTCTATTTTTTTTGCACTGTTTTTCAATGTTATTGTTATTTGTTGTAATTTTTATATTTATAATTATGTATATACTCTTTTACGAGCGATTGGGCTCATTTTGAGATAATAAATGAATAAATAAAAAAGTCCTGCAGAAAGTCTCATGGTAGAATCTAATCAAGTACCACTCTTTCTCAGAAGGAAAAAACATGAATCCAATTTTGGGTTAAAGTTAATGTCCTTCAAAAATCATCCATTATCCTCTCTCTTAAAAAACGACTCTCTCTTTCAAAAACTAAAAACAAAAAAACTTAACTATCGACCTTGTTTCACAAGGATACATATGCTACTTGAAAACGTAAAGACAACTGAAAATGCAATAGAAGTTCCAAAAAAACTCACCTTGGCTTCTGAAGCCTTGCACAGTAGATATATCATTAACAAACTATAAAAAACACAACACAAATCCAATCATTTATAAACAATTATTCTATAATATAGTAGAACAAAAATATAATGGATATACTCAAATATTTACAGACGGTTCAAAGATGGATGACCAAACAGGTTGTGCATTTACGTCAAATTTCAAAAAAAAAAAATATCACCTCCCTGGACATACAAGCATATTCACTGCCGAGTTGTATGCAATCTATAAAGCTATTTATGCCATTAAAAATACTTCTCGCCCAAAAAACTTCCTAAGTTGCACAGATTCCTTAAGTGCTTTAGAAGCACTAGAAAACCTATTCTCAAACCACCTAATAGTTCAAAAAATTAAGGATAAAATGTTTGAAAACATAAATAACATCTCCTATTCATGGATCCCTGGTGACGTAGATATTTCTGGAAATGAGAAAGCCGATCGGTTAGCAAAACAGTCGCTAAAGGACAACTTTGACATCAAATTTAAATTTATCCCTCTTGATTACAAACAAAAAATTACCGAAATAATAAATCAAAATTACAAGGATTTCTTGGATAAAGTTACCAATAATAAACTGAAATCAGTAAAACCTCAAATAGGTAAATGGGAAACAATTAACAGCTTAAACCGAAAAGAATCAATAGTGATAACTCGTCTAAGAATCGGTTATACAAATTTTACACACAGTCATTTATTTGAGAGATAAGGCAACTCACTATTATGTGATTGTGATGGTATCAGCAAACTGACTGTTAAACATATATTTAGAACCTGTCAAAAATATAGGAGACAAAGAGTTTCGTTTGGTGTAAGCTTTAATTCATTATCTACACAGACAGTCATAGTTCCAATAAAAATATTATAAATTTCTTAAAACAAACAAAACTATACAATAAGATTTAAATATATTATGTAAATAAAAATATAAATATTTTAAAATAAAACCTGCTTAAATTGTAAAATTGTCAATAACAAAAATAAACTAAAAAAAAAAAAAAAAAGCAAAGAAAATAAAAATGTTAAATAGTTTAACTTGCTTAAGATAAATTAATATAAATTAAAAAATAAAAAAAATAAAAAATAAATTTTAGTATATAATACTATAAAATTACTGTAAAAATATATCTTTATATAGAATACGATAAGTTATTGTAAAAAAAAAAATAAAAAAAAAAATATATTTTGTATATTAAAGGACTATTGTATAAATACAACTTTATTGTAAAATTTAGGGGTTTTAAAAAACTTTTTTGAGTTGAAAAGCCCCAAGAATTCAATGTTTAAATAAATTAATAAATAAGTATATAGTTAATTAACAAATTCAGTTCTTAATTATAAGTTATTATTGTTCAAAAATTCTAAATATAAATAAAGTAACATTTATATTTTACAAGTGTAAACGAGAGTGCTAGTTAGGAAAACGGCCAAGTGCATTTCAAACCTAATATTTAATTAAAATTCTTTTCGTTTTATTTTGAATTCTGTATTCTGTAAAAAAAAAAAAATTTGTGATAAATTAATTATTTTTTTTTTATTTTTTTTATTTTGTTTGAAATATAATGTAACCAGAAAAAAAAAATAAACATATATTTATTTACTTTTATTTCTTTACATAAGGCGTAGAAACCTCACAAGGGGGCTTCTCAATTAAAATCAATTTCTTTTTCGGATCCAAGAGGATTACTAGATTTGTCAAGAACTCTAGTAAATAAAAGTCAATGTGAGAAATTTTTTTTAATGAGAAGAATAGATGAAAATAAAGATATGAGCAAAGTGCCACCAATACTTTTGAAAAATATTATTAAATCCGTTGCAGGAGAAGTGTATAGATGTACCAAACTTCGGGATGGTACTGTATTAATAAAAACAAAAAACTTATCGCAAGCTGAAAAAATTATACAAATCAAAAAACTAGATGAAACAATAAATGTTAAAGTCGAAGAGCACAAAAATCTTAATGAATCGAAAGGTGTTATCTTCTGCCTAGACTTAAGATATGCTACTGATGAGGAAATTAAAGAAGATATAAGAGAACAGAAAGTTATTGCAATAAAACGTTTCAAAAAGAAAACTGAAAATGGAGAGGAGGAAACAGGGTTGTTTATGTTCACTTTTGGTACCACAGATTTACCAAATACAGTATATATTTGTTTCCAAAAGTATGATGTAAGAGCTTATGTACCCCCGCCTCTTAGGTGCTTTAATTGTTTTAAATATAATCACCTAACTATAAATTGCAAGAAAAAAACAAAAACTTGCCCAAACTGCGGTCAAGATCAACATTTGAAAGACATAAAAGAAGAATGTAAAAATCCGAAGAAATGTGTAAACTGTCAAGAGGATCATAATGCCCTTGATAGAAATTGTCCTCGAAATCTTAAAGAGAGAGAAATAAAGTCAATTCAAGTCAAAGAAAAAGTAGATATTAAGGAAGCTCTTCGAAGGTTTAGGATAAGAAATCCATTAACATCAACTTTTTCCAGTATTCTAAGTACAAACAAACAATGCGGTTGTAAGTGTAGCTGTGGAGAAGAAAGTCAATCGATGAAAGCACCTAGTATTAGCAGAACTGATACTCCTAGTACCAGCAAATTGTTTAATGACGTAAGTTATAACTCCCTTAATAATGTAAGTACAAATAGTTTATATCAAATAAAGCAATTAGATAATAATAAAATTTTGTTTTCAAAAAATATAACAAAAAAACAAAAAAAAAAATTAAAAAAACAAGAAAAAAAAATTAAAAAGAAACAAAAAACTGATTTAAATTTACAAAATTCAGAAATTAGTGTTAGTGATGACGAATCGTCATTAGATCAAATGGAAATTCATGAATAGTATTATTCAATAGAACTGTTATAGTTCCTATTCACATATACATGAGTTTAATTTATTAAAACCAAAATATGATCCAATGGTCTTTTGTTTACAAGAAACCAAATTTAAATTCGAACATATCCCAAAACTAAAATATTATAATTCGTTTTTTAAAAATGTTCTTTCTGACACTGTAGCACACGGTGGCGTAGTTACCTTCGTGAATAAAAAAATGAGTAGTGAACATGTTCCGTTAAATACCACACTACAAGCCGTAGCCGTTAAAATATTTACTCCAGTTAAATTTATAATATGCAATTTATATTTACTCCCTTATCAAAGTATAACACAACATGAATTAGAACATTTACTAAATCAATTGGACTGCCCTTTTTTAATTATGGGATATTTTGATTCCCATAGTTACTTATGGAGGTCTAATAAAAGTGATAAAAATGTAAAATTATAGAAGATATTATTAAGAGTCATAATCTTGTACTTTTTAATAATGGTAGTCAAACACACTTATCTTTTTCTCATAAAACCTTAAGTGCAATTGATGTCACTGTAGGTAGCCCTATATTGTAAAATTATTTTGACTGGCAAACTGACCAAGACTTGTATGGCAGTGACCATTATCCAAATATAATGAATGTTATTGGTTTTGACAATTCTTTTGGATGTAGAGATAGATGGAATATAAAATCAGCAAATTGGTCAAAGTTTAATAAAGAATTAGATTTTAGGAAACTTAATTTTAAAGATATTAATAACTACGAAAATCATATCACAACAAGTATTTTTACGGCAGCGCAAAAAAGTATTGAAATAAAAAATCACAGTAATCTTAAAAAGAAGGTACTATGCTGGAATAAAGAAATAGATAATAGTATTAAAAATAGAAAAAAACATCTTAGGAGATACAAAAGAACAGGAGACCTTATTGATTTTAAAAGCTTCTTGAAATATAAATATAAAAGGATGAGATTGATCCGTGACAGTCGCAAGCAATCTTGGGAAAGTTTGGTTGGACCAATAAATAGCAACACATCTCCTTCACTCGTTTTCAATCAAATTCGGCGAATAAATGGTAAACAAAAACAACCAGAAATAACTGCGATATTTCAGGACGAAAAAATAATAACAAATAAGAATGAAATAGTTAACAGTATGATGGAATTCTTTAGTCAAATGTCGAGTTCTGAAAATTACAATGTAAATTTCAGATCATTTAAGGTAAATAATGAAAGAACTCCAATTAATATTGGTCTAGATTCCTCCGAACATTTTAATAAAATATTCAGCTTAACCGAATTAGAAAATACGCTTAAAGATTGTTCAGTAAGTTCACCTGGGCCAGATAACCTACATTATAAAATGTTTCAGCAGCTTGATATTGGACATAAAAAAGAACTTCTCAAATTCTACAATCAGATATTCCTTTCCGGACATTTCCCAAACAATTGGAGAAAAGCCTTTATGATCCCCATACAAAAAAAAGGACTTGATCCCAAATACCCCAGAAACTATCATCCGATATCGTTGACAAATTGCTCTTGCAAAATTTTAGAACGAATGGTATCAAAGAGATTAACTTGGTTTTTAGAAAAGAACAACAACTTCTCAATTTCCCGATCCGCTTTTCGAAAACATCGAAGAACACAAGAAAATCTGTCTTATTTGGAATCTCAAATAATGACTGGATTTTGCCATAATAAACATAGCTTATCTATATTTTTCGACTTAGAAAAAGCTTTTATTATCGTGTGGAAGAAACTTGTCATTACTGAACTTATACAATTAGGTATCAGAGGAAATATTTTAAAATTTATAGTTTACTTCCTCGCAAATAGAAAGAGAAGTATTAATTGGAAGAACATTATCCTATGAAAAAGAACTTGAAAATGGAATTCCCCAGGGATCCGTCGTGAGTGTTATTCTGTTTAATGTTGCAATTAATACTATAACGAAAATAATCCCAAAAAATGTTTAGTATTTACTTTGTGCTGATGACCTTGTCATCTTCACCACTGGTAAAAGTTTAAAAAATGCAAGCAAAATTACAAAAGTGTTTGAATCAGCTTTTAAAATGGACAAATAAAACAGGCTTTAAATTTTCTGAAAATAAAACTGTTGCTCTGCTATTCTCGAGGAAAAAGAAAAATTTATATTACCCTGGCCTCCAGTTGTATGACATAGGCCACAAAAATATAAATCTCTTAAAAATACTTTCTAACAGAAATTTTGGATCGGATAGGAATCTATTATTGAGACTTCCAAACCTCATCATACATCCTATACTGGATTATGGATGTTTTATTTATGATGCAGCTAACAAAACCTCAATTTCCTCTTTAAATGCAGTACAAAACTTAGGAATCCGCATAGCTACAGGCACTTTTCGTACAAGTCCTGCGGTAAGTTTATGTGCAGGAGCTGAGCAAATTCCTTTTGAACTCAGACGAAAAAAATATCAACTTAAATATGGACTAAAAGTAAAATCTATAGAATACTCACTTCATGACCCACTTCATGAGTTTTTAAAAAATAATGAACTTTATGATAAAATAAAAAACAAAAATAGAAATGTCCAACCAGTTTTTTCTCGATTTTGTACAACTATTAATAGCATAATCTCAAATATGCACCCTCTAGCCCAAAAAATTATTGATGAACTATTTAAAACAAAAAATAATATTACATTTTTATGGATTCCTGGCCACGTTGGAATTCCTGGAAATGAAGAAGCAGATTCACTAGCAAAACAAGTATTAAGTGAACACGAACCTGTTGACTCTGACTTTAAAATAATTCTTTCAGATTATAAACAGAAAATAAATGAATTGATTAAAGAAGAATATAATGGGAAAATATTAATAATAAGCTGAAAACTGTAAAACCACAAATTGATAAATGGAAGACTTTAAGCAGCGTCACGCGAATTTAGTCGCTAAAAATTTTGTGTGGTCTCTCAAAATTTCTTGTGATAACACTAAAACTACAGAAAAATTCAAAATCATAGCTAACCAACAAAATAAACGCTTTATTATACCCGTATGACTATATAGTCCAAGGGTATAATAAATTTGCCATTACGTTTGTGACGCAGAGAAGGAGGGGGGGTAGATATAGACTCAAGTGTATGGATCGGATCAGAATCGAAAAATAAATCGATTTAGCTATGTATGTCCGTCCGTCCGTCTGTCTGTCTGTCCGTCTATCCGTCTGTCCGTCCGTCATCACGATAACTCAAAAAGTAAAGGAGCTAGGATTATGAAATTTTCACAAACTCGTTTTTATGCAAAAAACGGAATCGAGTTTTAAATTCAGAAATTTTGGTCGACGGGTTCGAGTGCCTGCCATACAACTTCTAATTTTATATGAGCATTACTCTATACCTATGGAAGCTGCGTGTCTTAAATTTTGCCGAAAGTAGTTTAGTGTAATGGCCAAAGTTACTGCAAAATTTGGTTGGTCTACTGCAAAGGGTTCGAGTAGCTGCCATACAACTCCTTCTTTTATATGAGCATTACTCTACACCTAATAAAGCTGAATGTTTGAAATTTTGCCAAAAGTAATTAACCGGATGATATAATGTATATGTTACGGTCATACGGGTATCCCAGAGTTGACACAGTCTACTCTACTACACTCTTCCTCGTTTTTTATTAGCAGTGAAGTGATGAGATGTATTTTATATTGTGATTGATAATAAATAAGAATTGTAAGCTCTTAAATTCAAGTCTCAAAATATATTTACAATTCTAACAATAATTTTATTTAATTTTAGATTTAGTAGCCCCAAATATGCCAAGAAGAAAAAATCGTTTTAATGAAAATTTGAAAAAAGGATTTCCATTTATTATTCAACTTGCAAAATCTGACGACACTTTTGTAAAATGTACTGTATGTAAAGTTGAATTTAATTTGGCAGTTGGAGGAAGAGCTGCAATAAAGAAACACTGCCAATCTAACAAACAAAATATCTGTCTCGATACTGTAGCTTCATCATCAAAATTAACTAGTTTTGTACGAAGAACCACATTCACTTCAGATGAAAAAAAATTAGCAATAGCTGAAAGAGCTATGGCATACCACACAATATGCCATAATCAAAGTTTTAGAAGTATGGACTGTACTTCTAAACTTCTAAACTTATAAGAAAGCTTTTTAACAACACCTGTGAAAGAACAAAATGTGAAAGAATTGTGGTGAGTGTATTTAAAAAATTTTCTGATGATTTATTGGACCGCGATTTGAAGGAGACCAATTTTGTGACTATATTAGCAGATGCATGAAACCACAACGAAGTCAAGCTGTATCCTGTTTTAGTACGATATTTCAATCCATTAACCGGCGTTCAAATAAAAATTGTTGATTTAAGTTCCATTAAAGGCGAAACTTCTGAAATTCTTTCTAAACATAATTTTGATATAGTTAAAAAACATAATCTATCAGAAAAGGTCTTAGCCCTGTCAGCTGATAATACAAATACTAACTTTAAACAGAAGAGGTGAAAATAATTTGCATAAAAAACTAAGGCTCGGTTTGAATAAAACAATTATTGGTATAGGATGTAATGCGCACATCCTTTCAAACGCAATCAACATTGCAGCATCTGTTATGAGTATTGATGTTGAAATAATAATACCACAAATATATTTACATTTCCATATTTACATTTACTGTCCAAGTAACTATGCTACAAGATATTTGCGCCGAACTCGACGTGGAATACAATAAACTCATAGGCTTTTCAAAAGTGAGATGGCTAGCACTTACTCCAGCCATTGAACGCATAATCCAATTATTTGCACCGCTTCGTTCATATTTCTTAAGTATTGAAAAATGTCCAAAAATTTTAAAAGATTTTTTCGAAAATGAGATTTCTGAAACAATGTTGTTTTTTATTCATAATCAGGCTGTATTATTTTGTAATGCAATAAAAAAAATAGAAAAAACGAATATACCAATCGCTGAAGTTTTTAACATTTTAAACGAATTAAAAGATATGTACTTATCGAGATATAATCAAAATTTTGTACCGATTGCTGTAACATCTTTAATAAGTAAATTGGAAGAAAGTAATCCTGGAGTAACAAGAAGTTTTTCTATAGAAATTTCAACATTTTACAAAACATGCTATGATTATATAAAGCAATGGACTCATAATTTATTCCATTTCAGTAGTCTGAATGGACTTTGTTACGGAAAAAAATTATATGGGTTAATGTGCAGGAAACTATAAAATATTTTGAAAATAATATAAAAAATATAAAAATATGTGATAATGAACTTTTCGACGAAATACGAAGATTGAATACATTTTGCGAAAACAATCAGAAATATAACAAATGGGCAGAAGATTCAATTGACGTAGATAAACGATGGACTGATTTTTTTTTATTTTTTAAAGCAGAAGATATACCATGTAGTAATTTAAAAATAATAGTTGAGGCTGCTATGTACCTTCCCGGACCAATGCAAGCGTAGAACGCACATTCTCAGTGATCAACGATTTTTGGGGATGCGAAAAGACGCGGTTGAGCGTAGAAACACTGTCTGGTGTAATTTGCACCAAAGAAAATTTAAAAATGTACAATTGTGAGCAATTTATTAATGTTTTGAATGAAAATGAATATCTAACAAAAGAAATTCAAAGTACATTTACAAAGTACATTTTAAATATAATTAGGAGTTTTTATTTAACAGTAGACCATCTTCACTGAGGTATTAAATAAATTTCTTTTTTTGTTTTTTTTTATTTCTGAAATTGAAATTGATATTTATTTATGTTATTTAATAAAGAATTTATTTTGTTTTTTTATTTTAAAGAAATGCTTTGTGATTTATTTTTTTTGCACTAAGCTACGTTTTTTATTAGTGTACCCCTTTGTCTTCCAAAATATCTGGTCACCTTAAAATATAATTAAGTTGTAGTTTGAGTATATACCATATTTAAAGCTTTTAGAACAAATGTATTAAATTAGAATACAGTATTTGAATATATTCGATAATTTTAATAAAGGAATATATTTGTGCAGATCTCTATTATCTTATTGTATTTTTATTTATTATTTATAAAGCTAATAATTTCAATTTATATTATAATAATTTACTATAAAAAATTGGATTCAACGGATAATATGATAGAGAATGGCTTTGTTTTGTAAAAGAGCCAAAGATTTTGTGCAAAAAATTGTAGTCTATATAGAAAAACGTTTTAATTTTAATGAAAATAGATTTAAAAGCCTTGCATTATTTAAATTAAAAAAAGTTCCAACTTTTGGCGAATTTAAAGAATTTTTAAAGCTGTTTCCGATCAGAGATATTGACTTGGAAGTTTTATTCGATAAGTTTACACATTTAAAAGAAATTCTGCCATCTTTACAAAATCTTACGTATGAATGTAAATGGACCACATTTTTTAAGCCTCGTACTTCGCCAAATTTACTTAAAATTGTACAATTTGTTTTTGCAATTCCCCACTCTAACGCAATGAGCGAAAGAATGTTCAGTTTATTATTTCAAGCCTGGAGAAAAGAAAGAAATCGATTAACGATAGATAATGTGGAAGCCAAAATCATTAAACATAATTTTAACAAAAGCTGCAAAGAGTTTTATAAATATATTATTCAAAATGATGACTTACCTAAAAAAATCAAATCAAATGACAAATATATGTAAAAAATGTATTTTATATCGCAATATTATAAGTCTAATGAAATTAAAAGGCTAACCATAAATATTATTTTACATTAATTGTTCCTATTAAACTAATTAGTTTTAAGTGTTTGCATAGATTTATTTTATTTTTGATAACTATGGAGATTATAACGTTATCATTTTATGATTTTTCTGTTTTTCTTAAGTAATATAAAGAAACTTAAAAAAAAAAAAATTGTTTTCTTTTACATATACCATAATGCTTCCAGGGTTTTTGACTTTTTTTTGTAATACATAAATGTAAGTACTTATTTTTAGAACAATTTATCTGGCAAGCCTAGTCCTTGAAGAGATAGATGATACAGAGGAGGATAATTTGGCTGCGTTTGATTTAACCGATTGTACAACGGACAAAATGGCACAATATCTAAAACTCGCTGTGACTGTGAGTTTTTTTTCCAATAAATTTGATATGGCTCTTAAGGAAAATTTAAGCTTAAAGAAACAAAATGAGGATTTATCCAAAATGGTTGAAAGCATAGAGGAATACACAAGATCTTTGGAGCGTAAAGTAAATGAATTAGAGGCAACTATGGATGAATCAAACCCACAAAAAAGAAAATGCAATATTGCAGTAGCTGGCCTACCATCAGGCCAAAAAAATTCATAATTTTCCACAGTGTTCCAAAAATTAAATATAAATATACCTGATGAAAATTCATTCAACATAAAACCATTACAAAAAAAAATTATTACAATAAGTTCAAAGGAAATTAAAAATGATAATAATAAAAAAAAATACTTACACAAAAAAAAAAGCTTTATTAGACAATTGTTAACTGGAAAAAATTTGATCTGGCGTCTGATGGTAATAATAATCAAATATTTTTTCGACATCATTTATCTCCAAAGTATGCTATATTATTAGGCGAAGTTTTTTGAATTAAAATATCAAAAAAAAAAGGAATTTTTATGGGTTAAAGACAATAAAATCTTTCTACGAGAAAATTAAGCGAGAAAAATTTCTGCTATATCAAATTTTAATGAAATCGCTAAAATTAAAAACATATTTAAAATTTAAGTATCTACGTATTATAATTCACTCTTTAAAACTATCTTTTTTTCTTATTTGATTAACTTAAAAAATTCTGTTCAAGTCAACTACTCAATTTCATAAAACAATAGAACTTAAATTATAAAACACAAATTAAATTTTTTTTAAAAAAAAACTAGTACCTACTAATTCATTGTATAATTTTTATTTTGCAACAAAAACTAACATATTACTACGCTAAATTTATAAAACATTTAAAATTTATTCACATAACCTTTCACATAACATTACTATTCAAATATACGAATATTTATTAATACAAATTTTACTCTAATAAAAAAACAAAAATTCTTTTTCATTATAGGTATTATTATATTTACAACACTCTTAATTTCCAATTATATTTCATTAATATTTTCAACTGCTTAACTAATTTAAATTCACAATTATTCTTCACTAATATTTTTAATTTACAATATTATATTCCGTTAATATTTTTAATATTTTGCAATTAAATTTATATTTTATAATATTACAATTATATTTCACAAAAAATTTTAGTCTTATATCTAATCCAAATTTTTTTTACCTTTATTATTTGACTTTAATTATGACACTAATTATATATTTTAAATTTACGGAGAATTCCTACACATTTCCAACATTTTTTTCACACTAATATATGAAACTCCAATTGCATTTTTTTAACTATGTTTTATAATATTGTTTTGATTTTATTAGTATTTGAAAAGAATAATCAATTACATACCTCCATACTCATATGTTTGTATACAATATTGTTTTATATTGTCTTAATTTTTTTATTTAAAAAATTGCTTATCATAATTATATATATAAAAAATTATAATAATTTACATACTTTCATACGTTAATTACTTATATGTATATCTTAGAACATATATAAAAGATTAAATTAAAAACTGGAAACAGTTGATGAAATGAACATAGAAACAGATCTATTAGTTAATTATTATACTGAGGTAAGCAATTATTTAAATAATAATATAATGAATATCAAAATAATTTCAATTTATTGTACCTTAATATGTAATGTCTTCGTAAATTAAATGATTTGGAATTGCTTATAAATTCATATGAATACGATATCCATGGTGTAGTTCTATCAGAAATATGGTGAAGTGATTTAGAAAATAAGTTTTTTAACTTACCACCCTGCAATGTATTTCTCCAATAGGCAAGATTCTTTTGGAGATGTTGCAATTTATGTGAGGGAAAAACTATACAGTACCTTAATTTTTGAAGAAGAAATTTAAGAATTTAATATAGCGGTTATCAACATAACTAAACTAAATATTAATATATTCTGTATTTATAGATCTCACAATACCAACTTTGCCGTTTTTCTTGAAAAATTGGATGCTTAGGTTAGAATTTTTGAAAAATTGAATGCTTTAACAAATAAATACAGAAACTCCATAATTTTAGGAGATATAAATGTGAATTTGTTAAACTCAAAAAGTAGTGATATCAAAAACTGTTATAGAATATTTACATTTTATAACTGACATGGTAAGATTCAAATATGTTTTCTATATTCTAAATACGTTACTCTCTGACCATCAACAGAAACGGAAAACAAAGTCAAAAAAGTCCTAAATTATGCTAATTTAGAAAATGATAAAATCGGGTCTAATCTAAAGTACTATAATGATTTCAATAAATTTGTTGTCTGCTCTCAGCACTCTGGTAGAAAACAAAACACAAGTTTGTAAAGTTGTTGAAAAGAAAAAAAAACATGGATAAAAAACGAGATAAACAAAATAAAAATACGAATTATTTTATAAATACACAAAAAAGTATAGTATAGTATCCATATTAAAGAGCTTTACAATGACGATGAAAAAAAAGTTAGAAGTCTTGTTGTTGAAGAAAAAAATTTTTTCTGATGAATTTAATAGGGATCTGCGAAAAAGCTAAAAAAACGGTAGGACTTACATATAAATGTTATGTTTAATAAAGATTATTTGAATTCCTCTAGATATATTAAAGTATTAAAACAAAACAATCAAATTATTTCTAACGAACTAATGATAGCTGAATCAATGAATATTTTTTTCATAAATGTTACAAACGAACTTTGCTGTAGACCATGACTATTCAAATCAATTTGCAATAAACATTTATTCAAGTTTTAATCTGAGTCCAACGAATATTGAAGAAATTTTGGAAACGATTAAAATGTTAAAACCAAATAAAGCAACTGGTTATGACAACATATCAGCCAGATTTATTAAAAAATATTCAGAATCATTAGTTCCGCTATTAGTCAAATTTATTAACATTTCATTTAAAATATCAACTTTTCAAGAAAACTTAAAAACTGTGATTATAACTCCCACTGCTGTGTAACTCAAAGAACAAATTACTGGTGCATTTCAGTTTTAAGTGCGCTTTCCAAAATTTTTGAAATAGTTATTAAAAATAGAATTGAAATTTTTCTTAAAAGTAATATTTTACATGCAGAATAATATTGGTTTGAAAATAACTCCAATACCACTACGGCGGGTCTAAATCTAACAGATTTTGCTACTAGAAACATAAACAGTGGTAGATATGTGCATTGCAATTTTTTAGACTTACAACAAGCATTTGACTGCGTAGATCATAATCAAATAAAATTTTTCAAACATATCTGCTTAATGGGATACAAAAAGTTAAAAATAATCGTGCCTATCAGTTATGTCACCCTGTAATAAAACAATGTTCTAAAATATATTTTTATTTTATTTCACACGAGTTACGTTACCTTTTCCTGTCACGTCGAAATAAAAAAATACAACCGATAAAAAATTGCAATTCGACATCTTTAGAACAATTTAATTTAAATAAAGTCGATGAACGATCCACATAAAATATTACTTTTTTAACAAAAATGATATTTTATAAAAAATAACGGTTTTTGCTTTTGTCATCAAATCTATAAATCCAATTAATTATAAAATTAATATGTAAATTTCAGTTAATAAAAGTTAACCGAACTAATAAGTTTAGTTATTGTCATATTATAAAAAGAAAATAAAGTTCTTAAAAAGATATAATATCGTTTTTGGCGCAGTCGGTAGGATATTCTTCTAAAGAAAGACATCCAGTGAAAACGAATCGTAACAATCGTAATCAAATATAAAACAAATATCAATTATGGAAACATAGCAAAATTTAAAATTATTTTTGCGAAGATACACCGATCCAAAATTAATAATAATCTTAATAAACGTTTCGATCGAAATCGAACTTTAAATATTGAGATGGCTGAACAAGTAATAATCGAACAGTTAACCAATCAAGTTGCTTTGTTAACTCATCAATTAAATGCGCAAACTAATAGGCTCAATCAAGTTAACAGAACAGTTTTTAAATTAACACCAGATCAAATAATCAGGAATTTTAATGAAATCACACCGTTTTCTGGCGAAAATTCATTTAAATTAAAATCATTCCTGAGTGCAGTAAAAGACGTTGTAGCTCTTTGTGGAGATATTAATGTTCAACCAAAAATTATACATACATATATAGATAAAGCAAGTAGAACAAAAAATCTCTCACCATATTTTGTGAAATCCAATACCCCCGAAAGAGTAAAAACGATATTATACATTAGAAAAAACATATACCTTTCTCATCCTACACATTGTTTTATATTATTATTATTTTCTTAAAAAAAAAAGAAAAAAAAGTAAAAAAAAGTTATAGAGATGGTAAATTCATTTTATTTTTTAATGTGTTTGTGTGTTTCAATATAATACTGATAATACCGACTACAAATATATGTATATTTAATATATTTAACACTGGCTTAACTTAATTAAATATAAATAATGCACTATATTATGTATGGATTTGTAAATATTTATTTTTCTAATATTCAATCAAGTTTTTGTTTTTAAATTATTTATTTTATTTCTTTAGGTATTCGAATAATATAACATCATAGCGAAGAGTCGACAAACGAATTTGTTTTTTACTATCAAATTAATTTTAAGAATAGACTAAATTTAGGAATTTTTACAAAATGAAAATTGAACATTTAGTGTGTACAATTAAAATTCCGTACATCGTATATAAAATTGAATACTTGTTGAGAAATAAAATTAAATAGGTGAGATGGGAAAAGTAAAATAATATCTGAAAAATTTAGTTTAATTAAAAAACAAAAACACAATCAATTATTAATTTATTTAATTTTCATTTTATATTTTTAGAGAAGGGAAAAATCGGAATTGAAGTTATATAATAAATAAAATGAATAACGTTTAATTCGGCATAAAAAACCCTTTAAAAAAACGAAATTTTAAAAATAATAAACATGTACCTAGCTTCTATGTAGGTTCGTAAAACTAAGTATCTACATAATGTCTGTACAAACTATAACATAAAACTATAAAAACAAAGCAAACTTAAAACTATAATATTCTAGTAAAAATTTGTTTTAACTTATTTATTTATTTATTATTAGTACGTATTTTAATTTATTACTTAAAATTTATTAATATAAAACGACAACTTACCTCTCAAATTTAAATTTTTCTTTTATAACTTTTTGGCTTTGACTTTTAAACCCCTTTGAAACTAGAAACCGCAATTTAATACATAATTTCACAATGAAACGATAAGCCACCAAGGGTTAAAATATAAAACCCCAGCCATTGAAAATAATACTATGAAAAAATTACCTACACCATCTTTCAGTGTTTTTATATTCCGTATGACTGTAGATCAAAGGGTATAATAAATTTGCCATTTTGTTTGTGACGGAAAGACGCAAAGAAGAAGAGGGGGTAGATATAGATTCAACTGTATGGATCGGATCGGAATCGAAAAATAAATCGATTTAGATATGTAAGTCCGTCCGTCCATCTGTCCGCACGATAACACAAAAACTAAAGAAGCTAGGATCTTGAAATTTTCGCAAATTCGTTTTTTTGCAATTGCCGTCATCGATATTTAAATCCAGCCATATTGGTCTATGGGTTCGGGTAGCTGCCGTACAACTTATTTTTTTCAAATGAGCATTTCTCTGTACCTATTACAGCTGCGTTTCTGAAATTTTGCCAAAAGTAATATAAATAGTGTTTATAATAATGATATAATGTTTATATAACGGTCATACGGGTAAATTTCAAAACACTTGACTTGATCAACACGTCTATTGATCATATTGTATATTAAAAAGCTTATATAATTTTTGGTGTTGCCATATTGAAAGACTAATGTAATTTCCTGATTTATCAACATATAAGATTTTAAAAACTTACATATAAAAACTTTAAAGAATTACTTTTTCTAAAAGTTATATAAGATTTGGAAATTATTTTTTTAATATATAAAATATTTAAAGTATAACTTATATTATAATTTAATTATAATTCATATTATAATATAACTTTTATTATATAAATATTATAATTTAAAATATAAAATATTAATACAACAACGAAAATTATTTGTTAAAATTCTTAAAACTACTAATCAGTTATAAATTTATAAAATATATTTTTAAATTTTATTTTATGATTTAGAGCGTTTTGGTAAATATTTTAAATTTGTATTATTAAAAAATTTGAGTACCTAGTTTCCTTTTAATTTAACTAAATTAGCTTTACTTAACTGATACGCGTATTTCGTCTACTACTTGCAGACTTCTACAGTGTTTGTACTCGAATGACTAATCAGTTGGACTAATCAGTTTTAAATTTCTATAAAATTAAAATTAATTTTTTTTTTAAATATTGAAGTTTTTAAAACTTAAATTAAAAAAAAAATTAATTTTTTAATCATGCAAATGATATGGCAATATTGCATTCATTTACCTTGACATCGTAAATGTGTTTGCGACGTCGTGAATACAATGTCGCATGATCGTAAATGTAAACTACAAAAATTTTACATTGTCTCATGATCGTAAATTCATTTTACATTGTGTTCGAGACCCATTTTCACGACGCGTGTTGTAAAATTGAGTATCGAAATTTTTTTGGATACACAAATAAAAAAATTTGAAGTTATTTGAACTTTGAAGTTTTAATTTGAATTTTGCGAAGTCCAAGTGCGAATCCAGTTGAATTTTTTGTTTTTGTGGTGGTGAAGTATATAAATATTAATTTATAACTTTCAAAGATTGTTTCTGTAGAAAAATTTTAAATTTTTAATATTTCATTTTGACGCAATCGGAATTGTAAACAAAATACATTGTATTTTCGACACAATGTGTTATTTTCACATTGTATCTGGTTGAAGTTTTTTTTACGACATACACATCTCACCCTACATACACATCTTCATAAAAAAAAAAATTAACTCAAATATTGTACGACGACATTAATAGTTTGATACTTGGTTAAATGGTTTGATACAAAAGCAAAATTCTATATTGGGTATAAAAAATTATAACTAGTAAATAAGTTTTATTTGAAAAAAGTAATAAAAAATAAAAGAAAACAGAGGTTATTTTTAAAATTTTTTTATATGAGCTTGTATTTTATCATTAAAATTTAATAATCTTATTATTTTTATATTTGATACATATTCCACATATTTTTTGATACCTCGAAAAACTATAGACTAAACTCTATGAATAGTACAAAAAAGCATTAGTGAGAAAGAGAAAGCATATGGGGCAATGGTTTTAAAAAAAAATTAAGAGAATTCTTATTGACATTTTTTGTTCTACTTGCTTTATCTATATATGTATAATTTTTGGTTCAACTAGAGATTCAGACCTAAGCGGACAATCCATCAGCTCCTGTTCCAAGCAAAGAAATTTAAGGTATTTAATCTTAAAGATTTATTTAATAAGTTAAGCAATATAAAATCAGAAGCTAGTGAAATATGGGATTTTGATAACGAAGAAAGTTTTACTTATATGAATCTATAGATAAAGAATTAGTCCAAATTTTGAAATTAAAATTAACACCAATTATGCAAATACAAATAGATCAAAGTAAAACTTTATTCGAAATAGATAATATTTTTTTCCAATCAGAAATATATTTAAGTGAAGTTATTAAATGAAGTTATTAAATCAGAATATAAATTAAATAAAAATATTAAATCAGATAAAATAAATCAAGTTTTTGTTCATAAAAATCCTAGTTTTCAAAGATAAAATAAGATTTACCTTTGGTTAAAATCCAGCGATAAAAAAAGATTTCCCTTTGGTTATTAAACCAAAAAATAAACGAAAGTGTGACAAAACGAGAATGGATTTAAATAAGAAGGTTGATCCAAAAAATTTTAAAATAAAAAATATTGAGAACGGAAAAAATGAGTGATATTGGTGGAAACCAAAACTACGGATGTAAGGGAAAAAATTATGTGTGCATTAGAAAACAATCTAGTAGATGAATATGATATAAAAATCCCAGTGGATATTAAACCAAGTATTGAGATAGTGCATATTAATACTTGATTAAACGGAGGAAGAATTAATAAGTAAATTGAAAAGCCAAAATCAATTCTGAACTAAAATTATTAAAAAAAATATGAGGTAAAAATTCGATAATAGTATGTATAATGCTATTATTGAAATAGATAAAGGAACATTTCCTAGAACAATAGCGAGTGGAAAAGTATCAATTGGCTGGCAAAGGTGTAAAGTCTTTGACGCCATTAGAATTCTTCGTTATAAACGCAAAGGTTTTAATCACAAATCTGTTGACTGCAAAAACGAGGAAACCTGTTTACAATGTCATGAAAAACATAAAAATAATGAGTGTAATAAGTATATTAACTGTTTAAAATCCAATGAAAAACTTAAACTTGAGCTGGATATAAATCATGATACTTTAAGAATTCATTAAATTACAAGATAAACTCTTATTAATTTTAGAAAATAATATGGTACTTGAAAATACAAATAAATTACTTAATAAAAAAATAGATCAATTGGAATTCCGTTTAAATAAATTTGAGCAAAAAGAATTAAAAAATGCTGTGAATATTTTTGGAATTCCAAAGGTAAATAACACATATGTAAAAGACAAAGTAATTAAATTCTTCTCCTTTATCGGTGAAACGGTAACTGAAAAAAATATTGAGAATTGTTTTATTAAAAAAACCAATATAAAATACTTATAATAACGTTCTAATCTTATGCGATCATTGTTTAATAAAGCTATGGAGGTAAAAAAAGAAAAAAATATAAAGTTTATATGGATTAAGAATTCTACTATTTATTTGCGGAAAAAAGAAGGCGATAGTGTTATAAAAATTCAATCTCTTGAAGATTTAAATAAAAAAATCTGATTGTAGTTGTTGTAATTATATTATATATTATAAATTAACTAAACATTACATAAACCGCTTTTCTTTATACTACAAATATATAAAATTTTTATTTTTTGTTTCTTTTTGTTCTTTTTATAATAATATCAATGATTGATTCTAATTTTTTTTTATGTTTAATATTATTCACCAAAATATAAGAAGTATTAGGAAGAACTTTAACTCACTTTATTGTCATTTAGTTTCTACTGATAATATTCCTGACATAATTTTCTTATCTGAAATTTGGATTTTTGATGATGAGATTGTTGATTATATATTCCCGGCTTTGATTTTTATGCTACTTGTAATAATTCATATAACTCTGGTGGTATTGGTGTATTTGTTAACAATGAAATTCCATGTGAAATTACTTATTATAATCTATTAAGTGCTGATATTATAAAGGTGGTATGTGTTATTGATAAAATTAAATATTGCATTCTAGGAATTTATAAACTAGGTGTATGCAGTATTAATTTTTTCACTAGCGAATTTTCAAATTTTATATCTAAAATAAAGGATAGTAATTGTATTTTTTTAGGCGATTTTAATGCAGACATACTAAAATGTTCAAAAGATATACACGATTTCATGTTTCTAATGTTTTCGTTAGATTTCGCTTCACTCATTAATACGCCTACTCGCATTACGGAAAATAGTGCTACGTGTATTGACCATATATTTGTTAGAACACAAATCAATTCTACACAACTATTAGAACCTTTTGTACTTGATTTAAAGTTATCAGATCATTGTATGACTGCATTAATGTTCAAAAATGTGTTACCGATAGCAAGAACTAAATGTATTAGCAACAAATTTGATAGGATTAATTTTGATATTTTAAATGAAAATTTAATTACTGAATCTTGGTCCTCAATAATATCCTAATAATGTACGTCTATGCAAATATTTCAAAGGGAAAAGTATTATCTAGCAATAAATAATACAATATTGAGAAAAGCAAATGTATGTTTCGCACATCCCATTCTAGTATGTTGTATCTCGACTTACAATATACTAGAAAGATATGTTCTTTAGAAAGCTAATAACAAGAGACATCTACTGTAAAAATTTTGTAACGATTCGTTACCTCCTTTAAAAGTTATAAGCAGAAAAAGACTTACAATATTTGCTTAGTTTTACTATTTCTCCATTCGTGTATAATATAACTCAACTTACAATATACTAGAACGTAAAATTCAAAATATTTTTTATTGTAAGTAAACATACGATATTTATGATCGTAGATTTTATAAACATTTGTTTCGTAAGTCAACTTATCATGTCGTCTCGTCGTTTTTTTTTTTTTGTTTTTGTTTGTATGTATTAGTTATAATATTTTAAATTGTCATAAAGTAAATTATACTTTGATGTAAGTATAGTTGTAAAATACACATGTTTGGGAATTTGTATAAAGCAAAAGTAAACAAACGTAACGGATTTTTTGTTTGTTTTTAAAAAAATTTTATGTATGCAGTAAGTATAAATATGCACAAGTGAAAAAATTATTATTATATTAAAGATTTTGAATTAAACATCAATTCAATGGTCAACGGTTTTAAAAAAAATTAAAAGGTACATACATAATATATTAAAAAGTTTAAATATAATACCTAGGTATATAAAAAATAAAAAATAAAAATTAATATTATGTATCGCGGGTATTTGATGGTAAACGCTGTAAGGCAAAGAGATAAAGGTAAGATGTTTTTTCGAAATATAATATAGATTATAGACAGAATATTAAAATATTTCTTTTGATAGAGCTTGAAATGAAGAAAAAATTAAATTTTGATGAAGTTGTTATGACGGAAGAAAAGCAAATTGAAACGCAAATCTCCAATAACGGTTCACCACTTCAATCTTTATGCCTTGGTAATAGCTTGTCTTAATAAAAAAAAAATATTTTATAATATTATTTATAATACACATAATATAATTTCTTTGCCAACAGACTTGGAATCGTGCCCAGACTTTGTTGATAGTGGAAGCGAATATAAACCAAGTTCAACATCCAGTGTTAGCGCACCAACCGGAAGTCCATTTACGCCAAGAAGAAAGCAAGCTCGTTTTCACGAAACTAAAGAAGACCCTACACCACTAGCAAAAAAACGAAAAGCAAACGTTAAAAATTGGATGAAAAGTAAAATAAAATACGCAAGACTCCACGGTTTAAGCTATACTTCATCCATTACTGGATTTACTGCGCCAGAAAAGGAAATGGGACCATCTTGTTTCCCAACTTGCCGCAAAAAATGTTTTAATAAAATTACTGAATCAGACAGAACAAAAAATTTTTTAAAATTCTATCAGCTTGACAATAACATTTTAAAGTGGAAATATATTGTTAACCACGTTGAAAAAGTAGATAAAAAAGTAACTAAGATTTCTGGAGGTCAGAGTCGGCGCACATGCACATACATTTATTCATTAACATCTTTCAGTGAAAGTAGAAAAATAAACATATGTTCAAAATTATTTTACAATACTTTAAAAATATCAACACAAATGGTTGAAACGGCTTTCTCAAAATTAATGGCTGCTGATGGAAATTTATGTGGAGATAAAAGAGGAAAATTTTCAAGAAAAATAACAGAAGTGGCTCAGAAACAAAAGCAATTAGTTCTAGATCACATTAATTCTTTTGCTCCGATAGAATCCCACTACTTGAGGAAACAGACTACACGTAAATTCATAGATGGAGATTTATCCGTTGCAAAAATGCACAGATTGTATTTAGAATGGATAAAAGAAAATTATGTTAATGAAAACCTCGTAAAGGAGAGGCAATATAGAGATATATTCAATTCATGCTTTAATATCAGTTTCTATACTCCTAAAAAGGATAAATGCAATACCTGTACTCAATATGAATGCTCAAATGTAGAGGAAAAGTTAAAACTAAAATCAGATCATGACATTCATATGTTTTCAAAACAAAAGGCTAGAATATTAAAAGATGAGGATAAAATAAAAGCCGCAGAAGATAAAACAATTGTAACAGCTGTTTTCGATTTTCAAAAGATTCTAAATGTACCTTGTGAAGATGCAAGCATTTATTATTATAAGCGAAAACTTTGCTTATATAATTTTACTTTGTTTGAATTAGCAACTCACAAAGGTCATTGCTTCGTTTGGGACGAAGTTGTTGGTAAAAGGGGATCAAATGAAGTGACTAGCTGTCTCTTAAAATTCATAGAAGAGCAAAGTCAAAATTGTGTTCGAACTTTCAACTTTTATTCGGACAATTGCCCTGGACAGAACAAAAATAAATGTATATTTGCGTTTTATGTCTGGATTAGTAAAGTAATGCAAGTTAATATAAACCATATATTTCTGGAAAACGGCCATACCCAAAACGAAGGAGATTCAATACATTCTCTAATTGAAAGAACAAAGAAAAACAAAAAGTTATATACTCCGTCGCAATGGTATGCCTTGATTAGAAATTGCAAAGTTTCAGAACCGAAGTACAATGTAAACGAAATGACAATTAATGAATTCTTAAACTTTTCCAGTTTAGTAGATATTGTTAATTTAAATAAAAATGAAAACAATATTAAAGTTCAGTGGAGTAATATCAGAATGATAAAGGTGGACAAAACACAACCTAATAAACTTTTTTATAAATATAGCTTTGAATCGGAAGAGTATTCGACAATTATTTTATGCAACGACCAAGCTATTAAAAATAAAAGAAAACGCAAATATTTTGAATTGCCGAATGAAAAACCAGAAATTAAATATAAAGAATCGTTAAAAATTTCCAAACAAAAATATGACGATTTAAACCATTTGACAAGCTATATGCCTTCTTATTATAGAGGGTTTTACAAAAATTTGCCATATACAAATACAGCTTCAAATTCTGAAGACGTAGAAGACATGGAAGAAGATTTTAATTTTTAAATGAAAAAATGTATTTTTCTGTAAATTCTTATATTTTTAATAATAAAATAAATGAAGTAGTACTTATTCGATATTTTTAATACATTCATAATTTTTTTACATTTTCTAGTAAGTCTTTTTGAAACGGACCGCTTAACTCTTCATCTCCAAACGTATTTATTATAACTACTACTTACACACTTGATTATAAAAAAAATATCCAGTGATTTGCAATGTAACTAGACTTATCATATTTTCTCTCGAAGATTGTATACGAAATATTGCTATAACTAGACATACAACATAATATTTTTATATTTTTCCATTCTAGTAAATTATTTTTTAAAATACAGCTTAATTTCAAAACTTTGAGCGGGCTGTCATTGTTTTATTCAAACTAGGTTAGATTTTCTATGTTTTGTCTTAAAAAGCGTTTTTCTAAGTTCAACACAAGCGAAGAACGAAGTGAAACAATTTTAAAAAACTTTAAATCGTTCTCCTGCAAAATGACATTTTCGACATACAATATAGTAGAATGGGATGTGCGGTTTATTAATGGAAACTCAATTGACAATATTAAAATAGAAAATGAAATAATTGGAAAAGTAGATGAAATAAAATATTTAGGTGTTGTATTCGATAATAAGCCAGATATTAAAAAACATATTGATTACATTTGTAGTAAAATTTCAAAAAAGATTTATTTTTTTTTCAAAAATAAGAAAGAGTTTAAACTTTACAAGTGCAATAACAATTTATAATATAATCATTAAATCGCATTTTGAATATTGCTCAACCATTTTATTCATGATGAGTAATATTAATAAAATTAGACTGAAAAGGCTACAGAATAGGGCTATGAGAAAAATTCTTATAGCAAATAGATTCATATAAAGTGATTTTATGTTAAATACTTTAAAATGGCTAAGCGTCAATCAAAGAATTTTAATGAATGTGTTAGTAATAATCCACAAGATGAAAATAGGTAAATATCCAAATTATTTAGGTGAGCGAGTTATATGATCATCCTAATATATAACCATAATTTAACTTAACATATAATTTAACTTAATATTGTATAATTAACATTTATTTTTATGTAAACTAAATTTCATATGTTGTTCACCTTTTTGTTCAGACGCAATGTCAGAAGAATTAAATTAGTTAGTAACAATTGGGAAACTTTAAATATTAATGTTCCCATTATTCAAATTTCTTTAGTATAATATATGTTTCGCTGACAATGCATCTTTTTATTATAAATACCTGTAATATTTTATTCTGAATGTAATTATTATCATGCCTGTAACCAGTAAAGTCAAATTAAAGAATATTTAAAAAATAAAGTTTGTTTTTTTTAATTAATGTAAAAATGAAACTTATAAGTGGCGCAGTCGGTAGGATCCAAAAACAGTGATCCTTTTAATTAAAGTGTGTTCCGGTTAATATATATATCGCTTAAAATTAAATATCTAATAAATATAATAAGAACTAATTTTAATAAATATATTATTAAAATAAAAAAAAAAAAACATTAAACTATTTTTAAATAAAAACATTTTAATAAAATTAAAATAAAATTGTGAAAAATTTTTATAACAAAGGAATATTGTTATTAAATAATTTATTAAAACTGGAATTTAATACCACAAAGGAATATTGTGAAAAATTAGAAATCCAGAATTTTTGTGAACGTGAATAATTTGGAAGCAACAAGATTAAGCTGTATATTATATAAAGTGCAAATTGGAAACACATCAAAAAGTCAACTGGTGAACTTCAGTTCTTTAATTTGGATCCTAGAACAACAACGAGCCTACAGATACAATGAGTATTTTTCTTCTCATGCTCACGTAAGTCAAAATTTTTATTACTATCCTATACTTCCTTCCAAATCAATTCCTATTAAATTAAAGTAAAAGAAAACAAAATAAAAATATAAGAAAATTATAAATATATAAGATAATAAGAAAAAAAAAAATTATAAAATAAAAAGTATAAAAAATTAAAATTTTTAATATTTTCACTGTGATCAAGCCTATTCTTCGATACCTAAGGTGAGGCTGCCTGTGCCTAAGTGAATTATTCAAAAAAAAAAAAAAAATTTTATATTGATCAAAAAAAAAATATATAAAAATAAAATTATAGAAAAAATTGCTTAAATTTTAAATTAATGAAAGGAAAATTAATTAATTAAATTAAATATATAAAATTTAAAACTAAAATTATTTCAAAATCATAAATAATTTGTTTAAAAAAAAAAAAAAAAAAAAAAAAAAAAGGAAAAAGAAAAAAAAATATTCTTTTAACAACTTTCACTTAAAACTAAATAAAATATATTTTTAAAATAAATAAATCTAAATATATTGTTTTGAAATCATATATTTTTATGTTAATTTAAATTAAATAAATTGTTTTAAATAAATAAATTTTATCAATTAAATATTTATTTATATGAATATATTTCATTAATATATTAATTAAATAAATTTTATTAAATAACAAAATTTTTTAATAAATAAAATCTTTAAATAAAATTTTATCATAAATTGTTCTTTCTAAAACAAAAAAAAAAAACTTATTTCTTAGAAAAATATAAATGTTCAAAAAAAGGTCAAAAGACTTTAAACCTAGAGTTGCTCCATATTCTCCTAGAAATTTATCTGAAAATTTATTAGCTAGTATTCCTGCGTCCCTAGATTTCGAAAACAATAACCAAATTAATCTTGATAACTTTTTAAATTCAAGCTTAGATTCTGTTCATAGTTTTAACTCGTACGATTCGGAAATAACCATAATGCAAAACAGTGACGCTATCAATCGCATTTATAACAGTCTAAGAATACCAGATGCAATAAAGGATTTACCAAAATTCGATGGAAATCCAAGATTATTGCACGATTTCATCGACAATGTCGAAGGAATCCTAACTTTAATAACTGAAATTGACGGGACTTTGTACGACAAAATTATTCTTAGGGCAATTAGAAACAAAATTGAAGGACAGGCTAATGAAGTTCTAAATATGTATGGAACTCCATTAGAATGGGAAAAAATGAAAGAGAACCTGATTCTTCATTACTCTGATAAAAGAAACGAGACATCCCTTATAAAAGATTTGCATACGTTAAAACAGAATAACAAAACAGTAGAAAATTTTTATTCTGACGTTATAGAAATTCAAGCTACCATGTTTAATCATATAAACATACATGAAAAAGCTCAAAATGTAATAGCTGCAAAGAAAGATCTTTATAATGAAATGTGTCTTAACGTTTTCTTATCAGGACTTAAAGAACCATTAGGGTCAACCATCCGTGCTATGGTCCCACAATCTTTAGCAGTTGCATTCTCTTATTGTATAAAGGAACAAAATATTTTCTATACAAGAGTTTTTAATCAACAGACTTCTAAAATAAAGCCCATTCAAAATAACAATAATTTCAGTAATTTTACAACACCATATAGACCAAATGGAGGACAAGCAATAATTCCAAAAAATAATAATAATAGTTTTACTCAACCTAGACCGAATAATCCTTTTAATTATCGTACCAACAACAATTTCTTTAACAACCAAAGGAATCAATTTGTTAGACCTGCAGCTAATAATCAGTTAGCACAGTATAACAGACCAACTACATCACTTTAATAACTTTAATAACTTTAGACAAAATACGCAATTACCCAACTTTATTAGCGAAGAACTTTTTAACGTAGAAGAACAAAATCCAAAAGATGACAACATTTATTCTAATGATCATTTTTATACAAACTTGGACAACTATTACAACTACAATATAGAAGAAGCCATTTCCGAAAAACCTGATATAGAAAGTAGATGATTCAAATTTTTGCTTACCTGCCGATTCAAACCCACCGGATACATAGATGTTAATAAACATGGAAATATACCACCATATATACAAATTTTATATAATAATAAGCCATTAAAATTTCTAATTGACACAGGAGCTTCCTCTTCTTTTATTAACCCCGTCTTAGTAGACCCAAATAACATAACCCAAATTGAACCAGTTACAATAGTTACAGCTTTAAATAAACATAAAATAAACAAAAAAATTACTTTACCGATATTTAAGGAATTTCAACAAATAGGTCAAATGGAACTTTTACTTTTTAAATTTCACGGCTATTTCGATGGTCTCATCGGATTAGACATTCTTACTCTTCTAAAAGCCAAAGTAGATATTGCAAATAAAAAATTATTAACCGCAAATACAGAAATAAATCTTCACTTTAAACCTAACTTAACCTCTGAACAAATTCAAATACCGCCTAAATCAAAATTAATTGTAAGACTACCAGTAGATTATAAAAATGGCAGCATTCATATCAATAACATTGAAATTTGTCCAAAAATATTAGTTTCAGAAGGAATTTATTTAGCAAAAGATTGGTATAGTTTGATAGAAGTTACCAACATTTCAAATAAAAAAGAAATTCTTTATGTAGACCAACCTATTAAAGTTCACCCATTTTTAAAAGAAGAATTTTCTGAAATAAATAATTTCAAAATTAATTACAATTGTAATTCAAATATTTCTCGTCAAGATATAGTAGATTTAATAAGAACCTCACATTTAAATAACGAAGAAAAGCGAAATTTATTAGCAGTTTGTAAAGAATATGAAGATATTTTCTTTAAAGAAGGTCAATCTCTCACTTTTACTAATCAAATTAAACATAATATTAAGCTAACAGATGATTCGCCTATTTATGCCAAATCTTATCGTTACCCATACATTCATAAGAATGAAATCCAAACCCAAATAAAGGATATGTTAAATCAAGGTATAATTCGAAACAGTTACTCCCCTTGGAGTTCACCTGTTTGGATTGTTCCGAAAAAACGCGATGCAAGCGGTAAACAAAAATGGCGATTAGTAATCGACTATCGCAAATTAAATGAAAAGACCGTAAGCGATCAATACCCCTTGCCTAATATAAATGAAATACTGGATAAATTAGGTAAATATATTTACTTTTCAACTTTAGATCTTGCAAGCGGATTTCATCAAATCGAGATGAATCCTGCAGATATACAAAATACCGCATTTTCGGTAGACGGAGGTCATTATGAATATATCCGTATGCCTTTTGGTCTAAAGAATGCATCATCCACATTCCAACGTGTGATGGATAATGTTCTTAAAGATCTGGTTGGACGAATATGTCTCGTTTATCTCGATGACATTATAGTCTTTTCAACATCTCTCCAGGAACATTGCGAGAACCTTCGGAAGGTATTTAAAAAATTGCAAGAAGCTAATTTTAAAGTCCAACTCGATAAATCAGAATTTCTAAAAAAAGAAATTGCATTTCTTGGACACCTTGTAACAACTGATGGAGTTAAACCGAATCCTGATAAAATTCATGCTATAAAGAAATTTCCTTTACCCAAGACCCCAAAAGAGATAAAATCATTTCTTGGTCTTCTAGGATATTATAGAAAGTTTATCAAGGACTTCGCAAAACTTACCATACCTTTATCTGAATGTTTGAAAAAAGGTAAGAAAATTATACTAGACGAACGTTATATTAAAACATTTGAAACTTGTAAAGATATTCTAATGAATGATCCAATCCTTCAATATCCGGATTTCTCTAAACCTTTTATAGTCACTACTGATGCAAGCAATTTTGCCATTGGTGCCATCCTTTCACAAGGAACAATTGGACAAGATAAACCGATATGCTATGCAAGTAGAACGTTAACAAGCTCTGAAATTAACTATTCAACCATAGAAAAGGAACTGTTGGCCATAGTTTGGGCAACAAAATATTTCCGGCCCTACATCTTTGGAAACAAATTCAAGAACCCAACTCAAGCCTTGTTCGATGGCGACTAAAACTCGAGGAGTTTGATTATGAAATTGTGTATAAAAAATGCGTAATAAATTCAAATGCCGATGCTTTAAGTCGCATTAAAATAGATGAAATACAGGCACACGATCTTGATGCAAATTCTACTGTACAGGGAACATTTGGATCAACTGTTCATTCAGCTTCAGAAGATATGAATGACGGAATTCCCATTGCAATACGACCGTTAAATGAATTTAACCATCAGTTAATTTTGTCAATTTCAGATAGAAAACCTCCAATTCAACTTGAAGTACCTTTTCGGAATAAACAAAAACGAACTATAAGGTTACCTAACTTTACAGAAGAAACCATAACTGACATTTTAAAGAAATTTGTACCTCATAACAAACTTACCGCTATATATACAGACGATTCTACTTTTAAACTCATTCAAAGTTCTTTTTCAAAACATTTCGCTAGATGTGGATAATTAAAACTTATTCGTTGTACCGAAATACTAAAAGATATAATCAATGAAGACGAACAGGATAAAACAATTAGGGACTATCATTTAAAAAATAATCTTACAGGTATCACTGAAACAATACTTCATCTCAAAAGAGAATTTTATTTTCCATTAATGAAAGAAAAAATTAGTAAAATAATAAATAATTGTGATACTTGCAATATATTAAAATATGACCGTCACCCACCTAAACCAAAATACGAAATACCTGTAATAGCTAAGGAACCTATGGAAATTTTGCACATAGACATATATTCAATAAATAATCATAAAATCTTAACTATAGTTGACAAATTTTCTCGATTTGCGGCAGCCTACACGGTAACTAACAGAAATAGTTTAAATATGATAAAATCTCTAAGAAATTTCTTTAGCCTTCACGGCATTCCAGAAACAATTGTGTCAGACCAAGGCGGTGAATTCACATCAACCATATTTCAAGATTTTTGTGGACAATATAATATCAATCACCATCTTACATCATTTCAACAAACTAGTAGTAATGGCATTGTAGAAAGAATGCACTCTACTTTAACTGAAATATATAGAATAGTACATGAAAAATCAAGAGACAAAAACCATGACGACATCTTGAATGAATGTTTAATAACTTATAACAATGCAGTACATTCTACAACAAAACTGACACCGTACGAATTATTTTACGGAAGACCATACACCTTTCTAAAACAAATTTCACCTAATAACGAACATGACTAGTAGAAAATAAAACAAAAACCTTAATCGAAAAATTAAATAAAAATAGACAAGAACCGGAAAACTATCAACTCTTAATAGAAACCAACAAAATCTAAATAAAGAAATTGACAACCAAATAGGTATTAATTATTTAATGCAAGAAAGATTTGACAATATTACCAGACATATAAATGACCAACAAGAAACCATTTCGCTGTATTTAAGAAATTATCAAGATGAACTTAGAAATAGCATATTAAAATCAGGTTACAATGAAAAATTAGTAATTCAATCTCAATATATTAATCAAATTAACTACAATATAGATCTTTTAAATAATCACTTAACAGGTTTAGCAGAAGCAATAGTACTAGTTCGGTTAAACATTATATCAAAACAAATTCTTAGTATAAATGAAATATGCGATATTCGAGAAAAATTTAATAATAATTCAATTCAATTCAATTCAGATGAGAATATCTACCAATTACTAGGTTTACAAGCCTATTATAATAATACTAATATTATTTTTAACATTAAAATTCCAATTTTATCCCCTGAATCATCCTCAATGATTCATGTAATCCCACTTCCTATTAATAATACAAAAACCATTCATACAAAACCTTTTTTAACATATAACCTTAATAACATTCAATATTTTGACGAAGCATGTCCAAGAGTAGAAAATATATTTTATTGTACTGAATCTACAAATCAAGAAATAACAGAAAAATCCAGCTGTATTGGCAAAATAATCCAAAACCTTCCAGCCAATTGCACATTAAGAGAACAACTATTTGTACCAAAGATCATCCAGCCAGAACCAAATTACATTCTTATCATGAACAGTTCAGAAATAACATTAAAATCATCCTGTAAACCTCATCAAATCAAAGTTAAAGGGACCAAGTTAATACATTACAATAATTGCACTATCGAAATAAACAATTTTAACTATCAAAGCTTCAATACAAAACATTGGGATGAAATTCATTTGTTACCTTCAATACCACTACGAATCAACTACTCAAACAACATCAAAGATCTAAACCTACAGAAACTAAAATCATTTCATATAGAAAACCAAAAAACAGTAAAACTATTAGAAGTTGCAACATCAGAAAAACAAATCATTAATTTTATTATAATATTAGTAACTCTATTTTTTACTATAATTATACTAATATACCTCTTTTACAAGAAAATTTCAGAAAATCAATTTAGTATTCCAGTCACAAATCATATCACACAAAATGACATTCCAGAAAACCAGCATCAACTCTTCGATGGCCCACACTTCACACAAAGGGGGGAGGAGTTATATGATCATCCTAATATATAATAGACATCTGCACAATTGTATTCAAAAGCGCTTTCAAATCATTCTATAATAAGTAAAACTTTTCATATTCGGTTTTGAAAGCTTTCAAACCAAATGCATTCATTACAAATGATTATAGAATAGAGTAAATGAAATACAAAATTATTGTAGAATATAATGAATATGTATTTGATTTATTATGTGTACCCGAAAATAGAATATTTATACTATTTGTATTTATATACCGAGTACACCAAATATAATAAAAATATTTATAGTATTTGTTTTAATATACCGAGTACACCAAATATAATAAAAAAAATTTTAATATGTACTACGTATAACCAGTATGTATTATATCGATGAGTAATACGTAGCTTTGTTTGTTTTATCACTGCTTTGTTTGTTTTTTTATCTTCTTTTTGTTTTCTTTTTTTCTTTTTCTTTGTCATTATATTTAGAGTACTCGGTATACTTGGTATTTTTTAAAATGTTTTGAAGTATTCAAATTTGATTTTCAAAACATCAAAGTATTTGTTAAAAAAAAAGCTTTTCAAAATTTGTATTTGAAATACAACGAATAGAATAAATATAGTTAAGTTGTAGTTTGAGTATACACCATATTTGAATCATTTTGAACGAATGGATAGAATTAGAATACAGTATTTAAATACATTTGATAATTTTTATAAAGGAATATATTTGTGCAGATCTCTAATAAATAACCATAATTTAACTTAACATATAATTTAACTTAATATTGTATAATTAACATTTATTTTTATGTAAACTAAATTTCATATGTTGATCACCTTTTTGTTCAGACGCAATGTCAGCAGAATTAAATTAGTTAGTAACAATTGGGAAACTTTAAATATTAATGTTCCCATTATTCAAATTTCTTTAGTATAATATATGTTTCGCTGACAATGCATCTTTTTATTATAAATACCTGTAATATTTTATTCTGAATGTAATTATTATCATACCTGTAACCAGTAAAGTCAAATTAAAGAATATTTAAAAAATAAAGTTTGTTTTTTTTAATTAATGTAAAAACGAAACTTATAAGTAGCGTTTAGTTTATGTATCAGATATTCATAATTATAGTTTAAGAAATGTAAATTGTTTTAGATTTTGTCGTTGAATTAATGGAACTTTGTAAAACGGCTTTTATGTTTTGATAAATTTCATTGCAGTTGATATGACTATGATCGATAATGCAGCTTTAAAGATAACTTTTAATGATGTTGACATTAGTAATTTTTTTATTTGTTTTGGTTTCTGTTTTGTTTATATTGTTTTTATTATCATATTCCAAAAAAAAAATCCTTATGATCGGAAATATCAGTTTCTGTGTAAAATATAATAAAAAAATACAAGTAAATACAAGTTTTTTAGCAAAATTATTTATGATGACATGATCGAGACATGTATGTAACGCTGTTCTTGTGATAAAATTATGGCAGATAATTTTATGGCATTCGATTCAATGGCTGTGTTCACACTAATTGCAAATTGCAATTGTAAGATGTGGTTGAAAAAGCTCTCAGTTTACATTAAGTTGCATTGCAATTGCAACTTTTGTATGTGTGCGTATTTTCTTTTTCTTTAGTAAGCGTTTCGTTTTAATTTTGTGACAGTGCGGACGTGAAAGTAAATAAATATAAAAACAATACAAAAAACTAAAAAAACAAACTGAAATATAATAAAATATATTTTCAATTTTGACAATTTTAAAAAGTGTTTTCTAGCAAAAAAAATTATTTATTTATAAATCTTTGCTACATTTTTATACCCTATAGAATAGGGGTAAAGGGGTATATTAACTTTGGTATGGTGTTTGTAACCACCTAAAGGAAGCGAGGTAGATATGGAAAAGTATATATATTTGTGATCAGCGTGACCGCCTGAGTCGATATAGGCATGTCCGTCCGTCCGTCCGTCCGTAGGCACGATAACTCAAAAAATAATGGAGCTATCTTGATGAAATTTTAACTGTAGGTTACTAGGACTGAAAGTACGGCGGGGATTGCATATGGGCGAAATCGGCCCATGGGTTCGGATTCTGGACCTTTTATTCGGTTTCAGGACTAACGAACAAATATAAAAAATCACGATAACTCAACAACTAATGACGGTATCTTCATCAAATTTGTGCTGTAGGTTACTAATAATGAAACTACTTCGGGAATTGCGTAAGGTCGGGATTGGACCATAGGTTCGGAACCTAGAACTTTTTGATCGAATTTAGGCCAAACGAGCATAATTCCGAAACCAATGAAGATAGAACCTCCAAATTTAGTATCAGGGTGTCCCTTACTATTTCCTAAGTGTCTTGTGAATTTGGTCCCATTGGAGTAGTGGGTCGGGGATTAGCCACACATTTCCGAAGACCTTAAAGCATATCTTTAAAATTAATAAAGATAACAACTTGAAAAAATGTAGAAGCTTCCAATTTGCCACAAGGGTGTTCTTTACTATCTCTTGCGTGTTCCCCTAATTTGGGATCAATTCGAGTGGTGGTTCTGTACCCCTCTCAGACCTCCCAAGTTTTAAAGGCTTATAATCGAAATTACTAAAAATAGTTACTTAAAATTAGGATAGACCGTTCAAATTGTTTACAAGGGTTAACTAGTACTATGAGTACAGCGCGGATTATATAAGGGCGAAATCAGCCCAACGGTTCGGATTCCGGACCTTTTAATCGATGTCAGGGCTAACGAACATATATAAAAAATCACGATAACTCAACAACTAATGAGGCTATCTTCATGAAATTTGTGCTGTAGATTATTGGCAATGAAACTACGGCTGTGATTACGTACGGTGAGGATTGGACAATGGGTTCGGAACTTAGAACTTTTTGATCGAATTTAGGCCAAACGAGCATAATTCCGAAACCAATGAAGATAGAACCTCCAAATTTGGTATCAGGGTGTACCTTCCTATTTCGTAAGTGTCTTTGAAATTTGGGCCTCATTGGAGTAGTGGGTCGGGGACCAGCCACTCAGTTCTTAGCACCTTAAAGCATATTTTCGAAATTAATAAAGATAGTAACTTGAAACAAATGTAGAAGCTTCAAATTTGGCCCAGGGTGTTCTTTACTATTTTTTGCGTGCCCCCCTAATTTGGGATCAATTGGAGTGGTGGTTCAGAACCTCTCTTAGACCCCCCAATGTGTAAAAGCTTATCATCGAAATTAATAAAACAAGTAACTTAAAATTAAGATAGAGCGTTCCAATTGTGTACAAGGGTTAACTAGTATTGAAAGTATGACGGGACTGCATATGGGCGAAATCGTACCATAATTTCGGGTTCTGGAGCCCTTGAAAAGTTCAAGGACTAACAAACATATATCTTAAAACCAACATAACTCAAAAAATAATGCCGGTATTTTGATGAAATTTAACACTAGGTTACTAGTAATGAAAGTACCATGGGAATTGGTTGTGGTCGAGTTTAATTTCGAAGCCAAAGAATATATTTCCTATGTCCTATGTGTCTCCGAAATCTAGACTTAATTGTAGTGGTTCAGCTATGTTCAAAGGTACTTGCTGCATTTATGTAAAATTTATTTTTATATTTAAATGAATTATATGAAAAAGTCTAAATTTGTAACTGTATTTTAGAAATACATTTATTGCATATTTTGCGTTTATAAGCTTTTCTATTAGGTATATAAACTAACCATTTAAAATAATTGCAATTTTTAAAATTTGGATTATTAAATATATTATGCTTTGATTATCTTTTTATCACAAAATTTAATAATTAGAATTTTTTCATTTTGTAATTGAATTGGAATAAATATATTTTCATTTATTTCAAGTTTGTTTGTTTTTTAATATTTTTATAGAGATAAATTAGTAAGAATATGTAGTATTTTTTAATAGATAGTGTAATTAGAAAATGTTTTTAGTATTATAAAGTTAATTTGGTTAGCTATGTCTTACGATCAAATTAATAACAGCTTTTATGGTGTTAAAATGACTTATGGATATGTCCTTAAATTTGAACCAAATAGGTGTAGGGTATTTCTAAGTCGGTTGCACCGACTGACTGTTTCTTTACTTGTTTTAATTTCATATAAGACATTTTGACAATTTCGTGAAATTTGAAAATTTAAGTAGGTACTTCTGTACATATGTACTTTTAATTTTCTACATTTTTGATTATAGTTCTGTAAATATTAAATAATCATTTTTGTTTTAGTGTAAATATTGAATAATAATTTTTTTTACTATAATTGTGTAAATATAAAATAATAAAAAGATTAAGGAAAAATATATATAAGTACCTACCATACATAGAATTTTTAGGATTTACATTTAGATATTGGAATATTAAATATTTGGTAAGTTTCAAAAATAAAATTTACAAACGTGAAACTTTTTATATATTTTTATATCTTTTTTCACATACATATTTTTAGAAATTTTATTATGGAAAACAACATCCACAATGTTGTTACATGTGTAACATTAATAACTGCTGCTACTATGCTTTTAGCAGACAGAAGTCTCCCAAGAAAAAAAAGATGCTGGATCAAAGAATACAGGAAAACCAGAAAATCTGAAGGGAATATTATCAATTTAATGAAAGAATTGAATACCAGAAAAGCTGATTACCAAAATTTTTTGAGGATGGACGAAAATTGTTTCAGGTATATATTATCTGGAATTAAGAACGACATTCAAAAACAAAATACGAAACTCAGACTAGCAATTTCCCCAGAAGAAAAACTTGCTGCTACATTGAGGTTTCTAGCAACCGGGGAAAACTATATTGAATTGGATTACAACTCAAAATTGTCAAAAAGTTTTTTGTCAGAGGCAATTATTAGTGTCTGTGATGCTATTATAAAAAATTTCAAAAACGAGTTCTTAAAGGTAAATAATAAAATAACAACTTTATATTTAAATGAAAAATTTCAATTTTTTTTTTAATTATTAATGTATCCATATAGAAAATAAACTTTCACATATAAAGAATAATAATATATAGGTATATATACTTTTAGAGAATAAAATTTTAAAAATATAAATTTAATTTAATTATAAATTTATATTATCATAATAAATATGATATTCTTATTCGTCATCAGTAACACCTTGCATTGCCAATTGTAAAATGTTAGTTGTTTCTTTCTTTGCTGGTTTTATTATTTTGTCCTCAATTACAGTAATTTTTTCACAAAATTGTAACTCCGGAGTTGATGATGGCGCTGGTATTGATGATGATGGTGTTGATGATGATGTTTTTGATGATGAAGGTGTTGATGATAGTGGAATTAACACTGGAATTGATGAGGCTGAGGTTGACGGATAAACAAACCTATTATAAGCCTCTTTTTCAATTGGTGATATTGGTGTGCTACAATTTGGAAGTGATAAGTAAATTGAAATAAAATAAGAATCTGATGCTAACATCTTTTGCTCTTGCAATATTTTTTTTTCTTTTTTCAAAGCAGTAGTAATATATTTATATATTATCAAATTAATATTAAATATCTTCAAAATTAAATTTAAGTGTTAACAATAATTTAATTTTTTAGTTCCCGAAGACGAAAGAAGAATGGGCAAAAATTGCTGATGACTACAGTTTACGATGGGGATTTCCAAATTGTATCGGTGCTTTAGATGGAAAACACATCAGTTTCCGACCAGCCAAAAAAAATGCTGCACTGTTTTATAATTATAAACAATTTCATAGTATTGTACTGCTTGAACTTACCGATGCTTATTATAAATTTATTTTTGTAGATGTTGGGTGAAATGGTCGGATTAGTGATGGCGGTGTTTTAAATCGGTCCAGTTTTATGAAAATTTTAAATCGCGGTGATCAATTTTTTCCACCAAAAAAAAAAATTACCAATAGATTACTACCACATGTTATTGTTGCAGATAATGCGTTTCCTTTAATGCAAAATATATTAACACCCTATCCATTCTCAACAACTGAAAATTCTAAACAAACTTTTTTACAACGAGTTATTCGCGTATTTCGGATGCTCTAATATAATCACTGGTATTTAAAATTATATCGCGATAGAAAATTAATAAAAAAATTTTAAATAAAAAATCTCATGGACACCAAAAAAATAATTAAATTAATAATAATAATTTACAGAGAATTTTAAGAAAAGTGAAAAGTAAATAATTTTATGAAATAAAATTTAAAACATTTACAAAAAATTAAAAAAAAAAATTAAACAAAATAAACAAATAAAAATCTGGAAATTTAACAATATGGAGAAATAATTAATACAATACTTTTTTTTTCTTGTATTTAAAGACTTTTTATACTCGAAGCCAAATAAATATTAGTGTTTTAAACAGGTTATTAGTGGTTTAAAACAAGAAAAAAAAACAAAAAAAAAGTTTTTCTTCTTTTTTTTACTTTTTTGAACTTTGTGTAATTTTTTTTTCATTTTTTTTATTATTATTCAAAAAAAAAAAAATTGTTCTATTCAAATTTATCAAAAACATAACTTTATATAAATAAACATGTCAACACTAAATAATAATAAAAAAAGCTGCGGTTCTTGCAAAACCAACTTTAAAGGACAAGTTAAGAAAGTACAATGCGATGGTAGCTGTAGATATTGGTTCCATATATCTTGTGTAGGGTTGACTAATGAAGATCATAAAAGGTTTATTAATTCAGAAGAAAGTTATTGGTTCTATGGAAAATGTAAGAGAGAACGAAAAGAAAGAAGATCTTTATTGAATATTCCTTCAACACCGAAGTTATAAAACAGTTAAAAACTGGTGCAGCCACTGGACATGATAATATATCCACAAAATTTATAAAAAAATTTTCTGAGCAGTTAATTCCAATACTAGTCAAATTTATAAACCTATCTTTTGAAACTAACAGTTTCCCGGATTCATTGAAAAAAGCCATTGTAACACCCATATTTAAGAATGGTAGCTCAGCTTGTAAAACAAACTATAGACCAATATCAATTTTAAATGCTTTCTCGAAGATTTTCGAACTAGTTATCAAGAATCGACTACATTCCTTCATGTTACAAAATAAAATATTAAGTGACAATCAATTTGGATTCGAAAAAATGTCGAACACAACTGCGGCCTGTCTTTCCCTGAATGATTTCATTACAAAAAGAATAGATGAAAAAAAATATGTGGCTAGTCTTTTTCGTGATCTTCAAAAGGCTTTTGATTGTGTTGATCATGAAATTTTACTTTTTAAGCTAAAAAAACTAAACTTTACAAATAATCAAATTTTATATTTTCAATCTTACCTATCGAACAGAAAACAACAAGTCAGAATAACAGAATTTTTAAGCGATGAAAGAACAATTGTAAACGGTGTCCCACAAGGATCTATTTTAGGACCAGACCTTTTCAAACTATATATTGACGATATAGTTAAACTGGATCTAAATGGAAACATTCAACTGTATGCCGATGACGCCGTAATTATATATGGTGAGACATCCGAATGGAGTTAGAAAAATTCTATTGAAACTGACCTAAGCATTATAGAAAAGTGGCTTGTAAAACATCGCCTCTTGTTAAATGTAAAAAAAAACAAAAATTTTGTTGTTTGAAAACAAGAAAATTTCAGCAATAAACTTTTATTACAATAACAATTCCATCGAAGTAGTAAAATCTTTAACTATCTAGGTTTAGTAATTGACAGCAAATTAAATTGGCATAATCATATTGAACATGTCATAAAAAAAATTTCACCGTATATATTCATTATATACAGAATACGAAAGGTGCTCAATAGTAACATACTCTATGTATTATATTCATCATATATTCTTTCAAATATAACATATTTGAATTCATTATGGAGTAATTCGTCAAGGTGTTATTTAAATAAACTAGATATTTTAAATAAAAAAAGCATCAAAATAATAAACTACTATCCAATCATGTATCCAACAAGTCTAATTTATACATCGCTTTATTTTAGTTTTTATAATATTTGCAAACGCGAACTATATATTCTTGCCTTTAAAATAATCAACAATCTTATTAAACATAACTTCATCCTCAATAGATTAATCGATATTCACAACCATAATACGAGTAATAGATCAAATTTTTACTTAACTTTATTCAGAACAGACAACCAAAAAAAAAATTGCCTGTATAACTGTCTAAAACTATTTAATGATTTACCCACTGAGTTAAAACAAATCAACAATATCTGTTTTTTTAACAAAGAAAATCAAGGAACTTATACAATTGTAGTCAAGGAACTATAAGTCATGAACATAAAACTCTGCAAAATCTCTTAAGTAAATGTAGAATTCAGGTAGAGTTTTTTTCATTATTACAAACCAGGTAAACTGACACAAACTAATTGTTTTACATTTTTAAACAAAACTATCATATACTCACTTTTTTACTTGCGACCGTCTACTTCAACTTTCAATTTAAGAATGATTTTTTTTATTCCGCGTTGTGGCCAACTGATTTGATATTTTTTGTTAATTTTCAACATAAGAATGATTTTGTTTGATATCATAAAAATTTTTCTGACCTGTTAAAATTTTTAGACTGTTTTACTTGTATTGGTAGTTTGCAATTTGTGAGGCAGCTAAATTTTGGTTGAAAATATTAAAAAATGTTGCAACTACTTTTTCGTCGTTTTTTCTTCGTTTTTTCTCGTTTTAAAGCTTTTTCCAATTTAAATGCATAAGTGCGAAAGAGAAAGAAGATTACAAGTTACAATAGCAACTTACAATTGCACTCTAGTATGAACACAGGGATTTATTGTGATATATTTTTGATTATTTATATCAGAATTGTTCCTGATATTTAGATTAAAATCCCCAGTAATTATATCGGCAAATTGTTGAAAATGATTTTCAAAAATATTGAAAAAAGTTACAAGCATAAAATAATTTTTTTATTCAAATTAAATTATCATCTTTTTATTAAATCCAATTTTTGATTACACTATCGAAATGTAAAAAATTACAATTACTTACAGTCTATATAAATTTGATGAACTTGCAATTTACCAATTGCAAATTATGTGATGTTTCCATATAATCGTGGCAGTAAGAAAAAGATTTTCGAATATATTAACACGCGAGTACGAGTAGCAGTCCAAAAAATTAAAATAAGAAAAAGTAATTTGATAATAATTAAATTAATTAAATCATTGTTTTTAAATAAAACTTATAATAATAATTAAATTAAATTAACCATTGTTTTTAAATAAAATATTGTAATAATAATTAAATTCAATAGAATATTGTTTTTTTTAAATAAAATATCGTAATAACGATTAAAATAAAACATTGTTTTTTTATTCAAATTTATCAAAAACATAACTTTATATAAATAAACATGTCAACACTAAATAATAATAAAAAAAGCTGCGGTTCTTGCAAAACCAACTTTAAAGGACAAGTTAAGAAAGTACAATGCGATGGTAGCTGTAGATATTGGTTCCATATATCTTGTGTAGGGTTGACTAATGAAGATCATAAAAGGTTTATTAATTCAGAAGAAAGTTATTGGTTCTATGGAAAATGTAAGAGAGAACGAAAAGAAAGAAGATCTTTATTGAATATTCCTTCAACACCGAAGTTATAAAACAGTTAAAAACTGGTGCAGCCACTGGACATGATAATATATCCACAAAATTTATAAAAAAATTTTCTGAGCAGTTAATTCCAATACTAGTCAAATTTATAAACCTATCTTTTGAAACTAACAGTTTCCCGGATTCATTGAAAAAAGCCATTGTAACACCCATATTTAAGAATGGTAGCTCAGCTTGTAAAACAAACTATAGACCAATATCAATTTTAAATGCTTTCTCGAAGATTTTCGAACTAGTTATCAAGAATCGACTACATTCCTTCATGTTACAAAATAAAATATTAAGTGACAATCAATTTGGATTCGAAAAAATGTCGAACACAACTGCGGCCTGTCTTTCCCTGAATGATTTCATTACAAAAAGAATAGATGAAAAAAAATATGTGGCTTGTCTTTTTCGTGATCTTCAAAAGGCTTTTGATTGTGTTGATCATGAAATTTTACTTTTTAAGCTAAAAAAACTAAACTTTACAAATAATCAAATTTTATATTTTCAATCTTACCTATCGAACAGAAAACAACAAGTCAGAATAACAGAATTTTTAAGCGATGAAAGAACAATTGTAAACGGTGTCCCACAAGGATCTATTTTAGGACCAGACCTTTTCAAACTATATATTGACGATATAGTTAAACTGGATCTAAATGGAAACATTCAACTGTATGCCGATGACGCCGTAATTATATATGGTGAGACATCCGAATGGAGTTAGAAAAATTCTATTGAAACTGACCTAAGCATTATAGAAAAGTGGCTTGTAAAACATCGCCTCTTGTTAAATGTAAAAAAAAACAAAAATTTTGTTGTTTGAAAACAAGAAAATTTCAGCAATAAACTTTTATTACAATAACAATTCCATCGAAGTAGTAAAATCTTTAACTATCTAGGTTTAGTAATTGACAGCAAATTAAATTGGCATAATCATATTGAACATGTCATAAAAAAAATTTCACCGTATATATTCATTATATACAGAATACGAAAGGTGCTCAATAGTAACATACTCTATGTATTATATTCATCATATATTCTTTCAAATATAACATATTTGAATTCATTATGGAGTAATTCGTCAAGGTGTTATTTAAATAAACTAGATATTTTAAATAAAAAAAGCATCAAAATAATAAACTACTATCCAATCATGTATCCAACAAGTCTAATTTATACATCGCTTTATTTTAGTTTTTATAATATTTGCAAACGCGAACTATATATTCTTGCCTTTAAAATAATCAACAATCTTATTAAACATAACTTCATCCTCAATAGATTAATCGATATTCACAACCATAATACGAGTAATAGATCAAATTTTTACTTAACTTTATTCAGAACAGACAACCAAAAAAAAAATTGCCTGTATAACTGTCTAAAACTATTTAATGATTTACCCACTGAGTTAAAACAAATCAACAATATCTGTTTTTTTAACAAAGAAAATCAAGGAACTTATACAATTGTAGTCAAGGAACTATAAGTCATGAACATAAAACTCTGCAAAATCTCTTAAGTAAATGTAGAATTCAGGTAGAGTTTTTTTCATTATTACAAACCAGGTAAACTGACACAAACTAATTGTTTTACATTTTTAAACAAAACTATCATATACTCACTTTTTTACTTGCGACCGTCTACTTCAACTTTCAATTTAAGAATGATTTTTTTTATTCCGCGTTGTGGCCAACTGATTTGATATTTTTTGTTAATTTTCAACATAAGAATGATTTTGTTTGATATCATAAAAATTTTTCTGACCTGTTAAAATTTTTAGACTGTTTTACTTGTATTGGTAGTTTGCAATTTGTGAGGCAGCTAAATTTTGGTTGAAAATATTAAAAAATGTTGCAACTACTTTTTCGTCGTTTTTTCTTCGTTTTTTCTCGTTTTAAAGCTTTTTCCAATTTAAATGCATAAGTGCGAAAGAGAAAGAAGATTACAAGTTACAATAGCAACTTACAATTGCACTCTAGTATGAACACAGGGATTTATTGTGATATATTTTTGATTATTTATATCAGAATTGTTCCTGATATTTAGATTAAAATCCCCAGTAATTATATCGGCAAATTGTTGAAAATGATTTTCAAAAATATTGAAAAAAGTTACAAGCATAAAATAATTTTTTTATTCAAATTAAATTATCATCTTTTTATTAAATCCAATTTTTGATTACACTATCGAAATGTAAAAAATTACAATTACTTACAGTCTATATAAATTTGATGAACTTGCAATTTACCAATTGCAAATTATGTGATGTTTCCATATAATCGTGGCAGTAAGAAAAAGATTTTCGAATATATTAACACGCGAGTACGAGTAGCAGTCCAAAAAATTAAAATAAGAAAAAGTAATTTGATAATAATTAAATTAATTAAATCATTGTTTTTAAATAAAACTTATAATAATAATTAAATTAAATTAACCATTGTTTTTAAATAAAATATTGTAATAATAATTAAATTCAATAGAATATTGTTTTTTTTAAATAAAATATCGTAATAACGATTAAAATAAAACATTGTTTTTTTATAAATAAATCTTATAAAGAGTGACAAAAGACCAAAAAAGTGATTTCTAACTTCCAAGGTTTTTTTTATATCGAAATTATATAATTACAAACAGAAGTTGGAACTATATACAAAAATAACACTGTCGCAGTCGGTAGGATTTAAGATACAAATTAGATGATAATTCGCCTACAAAATTCAATGTTGGGAACAACGAGAAAAGCATTCTTGAGAAATTTTCAAACGAAAATTTCAAGGGAAGATAGTATGTTCTTACGGGTTAAAGACCCTAACAACCTTGAAGAAGCTTATGATGAGCTAATGCAAACCGGTATTAATAATTCAATTAGTAATCAGAGAAATAAAAACTTTAGTTCAAACCATAGAAATCGTGACTAAAGATAATATTTATTATAAAGTTTAGTCCGGCCCTGCTGGCTAAATTTGATTTCGAAATTAAATGTAAAAATATTCCGTTAACTTCAATTGCCATACATTTTTGTATTATATATTTTTTTAACAACAGATGTTTTTTTGTTAGTTTTAGTTTAAAGGCCGACGCTCAGTGTGGAAAGGAATAAAATATAAGCATTTTATTTAAGAAAAGAAATCTAAGTATTTTTTTTTTATTTGAAACGAAGAATTTAAATATTTTTAATATTTTTGTAGAAAAGAAAAATAAAAAAAAAAGCAAAAGGAAAAATTTCAGAAGCCAACCACTTCAGGTGTGGGGTATAAAAAAAAAAAATCAGTAGGTAGAAAAAAAAAAATTGAAAATATAAAAAAAAAATTTTTGGATACGGCCAATTTAGTGAATTTGAAGAAAGTACTGCGTGAACTTGGTTTGCCAATTAGTGGACAAAAAGCCGCTCTTAAATTAAGGTTACAAGAAGCTTTCTTGGTAAAGGAAACTTTGCCAAATGAGGTACAGCTAATCATGTCAAATCATGCAAAAGAAAGAGATGGTAATGATATTGAAGATGACATCAATGATGATGATGACTGTGATATTTCATCATTATCACTAAATGAAAATATCGATTCCGAGTTACAAAATCTACGGGAACCAGTGGTGAAAAAGCGAGAAATAGCTGAATTGAAAAAACAATTGTCTCTTTTAAATGCTGGTGAAAATGTTCGTTCCAATTTCGTTCACTTTAAAGATGTCGAAGATTCTTTGTCATGATTCAGTGGTGATGATAATTATCGTATTAGTAAATGGATACAAAATTTCGAAGATACTTCTAGCGTACTTGGTTGGGACGATAAAATAAAATTTATTTATGGGAAAAAAATGATGACCGGTACAGCAAAATTATTCTTTAGAAGCATTTCAGTATCACCATGGCAACAACTGAAAACCGCTTACGTAATCGAAGAAAGAGACAGGACGAGACGCTTCAACAATACGTTTTCAAAATGGTTGAAATTGCCACACTTTCAGACATAGACGAAATGGATACAATCCAATAAATTATAAATGGTATTCCAGACAATGGCATAAATAAAGTTTTATTATATAGTGCTAATAATTTATCAGAACTGAAGTTAGCATTAAGAAAATACGACAAGATGAAATTACACAGCCAACACGCTCCATCAGCTGGTTATCGTTTAAAAGAAAACGTACCTAAGAAAGTTGAATCTTCAAGTAACTCTAGCCAACTACAACAAACTAACCGATCAACAAGATTAAAGTGTTTCAACTGTAACGAGTTCGGGCATATAAGTAGTTTTTGCTCAAAACCAAAACGGCAATTGGGCACTGGTTTACGCTTCGGAAAGTCTGGTCATACCCTGCAATTAATAATAAAGAATTTAGTGGACTAAATGACAGCCCTTTAAAAATAATAGGGGTAACAAGTAGTATTGTATCTTTTAAAAATAATTCTGTTCTTTTAAATTAATTTGTTTTAAATGATAGTAGTAAGAAATATGCTATAATTTTAGGGAGAGATTTTTTAAAAAGAAACAACTTAATTTTGACAAAAAATTAAAAATGTTTGGATCATCCAGTTCAGCCGGTTGTAAATGCAGTCAAGACGGATAACATTCCGATTGAGTACGTGTAATGTATTAAATGTTTTAATATTTCTCCACTAGGATAAAAAGTAGTTTTGTTCCCACTGGGATATGTAAAATTAGACATGTCAAATTAGATATGTCATTAAATGAATAAAAAGAGAGTTGTTAATTTTAGGTGATACAATAAAGAAGCGTGAATTTAATCCGCTATATAATTTTATATTAATTTATAGTTTTATTTCATAATAAAATTAATCGGCTATTTTACAATTGGCGACGAGTAAATCGGTGAAAATTTTTATATATAATGGCTTCAATGTTTTCTGGAAAGTTACCTGAATTCAATATTGGAGATGATTTGGCGGTTTTTTTAGAACGTTTGGACCAACATTTTATTGCAATCGAGTTGAAAGATGCCGTTCGCAAAGCTGGGATTTTATTAACAGTCATTTCCGAAGAAGTATATAAAAATTTAAGGAATTTATGTTTTCCTGACAAGCCAGCAGATAAACCATATACAGATTTATGCAAGTTGTTACGTGATTTTTATGCTCCACAAATATCAATTTTCAATGAAAGAAGAAAATTTTATGATAGTAAACAAAGTTCATCTGAAAATGTTTCGGAATGGTCAACGAGGTTAAAAAAGTTACCAACACATTGTGAATTTGGAGAATTTTTGTCTAAAGTATTGGTAGACAAATTTATAACAGGCTTAGTACAAGGTCGAATTTTGGACAGATGTTTAGAAGAGTCTCATGATGTTTCGTTGGATAATGTTTTTAAAGTAGCTTTAAAAAAAGAAGCAGCATTAGCAGCGAGAGTGACTCAACAGGTCGAGGTAAATAAAGTGGATTTTAAAAAATAATTTCAATCTCAACAACAATCTGCAGTTTTTAAAAGTAAGAAAAATGATAAAAGTTTAGCAGTGTGCTTTGCATGTGGAAAATCTAACCACAATTTTTTCCAATGCAAATATAAAGGTTATGATTAAAAAAAAGGGCATTTAGCTGTGTATGTAAAGAAAAAAAGATATCTGAAACAGGATCAAATAAAAATAAAAAAAAGCAAATTGAGTTTTCAAATAATAACAATCAAAATTTTTTAGATTTCCATAATATAGATTTACCAGATAATAGTGATAAAATTTTAATGAAGGTGAAAATTAATGAACTATGGATTCAAATGGAACTAGATACAGGTTCAGCAATTACCGCTATGTCCGAACAAATGTTCAACAAATATTTTAGTACCGAAATTATTCAAAAATCAAATTTAGTGTTAAAGACATACAATGGTAGCAGTTTTAAACCAATAGGATTTTTTGAACCATTTATACTTATATTATGAAGATCAAGAATTTGTAAACAAGATTTTTGTTATCAAAAATGGTGCTTTTATACCTTTACTGGGACGTGATCTTTTTCAAAAATTTAATTTAAAAATAAAACGAGTTAATTTGTTACAAGTTAACAAAAATATTGAGGACATTTTTAAAAAGGATGACAATCTTTTTTCTGAAGGTGCTGGTTTATACAAATTCGGTAAAGTTAAACTTGAAATGAAATCGAATGTTAAGCCAATTTTTGTCAAACCGAGAACAGTACCATATGCATTTAGAGAAAGTATGGAGAAAGAACTAGTCCGACTTGAAAAAGAAAATGTTATTACATCAGTTGTTTCGAATGATTGGGGAACGCCTTTGGTTCCTATTTTGAAAAAGGATAATAATTTGAGAATTTGTGCAGATTACAGCGTTACAGTTAACAAATTTTTAAAGGATATAAATTATCCATTACCAGTAATAGACGAACTTTTCGGGGCACTTGAAGGTGGTGAATATTTTTCAAAATTAGATTTGAGCTCAGCTTATAACCAATTAGAATTGGATGATGAAACAAAAATATTATTAGCTTGGAGTACCAATAAAGGTGTATATTTACCAAATCGTTTACCTTTTGGAACGAAACCAGCATGTGCAATTTTTCAAAAGGTTATTGATAAAACTTTACAAGGATGTAACAACACTATTGTCCTATTAGACGATATTTTAATAACAGGCAAGAGTAAGGAAGAACATTTACGTAATATTGAAATGGTATTTCAAAGACTGTCTGATGCTGGATTTAAATTAAAAAAGGAAAAATGTTCATTTTTTCAAAAGGAAGTTAGATATTTAGGTTACATGATTAACTCAGAAGGGTTACATAAAGACATCAATAAAGTTCAAGCAATTATACAGGCACCAGCTCCCAAAACTGTCACACAAGTTAAATCATTTATTGGTATGGTGAATTATTATGGAAAATTTGTTCCCAAATTGTCAACAGTTCTTGGTCCAATTTACAAATTACTTAGAAAGAATCAAGTTTTTACATGGAACAAAGAATGCAAATCGGCATTTAACGACATAAAGAAGATTATGGTTTCGGATGCTTGTTTAGTTCATTTTGATAAAAACGTTCCAGTTAAATTGGTTACTGATGCTTCATCTTATGGAGTTGGCGCTGTGTTGTTACATGTTATGCCGAATGGAGAGGAAAAGCCTATTGCGTTTGCTTCAAAAACGTTGTCCGAAGCAGAAAAGAATTATTCTATGACTGACAAAGAAGCTTTAGCTATTTATTTTGGGGTTAAGAAGTTTTTAAATTACTTAATTGGTCGAGCATTTATTTTATGTACGGATCATAAACCTTTAATTGCTATTTTTGGTCAGAAGAAAGGTATTCGTATTATGGCAGCAGGACGTTTGCAAAGATGGTCTTTGTATTTGTCATCGTTTAATTTCGATATTCAGTATATAAGAGGCAGCAGTAATGTTAATGCAGATTGTTTATCCAGATTACCCATACAGTTAAAATTTGAAGATGAATCTATTAGTGATGTTGATAATTTTGTTTCTGGTTGTTCATATGTAAATTTTATTTCGATGGAGTGGAATAATTTGGTGGATTTTAACAAGATAAAAATTGAATCAAGAAAAGATCCAGTTCTAAACAAAGTTATTAGATACCGTAATTTCCTACAACTATGTACCACTTTTGGTATATTTTGTAAAATATTTCAGAAAGAGAAATTATTACAAAACTGTTTCTTTGGCTTTGAATAGGTTTAAATTTAACTGAACCAAATCCGGAAGAACAACTTTGTAATCCATAATTTGCAACAAATAGGAGGTAAAAAATAATGGTACATTGTTGTATTCTAAGTTGCGCAACTATGGTCCAACTATGGTACATTGTTGTATTCAGTATTACGATTATAATTCAACCATATATTCTCAATACTGGACCATAGTTGTGTTTGAAAATTCAATGTAAAAGGATAAAGTATAAATATGAAATTTTAGAACTGCAAAATTTTTTTACAGAGATCTTTATTATAACTTACAATATAAAATAAAAGCTGACATATTAAATTCAGTTATTGTCATAAAAAAGTAAATAATAATTCAATCACAAGTTTCAAAATAAACATAAAAAGGAGTCAATAAGAATTAATAAGTTTAGCACATTAAAGACAGAAGTCACAAATAAAATTTTGGTACATTTCACTTCCACTGCACAGTTTGTGAACCCAACCTTTGCAGTAAATACAAATAACCCTAGGTGTTTTTCCATCATCACTACAATATAAACAAACCTTTGGATTATTTGTTTGCTTCGAAGTTGGTAAAATAGCATCTACAGAATCGTCATCTAATAAATTATTGTTAAAGTCAGAATCTTCCGTTTCACTTGGTATAATTTTTGTTTTAATTTTCCTTTTTTTCAAATTTGTTTGCTTCGTATTCTTAACTCTAGGTTCGGTTTTTTCAATTTTGATTTTTCGTTTTTTCTTTGTTTTTGCTATTTTTTCATTGTTATCTGTAGGTATTAAAAAATTTGTATTAATTAAGTAGATAGCATAAATATGTAGATGCTTCCAAAGTAAATAAGTTTACCGATTTCTATAGTGCGTGAAGGTCCTGGTTGAGGTTCCAATCTATTATTTTGTGCATTGCTATTATCAGGCAAATTGATATCACTTGCTGAAATACTTTTACCTGATGGAACATTGAGCATTTTTTTTTTCCTAACAACTGTAGGGGAAGTATCATCCTTTCTGACATTATTCAGATGTTCAATAAATGATAGAGCAATGTTGGGCAAACTCCTATTTGCATTTTCAACAGATGGAATTCGACTTAAAACTTCTTCGGGATTTAAAGGGTATATTCCAGTTTTTCTAAACCCAGATTTTAGATTATATGCACTTTTGTCTTCCATTTTATCCACTAATTTTTTTAATAATGTTGGAAATAGTGACTTAGGAATATTGGGTAGTTTTCTTCCTGGCCCGCTACATTTCCAATCGTTTAAAATATTTCGCCAATGTATTTTCATTGGTCTAAAGTAGGCCACGTCAAGCGGTTGCGTTAAGTGTGTTGAATTTGGTGGTAGCGATATAAACGAAATGTTATGTGTTTCACATTCTTTGAGCACACGAATACTAATATGAGAACTGAGGTTATCGGATATGATAACCTTCTTTCCATTTAATTGTATTAAACGGGGCAGCAACATTTTTATAAACCAATCCTCAAATACCAACATATCGAACCATCCACTCTTAGTACGATTATAGCGAGCACCCAGTGGTCCACATTCAGTCCACTGATCATAAAGTCTTTCGGCTTTATAGTTGACATATGGTGGGATAACTTCACCATCTGCACTGCCACACATCATTATAGAAACTGCTGCTTTGGATGAGTTTTTAATAACCTCAGGATATTTGCAGCCACGTTTAGAAAGAACTTTTGTTTTTCCTGGGTCATCAATTAAATTTGTTTCGTCGAAGTTCCATATATTTGTTGAAGGAACATCAATTATTTCCTTTTTTAGATTAAAAAAAAATTCGTTTATAATTTCTTGATTAACTGCTGCTCGATTCCTTTTTATGTTACTGCTAAATCGGAGAGACAGTTCATCTTTATTACGACTAACAAACATTTCAGCCCAACGCTTTCCGGGAAAGTTATTTGTAAATTCTTTTATCGATCGTTTTGAAGAATCCAAATATGTTTTTACAATACACCGTAAATCCATTGTTGTTATTGGATAGCCAAAATTACACATAGCAATAATGTGATCCACAAAAGACTTTTCTTCTGCTGGAGTTAATACGCAACGACGTCCTGGCATCGAGACCTTACCTTCTTTTATTGCTTTAATTTTTAAAATTATAGAGCTCCTAGGAATGTTGTAAAAATATGCAGCTTCACGTTGAGACATTATGTTATCTTTGATAGCGTTAATGCAAGCTTCTAATTTTTCTTGCGTATACGGCGCATATGGACGACCACCAATTTTTCTTCTTGTTTGTTTATTCGACATAATCTATAAAATACCTAATTTATTAATATTAAGTATACCTACATTCTTGTTAAACCAAATTGAAGCACAACTATGGTCCATGATAAGATTACACGCAAATACATGAAACTATAAATTATTTGGTGGTACATAGTTGCGATTCATTTTGTAGACTTTAATATTCATTTATATTTTTAATATAATTTTTTTGAATTTTCAAAGTTTTAGTGTTTTAATTTATTAATAAATAATCAGCTTTTCACACTGTATGAATTTTTTTAACCTCATATTAATAATAAAATAACTGTAATACTTACTATTCCCTTTAAAATAAAAAACGACAGAAATTGCGGATTTAAAATTTTTAACTTTTGCCTTACTTGCTCACAATTCAACTAATAACAGAAAATAAATCAATACAAACTAAACTGCAGTTTATTAGAAAAATATTAAATGTCATAATTTCAAATAATTTCGCGCCTTTTTAAATTTTTTTTAAATTTTTTATTTTTATCGTCTATTGGACCATAGTTGTAGCACCGGACCATAGTTGTAGGAAAGTACGGTACTTACAAATAGGATGGCCTGCCACAGTTGATGATAATATTAAACCGTATATGATAAGAGCGGATGAATTAAGTTTAGAAAACAACATTGTGTTGTCAAAGTTGTCAAAGTCATGTATGCTTTGTGTTGAATCAAGACCAGATCAACAAAAAAATATTTTAACCCTTTCGCGGACATTGACGGCTATACACGTCATGTTCCAGTTTCTTAGTGGGACATGACGTGTATACACGTCCTAACTTTTGAGACTCATAAAGTCATGACTAATATAGCCGTCTTATAAAGTACGAGTTTAAATGATGTGTTTACTTTAGTGTCCTAGAGAGTATAAATACAAAAGTATTAGTGTCCATATAAATATTTTAAATTTTTAAAATTTGTCAGCCGTTAAAAAATTATGAATTTTATATTTTGGTGTTTCCCCAAAAAGCATGACGTGCAATACCGTCATATTCTTATGAGAATTTCTTCATTATAAAAATAGGTGTGTAACTGAGTAGATGTAAAAAAAAAATTTTTTTTTCTAAAATATAGGATTTTTTACAAAGCCGTAAGTATATATTTTCAAAAATTTAAAACAAAGAATTTTTTTGGATTTTGTGTATTGTAAATTTTTTATGTGTTATCTTTTTATTGTATTTTTTAAACTCTTAGAAAATGTCATACGAAAAACAAAAAGAATTAATAGAAAAATTGTTTGCCGAAGTGGAATCCGATTCAAGCTACAATGAAATAGATTCTAGTTCATCCGAACCATTTCAAGATGATGGAGAATATTCTGGGCGTGACCCAAATTATAATCCAGAAGAAACATTTTCTGGAACATCTTCCAACAGCTCAATGGAAAATTTACTTTTAACTGAGCAAGGAAATTCTTGTAATGAAGAAATTTTATGTTCTTATGAAGAAGAAATAAATATAGAAAATACTGAAGAAAATCTAGAAAATACGGCAGAAGATGTTTGGACATCAGATACTGAAAGTATTCCCGATTTTTCTTTTGATGGAAGTAAATCTGGAATACAAATCACTATACAAGAAAATTCATTGCCTATTGATACATTTTTAAAACTTTGGACACCGGAAATTTTATTTAATTTTGTTCAATGCACCAACAAATACGGGAAGAATTTGTTAACACAAATTGGACCGAAAACAAGAAATAATCGTTTCAAATCATTTCGTGAAACAAATCAGGAGGAAATGAAAAAATTTTTTGGTTTGTGTTTGTTACAAGGCCAAATAAAATTTCCCACAATACGCAGCATGTTCAGCAAAAATCCATTGTACCACCATCCGATTTTCTCTTCTGTTATGTCAGGCCGACGATTTGAGCAGTTGTTACGTTGTATAAATTACGAGATGTATCCAAATGAAACTGATAAATTATCTAAAGTATCTGAATTGTTAAACACATTAATTAATAATTTTTCAAAATCTTATTACCCTGAAGAATCGTTATCCTTAGATGAGTCGCTATTGCTTTTCAAAGGTCGCCTTTCTTTTCGGCAATATATAAAAGGAAAGCGGGCAAAGTATGGAATAAAATTTTACGAATTGTGTACTCCAGATGGATATACTTTAAATAGTGAAATATATAGAGGAAAACTCAATCAAAATCCCCACGATCAAACTAAGAAAACTTATTCCTTAGTTTTACGACTAATGGCTCCTTACTTAAATAAAGGCCACCATGTATACATGGATAACTTTTATAATAGCATTGATTTAAGCCAAGCTCTACTCAAAAATAAAACGCATTCCACAGGAACTTTAAGAGCAAACAGGAAAGGAAATCCTTCTGCTGTAGTTACAAAAAAATTAAAAAAAGGAGACTATAAATGGCAAAGGAATAAAAAAATATATGTAAGTAAATGGAGAGACAATAGAGATGTGTTATGTATAACAACTGGCTACAAGCCCGAATTGAAAGAATCTAGGAATCGATATGGAAAAATAAAAATAAAACCTGTAGAAATAGAAGCATATAACCGCAATATGGCAGGCGTTGATAAAAATGATCAAATGGTCAGCTATTATTCAAGTCCACGAAAAACCATACGTTGGCACAAAAAAGTAATATTCCATCTTTTAGATGTTACTTTATTTAATTCATACTATATATATAAAAAATATTATAAAAATACAATGTCCTTAATAGAATTTAGGGAAGAATTGATTTATTCTTTATTGGGAATCGAAAAATCAAAAAGTTTTAATAATATACCTACAATATGCTCACAAAATCCAGATTCTGAAACAACAACGATTCAACACTTCCAAGAAAAAATACCATGTAATACAAGTAAACAGAAAAAAACAAATTTTCTGCGTTGCAGACAATGTTACAAAGAAAATATAAGACGCGAAACTTCTTACCGCTGTAAAACATGCTCTGAAAAACCTCCACTTTGCCCAGGTTTATGTTTTGAAAAGTGGCATACAACAAGTGGCATGTTTTGAAAAGTGGCATACAATATGATATAAATTTTGTTTTTTTTTTGTTAACATTTTTACATTTTTATTTATTAATTTTATTTAAGTATATTGGAATTATTATAGATTTGTTTTATACTTTTATATAATGTAGGATGAATAGTTTTGTTTATTAATTTTATGTTTTATTTCTTTCTTTTAAAAACAATTTTGAAAATGGAATACATAATTTTTTTATCAATTAGAGCGTTTTATTTTATACAAACTCGTCAATATTTCTAAATTTAAATTGACGTATATTGACGTCATGTATCTTTTCAACAAATTCTGAGGATCTGCATGGGCTTAGACGTGTATAGCAGTCATGACGTCTTTTCGCGTCATGAGTTAGTACATCAATCAAATGCACTAAAAACGATCATGACGCAAATGAACGCCAAAAATTAAGCCCCATTTTTATGTACTAGTTCAATTTCTTTTTCAATTTCCAACAATTTGCTGTTTACAGAATTTTTCTATCTTGTAAAATAAGGAAGATACAGCATGTGTCCTACAGAGAACCAGTAATAAAAAATGGTGTCCGTGAAAGGGTTAACACCATGGATACGGACTGAATTTCCTTTTCAGAGAGTTCATATAGATTTTTGTGGCCCAATTAAAGGAAAGATGTTTTTAGTAGTTGTTGATAGTTATTCCAAATGGATGGAAGTTTTTATGATGAATACGTGTACTTCATGGGATACCATCGAAAAATTAAGGAAATGTTTTGCAAGATTTTCAGTACCACAAGTTTTAGTTTCCGACAATGGTCCACAATTTACGTCAGCAGAATTTAAAAATTTTTGTAAAGTTAATGGTATACATCAAATGTTAACTGCACCATATTCACCTGCATCAAATGGCTTAGCAGAAATAGGAGTTAAAATTTTTAAGAATGGATTTAATAAAGGTTTGAAGGATGTTAAAAATAAAAACTGTTCATTAGCAACTATTATGAATAGATTTTTATTTTATTATAGACGTTCAATACATTCCACAACCCAAGAAACACCTTTTAAGTTAATGTTTGACAGAGAAGGCGATTTACGTTTTAAGAAGATTTTACCCTTGTCAGTTCAAAATAAACAAATTGAGCGACAACGTAAAAATTATAATAAAAAAACTAAACAAAGAAATTTTCAAGTGGGAGAAAAAGTGATGGTTCGTGATTATAGAAATAAGAAAAAGAAAACATGGATTAAAGGAGAAATAGACAAAAGGATCGGAAATGCTATGTGTCTGGTTAAAATTGGAAATATGTTTTGGCGACGACACAGAAATCAGTTGATGAAATTAAAAGGAATAAACGATATTGCAGATCCATTAAATGAATTGGAAGATGATACTAGCGTTATTCAAAATGATGATAACGATGGTAGCACAAGAAGTTCAAATCAAGATTTCTCGAATGAAAATGCGGACGTTATTGAAGAGGTGAACTCCGAAGCTAGTGAAGTGGAAAACAATATAAACAATGATAACGTTCAACCTATTTTACGGCGATCAACAAGAATTCGTCGAACTCCAATAAAATTAAATTTATAAATGAATTTTTAAAGTAATTTCTTATAATATGTTTTTTTTTTATAATTTTGGGAGGAAGTAGTTGTAATGTATTAAATGTTTTAATATTTCTCCACTAGGATAAAAAGTAGTTTTGTTCCCACTGGGATATGTAAAATTAGACATGTCAAATTAGATATGTCATTAAATGAATAAAAAGAGAGTTGTTAATTTTAGGTGATACAATAAAGAAGCGTGAATTTAATCCGCTATATAATTTTATATTAATTTATAGTTTTATTTCATAATAAAATTAATCGGCTATTTTACAGTACGTATCTTATGTTACCCAAATAATGAATATAAATATTGTAAATGATAAGGCTTCGTATTTGTGTTTGAATATAAATAACAATGTTTCTAACGATATTAGATTTAAGATAACCAAATTAGTGTCGGAAGCAGAAATTTTAAAAATATATAAACTCGATTCCAATATTAATTTAAACGGGGAAAAGAAGAATATAGAATTAGAAATAAAATTTATTAAAGACGAAACATTTTCGTGTACACCGCGTAGATTACCATACTCACATCAAATTGAATTGAGAAAAATTCTCGACGATCTATTAGAGCGTAAAGTTATTCGCGAAAGTGATTCGGCTTACGCTTCTCCGATTGTATTGGTTCGAAAAAAAAATGACGAGCTCTGATTGTGTGTAGATTACCGCGTATTAAATAAACTTACTGATAATTCAGATTAAATAAACTTACTGAAACTCGTGATAATTACCCCCTTCCTCTTATCGAAGATTTGTTGGACCGATTGCGTTGTAAACGTTTCTTTACAGTACTCGATTTAAAAGCAGGTTTTCACCACGTAAAAGTAGCCGAAGATTAAATAAAATATACGTCCTTCGTTACCCCTCTGGGACAATTTGAGTGGCTAAAAATGCCTTTTGGAACGAAAAATTCCCCTTCCGTTTTCATGAGATACATTAACAATATTTTTAAAAAGCTAATTACCGAAGATAAATTACTTTTAAATTTATTAATAGCAACAGAAAACCTCTATGATCATTTGGAAATTCTAAACGAAGTTCTTCAAACGGTTGCTGAGAACATGTTAGAATTGAGGTATGATAAGTGTAAATTTGTATACGAAGAAATTGTCTACCTTGGTTACACCGTCAACTCAAATGGTGTACGACCGAATCAAGAAAATTTACGAGCGATCAGTGAATTTCCTGTACCAAAAAGCTCTAAAGATGTTCATAGTTTTGTGGGACTTTGTTCCTATTTTCGTAAATTTATCCCTCACTTCGCCGTAATCGCAAAACCGATGTATGACTTAATTAGAAAAGATGTCATTTTCAAATTTGGTCCAACTGAAATGGAAACTTTTGAAAGCCTAAAACAAAAATTACTAGAATCGCCAACATTGGCAATTTATAACCCAATTGCTGAAACTGAACTTCATTGCGATGCTAGTAGTATCAGATTCGGTTCAATCCTGTTGCAACGTCAGGACGATGGAAAATTTCACCCAATTTTTTATTTTTCGAAAAGAACAACGGATTGTGAGTCGCGATACCATAGCTGCGAACTGGAAACCTTAACCATAATTTATGCATTGCGTAGGTTTCGTATATATCTGATAGGCCTAAAATTTAAAATTATTACTGATTGCCAGTCTCTTACTTTAACATTAAACAAAAAATTAATCAATCCAAGAATTCATAGGTGGGCGCTTGAGCTCCAAATGTACGACAACACTATTGAACATAGGGTGCCTACAAAAATGTCTCATGTCGACGCGTTGAGTCGCTGCAGTAATGTTCTTGTCGTGGAAAATGAAACATTTGAATTTGCTTTGGCTGCGGCGCAACATCGCGACCCGATAATTTCTAAAATTGCTTCGGAGGTGGAAAAGCAAGATAGCTCCATGTACATGCTTGTCAATGGTTTAGTTTACAGAAAATCCGTAAACAGTATCAAATTTTATGTCCCTAAAGATATGGAAGAAAATGTTATACGGACTCATCACGAATCACTTTGTCATTTGGGGGTCGAAAAATGTTTTGAGTATATCAAGAATACTTATTGGTTCCCGAATATGAAGGAGAAGATTAAGCTTTACATAGGTAAATGTCTTAAGTGCGTTTATTTCTCATCAATATCGGGTAAAACTGAGGGTAGTTTACACAATATTCCAAAAGGAAAAGAACCATTTAATGTGCTTCATGTGCATAATGTAAACACGTTTTTCTTGTAGTAGATGGATTCACAAAATTTGTAAAATTGTATGGTGTAAAGACCACTCAAACCGCCGAAGCAATTGCCTGTTTAGAAAATTATTTTATTGTTTATAGAAGGTAGTGTTTCTTCTCGAGAAAATTTATGAAATTTATAATCTCAATTCTCGAGAAATTTAGATATTTCTCACAAATTATTATAATTACTACTTTCTCCATATATTTGAAAATTTTCGCGGTTTTAGTAAAAACAAAATCTATTTGAAATGTCTAATTTGAATTTTAGTACTTTTAATTAGAGTTTATTCTCGAGAATTCTTTTTCTCGAATTTCCACCCAATTATTTTTCTCGAAATTCTCGAGAAATTTTAGTTAAATTAACGAGAATTTCGAGAATTTAAGTAAAATTTAGCATTTATTATAATTGGAGTATAATCTATAATGTTATAAATTTAAATTGTAAGACTCTAGCCTAGTAAACTTAATCACCACACTTACAGCTGTTTCAAGCATAAAATAAGTAGCCATTGGCAAAACTGTAGACTTTTGACATCCACCATTCATGATTGTTTGCATTAAATATTTTTTAGGTACAAATTAAAGGTATTATTTACTTTTAAATTAAATAATTTAATATTTCTTTCAAAGTAGTATTACATTTTCCTGATTTTAGTTTAAGTAACCCTCGAAAAATGGACACGTCAACGCAAAACGAATATATTGATTGCATATCATGCAAAGGCTCATCCACAACTGGTTTGCATCGACATTTGGAGCATGTACATTCAATGAGCCGAATACAAAAACAAATTATTATTTCCCCAAATGATCCAAAACGTATTAAAATAGGACAAGAAACAACATCAAATTCAATTGAGAAGTTTTTTAAAGTTAATCGACCAAGTGTTGAAGAAGTTGTTTCTAAATTAGCCGCTAAAGATGGTATGACCATCAGACAAATATGCACCAGTGATTTCATATGAAATAGCTTAAGAGCATTAGGACTTACTTTATCAAATCAGCCTAGAGATGTGATGAAACTCATATTCAACTACTATGATGAAATCAAAGGGAATATGGTTAAAAATATAAAAAAAAAACAGTTAGAAAACCAAAAAGTGAGCCTAACCATTGATGAATGGACCAGTTTAAGGAATCGAAGATTTTTAAATATACATGTTTATTATAGTGGTGCAGAATCTTACAAATTGGGTTTGGTTAGAATGTATGGTAGCTGTCCATCAGAAACACTAATAAAACTGGTTGAAGAAAAGCTTAGAAGTTTTAACTTAAGTTTTGAAAAAGATATTGTGGCAACTACGAGTGACGAGCCAGTGTAATGCTAAAATTTGGACGATTGTCACCAGCTGAACATCACTATGCTATAACCATGCCATACATTTGGCAGTCATGTCAGTTATTTATTACAAAAAACCCAAAGATTATCAAGAACTAAACCAAAGCGATAGTGAAACAGATGAATTCGATTTTGACAATGAATATTATTCAGATTCAAATGATCTAGATATTGTTGGTGATGATGATGATATTGATGGTGTAGAAGAATATTTTTCGCTTACTAGTGATATGAACATATACGAAACTATTAAAAAAATGCGAAATATTGTTAAGTTATTTAAAAATTCACCTGTAAAAAACTTTATATTACAAAAATATATAAAAGCTGCTGAAAAAAAAGAATTAGCATTATTTTTGGATTCCCGAACATGATGGAACAGCTTGTTTATTATGGTTGAACGTTTCTTGAGAGTAATTTTACCAATAGAAAAGGCGTTGGACGAATTAAATTTTAGTAATTTGTGGACAATTGAAAACACAAACACTGCAAAATCTATACTCAACACATTACGGCCCGTTAAAGTTGCAATTGAAGCATTAAGCCACGCAGACGCAAATCTTCTTACCAGCGAAGGAATACTTAAGTTCTTGTTTAATACTTTAAGAACAGAATCTTCTAATTTAAGCCAAAAATTACTACTTGAACTAAAACTGCAAATATCCAAAAGAAGAAATAAATCATTAATTTCACTGGTTAGATTCCTTCAAGATCCAAACTTTTCACGGGACGATGATGATTATTAAAGTAGCAAAAACTTTTATGAAGAGACTTGTTTTCAGCACCAACAACAATGAAAATAATGATATTAATTCTGAAATTAATATCGCCGATCCCAACAATAACGCAGACCATGATGTAATAATTGTAGAAAATTTAAGATTAAACGAACTCTTGGAGAAATCCATTCAAGATATCTTAAAGCAAGCACAACCAGTAGCTGATGATAACTTTTCATCATTTTCCAGAGAATTAAATCTTATGAACTAACAGGAAAAATCACTACCAACTTAGAACTGTTAAGAACAACTTTATTAACAATAAGGCCAACATCAACGCAAAATGAGCGTAACTTTTCTGTATCCGGAAATTTTGTCACAATAAGACGAACAAGATTAGCAGATAAATCTGTGGACTGTTTATGTTTTTTAAAACATTATTTTATAAAAAAATAATATATTTTCTTTTCTTTAAGTCATTATTTTCAATATATTATATACTTACTTGCATTTGATATTTGTAACTAAAACTTAAAGTATTATGTTATGTGAACTGATTTTTTTCTTTATATTGTTATATAAAATTATCCGTTTACCTTTCCTCCCTAAACAAATTCCCACGCGCATTAATAATAACATGCGCATCCGGTATAATCTTCTATTTTTTTGATTCCCATAAATTAACATACACAAAACTCATTGCATAGTGACCACGTTATAAAGTGATCACATTGCAACGCGTTTTAATTATTAAAATTCAAATGTGCTTAGTAAACTAATTTTTATACCTATTGTACATTTTATAAACTTTTAATAAATCAGAAAATAAAAGCGATTCAACATAATAAGAACCTTAATTTTTCTCTCTCTAAACTGGCGCAGTCGGTGAAAAAAATAAAAATTGTTTTAAATAATACGGTGAATAAAATTAACAATTATAAAATACCGATAATTATTTAAATAACAAAAAAAAAAAGAAAAAACTATCTATCTAAATGTGTAAAATTATTTAAGTTACTAAAAACTATTTAAAGAATAATGTGAAGAACAATTTTTTATTAAAACTTTAAAAATAAAAAACAAAAAAAAAAAAACAAAAAGTAATACATTGCAGTTTGTCAAGTTCAAAGCATTGTATCTAAACTCAAGGTCAGCTCTAATTTCATTCTCAACTCTAAAACAACAAAAAAAAAAAAAAAGAAAAAAGAAGAAAAACATCTCGAGCAACTAGGGCAACAAGTTCCAACTGAAGATCAACAAAAAAAAATAATTAGGAACAAAAATCTACAATAAATATGAATCTTGCAATCTTCATTACAATAGTAACCGTACATCTGCTATGCGTTCGCAGCCAATACATAGAAGTAATCCCTATAAAAAATGAAAATGGTTATACCGTACTAAAATTAAACGAAAGGAATGTTGTCAATAATTATAGAAAAATAATTCATATTATTGACTTGAAGATATTCGAGAAATCTATTAAAAATTTCGAAAACAACTTACAAATTTTGAAGCTCGATAAACTGGATCAGGAACACTTTCTAAATAGGGAACTTACTCTAGCTAAACATAACTTAAATCTTTTATTCCCTCATATTCACAAAAACAACACACGAAATAAACGAGGATTAATTAACTTTCTAGGCAGTGCGATTAAATTTATATCGGGCAATATGGACAGCGAAGATGCCGCCGATATTCAGAATCACTTAAAAAATCTAGATAATAATGTCGAACAGGTCGCCAATGAAATTAATAAGCAAGTCATAATTAATAACGATTTAATAAAAAATCTTAACGAAGTAACTGATTTTGTAAACTCCCAACAAAAAAAGTACAACCAAATATTTAAATCTATTACTTATAACTCAACAACTGAAACAGAAAGATTTTACTTTACACTTCGAGCTTTTGCTGACATTAACTTCCTTAATAAACAATTGGAAAAAATATCCGAAATAATTATGATGGTCAAATTAAAAATTCTAGCTCATAACATTCTTACGGATGAAGAGATAAATACTTACAATATCACCGTAGAAATTTTACCCTATATTACAAACGGAGTTCTATTTATGGACAAAACATTAATTTTCGCCATTGGTCTTCCAAACTTTTGTAAAGGAAAATATTACAACGCCGCTGTTATTCCATTCCCAAACTCCCAGGGCGAATAACTAGATTCTGACATCCAAAAGGTCCTTATACTTGACAACCAAATTTTTGAAGATATTGCAGGAATCGTTTTAAAGAAAAATCTTAAGTTACATTCAAATAAATGCATTAGAAACATTTTTGAAATTAATAATATTTGTAAAGTAAAAGTTTTTAAAGAAAAATTAATCGAATTAATCTTGGACGATCTTTTGATAACGAAAAATTTAGATATTACCCAAATAAATCAAACCTGTAACAAACGCGAAATGGTAATAGAAAATAATAACATTATCAAATTTAATAATTGTAGAATTAAAATTAATGAATTTAACTTTAATAATGAAGTACAAAATTATTCAAACAATGCTCTTGTAATTCAAACCTTACATGTAAATTATACAAAAGTGTTAAATAATCTAACTTTAGAATTTATACATATAAATAATATTATAAACAGAGAAAAAATTGAACTATTCGAATACAAACACAATATTATAAGTACATCTTTTTTTATAACAATTTTTATTATATTATCTATAATTGTACTTTTATCATTTGTAATATGTAAATTTAAGGGAATCACATTTTGCAATCGGGTTACAAAAAATTCCGAAAACAATTCAAAAAATAATAATAAAGAAAAACAAGACATTAACATCTCTGAAAGCAGTCCGTTTGCAGAGGCTGCAAACTTTTTTAAGGGGGGAGGTGTTATATAAAATTATCCGTTCACCTTTCCTCCCTAAACAAATTCCCACGCGCATTTATAATAACATGCGCATCCGGTATAATCTTCTATTTTTTTGATTCCCATAAATTAACATACACAAAACTCATTGCATAGTGACCACGTTATAAAGTGATCACATTGCAACGCGTTTTAATTATTAAAATTCAAATATGCTTAGTAAACTAATTTTTATACCTATTGTACATTTTATAAACTTTTAATAAATCAGAAAATAAAAGCGATTCAACATAATAAGAACCTTAATTTTTCTCTCTCTAAACTATATAATAAATTATTGAATTTTTGTTTATTTTTTATGATTTATTTTTATTATACTTTGCAATAAAAATATTATATTGTTATGCAAAACATTTTTTTAATTTATTTAGTTAAAATTTTTAAATGATTAGTTTTCTCGAGAATCTCGAGAATTCTCGAGAAACAATTTTTTCATTCTCGAATTTCTCGAGAATGAAAAAACGTCGAGAATTGCACAACTCTACTTTTAATTTCCACTACAATCCAAGAGATGGCATTGAATTATTATACAAAATTTGCAGAATTGAAAAATTCCTATCGCATGCTTAAAATTGAATTGCATTGAATTAAAATCTATCAGAAACAAAATTCAAGTAGGTACTTTAAATTTTTGAAAAACTGAAATGTTATTTAGCTGTCAACGATGTGCCCTTTTTTTGGATGTAGGGACTTTTTTTAATTTAAATCCAAAAGAGCTATAATTAATAATTCGAGAAATTGCAGATATAGTACTTACATATATACTAAAAACAAATTATCATTTTTGAGCAATTACATTGTAAAATAACATATTGAAGAGATAAGTAGTTTTAGTAAAGTTATAATTATAATTTTGGATATAAAAATATTTTTGATTTAAAAAAGGTAATCATAAAATTAACTGTATTGTTAAAAATTATAAAAAATTTAAAGTAAGAACGTTTTATTATAAATTTTGTTTGAGAAATAATTTTAATTAAAATATTAAATTTGAAACCACATATGTAGAAAATGAGTAAAATTTACCAGGATTGTTGGGAACATTTTAAAAAAAGTGAAAGTAATAAATATTTGGCAACATGTAATATATGTCTTAAATCATTTTCATGCAAAGGATCGGCGACTATTGGTCTGCGTAGACATCTTGAAAGTGTACATGAATATAAAAGAGATGAAAACAATGATGGACCAAGTAGCTCAAAAAATGCAAAAAGATACAGGTACGGAGGTAATCCAACAATTGAATCTTTCTTAAAACGACCAACTATGGGGGAATTAGTTTCAAAGTTGGCAGCTGTTGATGGGATATCTTTTCACAGAATTACTAAAAGCAAATTCATTAGAACATCTATGAGTGCCAAAGGATTTAATTTACCACAAAACTCCACCAAAGTTATGCAGTTAATGAAGAATTTTTATGAATATATAAAACAACAATTAATTCAAAAAATAAATAAACATAAAGATACTGGTAAAAATTCAGTATATCCATTGATGAATGGACCAGCATGAAAAACAAAAGATATATGGATATACACCTTTATTATAATAACAAAGATTCGGACAATTTGGGAATGGTTCCTGTGGTTGGTAGTTGCCCTGCAGAAAAAGCATTAGAATTAGTAAAAGAAAACTTAAAATCCTTTAATATCATATTTAATGATGATATAGTAGCTACAATGAGCTGCTGTTATGCAAAAATTTGGAAGATTATCTTCTCAATTTCACCAACTTTGTTACAATCATGGGTTGTATTTGGCGGTTGTAAAAGTTTTTTATATCAAGAGAAGGCATACTGATAATTTTGCTAGTAACGAGGAACTGGAATCTGATAGGGAGTCTGAAATAGAAAATTCAGAAAACGAAAATAATAACTCAGATGATTCCGATATAGAAGTTGTGGAAGACTTCCATATGTATTTGCAACCCCAAATTGAAAAAGCAATCAAATGCATTAGAAAAATAGCAAAAATTTTTAAAAACTCGCCAGTTAAAAATGCTATATTATAAAAATATGTAATGGAAGATGAAAAAAAAGAGCCAGCGGTAATTTTAGACTGTTGTACACGATGGAAAACCATGGAGGCTATGGTAGAAAGATTTGTAAGAATTAGCGGGCCAATCAAAAAAGCACTATTGCAGGAATTAAATTTGGGTATTTGTGGGATGACAACTATTTGAGCTTGCTAAAATAATATTGGCAACATTAAAACCACTCCGGATTACAATTGAAAACCTTAGCAGAGAGGATTCTACATTATTAACTGCGGAAGAAGCACTCAAGTTTTTATTTGCAACTTTGGAAAAATTAAACACTAATTTAAGTCGATACCTCCTTAATGCAGTAAGGGAGAAAATGTCTAAAAGGAGAGATAATACTTTGATATCTGTTATTAGATTCCTACAGAATCCTGATTGTAATTCACAGAGAGAAAAAGACAGTTTCTTTGACATGGAACCAAGAAAAGAGATATATAAATTGGCTAAATCTATATCAACAAGAATTTTTCAAACAAAAAACAGTGATAACGACAATACTGAAGAAACTGGTGAAACTGAAAGTATTGAAGAATGTCCAGATCGAGAAGAAGACGCCATTTTACAACAACAACTAAATTTTGCAATTATAGAAAGTTTAAAGGAATATGAAAGTCCAAATGCTGACAAATTTGAATCACTCATTCAAGAATTTAAAGTATTTGAAGCAAATGGGAAGAGAACCGCAAATTTGCAGAATCTTTTAGATGGACTTCTGACCATTAAACCAACTTCTACGCAAAATGAGCGTAATTTTTCAATTGCAACAGATTTTGTCACCAAAAAAAGGACGAGAATGGGCGTCAAATAAATAATTTAATTTATTATATTTTTATATATATTTATATAAAGCTTTCTGAATTTATCTTTACGTTATTATTTTTTTTTTTTGTTGTACAATAAAAATGTAAATTTATATAGTGCATTAGATTTTTATTTTAATAAGCTATTTTCTCAAGAAATCTCGAGAAAAAAAATATGTGTTTTCTTTTCTCGAGAAATTAAAAAGGGTGAGAAATGAGGAACACTAATAGTAGGCCTCAAAAACTCGTATCAGATCGTGGTACATGTTTTACATCCCAAGATTTTTGTAATTTCCTTTTTCAAAACAATGTCATACATATCAAAATAGCAACTCTATCGCCGCAAAGTAACGGTCAAGTAGAACGCGTTAATCGTTTATTAACCTCAATGTTGTCCAAGGAGGTCGATGATGACTCAACCCAAAATTGGCATGGATGTTTACCAAAGATTGAGTTCGCTCTAAACAACACAGTAAACCGATCAACTGGATTTTCTCCTAGTATGCTGTTATTTGGTATAAACCAAAGGGGTAAAGTTTTCGATAAAATTCTGGAATATTTGAAAGGGATCCCGAAGAGAAAATGAAACTCGCGATCTGGACTTTATTCGAGATAAAGCTTCACAAAACATATCTAGAAGTCAAAAGTATAACAAGGAATATTATGATAAGAGACATAAAACCCAACAATCTACAAAGTAGGTGACTTTGTCATGATAAAGAATGTAATAACGACTGCTGGTATCAATAAAAAATTATTACCAAAATATCGTGGTCCTTATAAAGTAACCAAAATCTTAGGAGTTGATAGATATTTAATAAATGGCATTCCGGGCATGCAAGTGTCACGAATTCCGTATTCTGGAGGATGTTCTCCTGCAAATATGAAGCCTTATGCATCGGGAATATGATTTATTACGTTTATTAGCCTTATCAACCGAATGATTCAAACATTATCATTAGTTACCATCTTGAATAATATTGTATTTAGTATTTGATTATATAGTGTTTAATATACCTATGATTTTTCACGTTAATTGTTTTATATAATCAGAAAATTTAGAAAAGAAATTAATTTATGTCTTGAAAAAAAAAATAACAAACAAATTTTGGAATATGTAAATATATTAGGGAATTTTTGTAATTTAAATGCGAAGAATTGTAGTTTTGATTTAAATATGTACAATATGTACATGTATTCTTTAAATATGGCACATACATACATTGAGTGTATACAAAAAAAAAAAAAAAAAAAAAAGAAGAAAATAATCGGGGTCGATTATATGTCAGGTTTGGTCGAGCTGTAGTCTAAATTCTATTTTGTTTGCTCAAAATATAAAAAAAAAAGAAGAAAATATTTATTATAAAGTTTAGTCCGGCCCTGCTGACTAAATTTGATTTCGAAATTAAATGTAAAAATATTCCGTTAACTTCAATTGTCATACGATTCATTTTTGTATTATATATTTTTTTAACAACAGATGTTTTTTTGTTAGTTTTAGTTTTAAGACCGACGCTCAGTGTGGAAAGGAATAAAATATAAGCGTTTTATTTAAGAAAAGAAATCTAAGTATTTTTTTTTATTTGAAATGAAGAATTTAAATATTTTTAATATTTTTGTACAAAAGAAAAATAAAAAAAAAAGCAAAATGAAAAATTTCACAAGCCTACACTACAAAAGGCAAAAAAAAAATTAAATTTACATGGATAAGAGATGGTAAAGTTCTTATAAGGGAAAGTGCAGAATATAAAATATAAATATATATTCAGATAAACCACAGAAAAATTTTATGAATCAATTCAATAACATCATAGATCCCTTAGCTTTACCATCGAATATTAGGTACCAATAATCATATCTGTAATATAAACAAAATTAAATTTGTACAATCATGTACCTTAAAAATTATGTATCTTAATATTCGCAGCATAAAACATAAAATTGATGAGATTAACTATTTATTGGATAACATTAAGTATACTATCCACATAATAACGTTCACTGATATTTGGATAATGTCTGCTGAAACTGATTTAGGTAATATAAAAAATTACAACAAAGTGTTCTGTTGCAGACATAGTAGACGAGAAGGTGGAGTTGCTATGTTTATACATCACTCTATAGACTTCACAATATTTGGAAATATCTCAAACAATTACAATAGTTTATTATCAATTAAATTACTTAACAACAAACAAATATTAGTTATATCTTTAATTTACAGAGCTCCACTAAATGGTAGGAAATCAATTGACAATTGTTTTACACTGATTGATGATTACTTAAACGAAATAAAAGCAAACACAATGACAATGAGGACAATGATGATGATTTAAATGCTGCTAAACAATTATCTAACTTTGATTTCACAAATTGTTCCCTGGATAAAATGGCACAATACTTAAAGGGTTTATGCTCTGTTGTGATTCGAATACAAGAATCAGTGATGAAAATTCAAAAATCCCAAAATTTCTTCAGCGCCCAATTAAATGAAATTATTAAACACAATAGCAAAATTGTCAAAGAAAATCAAACTTTACAAGAACAACTAAAAAAATCCGAAAACAATAAATTATTATTGATCTGGAACAAAAAACAAACAAAATTGAAGCAAAATTGGATGAGACACAACAACAAAAAAACAATAATAATATAATAATTGCTGGACTTTCACAAGAAGTATTAAATCCAAAAGAGATAGTTCTTAAAATAGCCAGGAAAATTGATGCGAATATTAAGTTGGAAAATATCCTGAACGTTACCGAAATAAAAAAAAAAGACAGCCTGGAAATAATGCTTTATATCTTGTAGAACTAAACTCTGAAGAAGCGAAAAATGAGGTAATGATGAAGAAACGGAAAAAACATATATTCACATCAGAAATTTTTGTGGGAAGTCAAAATAATAATGAAATTTTTCTTCTTATAACAGCAAATAAAAAAAAAAACCAACAACTAAAGCAGAAATTGAATTCAATACTGAATTGGAATAAATGGATTCAAGAATATTTAAATGCAAGATCAGATCTTATATTATAAATATCATTATTAGAATTAAAGCAAGTTAGAAATTGTGAAACATCCAAATACGTTTGGGATACATTGAAAAGTATATATCAAAATGAAGGTCCAGCCAAAAAAACTCTTCTTTTTAAAAAACCTATTTTACATTAAATAAAGGATACTGATGATGCATTTATAAGAATATATGAAAAATGACAAGATATAAATTTTAAAAATAATGCTGATTTGTTAAGAGTATTATGATACTTTACAGTTTACCACAAAATTTTTAATACATTCAATCAAAGCAAATCAACAAGTCCAAATGATCTGAAAATAAAATTTTAGAGGAATCTGAAGCTACAACCAGAAACCAAAGTTTAGAAGATTAATTTTATTCATATGATCACAACAAAAAGAATAATTTGGATCAGAAAGGTAAATTTAACGATCCACGAAGAGGTTACAATAATGAAAATGACTATAATTCGAAATGAAATTGTAGAGTATGTGATATGTTGCTCGCAACCTTAGAATTACTAGTACTAGAATGGCAATAGTTCTCTATTTTCTCTATTATAAAATTTTCAGACAAATTGCAAAAATTGGTACGTGTACCGTTTGTATGTATTTACTAGTTTCTCCGCGATTCATTTCATTTTAAAAGTGAAATATAAAAGAAACTTTTAAGTACCTACTTCAAAGTTGGAAGTTGATAAAAACATTCAACGCGATCGGACGTGTTTTTAATCGCGGAAGAATTAAAAAAAGAAAAAAAAATCATCATATTGTGTATTATTTTATTCAGTTGTTCCTATAACGTATAGGCATGGCTGAATGTCGGAAATGTCGCTCAAAAATTAGAGGAGAAACGGGTATTCGATGTGACGGAGTGTGCGGGAAAATATTTCACAGTGCGTCAAAATGCTCGGAGCTCGATCAGGCGGCAAATAATTTATTAGACTCAAATAAGAACATTAAATTTATTTGTGATGACTGCATTTTATATGTACATAATGTAGACATGGTTGTACAAAATATTGAATGTGAAGTGAAAAAAATAACGACTATTTGAATGAATATAAACAAGAATTTGCAAATGCACTAAAAAAAAAATGAATTAGAAACAATGCAAATACTAAAATTATTGAAGATAGATATATTGAGCGTTTAGAAAATATAAAAAGTTTGCAACAAAAAGAATTCGAAAAATTTTCTAAAACTAGTGAATTATTCAAAACGGAAAGTGAAAAACTGAATGTAGCTATTAATAATACATTAGTAAAAAGCAATGAACTAAGTGATCAAATTACAAACTTAAGTAAAAAAGAAAATAAACAAAATATAGGTCAAAATTCGTTGTTCTCTGATATTGTGAAACAAAATGCATGTGAAAGCAAAAATATTGTACGTGAAAAGAAAGAAAAAATACCTTTGGTTATTAAACCTAAAATTAAGCAAAAATTCAATATAACTAGAATGGAATTTAATAAGAAGGTAGATCCAAAAAATTTTAAAATTAAAAATATTGAAAATCGTAAAAATGGAGTTATTATAGTGGAAGCTGACAATAATCAGGAAAGAGAAAAAATAAAGTCTGCTATTGAAGATAATTTAGAAGAGAATTGTGAAGTTATAATTCCCTCGGAACTTAAACCAAGAATACAAATAGTGCATATGACATCTAATTATTCAGAGGATGAACTGTTAAGCAAACTTAAGTGTCAAAATCAACACTTAGAAGAGAATGAGATGAAATTAATAAAAACGTATGAGATAAATAAATATAAGGAGCAAAAATATTTCAAGGTAATTATTGAAATTGATAAGGAGTCTTTTGCGAGAGTTATAAAAAATTAAAAAGTTTCAATTGGTTGGGAACGTTGTAAAGTATTTGATGCCTTGAGAGTGCTTCGATGCTTTAAATGCAAAGGGTTCAATCATAAAGCTACTGAATGCAAAAATGAGAAAATATGCTCTAATTGCCTCCAAAAACATTAAAATAGTGAGTGTGAGAAGGAGAAAGTAGTTAAATGTATTAACTGCATCGTAGCCAAATCGAAGAACCAAATCGGTTATTAGCAACTACAGCTACATATTAACGAAAAAAAACAAAAAAGCTATGTCTAACTTGAATGAAATTGCAGAAGATCAGTTGGGAATTACCGAAACATCATCGAATTCAGGAAATGAAGCTTCAACATCGACAAATTCAAAAAATGTAACATCATCATCAAATTTTAGTAACAAAAAAGTAGTAAAAAAAGATGTCCCTTCAACAAATCCAATAATTAAAACCAACAGTATATTAAATAAATATCTATCAAAAATATGGAGTAAAAAGCAAAAATCGGTAATTAAAAATAACAATCATAATATTAATAATATTAAATAAAAAACGAATAATATTAACAAAACCAATATTGTTGAAGATTCTCCAAGTTGCAATTATACAAATTGGGTTAAAGGTGAAACACTGAAACCTCAAATCAAACAATCTGCAAACAAAATTGTTACATTTGATCCACCGATTGTAAGACTAACTCGTAAAGCATTATTAGAAGGTGACAGTATTTATGTGCTCTCACGACTAAGAGACTATAGAAATTACAATAATGTTAGACTTTTCTTATCATATTTTTACGACCAAAGTGATATATGTTATGATGGCATAACACAAACGAAACTTAAAGTCTTAATAAATCAAGATGGTTTACCAACAAATTATAAAAAACTTTGTAAAATATATTATGAATACCATGATAGAGCAGGAATTTTCAAAGAAGATGTAAACAAAGATTTAAATTCATACAGAATACATATTGATAATAAATATAGAGATTACCTTCAAAAAGTTAAGGAAAATTGGAATAATTATATGTACCCTATTTCTAAATGATGGAGACCTACAATAACCTAAAAAAAATTAAATCAATAAATATTCTGTATGTTAATATTAGAAGTATGAGAAATAAATTAGACGATCTAATCTTATCGATTAAAACGCACTCTCCAGAAATTGTTATTCTAAATGAAACATGGATTTACTCATCTGAAATTCCACTTATGCAAATTCCTGAATTTTCAGCCATTCATTCATGTAGAGATAATAATCGGAGAGGTGTTACCCCAATTTATATAAAAAAACGGAATTTCTTTTACAACTCTTTCTCTACCTAATTCAATTAATGATAAACTAAATACAATCGGAATACAAACACTCAATTGTCAACAAATACTCAATTGTAGCTTAATCAAAAAGAGAAATGAACTATACTCTTAACTTCGCAAAAACAAAGACAACTCTGAACTACAAGATAGGTACAGGAGAATCAAAAATTATGTTCAAAAATTAATAAAAAAAAGCAAAAGAAGATTACTTTAACAACCAAATGAGTGAAAGTACCAACCCTCAACAGATGTGGAAAGTCATCAATAGCTCAAAAGAAAATTCAACAATTCGCTTAAATAAGAATAATGGTAAAATATCTACATCTGAGCTAGAGGCAGCAAACATTCTTAACAATCATTTTGTTACCATTGGAAGCACATTAGATAAAAACTTCACCAACCAAACAGTTAATGAAATAAGTACGCAGCATTGCATAAATCAGAACTCAATATATTTGATTCCAACAGACAATAATGAATTAAAACATATCATCAACTCTTTTAAAACTAATTCATCTCCTGGGCCTGATGGTATTTCAATAAAACACATTAAATCAGTCGAGCAAATAATATCAAACAAACTAGTTAATATAATAAATGAAGTTTTATCTACTGGTGTTTTTCCTGATATGGTTAAAGAATGTAGTATCACTCCAATTTTTAAATCAGGGGATAAAATGGACTGTAATAATTATAGACCGATAACCTTAACAAACTGTCTATCAAAAATTATTGAAAAAGTTATTAAACGTCGTTTAATTACGTTTTTTACTAATTCAAAACTAATTGATGACCACCAATTTGGTTTTTTAAATGGAAGCAGTACTGAATCAGCAGCACTCGAAGTTGTGAACTTCATTAATACAGCATTGGATAAAAATAATTATGCAGTGGCTATTCTATTAGACTTAAAAAAAGCTTTCGATACGGTATCTCATGATATACTGCTAAATAGTCTTGATAAAATGGGTATTCGAGGAGTTGCAGCCAATCTATTCCATTCCTACTTAAAAATTCGTAAAATCAAAACTACCATAATTTTATAAAAAGGATTTAAATAAAGTTAGTGAGTGGCTAGACCAAAAGAGACTAACGATTAACGTAACTAAAACTGATCTCATCATTTTTAAGCAAAAAAATAAAGAAAACATTAACCTATCAATTTCTATTAATCAACAACAAATAAAAAGAGTTAAATCATCTAAATATTTAGGATTAGTTATTGATGAATACCTATCTTGGAAAATACACATTGAAAAATTAAAAAAAACAATAATGTCAATAGTAGGTGCCATTGGAAGATATCCTAAATTAAGCGAACAAGTAGCAAAATTAGTCTTTTACTCTCATCTTCAGTCTAAAATACGGTACTTAATTCCAGTTTGGAGCCAGGGTTGCAAATACATTACCAATTCAATAAGCATCCTTATCAACAGAGCTGTAAAAATTTTATAGAGATTCCCATATGATTATCCGACTACTCAATTGTATTATACTTGTAACTTGCCTTCTGTTGAACAAACAATATTTTTAGAAAACTGTAAGTTAATTTACAAATTATCAAATAACTTAATGAAAAGCAACCCAAAACTACAAACAAATGCTTCATTGCTTAATTACAACACAAGAAATGCAGAACATTACCGACTAGCAGCACCCAGAACCGAAAGAGATAAAAGAGACGTTATGTTTAATGGTATAAAAATTTGCAATAGCCTTCCTAACAAAATAAAATATGCTCCTAATTGAAGATTATTCAATAAAAGATTGAAAGCTGTATTGCCAAAAAATAATAACTAAAAAAAAAATAAAAATAATAAAAATAAATAATTAAACTAATAATATTTAATTTGTTTAATAAGATTGAATTATATTTTATTAGATACAAGCTAGTTATAAGTGAGATTTATACCAGTTTTTTTGTAACTGTCTATCTCTATACAATAAATAAAAAAAAAAAAAAAAACAGTTAAAAGTAAACGAAAACTAATGAAATTATGTTCAAAAAATTTGTGTGATGTTTAAAGTTTTTAAAAAAAATTTAATTAAATAAAGATTGTTGTTAAATTAAAGGTTATTAAGATGGGAAGAAAGTGCTGCATAAAGAAGTGCGGAAAAACACGGGGGACTTCGTTCCATGTGTAAGTTTTATTTAAAATTTTTATAAATATAAAATTTTCGTTTAGTTTTTTAAGTGACCATTAAGTTATTCAAAATACTTTACATATTTTTTTAGGTTTCCTTCTGATAAAATATTAAAGTTTAAATGGATTCACGCCATTCAAAACTTAAATAAGCAATCACAAGGATTCAAAGTAGAAAAATGGTTCGGTTGTGGGGACCATTTTGCAAAGAACTGCTATATTAAAAAATTTGGGTTAAGTCCAAAAATATGAATCCATCGAACACGTTAGTTAAGATTATTGTGTTTAATAAATTGAAATTCTTACATAATACAGTGAAAGTCGTATATAACAACGTCGGTTATAACGACATGTCGGATAAAACGACGAAGTTTCCATCATTTGCTTGGTTCAAGTATATTTTGTTGGAGAAAAATGTCGGATATAACGACCCGTATATAACGCCTAAGCCGGCTAAAACGTTGTATATTTTTCGAATTTTGTGTTTTATCAGTCGGTTATAACGATGAAACAAAAAAAAGTCTATGTATTTTTTTTAATAGCAAAATGACCAAGTAGCAGAATAGTCGTAGCAACAGATAAAAAACAAAAACACTATGTAACTGAATATGCTTAAAATTTGTTTAGCTTAAGTTCAATACATATGCCAATGTTAATGAGAGGTTATCATTCGAATAGCTGATAGGTATGTTTAAATACATACATATTTCATAACATTTTTTTTTCAATAAATTGCATAAAATCTTAAAATTTTTTGTAGCAATGGATGCATTAAAAAGAAAGAACTTTCTGTTGAAGAAAAAGCTGCAATTATACAAAGACTTGAAAATGGAGAAAAAAATTTTATAATAGCTGCCGAATTTGGAATTTCGCATTCCACCGTAAGTGGACTTTGGAAAAACCAGGAAAAAGTTCGTAAGAAATTTGAAACAAATTCTCTGAAAAGTAAAAAAATAAGGATATTAAACAAGCCTTGTTGAAATGGTTCAAAATGAAAAGAAGCCGCAATATACCAATAAATGAACCACTACTGCAAGCAAAAGCTAATGATTTTGGAAAAATTTTAAATAAAGAGAACTATAACTGCTCTGATAGCTGGATTAGGCGTTTCAGAGAACTTCATAATTTTGTTTTTAGCAAAATATGTGGAGAAGCCCTTAATGTTAATCGCAATGTTTGTAATGATTGGTTAACGAATGTGTGGCCAAAATTAAGAGAAGATTGTGATGATAATGAAATTTTCAATGCTGATGAAACAGCTGTTTTTTTTAAGTTAACACCAGATAAAACACCACGTTTTAAAGGAGAAAAGTGTACTGGTGGTAAGCTTTCGAAGGAATAACAGTTTTAGTGGCTTGCAATATGACCGGTTCTGTTAAAAGAAAATTGCTTATTATAGTAAAAGCCAAAAAGCCTCGTTGCTTCGTACATGGGATAGAGAACTAAAAGCACAAAATAAAAGATTTTACTACTTGTTGACAACTGCCCAAGTCATCCACAAATTGATAATTTAACGAAAATAAAATTAGTGTTTTTGCTACCAAACGTCACACCCGTTTTACAACCTTTGGGCCAGGGCATTATTAAGTCACTTAAAGTTGGATTTAGAAAAGCTCTTGTCTTAAAAATGATCGAAGATAAAGAAGATGCATGGAAAGTTTCACTGTTAGATGCAGTTTTTATGCTCATGAAATCATGGGACGAAGTGACTGAAAAATCAATTAAAAATTGCTTCAAACACGCTGGATTTGTCACAACTGAATCAACGAATGAAATTGAAGAATTCGAAGAAGAAGATTATATACCTCTTAATGAGTGGATAAGAATTATACAAGTGGAAAATTCTTTAAGTCCAGAAGAATGGCATTAGTATGCTTGTGTTAATGACGAAGTTGTTACATCTTGTCAGGAGACAGACCAAGATATTATAGCAAGTATTTCAAATGAAAAGGAAGAAGCAGAAGAAGCCTTAGATGAATCTGAAGATGAAGAAACTAGTGCACCGACAACTTTAGATGCATTTAAAGCTGATGGATTATTAAGAAATTATATGGCCATAAATGAAGTAGAACCATCAACAATGGGTGAAATATACTCAATTCAAAAAAAACCTTGAAAAAATTTTATTTAAAGGTCAACAAATATCAGTTAAAATGGATATCTATGAAGATGATGAATACTACAACCTTAGTAATATTAACGGAGATGATGAATTGCACTACGGGAATCACGATGATGATTATGAAACAGACATGCCATTTGCTGTTGATAAAGATTTCATGGAGTATTTAAACAATCAGGATTATACTTTAAATTCACCTTTGATAATGGACGAACTAAAGTGCTTCTATGAATTCTTGCAGAGTGGTTTAGAGAATAGGAGATTCAACTCTAAGATTTGGGAAAGAAGAAAATCAACAAGGATGTTAATGTACATGATTTAGTGAAACCACAGGAAATTCACAAATGGATTGGTGAAACACTCCTTAGGGGGAATCTTAATGTGGATCCTATCAGAAACATCTTAAAAGAGGCAAATCATATGCATCACCATACCCGCAGAATTATTGAAGCTTTTAGAAAAAGTTGGGTAAAAGTTGATTACTTATTTAAAAATTTAGAGGAACCTGATTATCAGATTTTAAAATATGGTGAATTGTTCCTTGAATTTTATGTTATCACTCTCTTATTAAATTCTAAGAATCAAAAAGAATTTGAAAGTATCCTTCAAGAGTTCTCTAAAGATACAATATCTAGTATCGAAGTTAAAGAAGCTAAAACTATAATCACATTGCTAAACTTGGGACAAGTTATCATATTAGATGGGTTTGTCCTCATTATGAAAGATAAAATAATATTGGACAGAAATTGCTTACTTCTAGTCAAGGATTTGTCTGTGGCAAGATTCAACACACTATTATGTCTGACTTATAGACATGATAATAAGTATGAGCCAGATGATTGGGTAAAACTTTACAATTTATATCGAACCGGAGATGAACTATTATCAGAGTTAGGGAATAGTGCTTACAATATAATAAAGTTAGTAGGACCAGTATGTAATCTTAAATTATCAGAAATCCCGACAGAAAAGAAGCCTTTGATGCCCAAATTCACCAGCTTTCGGAAACACGTGGAGCAATCTATAAACGAAGCAGAATGCATCTCTTACACTGCTAGACTATTTTGCTATATAATTTTAATGGAAAGGAACATAGAAATCATACTCATTTTCTACCTTTCATTTAGACATTGCGGACACCCGTTTATTGACTACATAGAAGGACTGAAGACGAGAAGAAAGTATGGTTCGTGGACAAAGATCTGGTAGAGAAAAGCAATCCATTTTATTCATATGTCATGGATAATACTTGGCCAACTCCGAAAGCAATCGAAGACATGGGAGATATATGACATACATTACCAATTAAGCCATGTTTTGAGGTACCATCCGTGACTGACCCTTCAACACTATTTTCAGATAAGAGTCATTCAATAAATTTAAATCAGATCAAAGAACATATTTTAAATAATCCAGGAACTGCGATCCCGACAAAGAGAGTGTTGACAACTTTATTATCAACAAAGGATGTGAAATGGCCAGAATTTTTAGAAAAAGTTGATAGCAACGGGATAGATAAGAATAATCTGGTTATAAGTCTAAGTGCAAAGGAGAGAGAGATGAAGATACATGGAAGATTCTTCTCTCTTATGTCTTGGGAAATTAGAAATTATTTCGTTGTCACAGAATATCTAATTAAAAAACATTTTGTGCCTTTCTTTAAAGGATTAACCATAGCTGATGATTTTAATACTCTGACTAAAAATTGTTAGATAGTATCATAAATCAAGGAAACGAAGACTATAAATATATTACGATTGCAAACCACCTAGATTATAGTAAATGGAACAATAATCAAAGACGTGAGGCCAATAATCCTGTATTCGAAGTCATGGGAAAATTCTTGTGTTATCTCAACCTATTTAAGTATATCCATCAGATTTTTGATGATAGCCAGGGGAGATGCTCTTCAAGTGATAGATGATAAGGTACTGAATTCTGGGAGTAATATCTTCTGTTGGAATGGTCAAAAAGGCAGAATGGAGGGATTAAGACAGAAAGGATGGTCCATAACCGGTATGTTATCCATTCAAAGAGAAACTAAGAGAAGGAATACAAGGGTCAAACTGCTTGCTCAAGGTGATAATCAGGTAATATGTACTATGTATAAGCTTCAAACATATGAAAATCTAGAAGAACTGATCTAAAATCTTAAAAATATTGTGAAAAACAGTGAAGCAATAATGAGTGCAATAAAAAGAGGCGCTGATAAGTTAGGATTAGAAATAAACCAAGATGAGACCATGCAAAGCATAAACTACTTCAATTATGGAAAGGTTCTAGTCATAAATGATAATATCTTCCCTGTTGAGTCAAAACGATGGTCCAAAATAACATGTCTAACTAATGATCAGCTGCCGAGTTTGCCATCTATACTATCTACTGTGTCTAGTAATGCATTAAGATTGCCCACCTCTATGATTTTTTATGACCTGATGGGAAATTTTGTCATTAGTTTGATGTACTATGATGAACTATAGAACTTTATCTAAAACAGATAAATCGATCAAGTAAATCTATAGGTTTTAGAATTGCAGCTTTGTATTTGGACCCTTTCCTGGGGGGATCGTCAGGGCTGTGCAAAACACGGTTCTTAATTAGGATGTTCCCTGATCCAATAACTGAAGGACTATCATTTTGGAAAGGAATTTTCCATGAAACAGAAGATGACTTCTTAAAAAGTATTTGCATCCAAAGTGGTTGGCCTCAACTTATTAATTTCTCATACTCTCACCTAGTTAAACTTTTTGAAGATCCACAGTCACTAAATATTCCCAGAGGTATCAGTGTTGTGACTATGCTGAAAATAAAATTAAAACAAACCAAAATTACCAACTACCTCGTTAATTTTTAATTTTATAATTTATAATTTTTGTTAATTTTTTTGTTTGTAAATACATACATATATGTATTTGTTTTTTTGAAATTTATTTAAACGAATTCAATGTCATTAATTTTTAATATTTATACTTTTTAAAAATTTTTTTTTAATAAATATAGAAGAAAGCACAGAAAAAATCATTTTATTTTTACAGTCTGATATAACGTCCGCCGGTTATAACGACCGCATTTGTTTGGTCCCTTCGCCGTTCTTATAAGCGACTTTCACTGTATAAACATCTTAAACTATGTGTGTAATGTGCGTATACTCTTAAATAACTAATTTCTTGTATAACTATACCTACATAATAATATTTAGTTATGTATGTACTTCATGGTACTTCTCTAATTCTAATAATATTTTGTGACTTCATGATTTTGCTATATTTAACTTTTTTACATTTGTATTTTTATTTTCTTAACATACATTTTTTATAGCTGTAATCTTGAAATATTGGTTGAAGAAAATGATCAAGAAATCAAGCAATCAAATCAAGATTTGGAAAATATTAATAATTTTAAAAATTTATGTAGAACTCCACAGACTAGCAAATATTGTGATACTAGCTGTTGGCCCGTCACAGAATGACGGAAGGTCAATTGAAAGAAGAACTTTTTCTAATTAAGAACTATTTCTAATTTCATTATGTACATTATGTTAAAAGTATGTTAAATAAAATTGCAACCGTTACATTTTGTATAACGCAGATTATGCTTCGATTTTAGTAATAGATACACAAAAAATAAATAAATGGCTCATATAATTTCTTGTTGTATCTTAAAAACTTGATGAGGAATAAGTTAGGTAGTCTACTTTTTTTATGTTTCGTATTTTATAAAATGTTAGGGTCGTTAGTTCAAATCCCTTCTTGGTATATTTTTTTTTTTAATTTCAATTAATATTTTTTTTTATTTAAATGCGCACTTGCTTAAATTAAATAAATTAATAAAAGTTTTAAATTTTTTTAAAGGTTTATTTTGCTTCAATAATGATCTATTTCTCCATCTATTAATGTTTTGTATATATATTTTTAAAAAATGTTGTTATACATTCTATATTGTTTCCTTTGTTTAGATTCAAATCAAAATACTTGTTTGAAGACTAACGTTCCATAATGTACCTACTCAAGATGCTGAATAATGTATCAATTTATTTGTACGTAAAATTGTATTAAATAAATGTTGATTTTTGAATTGAGTTTTGCATTATCAAATGCAAATTATAAATTTTATTATAAATTTTTTTAATATACCTAACCTTCTAAGTTTAAATAAAATTTATTTTGTTTGGGTTCTATGGTGCATCACAACCGTTGTCGTTACATAATTTTTTTCCATTAACTTTTTTTAAATAAATAAATAATTAAAAGGTTATAAAGGAAGAGATGAGAGATAGATGAGGGAGAGTTGACAGCGAGATGAGGGGAAACTTTGAAATTACTTTAATAAATTGCTTGGTTTCTTTGCTTAAGCAACCAATCAATGCATCAAAGCGTACATTGGGCTTTCGCCCTAATTTCAGATTTTCACTGAAAAATGTTAAAACTCACTACATAAATGTTCTTGTGAAGCATTGTCTTCTTAATTATTATTTACAAAATGACTTACTATTTATTTAAAATTTCCAGAAAATCTTCTGTGATTTTTAAAACTGAAATGAAATTATTCATAAACTAATTGTTAATTTTATTTCAAAAAAAATTTTTTTTTTTTTATTAAAAATAAACAAAATATTTTTTGGCCTGCTTATGATAATTTATGATATTTTATTTTCTAAAATAAAACACATCCAAAAAAACATTAATATTTAATTTTTTTATAATTGAGCACATCCAACAAAACGCATTTAATTGAATGCGTTTGTTACACCTCATTCTAGACAAATATATTAATAATAATAATTGAATTAGAATCCCCTAAATTAAATCATAATATAAATAAATCTCCAAAACAGACTTTTACGCGGGGTACGGCTAGATTAAAAACAACAGTAACCAAATTAAAAAAACAGTTATTTAAAAAGAATTTAAAAATTAAACATTTAACGAATTCAAAATTATACTATCGGAAAACAATAGTTTTGTTAGAAGGTCATATTTCTGATTTAAAAGAATGTTGTTTAGTTTCAGAAAACACGCATAATATTTTACAATCTTCAGTAGAGTCTTCTACTCTATTGAACGAAATAAGAATTGGTAAATGTGGCAATAAATATCCTCATAATCTCACAATCGTTTGAAGTGTACAGACCTGTTTTACGGCTCGTTTTATAGTATATATATTCAAAAAAAAAAAATTTTTAATAATAATTCAGAATAATAAAATAAATTAAAATAAAAAAACAAAAAAAAAATTTTTCTTTTGTTACAAAATTTAATATAAACAAAGTAATAAAAATTAGGCCGAAAACCTAATTTTAAGACCGTAGTGTAATAGATTGAAAAACATATTAAATTAGGCCGAGACGAAAACCTAATTTTTACATCGAACTTAATATTTATATTTTAAAGTGTTAATAAAAAACGATAGGCCGGGTTAAAAACTGAAACGCATTTAAAAAATTAGTTATTAAATAAAATTAAAAAAAAAATAATTATTGAATCACTTTGATTTCAAATAATTCTCCTAAGAAAATACACAAAGGTAATTTTCTGACCGAACGGTTTCGAATTGTTCGAGTAATACTTAAATTACACGAATTAAGCAACATTTCCAAAATTGAATATATTTTTATTATAGACGGACCATACTTCCCTTTATATATTTATTATATAAAAATTAAGTCATTTTTGAGACAGGACGGTAGAGAGAAAACGACATCTATAGCGTCACGTCATGATCATGGTTCCCACAGGGAGCAAAAACTCATTCGATCTGCTTCAGGATAGAGAAAAACCATCGAAGATAATAAATAAAATATACCAATAAGATACTAATAAGAAATAGAAGATACTAATAAGATGCCTAAACTTAATAAAGAAAGAATAGACTTGAACATTGCCTTCCCAGCACACTCGGATCTACCAAGGCTGACCTTCAAAAAAAATTTCTATTAATAAAACCTATCGACCAAAAATTATGTATGAGAAGCTTGGGCCATTTTGCTATAACTAAAGCAATTAAGGCAGTATCCGAAAATTTCCATGTAAATTACAATCGGGAAGGAAATATCATACTGAAAGTTCCAAGCAAAAGTATAGCCGAACGCTATATTAAAACCAACCCATTGCACGAAACACGGGTGAAGATTGAATATTTTAAGTCCTTAAATCAATCAAAAGGGGTTTTTTTCTCCTATAGCCCGGCAGAGAAAGTTATACAGATGCAGAAATTCTAGAAGAACTCAAAAGGGATAATCCAAATAGCCAAATTACTGAAACTTACGCTTTCCAGGCAAAAAACCAAATAGAAATGAAATAACTAGCAGATATAGTGGACTCATTAGTGACCTTTTAGTACATATGAGCCACCAAAAACTTTAAAAGTAGGATTCCTCATCATCAACGTCAAAAAATCTTACCCCAGCCCTATGCGCTGCAACAAGTGTCAAAGGTTGAATCACCGTGAGAAATTTTGTGATCCGAAAGCTAATGCAAAATGTAAAAAATGTTGCAGCGACATCGAACCGGAACACATTGGTGCACATCAAGCGGTTTGCTCAACTTTAAAGTGTATAAACTGCGAAAACGAAAGGATAGGCCATAACCACGCACCAAACGACATTAACTGCCCGTCATATATGAAGGAGAAAGAAGTCTTAAAATTAAAAATGAATAATCGCTGCTCCAAAGGAGAAGCTTACCGCATATATAGAACTAAAACCAGTCAACCACAAACTCTACTACAACCGAAATTAAATTCGACCTTTGATTAACCAGAATCCGCAACCAACTTCGCCAACGTGGTACAAGTCAACACAGCAAAAACTGCAAAAACTGCAAAACCAAAAAATACCAAACCAATCTTCAAAGAACCCATCCTCGAACAACAATCAATAGAACTTATTAAGAACCCATCCTCAAAAAAAATTCAATAGAAGCAATCGAAATCGATATACCAAGTACAACAACAGACGCTGAAAAAATATCAGTCAGCGATGACGCAAAAACGGTAAATATATTACCAAACAAACGTAAAGGCAAAAAAAGTGTAACCAAATAGTCCAAATCCAAATGTAAACAGAAAGGAAAAAGTAACAATATCCTACATAAAACTATTGAGTAAAATACTAAATAAAAATCTCAGACTAAAACAAATAATAAGAAATAATCAATACATACAAAATTAAAATTAAATAATAATGACACTAAACAGAAACATTAATAATTACCGCTCACAACATGAAAATGTAAACCACAATACCAGTATTTTAAAATGGAACATGCAAGGATACAGAGAAAACAAAGCGTTATTGGAAATGTTATCAAACAGGTACAACCCCCTTATTGTAGCTATCTTAGAAACAAATATTGGTAAAAACACATTTATACTAGAAAATGCACATTATAACCTTATCCTTCCCCCTTCACCTCGAAAGGTAGGTGGTGTAGGATTTATCATTAGCAAACAAATCTCTTTTCAAGAGCTGCAAATCAATACAAACCTTCAAGTCTGTGCAATCAAAACTCAAGTATCCGGTCTCAAAGACAATGTTACTATTTTAAACTGTTTCTTTGATCACCAAATTAATATCACAAGTCAACAATTAGATAACTTCATAAGCCAAATACAAGAACCCTGGATTCTCTTAGGAGATTTGAATGCCAGGGGCCAAATGTGGGGGGATAGAAATACAACAGTCAGGGGCAAAATAATAGAAGATTGGGTCACTAGTAAACCGGAGGCCATCATCCTAAACGACTACTCATTCATCTATATCAGTCCGATGGGTAGTACGACTTGCCCCGATCTATACATTGCACATGAATCGGTAGCATATATTTTGTACTGGAAAGTATTAGACAATGCAAAAGGTTATGACCATAATCCAATTATGATAAATACATCGCAAGATATCAGTAGTGAAGAATTGCATCGCAAAGCTTTTAAATACATAGAGAACAAAGCGATTTGGGAACTTTTTAGAACTACAGTTAGAGAAACTCTTAACAAAACTCCAGAGTCAAAAAAAATCAAAATGTCAGAATATAATAACAAAAGCAATTGTAGTCAGTGCAAGAAAAAAATTAATTTGAGGACTAATAAGCTAATATTATGTGATGGACCATATAAAAAGCGAAAGAAGTTGAAAACACATATTTCGAAGATCCAGAGAAATATTGGTTTTGTAGTGCATGCAAACCAGCAAAACGAAGTCGCACATCAATTAACGATGGAGCAACAACTTCAAAAGATCATTTGAATAAAACAACGAATAACATAAATGATACTGAAACTATCAATCAGAAGTTAGAAACGATTATTAAAAACCAAAACGTACAAGCTACAGAATTTCAAACATTCAAAAGTGAGGTTAGGGAAATAAAGGAATTTACAGACACCTTAATGTTAAATATACAAGTTTATCAACACATTTTTGGTTAATAATTTGCTCATGTCTGTTAAATAACATGTGCATTTAAATATTGTTTTTGTTTTGTTATATATTTATGATAATCTTTTCTTATGTTTTTTCTTCTTTAAAAAACTATCAAGCAGATATGACGTGTTTTTTTTTATACTATTAACAGGTTATGAGCCCAGTCAAAATTTTTAAAATAAATTTTTTAAGTTTTTTTTACGGATAAAATAAGCAAGAAGGAACTTTTTTGGAAAAAGCAGGAGCTGTTTTGTAAAAAAAAAAAAAAAAAAAAGCAAAAAAAATATTGATTAATTTGCAGTATAAAGGAAAAATCGGTGGTCAAAATGGACAAAGATTTGAGGTTGGAAAAATTGAAAAATGCGGATGATTGGCCCACGTGGAAGTTTGAAACAAGAATAATTTTGAACGCTGAGGACTATTGGGATATAGTTAATGGCACGACTTGTCGGCCAGTAGAAGCAGAGCAACAAGTAGAATGGACACGAAAAATTCAAATATAAAAAATTAAAGTAATTTAAACTGAATAATATAATATATAATTTACAGCTGTTCTATTTTGTTTGTCTTTTTTGTTTTTTGTTATTGTTAATTGATTAACTTTGTTTTTGAAAATAAATATTATGAATTCATATAATTAGTTATTAGTTTTTAAGTAAATTGCACTGATATTTTGTAAGTAAATTTTTATTTTCTTTTTGAAAATAAATATTATGAATTCATATAATTAGTTATTAGTTTTTAAGTAAATTGCACTGATATTTTGTAAGTAAATTTTTATATACATACGAGCAAATGAGCTCTTTCGGGATGAAATAATGAATAATTAAAAATAAATAAAAAAAATAAAATATAAACAAAGAGGCAGCAACCATAACCAAGGCCATCAAGTTATCTGCAAATAAAGCTATTCCTAGGTCAGCAACAAATATGTTGACCTAGGAACATATATGCACACGCAAAATGCTATAAAAAATCCCTAATTAAAATAATGTTGATTAACATAAGACCCACATTCACAAAAGGAAGCAGGGTTCATAGCTATTGGGAACATTTACTGTAACCCAATACCTTTTCAAATAAATAAATAAATAAATATCCTCAAGACTTGCGTTCATTTGCAATTACATTGCATTTTTATTCACATAAAGCCTATAATTATTTAAGAAAGGTTTATAAAAATAAGCTACCATCTCCAAGGACACTTAGACATTGGTATGCTTCAATTAATGGTGAACCAAGTTTTTCAAAAGAAGAGCCATCAAGATGAAAAGCCAATCGAATAAAATATAATTATAGATGAAATGGCAATTAAAAAACATGTGTAATAAGACAAAATAAAAAAAAAGTTTTTGGGAAGAGTAGATTGCAATTTTAAACGTCAGGGAGATGATCCCTTTTCAATAGCAAATGAAGTGTTTGTGTTAATGCTTAATGCTATAAATGATAGATGGAAAACTCCTATCGGATATTTTGCAATCAATGGATTAAATGGCTCAGAGAAAGCTAACATAATTAGAGAAGCTCTTATATTTTTAAGTAGCGCTAATATTGAAGTTATTAATTTAACTTTTGATGGACCACCAACGAATATATCTATGGCTACCGATTTAGAAGCATCTTTAGATCTCAGGAACATGAAACCGTTTTTTTACATCCACTGACCTTCCGGAAAGTGTTTGTATTACTTGATATTGCACACATGATAAAATTAATTAGAAATACATTGGCAACTAGAGGAGTTATTTTTGATGGTAACGGTGGCAAAATTGAATGGAAATATATTGAAAACCTTTATGAATTAAAAACAATGCAATGAAGGAATATTGTTAGCCAATAAATACAAAAAACAACACATTGAGTGGCAAGGACAAAGAATGAAAGTAAAATTAGCTACACAAACGATCAGTAAAAGTGTTGCTGATTCTCTACAATATTTATTAGAAATAAATCATGAATTATTTGTTGACTGTGGGCCAACAATACAATTCATTAGAATAACAAATGATTTATTTGATATATTTAATTCAAAAAGTAAATTTGGCAAAAGATATAAACAGCCAATTGAAGAAAAAAATAAAAAAGAATTTTATGAATATTTTAAAAATGCCGAAAAATATATTTTAAATTTTAAAACTAGTTATCACAATGAAAGTTCTAAAATTATAGATATGCGTGCATAAACTGGATTTTTGGGTTTTGTCCTGGCTATTCACACATTTGAACAAATGTTTGAATACTATTTTGAAAATAGTGAAGATTTGAAATATATGTTGACGCATAAATTTAGCCAGGATCATTTAGAAACTTTTTTTCGGCAACTAGAAGTAGAGGATCATGGAATAACAATCCCACTGTATCCCAGTTTGTGTCTTCTTTTTAAAGACTATTGATTCACAATGAAATAAGATCTTCAGCAGAAGCAAATTGTGAAGAGCAAATGGTTATAAGTATACCAACAGTTCCTTTTCAACGAATGCTAGATAAGATTAACTCAAGTTCGTTTTGTTTAAGCTTTGAAGCTAATGAAGAGAATCAAGACGACGAAATAAATGAAATATGCGATGATATACCTTTATATGTAATTAGTCCTGTAATTGATGACGCTGTAATATATATTGCAGGATGCATTCAACGACAAATATTTAAAGAAATTACATGCCATTTTTATGTAGAAGCTATTAAAGAAGGAGGTATAGAACAATCACGGTTGATTGATTTAAAGAATTGGGGTGGATTAATAAAACCTCATAAGGATATTGTTCAAGTAACCGACTCCTACTAATTTCTGAAGTTCTAACTTCTACCAAAATTTCAAGACCCCAGCTGAAACCGTTTAGAAGATATGTGGGGTCAAAAATTTTGCAAAAATTGAGTTTTGTATAATGGTAAATTTTAGTACCGTATGGCAACCCTGTACATTTAAGTAATGTATTTTTGTAAAGCCTAAGAAAGCAGCTCTCTTCTGCTTTTTCTAGATTGAAAATATAGCTAACAGAGCTCTTATTATACCAATTAAAATATAGGGCTTTTTTGGAATTTTCAGGGGCTGTAGCTTCGTCACCCTTCAAAATTAAGAAAAACCTTTGACTCATGTTGAAATATATTTAAAGAGCTTTTAATTTTGTAAATCACAAAAAAAAATTTGAACAGGTATTCAAGTTACAGGTGTTTAAAAATAGCAAAATTTCAATTTTCGGGCCCTTATAGCTGCAAAACAGGGGACGTGACAAAAAAAATTTGTTAACCGACTTCTACTTATTTCTAGGGATCTAACTACTTCCAAAACTTCAAGACTCTAGCTTGGCCCGTATAGAAGATATGTGTAACCTAAATTTTTGCAAAAATTGAGTTTTGCATAATGGTAAATTTTAGTACCGTATGGCAACCCTAAAAATTTTTTTGTCTTTTAAAAAATTACAAAGTTTATAAAACCAGCTATCTTTTGCCGTTTTCAGATTGAAAATACACCTAATAGACCTCTTGTTATAACATATTGAATATAGGGCTTTTCTCAACTTTGGGGGCTGCAGCTCCGTAACGGGTAGGGCTACAGAAAAAAATTCTTCTACGAAATAATTTTTCTTGTAATACCTACTCGTGGTTAAAATTTCTTTACTCTATTTCAAACGATGTAAAAGTTTTTGTAAACATACGGACAGACAGACAGACGGGCGGACGGACGGACAGAGTGAAACTATATAGGCACATTTTTACAAAATTTTTTGAAAATAAGCTAAAAATAGCGCAAATTTATACTAAATTTATGTTATTACCGTTGTTAAAATCTGAAGACATCGTAGAAGGATTTGCAATATGAAAAACCGAATTAGAAATTTACGACACAGAATCAGTATTAGCACCAATTATTAGTAATTTTGAAAATCAATGGATTGGAAAAGTAAGAATAAAAAAATATGCTCATAAATTTTTAATTATATATGATGAAAATATTTGTATATTTCAATATACGTTACATGAGGATTTGTTTTTAATTTTTACTTATAATGTTTTTTATTTATTTTATTTAAGGAAACTCCAGAACGATTTTTCGTATACAAACAAATATTTCGTACTACAAGTAAATTAGAACACTATAATTCCGAATTGAGCAAAAAATTAATACGGAAAGGATCATTTTATAAATTTGTGGAGTGTTTATTGGAAGAGCAGTATAATAAGGGTTGGGAAACCCGGGATCCCGTGCCAGTTTTTAGCAATCCCAATCCCGGGATCTAGCATTTGATCCCGGGATTTGACTTTTTAAGCCTAAAACGAAAAATAGCTTACAGTTTCCTGAAAAATTCTTTAAAAAAATCGTTTGGTTGAATATTTTCAAATTTAATTTTTTTCGGTTGAGATTTGAATTTTGTCACATTGAAAATACTTACTTGGAATTTTTTTTTGCATTTAAATTCTTCAAATTTATGAATTTTAAAATTCTTGGAATTTTTTTTGCAATATTCCAATTTGCAATTACATTCTTAAAATTTGTTTGCCTGTCAATCGCATTTAATCTAATTGCTTTTAACGTTATTATTGTTTTTGATTATTTTAAAGTGATCTATAATTATAATTTAGTTGTTTTCAGCCACTCACTACGTATTATGACATTCGCCAAACATTCGCTAAGTTTTGAATACAAGTACCTACATATATTTTTTATACGGTTTTTGTATTACAAAACCTATAATAATAATAAATACACAATACACATCATTATTATGTTTCATAGTATTGACCCATAAGACGTAACCTATACGTGTAATTACTAAATAATGCTATCTACAATAAAAACACATAATAAAATGGGCGATGAAACTTTGGATGTGCTGTGCTTTCTCAAAACATATTTAAAAAATAATAAAAAATAATTATGTAATTTAATAATTAAGAATGTAACTTTTACAATGAACTTTTTTAATTTAATAATTAAGAATATTATAAAAACAATGAATTTAACGTATAATATTATAAAAACTATTAATTTCTGTATAATTTAATAAACTGTTTTTTATAAACCTATTTTTGAATGTGTCATTTTATTAATTTTGTTAAAATAATATGTTAATATCTTTCAAGAACAGGTATTTAAAAATCCCGGGACTAAACCCGGGATCCCGGGACTAGGTAAATGCAATCCCGAAATCCCGGGATTGAAAATATAGCACGGGATTGCCAACCCTAAGTATAATGTAACAGTTGATTTTATATCATCAGTAAAAGGCAAAACTGTTGATATGTACGCAAGAAAAAGAAAACGTTTCGAAAAATATACAATTACTATATCAAACAAAAAATATCTATAAAAGAATGTTTGAATCAATTAAATTATAATCTGTTTACTTCCTCTAAAAATCCAATTACTAATATTTTTGATCAACAATTTTGTGATGAAAATAATGAATTTGATAGTATAGAAGAAAATTATGATTCTACCGACAATAAGGGAACTAATAAGAAAACTATTAACCAATTAGAAAAAATGATTAATTGCTGTTTATGCTTTATAAAACCCCGCAATATATTATTAAAACCATGTAACAATTTCAAAATATGTAAAGATTATTTTCAAATACTATCTACAATAGCAGATGGGTCTGAAATTCTATGCCCATTTTGTAGACTTTGAAAGCTTTTAAATTTTTTTTTATCATAAGTGTTTTGTATCAGAAATTACTTTGTTATTTTTTTTTTATAAATACGTAATTTAAAATATGAATCTATTTTTGTTTAATAAAATGAAATCAATTTAGTTGATAAAATTATAGTAAAATTAATTTCTTTTAATTATTTAAACTCGCCCAATTTTCGTCAAAATCCCTATATTTCTGAGAAAGGGAATATATTATCCCCAAAATTCTGGACCGTTTGGTTAAACTCCTGGAAAAGATTGCATATCTTCATGCATCAATATAACAACTTTTTTCGTCATAATACTCTTTAACCTTCAGTCTGTGCATTGGGGTCAAAAAGACCCCAATGCAGAAAAAAAGGCGAAAAAATTAATTTTCTGTCAGGTTATTACCATAGGCAGCTAAGAAAGCCTTCATTGGTATTTAACACATACTTTATAACAAAAATTTCAGAAAAAGTGTTATGTATAACTTAGTTATGACAATAATTCTACAGCCAAGCACATTTTGGTGCATTGGGGTCAATTTGACCCCAAATTTTTTCATACGTATTAGTACAAATCATCTATGTACATAAGATAAAATCGTTATTTTGAATTTTAAAAATCACAGTTTCGGGGATTTCCCATTTTGAAGGGAATTTTTAAAAATTAGTATAAATAAAGAGATATTCATAAATTGAAATTAGTATTTTTTCAAGTGTTCTCTAAGAAGGTTAGCTGTAGTAAAAAAAAACTGTACGAAAAAACTATTATACCCTAATGTAATGGCTCAAAAAAAACTAAATAGCCAGGATATTGGATTTCTACTTGAAAACAATAGCAGCAGCTCAGATGAAGAAGAATTTTCCATTTATAACATTGATGGGGACTTTTCTGATTATGATGATATTGACCAGCATGATATGGATAATTATGACTATGAAATGGAAAATGTGGAAGATACCGAACTTGATGAGGGGGAAGAAGAAATAGGTATAGAATCTGATAAACAGCCGGAAATGAATGAAGAAGGAATTTGGTATTGCGCCCAGAACAAAAATTACGAAAGAAAATGGAGCGCAAATCCACCAAAAGTAACTCGAGTACCCGATTTTCAAATTCTAAGAGAAAAACAAGGAATTACTGTTCAAGCATCTCAGAATATAAACACTCCCCTAAGTGCTTTCAAAAGACTCATTCCAGAAACATTGATAAATGTTATAGTTTTGGAAACGAATAGAAAAGCTCGAAATTTTTACGCTACGGCTAGTAGCAGTTCACGTGTTTGGTATGACACAAACTCAGTTGAAATTTATGCTTTGGTAAGCATACTCATATATGCTGGCGCTCATAAAAACTGGGACGAAAGATTAGATGAATTATTCAATACAGATAACCGTCCTTTTTATCGAGCTGTGATGTCATTGCAAAGAATGCAGCAACTTTTACGATTTTTACGATTTGACAACCATCAAACTAGAGTTGAACGTTTGAAGGAAGATAAGTTAGCTGCATTTGGTGATATCTGGAAAATGTTTTTGTCAAATATTAAAGAATCTTATAAGCCATCTTCTCATATAACTGTAGATGAACAATTAGTATTAACACGTGGTCGATGTTCATTTAGGCAATATATACCGTCCAAACCAGGAAAGTACGGGATTAAAATCTTTTGGATGTGCGACGCTCAAAACTCGTATCCTTTGACGGCAGAAATTTATGTTGGAAAACAACCAGGCGCCCCACGCTCTGTTGATTACTCGTTGAATTTGGTTCATAAGCTATCTGCTCCATATATTAATAAAGGACGAACTATAACAATGGATAACTTTTTCACAAGTTGTAAATTAGCAGAGCAGATGTTGCAAAAAAACACAACAATAATAGGAACAATTCGATCAAACAAGCCTGATTTACCAAAAGAATTTACTAGCATGCAAGAAATCAAGAAGAGAGAAGTAAATTCTTCAAAATTTTGCTACGACAATTATCTCACTTTAGTGAGTTATGTTCCGAAGCCACAGAAAAATGTACTACTGCTATCAACCTTACACAATGATGATGCTGTTGACCCCTATTCGAAAAAGCCTAGCATTATATTGGACTATAATAAAACCAAGGGAGGTGTTGATACACTCGACAAATTAGTTCGTAGTTATACCTGCAAAAGAAAAACTGCACGATGGCCAATGGTTTTATTTTTCAACATGATTGATATAGCAGGTATAGCGGCTTATATTCTGTATTATCATGCCAATCCACAACTAAATATAAAACAGAAAAGTTTCAGACGTAAAGCATTCTTGAAACAATTGGCAATGGAATTAGCTAAAGAACAGATATTGCAAAGATTGTCGAATCCAAGAGCCATGAAAAAAAATGTGAAGACTGCTATCCAACAAATAGGATATAAAATTATAAGAAATGACGAAAACACAGCACCAAATAAGTGTGTCAGCAAGCGATTAAGATGTCATATTTGTCCTCGATCTGCTGATAAAAAAACAGCAACACGGTGCCATGTTTGTAATAAATCATGTTGCTCGAATCATTTCAAAACCATATGTATAAACTGTTTGGACGATATGGATTCATCCGAGAAAGAAAATGAAGATGTTTTTTTTGATGATGCTTCAGATTAATTTAATTTTAAAGTACTGTGAATAACTTTTGAGTTCCAAATTTTTTTAATGTGTTATATAATTTTGAATAAAGATATAATTTATAAACTAAAAACAAATATTATTTAAAAAAAAATACATAAAAAAGGAATAAATTATGAAAAAATATATTTGGGGTCAGTTTGACCCCAATGAACAGACTACGGAAAATTTTCAATGCACAGACTGAAGGTTAAGGGACTTATGGCACTTAATAAAATATAAAGGGAGCTGTGACATGTCACCTGTTCTTACAACCATAAGCTTGATAGCAATGGATTGTACTAAATGCAAGCTCAAAATTAGAGGTGAAACAGGTGTAAGGTGTGCTGGGGTATGTAACAAGATATACCACAGTCAAATTAAATGCTCGGGACTAGATCAATCTTCAATTGGAGTACTAAATGTAAATCCCAATATCAAATTTATATGTGATGAGTGTGTTTTATACATCCAAAATTTTGATATGGTGGTTCAAAACATAAATTGCTCAGTCAAAAAAAATAGTGATTATTTAAAAGAATACAAGGCGGAATTTGAATGTGCTTTGAAGAAAAATTAACAAGAGATTATTCAATTACTAAAAGCCATCGAAGGAAGATATTTAGAGAGATTAGAGCAAATAAAAAAAGAACAAAAAAGCGAAATTGAGAAAATGTGTCAACTCACGAAATCTTTCAAATCGGAGAGTGCAAATATGAATGCCAGTCTTAAAAATACTATATCTAAGAACAATGAACTGTGTAGTGAATTAAAAATTTTAAACAATGAAAATAAAAAAAAATAAAAAAATTTAGGTCAAAATATTTCATTTGCTGATATGTATTTTAAAAAGTGCTAGTGTAAGCAAAAAAAATTTGCCACCAAAAAAAACAGGTGTACAACTGGTTATTAAACCGAAACAAAAACAAAAATGCTAACTAAGTAAAATGGATTTAAGTAAACAAGTGGATCCAATAAATCTAAAGATAAAAAATGTGGTAATTAGGAAAAATGGAATGGTGCTTATTGAAACTGAAACAAAAGAAGAATGGGATAAAATAATAAATAAACTTGAAAATAAGATGGAAGATTATGAAATTAAGGTGCTAGTTCATAATCATAAAATTCATCATCATAAAATCATAAAATTCTGTTAAACAGACTCTATGAAATCGGTATAAGAGGAACAGCTCTGGATCTTCTTAGATCTTATTTACAAAATAGGAAAATAGCTACAAGAGTTAATGATGTATTGAGTAAACAGTGTACTATAAATATAGGTGTTCCGCAAGGATCAGTACCCGGGCCTACTTTGTATCTGCTTTATATCCATAACATCCAATGTGCTGACACATTGCTCATTTACAGTGCAGAAACCATTGATGAATTAGAAAGAATAATAAATGAGGATTTGTACAAATATATTAATTGGCTTAAAGGCAACAAATTAAGTATAAATGCTGATAAAACTAAATTTATCACATATAAAATGAGGAATAAAGCTGATATAAATCTAAAAATATTGATAAACAATGTCCAAATTGCAAGAGTTTATACATACAAATACTTTGGTGCAATGTTCTCTCTAAGCTGCGCTAAAAATCATTCGCGCACTGTTTTTCCAAATCCGCGCACTTGTTTTTTTTTTTTTAATTTTTAGAAATATTGTTACAAAATTATTTATATTCCTATACAAAGTATATACAACATATTTATAAAAAAAAATTAGAAAAACATATTCAAAATTTTGAAAATAAAACCCCATGAAAAAAAAGTTAGTTACTTTCATCAAACTACCGGCTTTCTTTCATATTTACCATAGCAACGGTCGTTTTTTAGTTTTGCATTCTTAAATTTCATGGCAATTTATTTTATGCTTTTGTTAGTTATAATATTTTCATTAGTATCTCTGTAACTGTGCAACTAAGTAAATTCGTGTTTGTTCAACTTAAAAAAAACTAATTTGTTTTATAACTGGAGATTGCGGTAAAATTTAAAGTATTTGCAATAATGAAAATAAGTTAATAAATTTCAAATTTCTAGGACAAAAAAAATAAATCCTGAACAAAAATTCAAACAATCTGCTAAATAAAATTATCATATTAATTTTATAATTATAAATTATTTTATATTCAAAAAGAATTATTTCTAAGTTATATTTAATTTATAATAATACTATATTTATTATAAATTATATTAATTAATACAAAACTATCAAACATATTGTCGTTATTTATTCTTTCACTTTGCTCTTGCATGGGTATTTGGAATTAACACCCTTTATCTACCTATACTAGGGTTAGTATTTAGACCTATAGTATAGAAGGTACGACACATATAATTCCAAATGTAAGTATAAATCACATTTTAACATTTCTTTAATTTTTTTTCATAATTCTTATAATAGCTTATTCTTACATATTAATTTATTCTAGTTTATCAAACTTCTTACTAGAAAGAAACCTTTTAATATGTCAAGCTTAAACAAAAAAAGGAAAACATCGTCAATTTTCAAAAAAGAGTGGCTAGATGAGCTGGTTGAAACACAAATGCCAACTTCATCTAATAAAACCATAAAAGTTAAAATTGGAGAAATTTTCATTTACTGTATTGAAAAAAATGAAGTTACGTGTAAATTTTGTTCAGAAGTAAGTGCTCCAGGAGAATTTTCTAGTGGAAAAAAATGGAGTGACTGGAAATTAGATTATTTAAAAAGACATTTAAAACAAAAGGTTCATACTGATTCTGTATTTACCATAAGGAATCGAATGGGAGGTGGAATTTTACGTCTTTTAAACGAAACGCCAGAAACTTCTAAGAACAGAGCCGATTTGGCTGAACGCAAGCGATCTGATCGGAATATGGTAAAAATTCTTATTGATAATGTGATACTTGGAATCCAAATAAATACATCTATGCTTTCGATGCAAGCAATACATGAACATATGGCTAAATATGTATCAATTCCTCATTCATGGCGTAGTAAAAATTATGCATATGAATTTGTCGAATGTATAAATTTCATAATAAAACAAAAATTCATTAATGAATTACGTAAATCGAGTTTCCATACACTGACAATAGATGATAGTACAGATATTTCTGTACAGAAAATATTAATAGTATACATGAAATATCGACCAGAATGTGAATTTGTATACAGAACTGAATTTTGTGGTATTTTAAAAATGACCGGTTGCGACAGCATTTCTATTGTAGAAGCAATTAAAGCATTTTATGCTGACAATAATCTAAATTTACAAAAAATGGTACTCTTTACTTCTGATGGAGCTTCAATTATGTTAGGACAAAATAATGGTGTAGCAGCACGACTTCGACATGAAATTAAGCATTTATCTGAACAACATTGCGTAGCCCACAAAGAAGATATTGCCATAGATGATGATTGGAGACAGGTCTCGATCATGCAGGATATCGAAACACTTTTGAGGACAGTTTACACTATGTTTCACCGATCGTCTATAAGGAAAGAACAATTTCAAGAAATGGCTAATTTAACAGAATGTGATGCACTAGCGTTTCGACCACTCAATGAAGTAAGATGGCTTTCTAGACACTTTGCCGTGAAAGCTTTAATTCGAAATTATGATACCCTAATTGACTACTGCACCGAAAAGGTCCAAAATTTTAATGATCCTATTTGCAAATATTGTTTGAAAATGCTTAAAAATCCACAATACCATGTTGCAATAGTAATTTTAAATGAAGTTTTATGCGACCTTGCTGCACTAACCAAATTATTTCAAAGAAGTGGTTTAACATCATTGGAGCTCTTCAGTTTGCAAAAGGAACTATAAATAAACTGAAAAGTCAGTATTTGAGTGATGTAGTATATTGGAGTGATGATGTCAAGAAACTTTTAGCTCTATCAAACAATGACGTTGATACATCTGCAATTATTCGATTAATTGAACTTTTATGTAAACACTTGGAGAGTAGGTTCCCTGAAGAAGATTTTATAGAGTGGTATGCATTCGATCCTGGTGCAATAGCAAACACTACTAACTTTGAATTTGGGAAAGAAAGTGTTCTAAAGTTAGTACGAAAATATTCTATGTTTATTCCCAATTTTAATAACACTGCAGCAGAGACGATATGTCAGCAATATACCACATTAAAATTTATTGTGGCCGAAAAATACAAAGCTGGTTCAATTCAAACATTCACGGACTTGGTGAATTTCGTTTTAAAAGATGACCAATTCAATGAACTGAAATTTTTACTAGACATTAGCTCAACATTTCTAGCATCCAGTTGCCATTGTGAACGTGGATTCAGTTTAATGAATTCTATAAAAACTAAATCTAGAAATAGAATTGAAATTAATCATTTGGAATGCTTGATGCGAATAAAATCACATTTATTGTCTCAAAAAAATATAGATTTTGATGAAGTTTATCAATATTGGGCCAATGAAAAAGATAGACGTGAAAAAATGCCGTAGTGGACATTCCGTCGTTTAATATTATATATTTTCTTTTATAAATCCAAATAATTAAATTTAAAAAGAATATTATAAGATAAGTATGTACATTATGAAATGTAAATTGCATAAATAAATGAAGTATTAATATGCATTAATTACTAAGTCAATATGTAGCTTTAGCTATAAATATGAATTATATACGAAAAAATGAATTACATATATAATAAATTAAATATTTAATTTTTTAATTTTTGTTTTAATTAATTTTCATGCAAATTTTCCGCTCACTAAATCTTGTTCTGTAAATTTACTGCTCACGCTGCACATTTTCCGCTCAGATATCTAAAAAATTAGAGGGAACGTTGCCTTGGTGTAATAATTGATGAAAAAATGAGATGGGAAAATCAGATCAATAAAATAGCATCCAAAATTACGCCGATACTTGGTGCCATTAAAAGAAGTGCAGTTAAACTAAACAGGAAAGCAGCCAATAATATATATCATGTCACATATTAAGTATAATATATGTAACTGGTCCAGTTGCGCTACATGGCTAAAAGAAAAGGTCAGTACTTTGATAAGCAAAGCAATTAAAAGTTTATACAAGTTTAGCTGGCTGACACCAACAGTCGAAATCTATAAAAAAACGGGATATTTCATACTTCCGGTAATTATTATGGAAAAAGCCAAATTAATTGTTAAACTAGAAAAAGAAATGGAAAAAAATTTTAAATCCTTACGGATCACTTACCTATCAAATACTTACAAGCGAAATATAACGGTAAAGACATCTCACCTAGACATCAGAAATGGCTCATAAAACTAGGGGAATATCATTTTGCAATAGAATATCTCAAGGGAAAGGAGAACAAAGTAGCAAATTTTCTAAGTCGTATTGAGCATAAGGAGGAAACAGATGAAAAAGTGGAAAATGAAAATGAAATAGATAAAAATACTAATATAAATGAAGAAGATTCATCGAATTTTGGTTTATTTAATCCAAAATCCATATCGAAAATGAAAGTAACAGTGAAGCTTTGGCAACAGTACATTCAGCGGAAGAGGAATTATTAGAGCACATTCCAATTAAAGAAGAGATTGTTAACAAATATAGAACACAAATTATCTTAACCAATAATAAAACTGTAGTTTAAATAAACTGTAAAACCAAAAATAAACTGTATTAGGAAGAAAAATAATATATATAGCAGAGCATGATTTTGAAAGATTAGGAGAAATTTTTAGAAAATATGTAGGAAATGGTAAAATTGGTATATTCTCAGAATTATCTGATAGTAAGTATAATGAAGTACAACAAAAATTGAAACAAAAATTGAAATATTGAAATAAAAACAGTAACTAAAGCTATAAAGCAAATTACTTTGTACTATATAAGGGAAAGTTTCCACTCAGGAATTCAGGAAACTTATAATAATATTAAAAATAAAATATACTATCAATCAAATCAATTAATAATAAATCAGTGTTAAGTATGTCAAACAGTAAAATATGACAGAAAACCGATTAAACCTAAATTCGAAATCAAAGGAACTCTCTCAAATATTTTGAGACATGTTTTTTTGATAATAATAGACAAATTCTCAAAGTTGGGTAATGCATACTATATGAAGGACAGAAGTCATATTACTATTTTAGAAAAATTACAACAACATTTCACCACAAAAAAAGTTGAATTATAAGTCAATAAGAACAGTGTATTAATTTGGAAATTTAAATAAAAAGATTTTTTTCAAAACAAAAATAAGAAGTATTTTTGATTTGATATAATTTTTATAACTGTCTAAAAGCAATTAAAAATTGCCAATCTATACAACATATTTCCTTGGAAACTCTGCCGCTTGTTTAAATTCCAACTGCAAAGGAATCAAAAAGGAAAAACAAAAAAAATTATTGCATACAAAACAAATGTTCAAATCTTATATTCAGTACAGAAGAGAGCGCGGTACGGGTAACATCTATTCGTAATACGTTAACAAATTTGTTTCAATATACCTCGCATAATTAAATCAAGACATTAAAAAATGCACTTAAGCTTTTGATCAAATCATTTATATTGCATACTTTAAGCATTTTGAATTTTGGCCGATTTCTATTTAAATGATATTTAGTGTAAGTGGACTTTGCTTTTCGATTGGGAATTGTAATTTTTCAGAATAGGTTTTGCCTTTCTGTCAGTATTGGAATTGCAGTCGGTTAAAGTTTTTATGTGCGAAAAGTATATTTATGATTTTGTGCTGTTATTTAAGTAAACTTTGAACAAGCACATAAACATCGGTTGGAACTCACATTTTGTCCTTGAACATCTATATGCTCCAATGTGCAGAAACTGCAAAGAATATGGACACTTTCAGGACAAATGTAAAAATGATATAGCATGTGGAAAATGTGGGGAGAAGCACGATACACTGGCCTACGTAAACAACAGCCTAAAATGCAGTAACTGCGTAAAAAGGAATCTACTGAGCGAGGGTCATGGGGCCAATGACAAAAAATGCCCAACTTATCTAAAACAAATAGAGATAGTCAAGTAAAAGATCTCATACTATTAAATTAGTACATGTATAGAGCTCAACACATAATCTCTCAATATGGAAGGCACAACTGAGATTATTAAGGTTGCCTACATAAATTTGAGAAGCATTAGGAACAAAATGGATGAGATTGAGATGTTCATAAGCGTGCACAAAGATATTGCTATAATCATAGGTAATGAGACCTGGCTATACGAGGATCAATATAAATTCTACGAACTCGAAGGTTTTAATGCGGTTTTTAATAGTAGCAACGATAATGTAGGAGGTGGAACAGTTATATTTACCAGAAAAACTCTTCAATCTGTACTGGTCAGTAGATATCCACAATATAATGCAACCGTAATACAAATAATTAACACTGAGCCGAAATTAACCATAGCTACTGCATACAGAACCAATAGTGATTGCCCGGTAGAGTATGGCCAACACATAGTAGAACTTATGGATTCACATAAAAACGTAATCTTCGTGAGCGATACCAACATAGACCTTTTGAAGTCCTGCCCAACAACTAATGACTACAGGGACGTTATTGAAGATTCAAAAGCGTGGACCGCGAACACAATTGATCCACAACATGCAACGAGAGTGACTAGCACGTCGGCTACGCTCATTGACCACGTAATAACAAATCTAAATAGCTACTCTCACAACATAAATCTATCCCTACATGACATTAGTGCCTTTGACCATAAAATAATAATCGGTAATATTAACAAAATTAAAAGGCAACTACAACCCATGTCGACCAAAACCATAAAAATAATAAATTATCACAAAATGAATGCTATGGTCAAAGATAGTATTCATCCAGGTGTTACATATGAGATCAACGACCTAATCAACATCATAAAGGGCAGTAAAGACAGGGCTACAAAAGTAAAAAACGTCAAAACACGGGGCAATAATTGGATTAACCATGAAATATTAACTGCGATGAAGCATAGGAATATATGGTATAAGTGAAAAAAATCCGACAAATAATAATACAATAATCACATACAAAAGTATAAAAAACAAAGTAACTCAACTTATTAGACAAGCTAAACAAAATTTCTTTAATAAAGAAATTCAAAAAGCTGGAACCAACAGCCGCAAAATCTGGCAAGTATTAAATACTCAGGTACTGGGTAAGTACAGCAGCCAGAATTTCAATATCAACCCAGTCATTGCTAACGGTGTGGAGACCTCGGATTTAATCTCAATAAGCAACAACTTCAACCAATATTATAATGCAGTGGGTGCTTCACTGGCGGACAAACTTCCCAGGGATGCTGAAACGGTGCGAAACTCATTTAATACTAAAACCCTATTCTTTATACCAACAGATCACAAAGAAGTTAGTGAAGTCATAAATGACTTGAAGAATGATGCTGCTCCAGGAATCGATGGCATCACTACTATTGATATTAAAAACATCAGCGAAAATATTAGTAAACCACTAGCACTCGCTATCAATAATATGCTGGAGACTGGAGTATTTCCTGCAACCCTTAAGAGAACGGTAATCTATCCGGTTTACAAAGCTGGCTGCAAGAAAGAAATTCCTAACTATATTCCTATCTCAGTACTAAATACAATTGCCAAAATATTTGAAAAAATTATCAATAAAAGGATAGTCGCATTTATAAAAGGTACCTGTGGTTTCGATGAATTACAATTCGGCTTCCAAGCGTCATCTAATACAGAAGCTGCTCTAGCTGACATGTTACACTACATAAACAATGGACTAAATGATAACAAGTATGTAGCGGCTATACTTATTGACATGAAGAAGGCGTTTGATACGGTGGACCATGAGATCCTTCTGAATAGCTTATATGACCTAGGTATAAGAGGACAACCTCTAAATTTACTGAGAAGCTATCTCACTGATAGAGAGGTAGTGACCTGTGTTAACCAAACAGCTAGTAACCAGGAAATACTCAAATGTGGTGTTCCACAAGGCTCCAATCTGGGACCCACATTATACCTGCTGTATATTAACAATATAAGAAACGCTGGATTGTCTGGTAGATATACCATCTTTGCAGATGACACCAGTCTTTTATATACAGGGTCTAATCAGCATCAACTCGAAAGACAAATTAACTTGGACCTAGCAACCTTCTCTAATTGGGCAAATGGCAACAAACTATCAATTAATGAGCAGAAATCTAAGATCCTGGTATTTACTAATAAAAATAAGTGTCTCATCAATCCGGTGGTTCAACTAAATAATTTAGTTTTGGAGCAAGTTCCTTACAGTAAACATCTCGGTTTAATAATAGATAAGGACCTACAATGGGGGAAGCACTTTGAATACGTCAATAGCAAAATAACACCACTTATTAGTGTTATTCGAAGATCTAACATAAAAATACAGCCAAACGTATCAAGAATGCTATTAAATGCTCACATTATTTCTCATCTACGCTACAACATCATTAACTGGTCTTCCTGCTCCCATCAAATAATTAAAAAAGCTCATCAATTACTAACAAGAGCAACCAAAATAATTTTTCGTTATGAAAGGGAAGATAGTGCAACTAATATGTACAATGAAACATGTACTCAAACCATAGAGGAACTTATAACCCTGGACAAGGCGAGCTTCATATACAAAATAATAAACAATAAAATAAAAAACAATGTAAACTTGCTCACCAGAGAGGAAATAACTAGGCGTTCCACGAGGGGCAGTGAACATCTGGAAGTTCCTCATAGCCGCACGGAAAAACACAAAAGGGGCCTACTACCCTCATCTATCCGCATATACAATGCGCTTCCAGTTACCGTTCAACAGAGTCGCAACCTAAAAATATTTAAAAAATCAGCGCTAAAATTTATAAAAAATAACAAACTACTATTTGCCCATATATAAAATTCAAACAAACAAGGCAGTTTAACATACACTACCCAACTATGTAATTCACAAGAAATTAGTCGTTAAAATCATCATCTCAAAACCAGCGGACACAAGCTGAATGAGAGGTTAGGCAGATTACTCGCTCTTTAAATAATAAAGTTACTTGAAAATTTATATTGTACAATTATATTAATGAAATGAAATAAATAAATAATAAATAAAAAAATAAAAACTTAAAAATTTAATTTTAATTTTAAAAATATTTAATTTACTCATTCAATTTTACCATTTTAAGTGTTTTTAAATAAAATAAGGTAAGTAGTTATCATTCAGAAATAATACTTCTTATTAAAAAGCGAAAAAAGGTAGATTACATAAGAGATATATATGAACAGGGAATTATCAAACTGAATTATTTATCAACAGAAGAAATTATAGCTGATATATTCACAAAATCAAAACACCAGATGTTAACTAGTTCTTTAGGTTTATCCTAAATAAAACAAATTCATATTAAACATAATTTTATTTTTTATAAAAAGTATAGTTTTATTAATTTTTATTGCTCTTGCAATACTATACTTGACTTTTAATAATTAATGTTATGTACCGTATAATACTTAATTACATTGTATAATACTTTTGAATCAGCATAATGCAGATAAAACAATGCAATTAATGTAAAATTCATATTGCAATAATTTAATTTTAAAATTATCTTCAGACAATAAAGTTGTGTTTAAAAAATAAAACAATTTGTCTTCTTATCTTTTAGTAATTTTATTAAATCTTTTATATTAAATTTTTTGGTTACTTTGAATTAAATATTTTAACTGGCGCCCGAACAGAGACCATTAGTGTTGTGAAAGTGGATAGTAAATAGCTACCAGAACGAAAATAATTTAAAAAAATTTTTTTAATATAAAAAATTAATTAATATTAATAAAAATTTGTTCATATAAAAATAAAGAACTACCTATAAATAATTACAAAAAAACCAAATAAAATCATTATATTTTGGTTTTAAGAATTGAAAAGGTCAAATCAACCTATTACTATTGTAAATTGAAATATAAATAATACTTTAGGTAATTTATAAAACAAAATAAAAATGAATATTAAAAACAACAACAACTGTTTGGTATGTAAAAGTACATTTACAAGGAAGGAAATTGAGTTAGTGATTTGTAAAGGTGGTTGTAGTGGCACATTTCATGCAAAATGCTTAAATCTGTCGCAATATGATTTGGAGTTAATAGGAAGAAATAATTTTATTGTGGTAATGTGTGAAAATTGCAGGGAAATGAAAACTAAAATAAACTTGATCGAAAAACAAGTACAGGCAATATTTGAGAATGTTAAAAAAATAAATAACAATGTTATGCTAGATGAAGTCAAGAAGGTATGTTCCGAAGTTAAAATTGGTAAACAACTTTACTCTGACGTTGCAAAAAAGCAACCAGCAATAATTATATAACCAAAGTCTAACCAAAAAGCAAATGAAACTAAAAAGGAACTAGAAAATAAAGTTGACTAGCAGATTTACCCGGCGTTGCCCGGAAGCTTGCAAATTGTAAAAATTTTTTGAGATACTACTTTGCCTATAAATGCCACAAAAAATATTTGTGGAGTTCCGTTAACCCATCGTGGCCCAACAGCTTTTTATAGGTTTTTTCGTTGCTTTGCTATATATTAGAAATGATTTAACAGATTAACTTCAAATTTCGTATATGTGTTCTTCTTGGAAATTGAAGTTCTATTTACTAACAGACTTGAAGGTTGTTAACCCCTGCCGACCCGACGATTGTTCAAAAAAAAATTTGTAAGTAAATTACGTCCAATTTTTGAAAGTAGGTACAACTTCTTTGAATTAGGGGAATACTTAAAAAAAAGGTTTGTCGAGTTCTTTTAATCGATTGCGAAACAAAAACTTTAAAAAACAGTTTGCAAAACAATTTGAACGATTATCTCCAATATTTCTATACATGCTGCTTCTTGACAATTTGGTGCTCCTTGACGATATAGTTGAGGATGGTAGGTTTCCGGTGAACAATGTTAACTGAATTAAAATGACTATAGGTCAAAAGGGGATTTTCTTGAATTGCCAACGCTTGAATAAAATATAGTCGATGGTTTAGAAAAGGTTTAAAAATTCGCTTTTCAACTTATATTTTGTTTAGTCCTGAAAGTTGTAATACGCTCTTCCTCGTTTTTTTATGATTTTATGAGAGAAATGTAGGCTTATTTTTTGGAAAAACTGTTTTAAAATACTAAGCATTTATATACTGTTTTAAAATATTTAAGCATTATATATAACAAATTGAATTTTTTGATTTTTAGATTTCATTTGAAGAAAACTGAAAATTTCATTGAATCTTTGTTCAAAACGTACAAACAGGTCAAAACCAAATTAACCCTGTGGGTTTTAATTAAAATGCTGGTACAAAATTTTCAATAAAATACTTTTAATCGTATAAGAAAATAAAATATATAGAAAACTTCATAGCGTCGTCGTGCAAAATGGGTTAATCGAACTTAACTAAAACGTTTTGCAGCCTCTCTTTTAGACTACAAAATCAACCTGTAAAATTGGACACAAATCGAAAACACAAAATTTTTCGAAAGTCCGCCACGCTGAAATGGGTTTATTTATTCCAACCAAATTTATACAACTAAATGCGGTTGCTAAGAGGAACATTTGTGCAAAATTTCAAGTCAATCGGTCAAACTGTTTCGGCTCGACATCAAAAACATTGAAAAAGCTTCATTGCGCTCTCGTGCCCAAACGGGTTAACCGAACCCAACAAAAATTTGTGCCAGCCTCTCTTTTTGACTGCAAAACCACCCTGTAAAATTGGACACAAATCGGAAACACAAAATTTTTTGGAAGCCCGCCGGGTCGAAAGGGGTTAATTTATTCCAACCAGCTTTATACCATTAATTTCATGTAATAAGAAGAACATTCGTGCAAAATTTCAAGTGAATCGGTCAAACCGTTTCGACTCGACATCAAAAAAACGAAAAAGCTTAAAACGGCTCTGGAGCCGCAACCTGCTGACTTATAAAAATGCGACATAACCTATGTCACCCCCCGGACTCCCAAAATTATTCCTCTAAAATTTGGTGTCAATCGGACCAGTGGTTTTCACGTGAATCCTGAACAAACAAACAAACAAACAAACAAATAAACAAACAAATAAACAAACAAATTTTCTTCTTTATATATTAGATTTAGCTCAAAATAACTTGAACGTGATGAATTATAGAATTTTAAAAACGGGTGCTGTTGCTGTTTCATGTGATACCATTGAATCAACGAACAAACTCAAAGAAGTAGCTGAAGAAAATTTGAAGAACAAATATGATGTGAAAATGGCTGATGAGCGTAAGCCGCGAATAAAGATTGTTGGATTATCGATTAATGTGATAATGAGGTAATAATTAATAAGTTAAAAGTACAAAATAAATTTTTAGAGAATGGAGAGATAATAGTGAAAACGACATTTCAAAATAAGCAAAAAAGTAAGCATATTATAATACTGGAAACGGATATACAGAGTTATAACAAATTGATGGCTGCAAGTAGGGTATGGATCGGATGGGATCAGTGTAGAGTATACGAAAGAGTATATGTGGCAAGATGTTATACGTTCTTAGGTTTTGGGCATTAGAGTACCGATTGCGATAGGATAAAAACATTCGCTGACTGTGGAGATGAACATGATGGGAACCACATGTGCTCGGTAATAGTTAAAAAATGCTGTAACTGTGTGAAATGGAACAATGAAGCTCAACTTGGATTGAATACGGATCACAGTGCGTTTGATCGAAAGTGTCAGATTTATTTAAGAAAATTGGAAGTTGAAAGGAAAAAAATATTTATATAGCAACTAGATGTTCAATGTTCCAAAGTTAAAATCAAATAGCAAGATATTTTGTTTGTATCATAATATACAGGGTGTAATTAATAATTTAGCATTGTTAGAGCAACAAGTGTACAGTAATTCGTTTGATTTCATTTGTTTAGCGGAAACGCATTTAGCAGAAGAAGATGATGATGTTTTAGTTGAGTTAAAAAATTATAATATAGTTAGAGTTAATAGCAGTTCAAGACACACAGGAGGTGTTATGTTTTATATAATAAAAGTATGGAGCTATGAAATAATTAGAGTTAAAAACCTTGGGATAAATTTGTGGTGGATAATTATTAAGGTGTACATTGGTTCGGTTAGTATGTATTTGGGAGCAGTTTACAAATCGCCCAACAGCACTTACTATAGTAAATTCTTGGATAATATTAATGCATTTATTGAATTAGCTTTGAATTTGATTCAAACGTTATTCTAATGGGGGATTTCAACATTGATTGGTTCGATAATAGCTCGATAGCAAATAAAATTAAACAAATTGTGAATGATAGTTCCCTTAAGCATTTAATATATAAGCCAACAAGAATAACAAAGACATCAAGAACATTGATTGATTATGTACTAACAAATAATGCACATAATATTTCAGCATATACAGACTACACCCAAAAAATTAGCGACCATGAGGCAATAATTATAAATATAGAATTGAACTGTAATACCCAAACGTGCAACAAAAGGATAAGGTATTTAAAATATAACAAGCAAAATTTTATAAGGAAAGTATTAAGTTCACAATTGATGACAACTTTTTTTGTAGAAATTAATTTAAAAACATATTTATTTGATAGTTTTTTAGATAACATAGTTCAGTAGTTTGTAATAGAAACATGTTTTGAAGAAAACTTAAATGAATAGTTTAATGAAGAACTGCAGAAATTTAAAAGAATAAAAATTAACCAGTATAGAAGAGCAATTTGTATTAATAATGAAGAGGAGTGGTCCTTATACCGGAATATTAGAAATGTTTATTCTGGTAAAATAAATAAGGCTAAAAATATTTACATCAGAAATAAGATTGACAATACTGAAGATCAAAAATCAATGTGGAAGGTGATAAAAACTTATGTATTAAAAAAGAGCTATGGTGAAATAAAGGAGATAATTTTTGATGGAACTAAATTAACTGACACACAAGAAATTGCAGATAATTTGAATAAATACTTCGTTGATAGTATTTTAGATATACATAGCAGTATTCCAACAACAAATTGCTACTTTAATTTACTAAATCAATATCAGGGTTTAAACTTTAAGTTCAAATTTATTTCTATTACTGAATTAAAAGGAATTATTAGATCAATGAACAATAAGAAGGATTTTAATTTTAAAAAAAATTTTTGTAAATCATTTGTTTTAAATCAGTAAATAAATTGTTGTTGCTTTTTGTTAAGTTTTTTGTAAAATAAAAAACCGACTTCTGAAATATACGTTTGAGAGTAATGGTATTTAAAAAATATATATATTTGCAAAATAATTTAAAAAAAATAGCAAATAATCTTTCTTAAAAAATAATTTGTAATTTAAATGATTTGTTACTTAGGACCTAATCAAAATCAACACGTACGGTGCATAATTTCTGGAAATTTCTAGAAAATTTTGAAATACTTAGTTAGGTACATGAATTTACATGTGAGTGACCGAAATACGCGACGTACTGGTACCTCAGATTTAAAAATTGACAAAGCGAAAAATAGAAATAGAAAATTTAAAATAATATTTTTGTAAAAAATTTGTTTATTAAAAAATACCTATAATATGTTTACAGAAACTTAAAAAAAAAAAATAATATTTCTTAAGAAAAATGATTTGCTTCTTATGGATCAACCAAAATCAGCATGTACGGCATTCAGTTTCTGTCAAAAAATTTGAAATAATTAGTTATGTAAAAATATTTACATGAAAGCATACCCGACGTACTGTACCTCGGAGTTTTAAAATTTAAAAATTGACAGAGCGTATAAAAATATTGTAATTGTTTTTTCTTATGTTGCTACGATTAAATTTTAAAAATAAAATATTTTAAAATAACAATTTTGTAATTTAAAATAAATTGAAAAAACCCACAATATGTTTGCAAAACTAAAAAAATTATCTTTCTCAAAAAAAATTATTTGTTCCTCAGGTCCCAACCAAAATAAAAGCGTACAGCGTATAATTTCTATCAAAAAATTGAGAAATAAATAGGTACATAATTTACATTAGAGCAGCCAAAATACGAGAAACGCGATGTACTGTATTACGGATTTTTAAAATTTACAAATATTGACAAAATGTATAAAAATATTATTATTGGTTTTTCTTATATTTCTAATATTATGTTTTAAAAAATAATATTTTTTTAAAATAATTTTTATTAAAAAATATATTATATGTCATTTGATAAGTTAATTATATTTAATATATTTAAATAATAAAAACAAAGTGAAAAAATTAAGGTTTACTGCTGATATAAATATAAAGAATATTTTTTAAAATGGAAGGGGGTTAGTGCTTATTGGTTATCAAATAAAAATTTTATTTAACATAACCTATTCAAATGAATTTTAATTAAAGCCATCTGCCGGAAATTATTTATCTACTCTGTCATATACTCTTTTACAAAAGCTGGTGTAGCTGGCAATAGTTGAGAGTAGAAAAGAGTTTACTCCTCATAAAGGAATGAAAGCAATAATATTTATTTGTTTTAAGAAACTTATGAGTCATGGCTCATGACAATATATAAAAATATATTTTTGTCAATAAAAAACTTAACAAAAGTTAAATAAATAAACTAGACAAAAAGGTATAAAATAAACCAAGGAATTCAGAATCATTTTTCGCATGCTTTTCAGAACTTTAGATAGGCATACATTTGTACTAAAAATTTACCTACATATGTAGCTATTAAATTTAAAAATGGAATAAGGGTAGGAATAATTTATTCTTTAATTGTCATAAAGTCACAAATATTATTATTAAAGTCACAAATATTCTTTAAAGTCACAAATATTATGAAAAATGTCAAAAATGTCAAAAAACAACAATACAAGTTGTAATCAGTGCAAAAAAAAATTTAATTTTAAAAATCAAAATTGTTTGCAATGTGATGGAGAATGCAAAAAATGGTACTGCAGTATATGTACTAATTTGGAAAATGAAGATTTGCAGAAATACAGACTGGATCCTGAAGAAATTCACAATGTAAGGCATTGAGAAGTTCACAATGTAAGGCAAAAAGTCAAAAACGAAAGTCTTTAAACGCAAGCAGCCGTCCAACCGCCACCTCGCAGCCCTCCACCTCGAAGGAGAACGTGGCTAAGAACTCAGGTCCTGCGTCTTCTGACTCCCAACAGATTCTTTTGAAATTGGATACTATTTTAGCAAACCAAACGTCACAGGAAGCAAAAATCGAAAGTCTTGAAAATAAGGTTAAAGAACTAAATGAATATATTGATTACATCATTGAAGAAAATTTAAACTTAAAAAATTATAACACAAAATTACAAGAAGAAATACAGTACAACAGAATAGAAATTGAAAAACTTAAACAAAGCCAGCTAGATGATAAAATAGAAATTTGTGGTATAGAGTCAAACCAGTGGAAAAAATCCAATGGTATAAAATCAAACCATGATAAGAACTCTAGCAGCGGTGCTGAATCAAACCACGATGAGAATCCTAGCAACGTAGTAATACAGCTAGCACAAATTTGTGATACAGAACTGAGCATAAGTGATATTAAAGATGCTTACGAAGAGAAACCATCCTCAAAAAATTCAGGTGAGCCAAATAAAATAATAATTCAATTCTATAATCTACGCAAAAAAAGTGAATTTATGAAATCTATAAAGACAAAAAAGTGATCAATGCAAGATCTTAATGGAATTGAAACTGATAAAAATAAATTAATTTTTATAAATGAAAAACTAACAACATACTTTAATTACTTGCACAAGAAAGCTAGGGATCTAAAGAAACGCAATCAAATTGAATTTGCATGGGTTAAGAATGGCAGATTATTTATCCGACAAACCTCTAATAGTAAAATAATAAGAATTCTACAGGAATCTCAGCTCAATGTTAAATAATTCTTATGAACTGCCACTTATTACCCATGTAATCACAAATATCTATAAGACTTGCGATATTAAATTAAAAGAAAAAAATTCCTTAAAAATCTTATATTTAAATTCCAGAAGCCTAAAAAACAAATTAGATGACATCACAATTTTATTGGATTCACTAAAATACACTATACATATAATAAGTATCACAGAAACTTGGATCTTGAATGACACTAAACACTGCATTAATATACCTAATTATTCTTTAATATTATCGAGTAGAAAATCAAGACGTGCAGCCTTGTTTATTCATAATAGTGTTAATTATTTAAAACAAAATGTTTATTGCGACGAATACAACAGCTTTATTAACATTAAAATTATTCACGAAAATATCACTAGTAACGTTTCAGTAATTTATAGACCACCCAATAATACATCCAGCTTAGTTGATAACTTTTTTGTTGAACTAGATAATCATCTTACTAGTCTAAAAACAAAAACATCATTGCTAATAGGTGATTTCAATTTTGATATTAAAAACAAAATAGATAAAAATGTTCAGAAATACCAAAACATAGTCGAATCCAATGGCTACTATTTTTGCCATGATAAAATTACCCGTCCAGCATCCAGTACTTGTTTGGACCATGTTCTGTGTAATAATCCAAATTCTAATATTTCCATAACACTATTTCACACAGATATTTCAGATCATCTAGGCACTATTGTTGAAATTTGTAATCTAAAAATAAACAAAGGAAATACTAAAATACCTAACCTTATTAAAAAAATTAACTATAAACTTGTCACAGAAGAATTAAAAAATTATACTGTCAATCAGACAGATGTGAATAAAATTGCAAATAATTTGATACATACAATAAAAAATACTGAAAATAGAGCGACCAGCGTTACAATACTGAAAAAGAAGAGAAATAAATATACTGCATCTTGGATAGACGATGAATGTGTTGTATTAATAAATAGGAAAAATTTTTGGTTTAAAAAACGTACAGAAAATAGAAGTAATGAATATTTTAAATACAAATATTCTTATTGGTTGAATAGATTAACTACGTTGAAAAGAAAAAAAAAAAAGGAGTATGACAATATACAATTCGAAAAAGCTGCGGGTGACTCTAAAAAAAATTGGTTATATATAAAAAACATATTGAATGGTTCAAATATGAAGAAGAATGAATTATTTTCTGATCAACTGTTGAGTCAAAATCAAAAACAAGAGAAAATCGATAAATTTAATGAATTTTACTGTAAAGTCGGAGAAAATATGGCAAAAAAATTTGATTCAATATATTTTCCTGAAACAAAAACATCTACAAAATTTAAATTTATACTTAGCAATAAAGAGAAAACAATGAAATTAATAGATAATTTATCAAATACGAATTCTGTAGAACCTGATGAAATCTCAACCAAAGTTGTTAAGTCATGCAAAGAAGAATTAGCAGAGAATATTACTAAACTTATAAATGCATCACTGACCCAAGGTAAAATGCCTACAGTATTAAAAGCAAACAGAGTTGTTCCCATATTTAAAAGTGGAAACAAATCGGATATTAACAACTTCAGACCAATCTCGATTTCCTCTCCAATGAGTAAAATAATTGAAACTTTTGTAAATGAACAGCTAACAGAATATTTGAGCTTTGCTAATTTAAATTCCAAGAACCAATATGGCTTAAAAAAAAAATCAAACACTCAGGCGACTATCTTTGATATGATTTCGGAAATCCAGTCAGGATTGGATAAAAACAAAAAGGTGGTAGTGGTATTCTTCGATCTGAAAAAGGCGTTCGACTCTATTGACAGAAAAATACTACTTCGAAAGCTTTACGAATGTGGAGTTACTGGCAGTGAATTCATGTGGTTTCAAAGTTACTTGTGTGATAGGTCACAATACTCGGAATGTGAAAATTTTAAAAGCAATTTCGAAAGCATAAACTACGGGGTTGTCCAAGGTAGTTGCTTAGGACCAACACTTTTCTCATGCTACATGAACAGTCTACTTGATAATGAACTAGGTGGCAAACCATTCCTATACGCTGATGATCTAGCTTTAATTTTTTCGGAAAATACAATGGTCGATCTACAAACTATTATTAACCAAGATATGCTAAAAATAAGGAGTTGGATGAATAAACATAAATTATTAGTCAACATTAGTAAAACCAAATATATGATATTTAAAAGTAAAACAACAAGCAGAATAGATATCAAATACGACAACTGTAATATAGAAATGGTTGGTGAATACAAATATCTTGGTGTTATAATTGACTGCAACTTAAGCTGGAGTCCACAAATCACCGAACAAATCAAAAAAGGCAGAAAAATCGCTGGAATTTTTAGACTAATCAGCCAAAGAATTACAGATAACTTTAAAAGATCTGTATATTTCTCTATGTTTCATAGCACCATTGCATACGGCATTCAAGTATGGGGAAATACATATCAAAAAGATATAAAAGCTATACAAAATATTCAAAATAAAGCTATAAAGAATCTTTTCGGATATAAATTGAGAACACCTACTAAACTTATACACAGTAGCCACAAGCTGTTACCAATCAATCTACTTGTAAAATGTAAGCTGGCAACTCAAGCACACTTGATAATTAACAAAAACATTAATACAGTAATCATACCACAAACAAATAATTGCTGTCATCATTACAATACGAGAACAGCTGTTAACATTAAGATCACTTCTACTAAAGTCAGATTTAACAATTATGATGCCATCTATAATTTAGCTTATAAGTACATACTTTAACGATTTGTCTAGGGAAATTAAAAATATAATTGAATTTAGTATATTTAAAAAAAAAATAAATGAATTCTTTTTGTCACTAATTTAGTATCTTATCTGTAATTTATAATTTAATCTTTATCAAAAACAAATTTTTCAAAATCGTTCTATACTATTTTTTTTTCTTAATTACTTGTTTGTAAACTGGTTTTGTTTTCTTTTATAATTTTTTAATTTTTTAACTGATATCAAGCATAATTATGTTATTTTGATCTATTTATGCATATAATGATAGTGATTATATAATGATAGTATATACTCTTCACGAGCTTTAAAGCTCAATTGAGAAAATAAATGAATAAATAAAAAAAATAAAAAGAAATAAAAAAAAATAATTTATTGAAAAACTTTTTTTTATGCTATAAATCTTAAGATTGAGATTTAAAAAAGGATTTCGGTCAACTTAACTATTATTTTATACTTCTGGCAGCTTCAATATAATATAATACTAAGTACTAAACTTAAGATTTATGAATTATGATATGTTAAATTTAGTTGTACATATTATGTATTCATAGAGATTTTTAATTAGGAAAAGGAATACTTACTACAACATAGTTCAAATCGTACTAAAATGTTTAGAAAAAAGTACAGTTTGATATATGAAGGACAGCATTAACTCGAATTTTGGGTTCTTGACTTCAATAAATATATGTATACGTTTAGAAATATGTAAAATCAAATTTTCAGAACACTATATATTATTAGAATAATATTTATATGTATTTAGAATTTATATTTAATTTAACTGTATCAATTTATCCTCTCTTTAAACCGGCTTAAGCTATAGGAATAAAAATCAAAAATAGGTACTGAACAACGTTTTCATAATTGAGAAATATTATAAATTTTTTTTTTAAGCAAATTTCAAGCGGAAGAATTGTTGACAACATTGTTGGCATAATTTTTATTACGTATAGGAAAAAAAATAATTTGTCGTGTAATATTAGATAGTCTAATATAATTAACGCAAAACAAATTTTATATGTTAATTTAAAAGCAAAAATAGCTCGAATTTCGAGCACTGGGCGATACTAGTGCAATATAATTTTTCTTATTAAAATTTCAACATAGGGATCATATTTCACCTAATTATAATTTTCATTCAATTGTAACATAGTTCAACGACAATTCAAACAAAAGTAATACAAAAAACATAATCAGCACTTTTTATTGGGAAATAAAACTTATTATCGTTCCCACGAAATTAGAACTCACGTGGCAACGACAGGTAGAGCTTTTTTGGGCAAAAATAATAAAAACTTTTGTAAAACATTTGTAATTACTTATCATTCAGATTTTTTAATAAAAGAAGACATAAAATTTAATTAAAAGATTTTTTTATTCATAAAATTAATTAAAGATTTTTACAGATCATTTTTGAAAATAAAATATAAAATGATAATTAACCCTTAATCGGCAAGTGGGGCCTCTGAGGCCCACATCTATTATTTTCTTTTGAAAACTACCTAAATATGGTATTTAAAATTGCCATAGATGGCTTAACAACAATTAAATTATTTCAAAAAATGAATTGAAAGTTTTTGTTTTATTTAAACATAGATGTCTCTTTGTTTAAGACAAAATACAAAATAGTTATAATTAACGGGTAAAAGGGGTCATAGAAGCCTGCTATAATAATTTGGCGCGCTAAATCATTGTAATGATGTTTCGGTGTTTTTTTGCAAAATAGCAAATTAAATTATTTCTTATAACGTAAACAAATATTGAATTATGTATTCCTAAATTTGAAATATACAAAGTTATTCTATAAATTGTTGTAAAATTCATTGAATTCATGTAAGTATTTATTTATACAATTAATGTAAAATGAAAAGGTATAATATCTTATATAAATAATATACGACTTAGATATCTTTAGAATGGAAAATCAGGGAAAGCTAACTGAAAAACAAATTTTTTCTGCGTTACTTGAGAGTAGTGATTCTGAAGCGGTAAATGTAGATTTTTCTGACGAAGAACAAGCAGTAGATGAATTTACTGATAGTGAAAATGACATTGATGTGTTTGAACATGAAAGTAGTGAAGACAAAGATAATAATAATGATATTGAAGATCAGCCACCACAGCAAGCGGTAGTTTATGTTGGTGGAGACGGTACTGAATGGCAAACAACACCACTTCCGCATACTCCACAAAGTAATCGAAGAACGCCAATAAATAAAGTAAATTTATTACCAGGGAAGTACTTAGATACTGCGAGTGATTGTTTTTCGTCAGTTTTCGACCAAAAAGTAATTGATATTATTATAAAATATACAAATATTGAAGCGAAAAAGAAAAGAGCGAGGTGGAAAGAAATAGATAAAGTTGAAGTATTAGCTTTCATCGGTTTACTGATTATTGCTGGTGTAGATCGATCTAGTAAAAGAAATTATGAAGAATTCTTTGGTTTATTGCGTGGAATGCCAATTTTCAGAGCTACAATGGGACTTAAACGCTTCAAAGATTTATTACGTTTTATGAGATTTGATGACAAAGACACAAGATCCGATCGCCGTTCAAGAGATAAATTAGCTCCAATACGAGATGTATTTGATTTGATAAATAGAAATTTGAAACGCATGTACTCTCCAGGTCAAAATTTAACAATTGACGAACAGCTGGTTCTATTTAGAGGACATTGTTCGTTCAAGCAATACATCCCGAGCAAGCCTGATAAATACGGATTGAAATTATTTTTGATCTGTGATGCCAAAACATTTTATCCCTTGAATGCTGTCCCTTACTTGGGACGTGAACGTTCAGGTTCTTCGCGTCAAACAAATATTGGCCACAATGTTGTAATTGAATTATATCAACATATTATAATTCAAATAGAACAGTTACTTTCGATAATTTTTTCACAAATTATGAATTGGCACAACATTTAAAAATTAATGGTATGAATTGTGTTGGAACTGTGAGGAAAAACAAGAAATTTATTCCGACGGAATTTTTACAAAGCCGTAGATGTAATTTGGGTTCAAATTTGTTTGGTTTTAGGCAAACAATGACACTTTTATCTCACGTTCTAAGGAAAAATCGAAGCGTTATTTTTTTGTCCACTTTGCATCGTACAGGAAAAGTTGAAGCGAATGGAAAAGCAGAAATAAACGTTCTCTATAACAAAACAAAAGGTGGTGTAGATACGCTAGATGAATTGTGTCATACATATTCAGTTCAACGTAAAACAAACCGTTGGCCTTTAGCCTATTTCATGAACCTTATAAATGTAACTTGTGTAGCTGCGTTTATTCTATGGAGAACTGTGGGAGACCAAACTAATCATCGAATTGGTCAAAACAGAAAAAAATTTCTTACTCAACTTTCGAATGAACTAACATATAGCCATATTATATTGAGAAGGAGTCATCGGGGGCTTTCCCAGGTAACAAAGAAAACAATTTTGCGTGTTACTGGAGGCGAAAATAAAGAGGCTGAACAAACTGAGTCTGAAACTCCTCCAGCCAAAAAATCAAGACGTCGTTGCTATATGTGCCCCACTAAAAAAGATCGGAAAATTAAACAAGTTTGTGACAATTGTCAAAAAAACATTTGCAATGAACATGCTGTGGCAACTTTACGTTGTAAGAAATGTGCAACAAGTAGATCTAAGACTATTGAAAATTCATCTGATTCAGAATAACTTTGTCAGAATTTTTGTTATTTTATATTAAATTTTTATTACTTTTCTTTGTTTGAAAATATGAATTAATATTTTTTTTATTGTTTTATTTTATTCTTTCGCTATTTTGTGTCTAACTCTAAGAGATGTACGAGTAAATTAAAATACGAATAAAGCTTTTAAAAAATAAAAAAGCATTATAAAACAGATATTTAGACATTTTTCCTCTTACTTTTTTAAAGGGGCCTTTGAAGCCCAATTTGCCCTTTAGCGTTACTAAATTATTCTGCCAGTTTAAGGGTTAAATTAAATTAGATTTCTTAAAATATATTATTGCGGTGAAAAAGATTAAACTGGCGCCCGAGCAGGGACCATTAGTGTCAAATAGTGCATGTGTGTTCTAAAAAAAAATTTTTTTTTAACTATAAATCTGTTTTTTTAAAAAACAAAAAAAAAAATAATAAAAGAAATAATTATTATAATTTTTCTGAAAAAAAAAGAAGTGAACTTTTAAGAATTAAACTTAAATTTTAAACACTAAAATTAAATAAAATAATTAAGATTTATTAAAAACGTTAAATAAATAAAATTTATTAAAAACATGAAATAAATAAATTTATTAAAAACATGAAATAAATTAATTTATTAAAAACATTAAGGGCCAGTTTCACCGCTTTCTGATAAACTTCTGTGAACTATGTTCTAGATAAACTATCTGGTAGATAAAAGTATTAGATAATATTGTTTCTGTTTCCCAGTAAAACTTAATAATAAATTATCTTGCTGATAACTTTATCTCTTGGATAACGTAATCGTTATAAAATTGTATATTTTTAGGATGAATTTGTACTAAAAATGACATAAAATTTTTTTTTAATTTTTAAGAAATATACAAAATATAAATACAAAAATAAAAAATTTCAAACATCAATTTTTTAAATATATAAAAAATATAAATACGAAACTTAAAAAACAAAAATTTAATTTCATAATGGAGAAGTTAAAAAAAAGAGATAGCGCTGTAAATTTCAGTCAAGAGGAGACGGAAGAATTCCTTAAACAGGTGGAGCTAAAGAAAAATATCGTTGAAAATAAGAAAAGCGATTCCGTAACATGGCAGGAAAAAGAAAGCGCCTGGAAAGCAATTGAATGTGCTTTTAATAGTGCGATTGGAGGCCAATTTCGAGACTCCAAACATTTAAAAAGTAAGTATGACGCCATAAAGAGAGATACAGGAAAAAAAATTGCCTGTCTTCGTGCGGAACGTTATAAAACTGGTGGTGGCACAAATGATGCACCTCCATTAACGCCAACCGAAGTGAAAGTGAAGGAGATGATATTACTTTCAGTTGAAGGAACTGAAATTGTTTATGATTCGGATAATAATAGAATAGGTATGTATAAAGTTTAATAAATTTCATTAAATTCAGATTACTAATCTTAAGTTTTAATTATAGAAATAACAGATAATACTGAGGGCAACATTATTATTTTAAATGAAGAGATAGTGAAGCAGGGTTAGTATATATTTTTCCATCTTGTATTTGTTACTTTTTAGTTTTTTAACGGATTTTTTTTTCTTTTTTAGATGATGTAATAATTGAAATTCTAGATCCATCAAATTCTATCAACAATATCATTCAAATTCCTGATACATCAAATGAACATGTTCGAAAGAAAATTAAAAGGGTTGAACATGTTTCCAAAGAACATGTTTCTTTCTTGTGGTGTGATGGGAGTGTGAAGAGGTGTTAATAAGTAATTTTTATTTTTATAACCTTGTCTCCTAAAATAACACAATTTTCAAATTCTCGATTTATTAGTCTCTGTTTTATAAAGGAATTATTGAAAATTGTTTGATCATGACATGAACCAGGCCACCTAGCAACAATGTCGGAAAACTTCAATTTCGCGTCTACTACAGCTTGAACATTAACTCAAATAAATCCATTTTGTTTTAATTACAAAAATTCAAAACAAAAATTTTTTTTTATTCAAAAATAAAAGTTTTATCTGCCAGATAAAATTTTATTTACAACATAAGGTGGCTGATAAATTATCAGAAACTTTATCTATTAGATAGGTATATCAGACATAGTCTATCAGCCAGTTTATCTATAAGCGGTGCAGCCGGCCCTAAATAAATAAAATTTATCAAAAACATTAAATCAATAAAAATTTATTCAATCAATAAGATAAAAGATTTTTTAACAACAAAAATAACGAAAAGCTCGTTAATAACCAGAAAACATAAAGACATAGAGAACAATCCTGACAACATCGCTTTTGGCACGCGCCATATCATACCCGTCCGAAGTTGCATCAGCAACAAGAAAATTGGAAACGAGGCCCCCCGAAATTTAAGAAAAAATAAGCTATTTTAATAAGAAAATTTTTAATAAGAAAAAGCTTATCGTACAGCATTTTGTGTATAGCTTACTTTTTAGCTTTAAGTACAGTTTACTTAGTTTACTTTTAAGTTGTACGTTTATAATAAAAAAGATAATAAATTAATTCAGTTTATGTAGAACCAACAAAGAAGTTTGTTTGATTTAAAACTCATCATTGGCACAGTCGAATAAAAGAACCAAATTAAAATTTAAAAAGATTTATAGATTTTAAATAATCTAAAATAAAAAATTTATAAAAAGATTTATAGATTCTAAACAACATAAAATAAAAAAAATTTATAAAAAGATTTATAGATTTTAAACAACCTAAAATAAAAAATTCAAAAAAATCCTTTTTCACAAATTTTAAATAAAGAGAACTAAAAATTATATAAAGTGCAACTGCCATTTTTTTGGTTAAAATTCAACATAAAAATACTACAAACGCAGTTACAAACACTACAAATACAAAGTAACAAACAATATTGGAAAATTGGTGCTGCTGTATAAACAAGAAAACAAAAAGGAAACAGAGAATTTTCATCTGCAATTACAATCATCAAAAGTATCATCAATATCATCATGGTACTTCTTCACCATCATCTCAGCCCGTACTCAACAATCATGACAACACTATCTGGTTAGTTAATATGATATTTATAAAAGTAAATTTTTATTTTAAGGTTTTATAACTTTTATATAAGTTGAATAAATATCTAATTTTACTAGTGAATAAATTTAGTTATAAGCTACTTTTAATATTTCTTTTCTTCGTAATAATAATTTTTATACGTTTATTACTATACTAAAAGTTATATTTTACTTATAATCATAAAATATCTACATAAATAAAACAGAAGAGTTACTAAACTCTTAAAATTGAAACAAGAAAAAATTAGCAAAAAGTAATAAAACCTTTTTTTTAAATAAATAATTTTTAAATAAAATTTTCTTTAAATTCTTAAATACATAAATTAAATTTCTTATTCTACTACTGAATAAATTAATGAATAAATCACAGTCTATAAATTGGTCAATAAACCAAAGTTTTTCTCTCTTAAAATAAAGAAAGTTCCGCGAAATAACGTGCAAATTTTTAATATTACAAGCTTTCATCTTATTTTCTTCATTGTAATATAAGTTTATTTGATCTGAAAAATATGGACGCAAACAAACTAAAAATTATGCTCGATGTTGTGAGCAAAATTACTCCCTTCACGATTACCAGTACCTTCAATTTCGAAAGTAGGAACGCTCTTTTCAACAATCTCGCAATATTTTTATTCGTAATCACTTTCGAAAACTTCTCTTAAAAGTTGTGTATTCATATTTTAAAATATTTGCTTTCCACTGTTAAGAAATACTGGTCAAGAATATTTGACAAAATCAGGTAAATTAAAAGCTATTAAAAGCCCGAAAACTTGCACCTGCACCTGCAAGTTTAATTGTAATAAAACTTTTAGTCAAAATGACAGAATGCAAATTAATGAGTTATATTAGTCACTTGGCGAATATAGAAAACAAAAAATGTTCATAAACAATACAGTATTACGAAAAGACTGCATTAGAAGACTAGTGAAAGATTCGAGAGGCACTGCACATTTCAATACACTTTAAATGGAATAAAAATGTGCAAAATATTTTATTAAGCAACGTTGAATATTTCAGACGGAGCTGTTATGGTGGTCAAAAAGAAGGAAAAACAAAATATTTCAGTCGCCGTGGATTTCAACAAAGTGCAAAAAAAATTGATGACGAAATAATTTCCAAGATTATGGAACACATTAATTCGTTCCCTGTTGTAGAATCACACTATATAAGAAAAGACTTTTCAAAACTCTACCTGGCCAGCGACCTAAATATAAGAAAAATGTACGAACTCTTCTGTGAACTTTATCCAGATTTGATAGTGAAAGAATATATATATATAGAAAAATTTTCAATACTAAGTTCAATATGTCATTTCACGTTCCCAAAAAGGAAGCTTGTAAGAAGTGTGACCAATAGTAAATTTTAATCGATAAATCTTCAATGGAAGAGGAATATTAGAAGCACATAAAAAATAAACAATTAGCTAGAAGTGAAAAAAGTATTGATAAAATGCAAGCTGAATTAAATGAAGAAATTAAAGTTTATACTTTGATTTACAATCGGTTTTATATGCACCATGCTCCAATGTGAGCTCCTTCTAGTATAAAATAAATGATTTGATATCTTTAACAAAGAACATTAATTTTGTGTAGGAAGAAGTCTCAAATTTGTGGGAATTAAATATAGGACTTCATATAGGATTTTATAAATATAACCTTGAATAAGAATTTGATAGTACAAAGACATTTCGAATTCATATTTATTTTGAACATTTATACGTATTAACCTACAAAATAGAAGAAATATAAAAATTAAACAATTACAATAATAAAATAAGATATTTTAATATTTAGATAAATTTCAATATTATTTGTAACTTTGTCTGAAAATTCAGAAAAAAAGATAAACCGCCATATTGGTGCACATAAGTAATTAATTTTATTTTATTGGTGCACATAAGAATAATTTTATATATAAAAAAAAAAAAATTTTTAAACTTTTCAAACTTTTTATTCTTAAAAAAAAAAAATTAAACAAAAAAAATAAATTGACTTCTAGTAAAAAAAAAATATTTCTAAAAATATTCTAATCTAGCTAAAGTGAAATAATAATTTAAAAAATTTTTAAAAAAAAGATAAACCGCCACATTGGTGCACATAAGTAATTATTGGATTTATATAACAAGTAAACAAAATTGTAATAAAATTGAATATTTTAAACACTTAATTGAAAAACTAAAAAAAAATTTTTAATTTTATTCAAAATTAATATCTATAATTAAAAAAGCCTTAATAAAATTTTTTAATTTCATATAAATGAAAAGTGTTACATTTACTTGAAATTTTAAATCAAACACAGTATTTATTTTTAACATGAAATTCTTTATTTAAAATTTTCTAAATTAAACTAAATTTAATTAATATTTAAATAATTTGAATAGTAAAAATATAATTAATTTAAATAATAAACAACAAGCAACAAACAAATAATATAATGTAATTTATTTTTAATAATTTAATCAATAAAATCTAGTATTTATTTAATTCTAAAAAATTAAACTTCTTAATACATTAACTCCAAAATTAAAATGAGTGTAAACAAACCAAACAATTTATAAAAAAACAATATCATAAATCTATTTTGTTATATTTGTATATATATATATAAAATATTACTTTAACTAGTAATAATTAAATTGTATAAAATTAAACACCAAAATTATTAAAAACCAAACATTATAGTATTATTAAAATTACATTAAAAAAGTAAACTATTAACACAGATAAATTGAGAAATATATTAATAAATAATAATATTGACAGTTGTCACATTTTTTCATAGCGAAAATAATAAAAAAATATAAACAGTGGACATAAACTTTTTACTTTAACCACCTAGCGGTGAAATTCGTAAATGATCATATATATAACTTGATTCAGACCAACATAACACGTATAAAAATTTAACTCTTACAAAAAATTAATAAAAAAATTAAATAATCAATTTTAATATCTAAAATTTAAAAAAAAAAAAAAAAAACAATTTTGATGAACTAAATTTCTTAACATAAAATAAAGTGTAATTTTTGAACCATTCTAAATTATTTTATTACAATATATTAATAAAAAACCAATAGCTATACAAAATATTTTTTGGCGCTTAAATTTATACAAAATCAGAACTAACAAAAAAGTTGATAAAAATTGATAATAATTCAAGAATATAAGTTTTTCATTTTGATTTTTAAATAATAAAATTAAAAAATTATGTCCAAGCAGTGTTTTGTATGCGATACGAAAATTTACAAATCAAAAGGTGTGTTGTGCATTGGCTGCAATAAAACGTTCCATACCAAATGCACAAATATCTCTGAGGCATTACTAGAAGAGATTAAAAACGGTGTACTTTGGAGATGCACCGATTGTCTGAGTAGCATCGCAAATTCATCAATTTTAGTTGAGGGAGAAGATGGATCGTCCGAGGAGGAGGATTGCCCTACAGACCTTCCAATCATCGCTAATAATAAAGTTTGTCCAACTAGAATTGATGAGGATATATTACAATCGTTTCAACCAGCCAATTGCACGATGGAAAGTATGGCGAATTACCTGAAATCTCTGGGATCAGCCCTGGAAATTCGCAATTCGCAAAGTTTTATGTCACAACAATTTGATGATATTTTAAAAGTAAATAAAGAATTAGTTGAAGAAAATAAAGAATTAAAAAATCGTGTTAAAGATGTAGAAGTTAAGTCAATTGAACTTGCACAAAAACTTAATAAGTATGAATCCCTATTGGATGAAGTGAAGCAAAAATAATATAGTTATTGCCGGACTTCCTGCTAATCTACCAACTCCAATAGACACGGTATTAGCTATCGCTGATAAAATTGGAGCTAATGTCGATAAAAATAGCTTGAAAAATATTACATCATTTAAACAAAAATTAAAAATTGAAGGTAGTGAGGTCATAAATGAGCTATATGTTGTGGAACTGGCTTCGGAAACCATTAAAAATGAGTTGATGATAAAAAAGCAAAAATACCCACATCTGCTCCGTGGTGAGTTGAATATACAACCAGATTGCAGTAAGGAAATATATCTTCGCCACCATCTCACTCCGTTTCAATCAAAATTGTATAAAGAAGCAAAGAAAATCAAAAACTCACACAACTTTGAGTTTCTATGGGTCAAGGATAATCAAATTCTTCTCCGCAAGACTAAGGTTAGCAAAGTATACAAAATTTGTTCCAATAGCGATATTTTATTTATTAAAAAAACTTTTGAAATTCATGATTAATAGTTATACTATAACATTAAATTTATTAAACAAATTTTTACATTCTTTTTATTTTAAGTATTACAATCAATTAACAATCTTTTTTCAATTTACTCACATTTTTTGTAATTGCAATATTTTTTATATTTATTTTCACATTTTTACAATTTTTTACAAATTTTTTAATATAACCCCAAATGCATTTTTTATAATTTGCATATATTCAATATTTTCAATTAGTAAACAGATACATAATTTCTTAACAAATTTTTTCAAATTTTATAACATAACCTATAATACATTTTTTAGAATTTGGAAGCAGACCGATGAAGAGAGAAGATCTGATGAAGTTGGCTTAATCTTATTTGAACATTTGAAATGTCTTTCTGATAATGTGGGACATGTTATATTTTATTCTGATTGTTGTGGAGAGCAAAATCGAAACAGGTAAATAATAAAATACATTTTATTTATACATGTCATTTGTTCACCGTCGGAATGGCCAGCAATATTACGAATTTCAAGGCGTAAAAATCCTTATTACGTTAAACAATTTACTTGCCCAGATTTTTATGATTTGAAGCATTTGTTCAATGGATAAAATCACAACTTGCAAAATAATTCAAAAGTTGAAAGAATTCTGTGGTTGAAAGTAAACTGGCTAAAAGTAACGAAGGAAAATAATAGTATAATTCAATACAAGACTGAGTGGGAAGAAGATTTTTTCATATATCGACCTAAAACAGCGAAAAGTACGAACAGCAGTTAATAAAAATGATCGAGTTGAATTAAGAAAAAAGTATAAATTTCCATTAGAGATTGATGCAAATAAAAAAAAAGATCTTATCTTGTACAACTTTGTACAGATACCCTTTTGCCTGAAACTATTCGTGACTTTTATTACAACTTACCATCCAAAGAAAAAGAAAAAAGATTACCAGAGCCAAATTATTCAGAAGATGAAATGAATAAAAATATTGTGGAAAAATAGTTACCAATATTATACTTGTACCTAGTTCATGTTATACTTTTATAACATATAAATTATGTTATAAAAGTATTATTTAAATGAAGATACTGATTTTTGATGTTTCATTTTGGATTATGAAATATTATTACAGTTTTAAGTTTTTATTTCTGAATTAAATTTTTTGTTATTAATAAAGAAAAATGAAAAATATTAATAATAGTTTTTTTTCATTTTGAATAACAAACAAAATTTATTTATTTTATCCCATAAAAATGAAATAAACTATGATACATAAACTTCATACAAAAGATTTTACTTAAAGTATAATTTTCCAAAAATCTTAAAATGTAAATTACTCAAAACTATATAATTTCATATAAACTATTTCATTACTAGGCCGACGGTATAGAGACAAAAATGTAGATAAAAATGGGCCTAGTGAACCATATGAAATTCCTTGTGGCCCAAATTTTCAAGATTGTGGCCAAGAACTAAAGGGTAGTGATAAAGAAAACCTAGAAACTAACAGCACTTTTCAAACTCGAATTGAAACACAAACTAAAAAAACAAAAACATTCAGAAAAAGGGCAGAACATTTAAAAAATTTATTCTTCAATAAAATCAGGTAAAACACACTCAGAAAGAAAACCTGTGCCACTAAAAAAATGTAGACTACAATGTTACAAAAAGTTAAATTATGAACAACAAAGTTTATTTGAAGAATATTGGAGTCTTGGAAACTATATCCTTAGACAAGCATGAACAAGCTTATCACAATTGAAACGAAACAACGACAAACCAATTTAAAAAATCCTAAAAAGTTTAGAAATTATACTCTTGTATAGAAAATACCAATAAGTTTAGAATATATGCAAGTTTGCAAAACCTGCTTTCTTAATGTTTTTAAAGAAGCACCTGGAATTATTTATCGAATAACCAAAAACCAAGAAAATATAACAATTATGAAGGATTATAGGGGATCAGGCAAAAAAGCCAATAAACTATCTACAAAACAGGTGGATGAAGTTAACGAGCATACAAAATCCTTCTCATAATATTTATCACACTATGGCCGTAGTGCTTCTTCAAGAAAGTATTTAAATCCTGGTCTAAATATATCTAAAATGTACCAGCTTTATAAAGAAAAATACTCAAAGAATGTTTGTTAGTATTACAAAATACACTGAACTTTTTAAAAAACATAATTTAAAATTTAAGATACCGCAAGTTGATACATGCCATAAATGCGATATGTTTCAAATGAGATTACGATTTGAAAAAGATGAAGAGAAAAAAAACCAAATTTTAAAACAATAAGAACAACACAATTATGCGCAAATGGCATATAACTCTAAACGCCAAGACAAATTGGATCCAGAAAAAACATTGTTGTGTTCAGATTTGCTGCAGGTTCTTCCTACACCATTTTTACAAACATCTCTTGCGTATTACAAACTTTCTACTTTTAATTTAACGATAAAAAATTGCTCAAATGTAATGCTGAAAGTGTAAGTGGCAGAGGAGTAAATCAAATCGCATTCTGCATTTTTAAATATTTTGGTAAGTATGAAAGCAGCCTTAAAAGCCATGTGGTAATATATTCCGATACATGTCCAGGACTAAATCGGTTTATAATTTTCTGGGCAATGTTTCAAGTTCTACTTTATTCAAAAAACTTGCACGTTAAAATTATAGAACATAAATTTCTAGAGCCCGGACACACTCATTTAGAATGTGATAATGATCATGCAGTGATTGAGAAGGCAAAAGAAAATAATAGTTCTGGAATATGGCATCCTCATGATTACAAGCAACTAATTCTTTCTTGCAAAAAGAAAAATCCGTTTATTGTTACAGATATGATAACAGGAGACTTTTTAAATTTTTCAAATTTATTTAAAACATATTTTAAAAAAACAAAAATTAATATTCTTAAAGAACAAGCACAATGGAATCAAATAAGGATTATTAAATATCAAAAAAAAGATTTTGGAAAGTTAACATATAAAACTAATTACGCACAAAATTTTAAATCGGCAAATATGGTAAAGAAAAAAAATATGGAAGCACCACAACAAGCACTACTACTAGAATTACTGATTTAAAAAGAAAGATATAATGCACATGCTAAACCTAATACCTTCCATATTTCATCAATTTTATCGCGAACTTAAAGAATCAGAAAGTGCAGAGGATACCTTATATGATTATAGTTTAGATAACAGGGATGACGATATTTAATAATTAATTTTTTTTTTTTATACCCTACACCTATAGAATAGGTAAAGGGGTATATTAACTTTGGTATGGTGTTTGTAACCACCTAAACGAAGCGAGCTAGATATGGAAAAGTATATATATTTGTGATCAGCGTGACCGCCTTAGTCGATATAGCGATGTCCGTCCGTCCGTCCGTCCGTCCGTCCGTAGGCACGATAACTCAAAAAATAATGGAGCTATCTTGATGAAATTTTAACTGTAGGTTACTAGGACTGAAAGTACGGCGGGGATTGCATATGGGCGAAATCGGCCCATGGGTTCGGATTCTGGACCTTTTAATCGATCGAAGGGCTAACGAACATATATAAAAAATCACGATAACTCAACAACTAATGACGCTATCTTCATCAAATTTGTGCCGTAGGTTACTAGTAATGAAACTACTTCGAGGACTGCGTAAGTTCGGGATTGGACCATGGGTTCGGAACCTAGAGCTTTTTGATCGAATTTAGGCCAAACGAGCATAATTCCGAAACCAATGAAGATAGAACCTCCAAATTTGGTACCAGGGTGTCCCTTCCTATTTCCTTAGTGTCCTTGAAATTTGGGCCCCATTGGAGTAGTGGGTCGGGGACCAGCCACACATTTCCGAAGACCTTAAATCATATCTTTAAAATTAATAAAGATAGCAATTTGAAAAAATATAGAAGCTTCAAATTTGGCACAGGGATGTTCTTTACTATTTCTTGTATGCCCGCCTAATTTGGAATCTATTGGAGTGGTGGTTCAGTACCCCTTTTAGACTTCCAAAAGTTAAAAAGCTTATAATCGAAATTACTAAAAATAATAACTTAAAATTAATATATAACGTTCCACTTGTGTACAAGGGTTAACTAGTACTATAAGTACAGCGCGGACTGCATATGGGCGAAATCAGCCCAATGGGTTCGGATTCTGGACCTTTTAATCGGGCCAAGGGCTAACGAGCATGTATAAAAAATCACGATAACTCAACAACTAATGACGCTATTTTCATAAAATTTGTGTTGTAGGGTACTGGTTATGAAAAAACGTTGGCGATTGCTTACGGTGAGGATTGTACAACGGGTTCGGAACTTAGAACTTTTTGATCGTATTTAGGCCAAACGAGCATAATTCCGAAACCAAGGAAGATAGAACCTCCAAATTTAGTATCAGGGTGTTGCTTTCGATTCCCTTAGTTTCCTTGAAATTTGAGCCCAATTGAAGTAGTGGGTGGGGACCAGCCACTCAGTTCCGAGGACCTTAAAGCATATTTTCAAAATTGGTAAAGATAGTAACTTGAAACAAATGTAGAAGCTGCAAATTTGGCACATAGGTGTTCGTTACTATTTCCTACATGTCCATCTAATTTTGGATCAATTGGCGTGGTGGTTCAGTACCTCTCTTAGACCCCCCCAATGTGTAAAAGCTTATCGAAATTAATAAAACCAGTAACTTAAAATTAAGATAGAACGTTCCAATTTTATACAAGGGTTAACTAGTATTGAAAGTATGACGGGACTGCATATGGGCGAAATCGTACCATGGTTTCGGGTTCTGGAACCCTTGACAAGTTCAAGGACTAAAAAACTTATATCTTAATAACACCATAACTCAAAAAATAATGCCGGTATTTTGATGAAATTTAAACTCTAGGTTACTAGTAATGAAAGTACCATGGGAATTGGTTCTGGTCGAGTTTAATTTCAAAGCCAAAGAATATATTTCCTATGTCCTATGTGTCTCCGAAATCTAGACTTAATTGTAGTGGTTCAGCTATGTTCAAAGGTACTTGCTGCATTTATGTAATATTTATTTGAATATTTAAATGAATTATAAGAAAAGGTCTAAATTTGTAATTGTATTTTAGAAATACATTTATTGCATATTTTGCGTTTATAAGCTTTTCTATTAGGTATATAAACTAACCATTTAAAATAATTGCAATTTTTAAAAATTTTAATTATTAAATATATTATGCTTTAATTATGTTTTTATCACAAAATTTAATAAGTAGAATTTTTTCATTTAGTAATTGATTTGGAATAAATATATTTTCATTTATTTCAATTTTTTTTGTTTTAATATTTTTAAATAGATAAATTAGTAAAAATTTGTAATATTTTTTAATAGATAGTGTAATTAGAAAATGTTTTTAGTATTATAAAGTTAATTTGGTTAGCTATGTCTTACGATCAAATTAATAACAGCTCTTATGTTGTTAAAACGACTTATGGATATGTCCTTAAATTTGAACCAAATAGGTGTAGGGTATTTCTAAGTCGGTTGCACCGACTGACTGTTTCTTTACTTGTTTTTTTTTGAAGTTATGTATAATTACGTTAAGTTATTTTTTTAAATATTATTCTTTGATAATTTTATTTTTTTATGTATTTAATATTTAATTTATTCCTAATAATTTAGTACTTTTTCAGAATTTTATTATTTTTTGTTTTGTATGTAAGATAATATCTAAACTTAACTCGTTTTTCATATTTTCAAAGCCAAACAAGAAAATAAAATTGTCAACAAATATATAAGTGGAGTTATTTACTTTTTTCTCATTTATATTCAATCTGTTCAAAAAAATATCTTTTAATTTTTTATATTCTATATAAAGCTTTTTATTAAAAATATATAATTCCTTTTTTAAAACTCGATAATTATTGGGCCTTATCGTGGTTACCGTAGCAGTGAAAAAAACTGCAAACGTACTAAATAGGTATCGTTGATAACGTAGTTCACAAAAACTGCTGACGCGAGACGTCAAATTTTCGAAAATGTATCATTGAAAAAAAACTGCGGCAGTTTGTAGAACAATTGTCAAACGTTAAAAATTGCTTGCGGTGGCAAGTCGTGTTTTGGAAATTTACTTAAAATATTTTGTGGTGGTCAGTAAAGTTAATTAAAAAAAGAAATGAAGTAAAGTTAATTAAAAAAAAAAAATGTAAATGTAATGTTTTTTGAAAATAAACTTTAAAAAGAGAAAAATTATTTTATTTGTTTATGTTATAGGAAAAAAGTAACAAATCATAATCAGTATGAAAGCTTGGTGAGAATTATGAAAGAAAATGCTGATATTGGTCGGGGACATTCCAGCAGAGCTCCAAGTGACTCTTTAAAAAAAAAAAAATATTTAATAAAAAGTGCAAAACCTATTTTGATTGCATCCTCTTAAAGGATTGCAATCATGCCATTTAAAATTAATGTGAAAAAAAATACATTAAAACAATCCATAAATGAGAAACTTCGCAATATCTTAGACAAAAACGAACAAAAAGTGAATGAACGGCAAGAGTTAGTGAATAAACTGCAAAAAAAAAATGCAGAGTTAAAAGAAGCTATGAAAAAGCGACTCCCAACTACATCAAATGAAGGGGTTGAGAAGAGCTACAATTTTCCTATTCCACTGATGGACACCGATTGTGAGGACAGTGAAATAGAATACACGGAGGAAGAAGTACTGAACTTATTAAAAAATTTCGAAAACTAAAATATTAAATTCGAAACGGTAACAAGATTAAAAACAAAACAATCGATTATGAACAACAATACTCTCCCGTATTTTATTATCCAAGCTTCAGCCGAAAGCTCTTTAAACGAGTTAATGAAAATAAAGGCAATTGAGAACCAGATTATATACTGGGAGAAGCTTAAAAAACCTGATATATTACAGTGCAAGAGATGTCAGCGATTTGGGCATACAGCTTCAAATTGTCAAATGGACTGCGTTAAATGTGGAGAAAGTCATCAGCCAGGGAAATGCAAAATTACTCTTGAAGACCCAAAAGAAAAATTATTTTGCACCTTATGTAAAAAATTTGGGCACCCAGCATCATTCACAAAGTGCGAACAATACCAAAAAAGACTCAAGGGACGAGAAGAAGCCAGAAAACTATCAAAACAAAATATAAAAAACAGATATTTTGGTAACAATTTTGTAAAACCTAACATTTCTTTTGCTAATGCATTAAAAATTAAAAATAATAATAACACAATAATATTTATAAAAATACTACTAAACTAGCAATAATACTAATAATTCTGTTATATAATGTATTATGTAATGGTCAAATTATTATTGTAAGTTTTACAATACCTCACAATTGTTTTATAATTGTTTGGTATTGCAATACTCACCATCATTATGAGACAGTTATAAAATCAGATCATATACTTATAATTGTATTGTATTTGTATATAGTATATGAACATATGTTAATATTATACATAATTTTATTATCTATATAGTAATTATTTAGATAGTTTAGTTGTGAAGCAGTCACATTCATATAAGTGTAGAAAGCAGATGCTTTATAATAAAATAAAATAATAAAAAGAATTAATAAAATAGAACATGGCGCAGTCGTAATAAAATAGAGCAATTTAAAAATATTATATTTAACATATCATGGGGATGATGACACATAATTATTAACTACTTATTATATTTCAAAGTTTTTATGAAGAACACGTTTTATATAAAAAAAAAAAAATACAATTAATGTTAATTTAAATAATACAAATACAAACGAAATAAATAAAAATGGACTCTCTAAGAACACCAGGTCCAATGAATTTTGAAGGTAGCATCAGTGTAGAGTGGACTAAATTCAAAAAATTATTTGAAATCTACATAATAGCTAGTGATTCAAAAGGAAGTATATCACAAGAAAGGAAAATTGCCATTCTACTCAACTTGATTGGAGAAAAAGGTGTTGAAATATTCGATTCGTTTCGTCTATAGTAAGCCGAAAAAAAATACGAGACAGTTATAGGTACATTTGATGCATACTGTAACCCGAAAAATTATACAATATATGAAAGGTTCTTATTTCACTCCCGTCAGCAACAAAATGGCGAATCCTTTGAAAACTTTTTAGCAGATATCACAAAACAAGTTCAGAAATGTGATTTTTCAAATACAGCCGAACCAATAGCAGATCAAATGCTTAGGGACAGAATCGTTTTTGGCGTTAATAGCCGAGATCGACAAGAAAAGCTTTTAAGAACGGAAGGTCTATCATTGAGTAAAGCAATAGAAATGTGCAGGGTAGCAGAAATTACTCATAAACAGGCATAGAGTCTTAGACAAAGTAATGAGATTCACCAAGTAACACAAAGTCGTTACCAGCAAAACCCTGTCAATAAAAGAAACAGTTACAGCAATCGGTCACAGCAAGAAAGTAATAATAACAGTCAGAAAAAATTTAAGTGTTCAAAGTGCAGCTACAATCATCCATATCAGAAGTGTCCGGCTTATGGGAAAACGTGCAATCGCTGTGAAAAAAAAAATCACTTTGCTACAGTATGTAAAAAATTTGTACATAATCTAGAGGTAAAAGAAAATGAGTCAGCCAAAGAAGATTTAAAATTTGAATTAAATGATTTGGTAATAGATACTTTAAGCATAAATAACTTAAATAAAAGAAATAATAAATTCTGGTTTGTTAAAATTAAAATATATGATTATTTTGTAGATTTTAAATTAGATTCAGAATCGGAGGTGAATACTTTACCCTATAGTGTGTTTTCGAAACTGGTTAAAAACAATAAACAAAAAATAATAGAAATTAAAGAAGTAAAACAAAAAATTGAATCATATGGTGGTTTCACTGTGAATGCTGTTGGAGCTGTTGATTTAGAAGTAAGTTATAAAAATTAAAATTTTTAAAAATTAAAATTGTTAAAACGAGTGTTGAGTCTACTCAACAAATTTCAAAATTCAAATTGTAAACAATGAAAGTGAGAAAAATAAATTTATAGAGAAAAATAAACAAGTTTTTGTAGGATTAGGTTGTTTTCCGGAACGATATAAAATTAAAATAAAAAACAATTCGTGCCCAGTCATAAAGCCACCTCGGAGAATAGCATTGAGTGTAAAAAATAAAGTAAAAGCGAAATTAGAAGATATGGAAAAAGAAAAAATTATAGAAAAAGTAACAAACCAAACCGATTGGGCTCATAATCTAGTTGTGGTTGAAAAACCCGATCATAGTGTAAGATTATGTTTAGATCCACGAGAATTAAATTTAAGTGTAGTAAGAGAACCATTTCAAATCCCTACTTTGGAAGATTTGACATCACAACTAGAAGGTATGAAATATTTCAGTGTTTTAGACTTAAAAGACGGATTCTGGCAGGTTGAACTTGATTCAGAAAGCTCGAACCTTTGCTCTTTTAGTACTCCTTTTGGAGTATACAAATTTATTCGTTTGCCCTTTGGCTTAAACTCCGCTCCAGAAATATTTCAAAAACTAAAAACGAAATATTTTGGTGACTTGCCTGTTTTTATTTATTTTGACGACATAACTACTAGTTTTTGGAAACTCTGAATCTGATCATGATGAAAATTTACAAAAAGTTAATAATCGTGCTAAAGAAATAAATATTAAATTTAATCCTAGTAAATTACAATACCGTCAAACTGAAGTAAAGTATTTAGGTTATATTTTTTCGGAAGAAGGTATAAAAATAGATCCAAAGCGAATTGAAGCAAAGCGAATTGAAGCCATCTCAGCAATGAAAGAACCATCTGATAAAAAAACCCTTCAACAATTTTTGGGAGTAATAAATTATCTACGTAGTTTTATTCCCAATTTATCATCACTTACATCCCCTCTACGAGAACTTTTAAAGAAAAATTCTAAATTCTTGTGGTTATCTGGTCACTCTAAAATTTTCAATAATTTAAAAGAACTTATAAGTAAAGCACCAATCTTAAGTAACTTTAAGGAAAATGAAAAAATTTTAATTCAAACTGATGCTTCTCGAAGTGGACTAGGTAGTTGTCTTTTGCAATTAGGTGGGCCAGTATGCTACGCATCCAAAGCATTATCCTCAACAGAGGAAGGTTATGCTCAAATAAAAAAAGAGATGCTAGCAATTTTATTTGCATGTAAAAAATTTCATACCAAAAACCTTACTTAAACAATGCCATGAAGAGGGTAAAGACATCGAGAGTGGTCTTTTATGTTATAGGAACGCACCCATTACTAGTCTGTCCTTCAGTCCAGCGCAACTATTAATGAGTTAAAATCTAAGATCAAAAATTCCGATGAAAGAAAGTTTACTTGAACCTAAAGTTGTAAAATACTCAACTATCTCTAATTACTTACATAATAACCAAAAAAAATTTAAGTCCTATCACGAAGACACGAGATTCTCTCTAATGCAATTTCTTGAAAGCAATAAACCTGATATTCTCTGTATGAGCGAAACAAAATTTAAAAAAAAGCACAATCTACATTTTGATAATTACGATCTCATTAGTAGAGAAAATATGCATTAAAAACAACATTAAATATAATATCGTAAAAAAAAGCTTTTGAACATTTTATCTGCATAGAAATATGCACTATATGTATTAAATTAAACAATAGGGAAAAATTATATATTATAAGTATTTATTCTTCACAGCCAAACCAACATAAGTTCATAGCAGAATTCTCTTTAATATTTAATAAATAATGGTTAAATAATTCAAATAATTTTTACATTTTAGCTGGTGATCTTAACGCCAAACATCATGCTTGACTAAATGAAGTTCGAAATAATAGAGGGTTACAACTTTTTAATTGGTTAGAAGATAATAAAACAATTTACAAATGTAAATTATTGCATTCTGACTCCCTTACCTATCCACGAGCTAATTCCTACTTAGACATAGGAATCAGATGTTAGGTTAGAAATAAATAACACTGATTCTTTAGATAGATTGCCTACTTTACCATACGATAGCGACCACTGCGCAATAGAAATATGTATAAAACTCGATAACGCTAATATTGAAAACGTAGGAGTAACTAATGAATCTAGATATATATACCATAAAACAAATTGGAAAAAATTTTGGAAAAGGTTAGATAGAAATTTCGATATAAAATGAAGAAAACAAAATTATTGATCATGCCAATATCCCAATAACAGACATAGACTTAATACTTTAGACCTTCAAAAAATAGATACAAAAATTCTTAAAAATATAAAACAAACAATTCCAACAGTTTCCAATTCAAAACATTACCTTAAAAAATACAATTCAATCCAATTACAAACTCTTTTAAAAGAGAAAAATAATCTACAAGACGACATACATAGAATTTATAGACAAAGGTTAAATTTTACAGTACAAGAGATAATATTATTAAAAAGCTTACTAAAAAATGTTAACACACTAATTAAACAACATATAAAAAAAAAAACAAAATGGCGGCTAATGTAAAAACATCGACTTGTGGCAAATGTAATAGAAATTGTTAATTATCGGGAAATAATTTTATTATTTTTGACGGAAGTTGTAAGAAAAGTTTTCATTAAAATTTTTCCGGTTTGGCGAGTAAAAAATTCGAAGAAACTATACATGAAAAACGGATTTGGTTCTGTTCGAATTGTATGTCTTCCCGCAATCGACGTCGCAGTACTATATTAGTTCCACAAAACATTGAACAAAATAAAACTCAGAATGCAATATTAAATAAAAATGATTCGATCTTAATAGAAGATCAATCTACTTTGCAAGTTCTTAACCAAACACTTGATATCCTAATTGCAAATAATCAATCTTTAGAAAGTGAATTAAAGTGTGTAAAAAAAACTTTAGAGGATTATAAAATGATAACTAATAACCTAACTGAAGATAATATAAATCTCAACAATGAAATTCATTATTTAAAAACACGTCTTAATTATACAGAAAAAAAGTAACATATTATGGATCAAGATAAGCTCAATAATTTCATATCAATTAGTGGAATTCCAGAGAGCAAAGATAAAGATCTATCAGTGATCAGTTCAAATATTTTATCTCATTTCAACTTGGATTCTGTTAAACTACCTGTAATATGTCAAAGTAATATTTTTAATTTTATTAGTTGGTAACACTTTTTATACACTGTCAATTAGGTTTAAGTTGTCATAATAAAATAAATAGAAATGATTCTGGTTTTGAAGTAAGAAGAAGAAACACGTTTTTTATTGGAAGCTCAGATACAACAGTGGTGACGAGGAAAATGGCGAAAGGAAAAAAACAGAATTCAACCATGCTAGGAATGGATTTATATACTTCAAAAGAAGCTTCACCACAAAGGGCTATTCTCACTAATTTTGTGTTGAATACTCGACAATTTGAACCAACAATTGATGATTGGGAAATTTTCAAGGAAAAATTGAACCATTTATTCAAAATCACAGATGTACCATCAGTTAGTAACTGTACTTTCACCTAAAGCATATAAGTTAGTTTGAGACTTATGCACACCTTACAAATTGGAAGAAAAGACATTTGAAGAGTTATGTGAAATAATGGGCAAATATTATTCACCTGTAAAAAATATTTGGAGGGAAAGAAAAGTGTTCTTCGGTGCAGTACAAAATGAGGACGAATCCATCACCATGTGGTATGCCAGAATCATGGAGTTGGCAGCAAGGTGCAACTTTAAAAATGAAATCAGTGTTTTAATCAAAAGCAAATTTATTACGGGTTCCAAGAATGCTATTTTTGAGCGTTTATCGAAAGAAAAGGCTGATGCGGATATTCAACATCTTTTGAATTTAGCTCAGGTGAGAGAATCGAAGGTCGACTCAACTTATGAAAATTCCAAGATATTTGCAATATCGAATCAAAAGCACAAAAAGGCAATGGTTTGTTATAGGTGTAATAAAGCAAACCATACTGCAAACACGTGCAAATATAAAAAATATAAATGTTCAGGTTGTGGAAAAACGGGACATTTAAAAGCCGCGTGCAGAAACAAATCAAAGGGAGAGATTAATTCTCTACACATCAACAAAATAAAAAGCGATGAGCAAAACAAGGCCAATTGTAGTAAAGTTAAGAAAAAACGAGGAAGATTATAGTTGCCCTTCTCAACTTTTAGATACCCGTGCGTGTATTAAATAAATAAGAAATTCTTATATTGCAATTGAACTGTTTGACAGAAAATTCAAAATATTTGTATTTTTATATTTAATTACAAAAAAAATTAATAAAAAAAAAATGAATTAAAAAAAAAGATGAATTTAAAAAAAAAATATGCTCTCAACGAGATTCGAACCCACACTTTTCAATTAAAATGTCGACGTCTTAACCACTAAGCCATCGACTTTATATTCATCTCAATTTTTTTTTAAATTATTATAGTTGCGATGGTATCAATTGTTTGTTTTGAATAACTGTTTTGAATTTTTTTAAAAATGTATTAAAAAAAATAAATAATTTATAAATGAGAATTTTAAAATGAATTTAAAAAAAAAAAAAATTTCGCCCCAACCAGGAATCGAACCGAAACGTTTTGACTACTAGTCCCATGTCCTATCCACTATACCATAGAACAATTAATAGTTTGTCTACAAAACGAGTTTTTATTTATCTCATTATTTTTTTTTTTAATAATTGTAATTGCTAAGGTATCAATTGTTTGTTTTAAATAACAGTTTTAAATAATCGTAGTTTCTATGGTATCAATTGTTTGTTTTAAATAACAGTTTTGAATTTTTTTATAGAAATATTAAAAAAAATTAATAATTTTTAATATAAATGAGAGTCTTCTGTCATATTTTCTATAAAATAAAATAATTTCAAACATAAAATAAATACATATATTTTATTCAAAAAAAAATAGATAAAAAAAAATGAATTTAAAAAAAAAAAAAAATTTTCCTTAGTCTGAATTCGAACCGAGACATTTTTGCTACAAGTAACATGTCCTAACCACTACACCATGAATCCATTAATAATTAAACAACAATTTGTTTGTTTTTATATTTGGTTTCTATTTCGTTATTAATTTAGAAAATAGTCATAAAATATCGAAAAATTTGTATGGCAGCTACCCGAAGCCTTTCTCCGATTTTAACCAAAAACAATAGGGAACCTACAAATTGTCTAAGAACTCTAGCTCTTATAGTTTTTGAGTTATCGTGCTGACGGACGGACGGACGGACACACATAGCTAGATCGATTCACTTTTCGATGCTGATTCGATACGTACCCTTGACACTATATCTAGCTCTTATATTTCGATGCGTTACAAACGGAGGAGTAATTTTAATATACCCGATGTTCATATATGTATGCACGGGTATAAATATGTAAAGAAAATTTGTGTATAAAAAATTCTAAAAATCCTTTTATAATTTCAGTGTTAATAAATAAAAAAATACCTTGTGATTTTGAGCTGGATAGTGGTGCTGGTATTTCAGCAATCCCGGAAGAAATTTATAACCAAGTGTTCAGTAAGGAAATATTGTATAAATGTCAAAATAACATTACCTCATATTCAGGTGAGCGTCTTAAATGTAAAGGATATTTATACCCGTGCATACATATATGACATCGGGTATATTAGATTTGCTCCTCCGTTTGTAATGCATCGATCTAGACGAGCTAGATATAGTGTCAAGGGTACGTATCGGCTCAGAATCGAAAAATGAGTCGATCTAGCTATGTGTGTCTGTCCGTCCGTCCGTCCGTCCGTCCGTCCGTCTGTGTGTCAGCACGATAACTCAAAAACTAAAAGAGCTACAGTTTTGAAATTTTCACAAAATATTTTTCAATCAATTTCTAGGTTCCCTATTTTTTTTGGTTAAGATCGGACCAAAATTTCGGGTAGCTCTCGAATAGCTAACTTTTTTAACTCCAATATTTTCATACAAAAATTTTAAATTTAGTTATGCACCTTGTAACATGAAATTATATGAATTTTGTTTGTTTTTGTTTTTTTGTTTTTTTGTTTATTTTTTTTTTTGTATTTTTTTTTGTACGATTTCGAGTTAGAATTTCATGTGATTTAAATGATGCGTAGTTTATTTAAGATAAGCTAAAAAGAACACAAAGATTTTTTTTAAGTAAATGGCTTATTGATATTGATAGATATTTATGAATATATAAGATGAATCATCATGATGATTATTATATGAATAATGATCATATGAAGTTGATTTGGCTTAAGTTTAATATATTCGTGAATTAAAAATTAATTATAAGAGATGGAATTGAAAAATTAGAGCAAGAGTTTTGAAATTCACACAAAACATTTTTGGGACATTTTTGAGGTTCCCTATTCTTTTTGGTTAAGACCAGATCAAGGTTTTGGGGAGCTGCCACACAACTTCTTTGCACCAATATGAATTTCTAAGAAACTGATTATACTACGAGGATGAAAATTACACACTGTTAGTTATATAATGGATCGAGCACTTATATGAAGTTTCAAAATGTTACGGCCCCATTTTCGGGGGGCTGCTATACAACTTCTTTGCACCAATATGAATTTCTTGGAAACTGATTATACTACGAGGATGAAAATTACACACTGTTAGTTATATAATGGATCGAGCACTTATATGAAGTTTCAAAATGTTACGGCCCCATTTTCGGGGGGCTGCTATGCAACTTCTTTGCACCAATATCAATTTCTTGGAAACTGATAATACTACGAGGATAAAAATTACACACTGTTAGTTATATAATGAATCGAGCACTTATATGAAGTTTCAAAATGTTACGGACCCGTTTTCGGGCAGCTGCCATACAAAGTAATCAATTCGATAACTGTGAATCTAATGAAGCTACGAAGTTAAAATCAAAACTGGGCAGGTAAAGTAATAGGACAAGTTAGTTGGCAAAGTTGGACATCACTCGGACCAACTTTTAGGGTGGGCTATTTTTTTTTTTTTTATGGGATAATAAGTTAATCAAAAATTATGGGATACCTAATAAGTTAAATATTTTTTAAACTATTTTACTTTCTTATATTTTTTTTGTAATATTTATAATAGCATAGGGGAAATAAATAACGGTTAGTGGGTATGCACGGGTATCTAAAAGTTGATAAGGGCAACTATAATCTTCCTCGTTTATAGCTAATATTACTTTCAATCAAATTTGTGAAGAGATTAAAATATATGTAATTGCAAATGCTACCTCTAAAGTACTTGGTCGTGATTTTTTACTCAGATTCAAATTAAATTTTTCAATTAAAAAGATAAATAGTGAAATAAAAAATAATGATTCTTAGATAGTGAGATTAGTAATTTAGTAAAAAGTTATGAAGATATATTTAATGAAAATTTAGGTGAATATAAATATAGACAAATTTCTTTGGAAATTGGGGAAAATGTTAATCCGAAATTCTGTAAACCTAGGCCGATTGCTTTTGCGAGAAAAAAGGCAGTGGAAGAGGAATTGTTAAAATGGTGTGAACAGGGGCTAATATCAAAAGTGGATAATTCAAATTGGGGGACTCCTATTGTAGTAGTGCCAAAAGAAAACGGTATTAGATTATGTGGAGACTACAAAGTCACCATTAATCTTCATTTAAAGGATTATAATCACCCCCTACCGAAAATAGAGGAAATTTTTGCCTCATTATCAGGAGGGAAAATTTTTGCTAAGTTAGATGTTCGAACTGCTTATTTGCAATTTGTTTTGGATGAAAAATCACAATATTTATGTGCCTTAAGCACTCATTTAGGAATTTTTAAAATGAATAGGATGCCATATGGAATTAAAATTGCTACTTCAATTTATCAGCAAGAAATGGAGAAAGTTTTAGCTGGGTTGGAACATGTAATTGCATATGTTGATGATATTTTGATATCAGTGAAAACTGAGCAAGAGCTAATAGAGAAATTGAAAGAAGTTTTTAACAGATTTCGAATGGCAGGTTTAAGATTAAATAAACAGAAATGTAATTTTATCACAGATTCCATTGATTATTTAGGACACACAATTAATAAAAATGGAATTTCAAAAAATAGGGAGAGAGTAGAAAGATTTTTAAAAGTTAAAGAGCCTGAAAATCTAAATTAAGTAAGAGCGTTTTGTGGCATTGTTAATTATTATAGTAAATTTGTAAATAACTTAGCAAAAACAATGACACCTATTTATGAATGTTTAAATTTAAACGGAAAGTTTAATTTTAATGAAGATTGTCGTAAAGCATTTAATTTAATTAAAAATAAAATCGCTGAAGACATTACGCTAGCACATTATGATTTAGATTCACCATTAATTGTTACAACAGATGCATCAAATTATAGTGTGGCAGCAGTGCTGTTGACAGTAAAAAATCAAATAGAAAAGCCCATAGCTTTTGTATCACGCAAACTGACCAAGGCAGAGCTCAATTATGCTATTGTAGACAAAGAAGCTCTGGCTATAGTTTATTCATTAAAAAAGTTAAAACAATATCTAGTAGGTAGACATTTTGAATTACGTACTGACCAAAAACCATTGTTAAAAATATTCAGTCAAAACAAAGAAACTCCAGTGATAGCATCTGAGAGAATTAAAAGATGGTCTTCATTTGTGAGTAGTTTTAATTTTACAACCAAACATGTCGAGGGAAAGAAAAACATAGCAGACCCATTATCAAGAGGACACATTGCAGAAGATGAGAACGCATTTTTAACCGAAATAAATTATTTAGGTGAACAAATTGAATTACCTATTACAATAGATGAGATAAAATGTGGGATAAAATTAGATTCTGTACTTTCGAAGGTTTTCGAAGCTGTACAAAATAATACGCTATACAAGTTACATGGTAAAGAGTATATTCCGTTTATAAGAAAGCGTAGAGAACTTAGCACAGAAAAGAACCTTCTCTTTTGGGGAGGTAGGCTGGTAATCCCAGAAGAGTTCAGAGAAATAATCTTAAGAGAATTACACACACCACACATGGGTATTGCGAAGACAAAATCTGTTGCTCGAAGTTATTTTTGATGGCCCAATATTGATGAAGATATTGAGCGCCATGTCAAGGACTGCAACGCTTGTTTGAATAATGCTAAGAATCCAAACAAAAGTAGCCTAATTCCGTGGCCGAATCCCAATAAAGTTTGGTCAAGAGTTCATGTTGATTATGCTGGGCCCAAATGGGGACATTGGTTTTTAGTAATTGTGGATGCTCAGTCCAAATGGATTGAGGTATTTAAAACAAAACATGCTTCTACAGAATTAACTCGCGATAAGCTCCGGGAAACATTTGCGAGGTATGGGTTATGTGACGTACTAGTTTCAGACAATGGTTCGGTATTTCATTCGTCAGTTTTTCAAAAATTTCTCAAAGCAAATGGCATAACGCACAGAACTACTCCAACTTATTTTCCACAGACAAATGGACAAGCTGAAAATTCGGTGAAAACGGTTAAAGCTGCTTTGATAAAATCTTTGGACGAGAGTTCTAAAACATCGTATGAAATAGAAATTAAATTTCAAAATTTCTTATTAGGATATCGTATGACAAATCACACCTCGACTAACAAACCACCATGTGAAATGTTATTTAATAGAAAATTGAAAACCAGCTTAGATTTGTTAACCTAAGAAAGAGAAAATCAAAATCACGTGGATAATGATATAACTAATGTTATGAACAAAAATCAGCAAAAACAAATCAAGTACAAATCGGAAATGTGAAAAGGGTCAAAAGGTTAAAATTGAATATTTTAAGAACAATAATTGCATCTGGAGCGATGCCGTAATAAAACAGGTGTTGGGTAAAAGAATGTATTTGTGTGAATTATCAAATGGAGATGTTGTAAAAAGACACATAGATAAAATCAAGAAATACTGAGATGCCAGCACCATTATTTACCATTATATACCATTATTTACCATTATTTAACATATTAATTTAGTAATAAAAGTAAATTTATAGTAATTATAAAGTAATTAATTATTTAGTAATTGATGAAGCAAATGAAGTAATTAATTTATCGTACAAATTTTATGTAAATATATGAATCAATGAATTCGCTGTAAATCATAATGTAAATCTTGAATTGTGAATTAATAAATTCGCTGTAAATCATAACATAAATCTTGCATTGTGAATTAATGCAAAATAGAGTAAAGAATCTTAACCTTTACTAGAAGGGGCCACTTGTAATATGTCAAAGTAATATTTTTAATTTTATTAGTTGGTAACACTTTTTATACACTGTCAATTAGGTTTAAGTTGTCATAATAAAATAAATAGAAATGATTCTGGTTTTGAAGTAAGAAGAAGAAACACGTTTTTTATTGGAAGCTCAGATACTACACTACCTCTAAAAGAAGTATACAGAAAAGTGAAAGTGAATAATAATAATGCTGACCCACCTGATATTATAGTTGAATTTATGGAGAACAAAAGTAAGGTTAGTCTTTTATCTAAATATAAACAAAATAAGAAAAAACAAAATTATCTTCATTCTGGTACGATCCTACAAGACAATTCAAATCAATGTTTATATGAATGAACTATTAACAAATTTTTATAGTTTTATATATAAAGAGCCAGAGACTTAAGAAGAGAAAAAAAAATTGAATTTACCTGGGTTAATAATGGAAAAATTTTTATCCGTAAGGATATAAATAGTAAAATTATACACATAAATAACGTAGATATTTTAAATGAGTTTAACAAATAATATATCTAAGTACCCGTTCCTTTTTAACCCAGTAAATAAAAAATTAAACACACTAAATGAAATTTCAATTAATTCTATAAATAATGATGTTTCTATTTTATACTTGAATGCTAGAAGTATAAAAAATAAAATAGACGATATTGATGTTATGTTGAAAATATTAAATGATTCCATTGATGTTATATGTAAATCTGAAACTTGGTTGAGAGATTATGATGTTTCCTTATATAATATTTCTAATTTTTCATCTGTATGTGCATGTAGACAAAATAAAACTGTTGAGGTTGTGGTGTCTTTGTCAACAATAAATACACTTACTCGACCAAATATTCATATTCCAACAACTATGACAGTATCTTAAGCATAAACATAAACATAAAAAATATCACTTGTAATATTATAAATGTTTATAGATCACCAACTGATGATAACAGGCGTATCTGCAAAAACTAAAATTTTGTGATAAAGACGTCATTCTTTTTGCTTTATTAATTCACATCTTTTGGGAGAATATCAAATCGATATTTTATATATATCAACCCTAAAATTGCTTAAAATAATAGTCGTATCTGCAAAAACACCTTGCTTCTGTTAGCAAAATGGACGTAAGTGACTGATTGTACTGCCAAAAGTCGTAACTACAATTTTATATGCAGATACTGCCATTTTAATAACAAATTAATTTTAAAATTACATATATGATTGTACTGCTAAAAGTCGTAACTACAATTTCGTATGTAGATACTGCCATTTAAATAAGAAATTAATTTGAAAATTATATTATTTCAAATTAAAGCGAGGGAAATAACGACTATTTTGTTTGCTAAAAACAAAACAAAACATGATGAAATTTTGTACAAGTTAGCTGTAAATAAATAAATAATTTTTAAATGTTTTGTATTTGATCAAAGCGACGATTCTGATGAAGAGGAATCAAATACAAAAAAGTTTACACCAAAAAAAAATCTATTAGAAAATACTTATGTAATTGATCAAAACAAAAAGGTTTTTGAGAGAAAAAATTCATCAGTCGTAGTGAATTTAAATTTAATAAATTTAGGTGAGCAAAATAAAGAAAATGAGAAAATGTGTCTGAAAGTACAGTTCAAGCCCAAGAATTATCTGATAATCATTCACAAATTGAAGGTGAATTTGAAGAAATTAACACCCTAACCAAAAAAGGAGAAACAAGAAAGCGACGTCTTTTTAAAACCAGCCTTAAAATAAGAAACCTTGCCAAACGAAAAGCGATTTCTATGAAACATCAAATAAAAACTCCTTGCGCCAAGTCATGCAAATACAAATGTACTATAAAAATCAGCAACGAACAACAAACTTTTCTCAATAACTATTATTGGAATTTATCAGCTAAAGACCAAAAGTGGTTCATATTAAAAAATACTTTAAAGTCAACTAAATCACGATCCACAGTTGGTCCAGACAGTAGAAGGAAATATTCATATAACTATTTTTTTATGAATGAAAGTGATGAACGAATAAAAGTATGTAAAGTTTTTTTCCTAAGTATTCTCGGTTATGACAAGAAAAATGACAAATTTGTACGGAATGTCATTACAAGCTGCTGCAATATAGACCCTGTAATTGATAAGCGTGGCGGAACAAAAAAGATAGATCGTGATGTTATTAAAAAACATATTGACTCTTTTCATCCAAAGGTATCCCATTATAGGAGAGTTCATGCACCTAAAAGGCTTTATCTCCCCAGTGACCTTAACAAAAAAGTAATGTTTGATGATTTCAAACAAAAGAATAAGGATTTTAAAATATCTTATGAGACATACGGAAAAATTCTTCGTTAACAAAACATTTCATTCGCTGTTTTAGGAAATGAAGAATGTTGGACTTGTACAAAATTTTTTGCTCATTGTGAAACTTCTGGCCATGACAAAGAAAATGTTGATTTGAATAATTGTGAATATTGCAATATTTGGAAAGAACATAATAAAAAATATAAAGCAGCACGTGCAGAATATGAGGCAGACTAAGCACAGGAATCAGATACTATGAAATTTTATTCTGCTGATTTTCAGAAGGTCTGTTAATTTCATTATTATTTTTCAGGTAGAATTTACTTAATTTAAATAAAAAAAAAATTTTAGGTAATCATGTTACCACGTGCTGAGTCTTTTAAAGAAATTTTGTTTATTCCACGAATTGTCGCATTTAACGAAAGCTTCGTTCCTCTAGGAAAGTCAAAACTACCAAATAAGATTCCAATTGCAATTATATGGCATGAAGGAATAACAGGTAGGTCAAAGGAAGATATTATATCCACATTTTTTGCTTTCTTTATTCATAAAAGAGATGATGTTGAAATAACAATTTGGCTGGACAACTGTGCAGAACAGAACAAAAATTGGGCATTTTTATGTTTTCTACTTTATTTAATAAACTCGGCAGAAACAAATTTTCAAAAAATTTGCATCAAATATTTTGAACCAGGACACACATTCATGTCCGCGGATTCCTTCCATCATCAGGTCGAAAAATCTTTGCAAAAAAAAGGAAAGGTTTGGGATTTCGAAGACTATAAAGAGTGTGTACAATCAGCCAATTCAAGAAATGTAAAGGTCATAGACATGAAGTTGGAAGACTTTTATGTATGGAAAGACTACGCTTCTAAAACAAAACTAAAGAAAATCACCCCGAAACTAGTACTTAGAAATATTGTCGAAGTGAAGGTTGTTAAAAACAGCAAAGAAATTTTTTTTAAAAAGCATTTTAACGAAGAATATGAAAAACTTAATTTTTTAATAGCTAAACATGCTAAATCTGGTTTGTCAAGACCCTTAAATAAAACACAGCCAAATGGTATAACCAACGAAAGAAAACAACAATTATTAAAATTATTAAAAAATGTAATTCCTGCAAATAGATTTGAGTTTTGGGAAAAAATGCCGGTACGTAATAATTACAATTCTGATGATTCTTCTGATGAAAACGAAGAAATTTCAAATTAGAAATAATTTATAATAAGGAAAAATAATGAATTAAATAATGTTCGGTTTTATGTTATTTTTTGTTTTTAATTGAAATAATAATTAAATCTTATTTTTATATTATTGTTTTTTTTTTGTTTTTAATTGAAGTAATAATTAAATCTTATTTTTATATTATTGTTTTTTTTTTTTGTTTTTAATATAAATGTGAAATAATTAAATGAATTTTTGTTATAAAAAAACTAAGTATTTTAATCAATTTACACTTACGCCCTTTTTTAATGAAACAAGTTGACTTATTCTGTTTGAGATTTAATACAAAAAGTCCAAACTGCCAAAAATCACCTTTTTCATAACTTAGTAACCAATATATGTCTATTCGATAAATTTTTAATAACCCAAAATAGTACTTGATAAAAAAATAAATTTGATTACTTTAATACGTTTGATGGCATAAACAAAAATAGAAAAACGCCTAAAACTCAAAACTACTAAAATGCTAGATACGCCTTTTAGAATAACGACGGCAGTATTACAAAATACACTGAACTTTTTTAAAAACATAATTTAAAATTTAAGATACCGCAAGTTGATACATGCCATAAATGCGATATGTTTCAAATGAGATTACGATTTGAAAAAGATGAAGAGAAAAAAAACCAAATTTTAAAACAACAAGAACAACACAATTATGCGCAAATGGCATATAACTCTAAACGCCAAGACAAATTGGATCCAGAAAAAACATTGTTGTGTTCAGATTTGCTGCATGTTCTTCCTACACCATTTTTACAAACATCTCTTGCGTATTACAAACGCAATCTTTCTACTTTTAATTTAACGATAAAAAATTGCTCAAATAATAAAACCACTTGTTTTATTTAGGATGAAAGTGTAAGTGGCAGAGGAGTAAATCAAATCGCATTCTGCATTTTTAAATATTTTGGTAAGTATGAAAGCAGCCTTAAAAGCCATGTGGTAATATATTCCGATACATGTCCAGGACTAAATCGGTTTATAATTTTCTGGGCAATGTTTCAAGTTCTACTTTATTCAAAAAACTTGCACGTTAAAATTATAGAACATAAGTTTCTGGAGCCCGGACACACTCATTTAGAATGTGATAATGATCATGCAGTGATTGAGAAGGTAAAAGAAAATAATAGTTCTGGAATATGGCATCCTCATGATTACAAGCAACTAATTCTTTCTTGCAAAAAGAAAAATCCGTTTATTGTTACAGATATGATAACAGGAGACTTTTTAAATTTTTCAAATTTATTTAAAACATATTTTAAAAAAACAAAAATTAATATTCCTAAAGAACAAGCACAATGGAATCAAATAAGGATTATTAAATATCAAAAAAAAAGATTTTGGAAAGTTAACATATAAAACTAATTACGCACAAAATTTTAAATCGGCAAATATGGTAAAGAAAAAAAATATGGAAGCACCACAACAAGCGCTACTACTAGGATTACTGATTCAAAAAGAAAGATATAATGCACATGCTAAACCTAATACCTTCCATATTTCATCAATTTTATCGCGAACTTAAAGAATCAGAAAGTGCAGAGGATACCTTATATGATTATAGTTTAGATAACAGGGATGACGATATTTAATAATTAATTTTTTTTTTTTTTTTTTTTTGAAGGTATGTATAATTACGTTAAGTTACTTTTTGAAATATTATTCTTTGATAATTTTATTTTTTTATGTATTTAATATTTAATTTATTCCTAAAAATTTAGTACTTTTTCAGAATTTTATTATTTTTTGTTTTTTATGTAAGATAATATCTAAACTTAACTCGTTTTCAAAGCCAAACAAGAAAATAAAATTGTCAACAAATATATAAGTTGGAGTTATTTACTTTTTTCTCATTTATATTCAATCTATTCAAAAAAATATCTTTTACTTTTTTATATTCTATATAAAGCTTTTTATTAAAAATATATAATTCCTTTTTTAAAACTCGATAATTATTATATTTTTAATAACTAGAAACAAAAATATTATTATAGTATCAATAAAATAATAGAAAAATAAGAAAAATCGTAAAATTAACCTTTTCTTATTTTGACAGAAATTCAGTTATTTACTTATTGACAAATGTCTGAGAGTGGTTTTAAAGCTTAAACGTCACCCGATGCGGTTCTACTCTAGCTCATACTTAATGAAAAAACTAAAACAGAATATCAAAATAAAAAATTAAAAAAAAAAAATTAATATAAAAAATATAAGTTTAATACGAAATAAAATTAAATAAAAATAATCGATTAAAAAAAAAAAAAATATTTAATAAAAAGTGCAAAACCTATTTTGATTGCATCCTCTTAAAGGATTGCAATCATGCCATTTAAAATTAATGTGAAAAAAAAATACATTAAAACAATCCATAAATGAGAAACTTCGCAATATCTTAGACAAAAACGAACAAAAAGTGAATGAACGGCAAGAGTTAGTGAATAAACTGCAAAAAAAAAATGCAGAGTTAAAAGAAGCTATGAAAAAGCGACTCCCAACTACCTCAAATGAAGGGGTTGAGAAGAGCTACAATTTTCCTATTCCACTGATAGACACCGATTGTGAGGACAGTGAAATAGAATACACGGAGGAAGAAGTACTGAACTTATTAAAAAATTTCGAAAACTAAAATATTAAATTCGAAACGGTAACAAGATTAAAAACAAAACAATCGATTATGAACAACAATACTCTCCCGTATTTTATTATCCAAGCTTCAGCCGAAAGCTCTTTAAACGAGTTAATGAAAATAAAGGCAATTGAGAACCAGATTATATACTGGGAGAAGCTTAAAAAACCTGATATATTACAGTGCAAGAGATGTCAGCGATTTGGGCATACAGCTTCAAATTGTCCAATGGACTACCGCTGCGTTAAATGTGGAGAAAGTCATCAGTCAGGGAAATGCAAAATTACTCTTGAAGACCCAAAAGAAAAATTATTTTGCACCTTATGTAAAAAATTTGGGCACCCAGCATCATTCACAAGGTGCGAACAATACTAAAAAAGACTCAAGCGACGAGAAGAAGCCAGAAAACTATCAAAACAAAATATAAAAAACAGATATTTTGGTAACAATTTTGTAAAACCTAACATTTCTTTTGCTAATGCATTGAAAACTAAAAATAATAATAACACAATAATATTTATAAAAATACTACTAAACTAGCAATAATACTAATAATTCTAATGATAATAATAGCATATTAACTGAAATTTGAAATAGTATATTAGAAATGAAAAAAAGTATAGATGATCATTCTAAAAAAATTAATACATTATTTGAAATTTCAAAAAAGATTACCCAATCGACAAATAAATATTAACAATGAGTAACAACATAAATCTCAAATTAATAATAATAATAAGAGATTCTCTCTAATGCAATTTCTTGAAAACAATAAACCTGATATTCTCTGTATGAGCGAAACAAAATTAAAAAAAAAAAGCACAATCTACATTTTGATAATTACGATCTCATTAGAAGAGAAAATATGCATTAAAAACAACATTAAATATAATATCGTAAAAAAAAAAGCTTTCGAACATTTTATCGGCATAGAAATATGCACTATATGTATTAAATTAAACAATAGGGAAAAATTATATATTACAAGTATTTATTCTTCACAGCCAAACCAACATAAGTTCATAGCAGAATTCTCTTTAGTATTTAGTAAATTAAAGTTAAATTAAATAATTCAAATAATTTTTACATTTTAGCTGGTGATCTTAACGCCAAACATCAAGCTTGACTAAATGAAGTTCGAAATAATAGAGGGTCACAACTTTTTAATTGGTTAGAAGATAATAAAATAATTTACAAATGTAAATTATTGCATTCTGACTCCCCTACCTATCCACGAGCTAATTCCTACTTAGACATAGGTATATCAGATGTTAGGTTAGAAATAAATAACACTGATTCTTTAGGTAGATTGCCTACTTTACCATACGATAGCGACCACTGCGCAATAGAAATATGTATAAAACTCGATAACGCTAATATTGAAAACGTAGGAGTAACTAATGAACCTAGGTATATATACCGGAAAAAATTTCGGAAAAGGTTAGATAAAAATTTCGATATAACATATCAAAATGAAGAAAACAAAATTATTGATCATGCCAATATCCCAATTACAGACATAGACTTAATACTTTAGACCTTCAAAAAATAGATACAACAATTCTTAAAACTATAAAAGAAACAATTCCAACAGTTTCTAATTCAAAAAATTACCTTAAAAAATACAATTCAATAAAATTACAAAAACTTTTAAAAAAGAAAAATAATTTACAAGACGAAATACATAGAATTTATAGACAAAAGTTAAATTTTACAGCACTAGAGATAATATTGTTAAAAAGCTTACTAAAAAATGTTAACACACTAATCAAACAACAAATAAACTTGGAAATTAGTAATTACTATGAAAATAGAATCAAAAAAATTAACCCCTCCAAAAGTCATAGCATGTTCCCAGAAATAAATAAAATATTTAGGAAAAAAGAAAATTTCAATATTAGTTGCCTGAATATTGACCGAAGAGATCAAGAATTATTAACTACCAACCATTTTAACATAAACACTTTAAAAAAAAACACCCGATAATAAATACATAATAGAAGATAATATAAATATAAATAAAATTCTAGGTTCACATTTGAAAGAACACATAAGGTTCAAAATTTTCCTAGTAGTTCTTTTCACAATAGAATATCCAATAATATTAACATTTTGAAAAATAATATTTTAGAAAGTAGAAATAATCATTGCACATTAAAAACTTTAAATATTTAGATAAATCTTCCAATCAGAGTTACAGCAATAACCCATTCACTACAATAGCAGAACTAACGGACAAATTCAAATGTCTTAACAACAAAACTTCAACAGGAATTGATAATATCCCAAATATAGTACTTAAAAATTTAACTAACAAAATAATAGCCCAATATGTGATTCTTTTTAATAATGCCATTAACTTTACATATTTCCCTAAATCATGTAAAATAGGTAAAGTTATCTTTTTTAAAAAACCTGGTAAGGATCCCAAAAATCCAAATAATTATAGACCTATTAGTTTGCTACCTAATATTAGCAAAGTCTATGAAACTATAGTTAATGATAAAATTACCATGTTTATTAATGATCACAATCTATTATCAGAAAATCAATTTGGTTTTAGACACAAACATGGAACAGTTCATGCCATAACAAGGTTATCAGATATTTGTTGGTATGTCAATAAAAAATTTTGTGTAGGCGCCTGCACTATAGATTTAGAAAAGGCTTTTAATAGTATTTGGATAGAAGGACTAATATACAAGTTAATAAAAATGAGATTCCCTGAATATTTAATAAAATTAGTCTTAGACATGGTAACAGGTAATGAATTCGTAGTAAGCTAAAACTTATGTCATAAATTTTCAATAGAACAGGGATTAATGCAAGGCACTGTTAACTCCCCAATTTTGTTTTCAATCTATATAATAGAACTATTAAAGCAACTAGATAGCTTATCAGGATTAAATTTCGCGTTAGCATATGTTGATGATCTATTAATATACTCAGCTAGTGAAAGTGTTAAAACTGTTCAGATAAATGTACAGAAAATGTTTGATACTACTTCTGACTATTGCAAAAAATGGATCCTTAAAATTAATACAGATAAATGCGAAACAATATTATTTCGAAATACAGTAGATAAGGTTAATTCGAACATAAAAAGAAATTGATATAAAACAAATTTTTTATAATTTTTATAATACAAATTAATAATACACGCCTAAGAAGAAAAAAAGTAATTAAGTATTTTGGGATACATCTACACCAAAATAACTTTAATAAGACCAATTATAACATATGGAGCACCCATATGGTACAACATTAGTGCATTGTAGTTTATTTTTGAATCGGTACCGTACATCATAATATATGTGTGTATCAATATATATGATATATGTGTGTATCAATATATCAGTTAACTTTTAGTTTAACAGAAACTTACAAGCAGTGAAGTTCAATACAAATTAAAAGAATTATATAATTATTATACATATAATTACATAAATAATAAAAACTTAGTTATTAGCTTTATATTAAAATTTAAAAAAGTGAATTATTAAAAAAATGTCTCAACGTTCAAACTTTTAGTAAAGTTAGCATTAGAAGCTAGACAAGGTATGCACATTCTTATAGTAATAAAGCTTGAAATATTTATAAAATATTAATGAAATTTAGGAACTTCAGCCCAAATAAAAAATAGAGAGTTAATAGAAGAAACGATAATAGCACAAAGCAATGCAAATAATTATTTGGATAATGGTCAGTTTTTTTTATAATACAAAACTAATATTTTTGTTTTTGCTTTTATACTTATACCTTTTTAAATCAGGATCTGAAACATCTAAAGAAGATTTCATTCTTTCTGAATCAGAATATGTACCAGATATCTCAGAAAGAGGATCACTAACTTCAATTTCTGAAAGCTCTGCAGAAGTTGAACCTTCGACGGAGGAATTATTAGCAAGATCTACAACTATCACGCCGTCAGAAAAAAAAAAATCATATAACCGAACAAAACATAAGCTTTTAAAAACACAAGGATTGCCGTATGTTACCCGATCAGGTGTTGTTCCGCTATATGAAAGCCATTATTCAAGAAGACACACAAAAAAAAAATATTTACACGGAAATCTCAATATTAAAAAATTGTTTGAATTATACGTTGAATTAAATGCAGAAGAGAATAAAAAAAAAGTGAAGTATGATTCTTACCGGAAAATATTCAATTCAACTGGGTACAAATTTAAACCTCCAAAAATAGACACTTGTAACAAATGTGATGAATTTGATTTAAAGTTGAGACAAAAAAGTATTGCTGATGCAGAAAAAAAAGAAATTCAAATTGAATTTGATTACCATAAAAATTTAGCAGATATGGCTTATAAACAAAAATCTATAGATAAAGAATCGGCTAATACAGATAAAAATACCCGAGTATTAGTGTTTGACCTACAGCAGTGTCTTCCAACACCAGCTTTGTCATCCAATATTGTCTTCTACAAGCGTTTACTGTGGGTCTACAATTTGACTGTAAGAGACTGTAGTAACAAGCAAACAGACTGTTATATGTGGCATGAATCAATTGGCGGGCGAGGATCTGACGAAATCGCGTCATGTTTATATAAAAAACTTTTATCACTTCCAGAATCAGTGAAGCACGTCATAACATATTCAGACACCTGCGGTGGCCAAAATAGGAATATACACATGACAGCTATGCTTATGACTGTAATAAAAAAGCAAACTAATTTTGAATGCATCGACCAAAAATTCTTGATTCCAGGCCACATACATTTGGAATGTGATGCAGATCACGCCCGTATAGGGAGAGCAAAAAAGTCTTCGGAAATAAAAATAATGGTACCTAGAGATTGGTTTAATTTTGTCCGTACTGTTAGAGGCAAAATTCCTTTAAATGTCTATGAAATGGTTATGGATGATTTTAAGCAATTTTCATATTTTTATAAAGTTTTACTAATTAAAAGAAAAAAAGATTTAAATAATAATTCCATTAATTGGCTAAATATAAAATAGATTAGAGTCACCAAAAATTTTGAAAAAATTTATTTTAAATATGAGGAACAGATCTTCAAAATTTTGAACCTCCAAACATTTATAATGATGTTAATTTTTTAAATCCTAAAAAGAAAAATGATTTGATTTCAATTTTACATTTGATAGATAAGGATTGTCATGATTTTTACAAAAATCTGAAAGTTCAAAAAGGTGCTAGTGATAATTACTTAACTGATGAAGAAGATGATATCGATCCACATGAATAAACTTTTATTTCTTGTTATTACTTTACTACTCTTGATTTTTTTTATTTTAGTTTTTTTTAATATTATATTTTAAATAATTATTTACTACATGTAAAAGAAAATTTGATTAAAAAATGAATAATACCTAATGTTGTAATTTTGTTAATAAATTTTTTTCTAATGAATATTAAATTTAGATTTCCTAATAAATATACATATTATGATTCTTTATAAATATTTCTGTTGACTTTTATTTTTTGTTCGCAAATAGACTTTTGGAAAAGTTTTTATATGGTAAACAAACCTATTTATATAATTTTCCAAAATCCGATAGTAAATTCTCCCCCAGTCTATATTGCAGGGGTGGCCAGCTATACTAACTTTGGGAGCCACATTTACAAATTAATATTTTAAGGAGCCATTTATATATTAAAAAACAATACATATATATAGGGATAATCTAAAATAATTTGAATGAAATTTTAAATTTAAACTGAAAAAGTTTTTTTTGCGTAAATTAGTAGGCGTTAAATAGTTTTTTTTTCAAATTTAACTGTTAATATATTTTTAAAGTAAATTCTTTTTGCTGGTGTAGATTAGTAGGTTTGCGTGTGTTACTCAGTAGTTTTTTAAAATTTCTCTAATTAAGTTGTGGTTACATTTGTGAAAATTATTATAAAAAAAAAATAAAAAGTAATTATGCTGTCTGGAAAACGCAAATATGAAGACGAGAACAAGAAATTTAAGGCGGAGTGGGAAGAGGATTTTGTTTTTGTAGAAAGAAATGGAAAACCGATGTGTCTGATATGTGAAGTATTGTTGTCACAGTTCAAGGTCAGTAATCTAAAACGGCATTACGACGTAAATCACTGTTCTTTCAGTCAAGAATTTCCTGCTGGTAGCGAGTTACGCCGAACGAAAATATTGTCTTTAAAAACAAAACTTAATCAACAAACAAAGATATGCCAATGTTTATTAAAGAGGCAGATATAACAACAGAGGCCGGATTTATTATGGCGTTCAATATTGCTAGAACAAAACGGCCCTACACAGAGGGACAATTCATAAAAAAAATATTGCTCAAGTTATTTCTGTTTTAGATCCAGAAAATAAAAAATTGCAAATCCCTGTATCCAGGCATACTGTGGAAAGGCAAATTTCTGTTATTAGCGATGATAAATACCTTGCAAAATGATGTGATAAACTGCTCAGCCCTGAGTCTAGCCCTAACCGAATCCACAGACATTGAAGATAAACCTCAACTTGCCATATTTGTTCGTTATGTAACAAATAATGTAGATGTCAAAGAAGAACTGTTAGACCTTGTTGCACTGAATGATACGACTAAAGGTTCAGATATAAAAAACGCTCTTGATGTTGTACTGAAAAAACTTTCTGTACCGATTAAAAAGCTAGTCAGCGTTGCAACTGATGGCGACCCAGCTATGAGGGGTTCTACTAACGGGCTTTTGGGGCTTTTAAATGCTGACGCATTGTATCCTAATTTTATCCCAGTACATTGCATTATTCATAGGGAACACCTTGTAGCCAAATATTTTAGATATTACAATATTATGAACGTAGTTTTAAAAATCGTCAACTATATACGATTAAGTGCTAAAACTCATCGCCAATTCAAAGCCTTTATACAAGAAATGGAAAACAATGAGCTTCCAGATGATGTATCTTGGTTTTGTTTAGTAAGGTGGCTCTCAGTAAGCAATGTTTTAACAAAATTCTTTAATTTGATGGAACCAATCAAACAATTCGTCAATGAAAAAGGAAAATTTTTCCCGGAACTTGAAAATACCAAATGGTTGTTAGATATGGCGTTCTTCACGGATATTTTTCAGCACCTACAATCATTAAATTTATCTCTGCAAAGACATAATAAACTTATTTCTGATTTGGCACAGAAAGTATTCAGCTTTAATAACAAATTAAAACTGATCGAGAAAGATCTTGTTTCTAAAACTTTCATTCATGTCACGTGTGTCATTAAAATTTTACAAACTTTACCCGGATATGATATAATAGTTACAGATTACGTATGCAAGCTTCACCTACTAGTAGAAGATATAACCGAGAGATTCTGTGATTTAACCGCACTTAAGCCATCATTTATATTTTTGGAAAATCCTTTCCTTTGTTGATATTTTGAAGAATGGCTGTCCTATATTACCGCCAATTGCGTCGGATATAGCAGCTGTAGAATTAGAGCTACTGGAGCTTCAAGAAGATGAAGTATTGAAGCATGTAAAACAGAATAATTGTTCAATTATTGACATTTGGAAGCAGGTTCCGGAACAGAAATATCCTAAAATTAAAGATTGTGCGCTCAAGTTAATATATATTTTCGGTACTTCGTATTCTTGTGAGTCGTTGTATTCAACACTTAAATTTGTTAAAAATAAATATCGGTCTGTTTTAACTGATAAGCATTTAACTGAGCTGTTGCGAACTGCCATAACAATTCATCAACCAAACTTTAAGCGGCTAACTGCTAAAATAGACAATATCCGTAAGGCATCAACAAGCAAATCTAACTTCTAAATATTTTCTATAATTTTCTTATTATTTCTTTGTTTTATATAAATTTGTAACAAGAAATGAAATAATTTTTTTTTTTATATATTTATTAAAAAAAAATTTATTTTTTTTTATTTATGCTATAAAAAAAATGTTATAGGAATTATTAAAACTTTTGCATAAGAGCCATTCCAATCGACGTCAAGAGCCGCGTTATGGCCACCTCTGCTATATTGTATAAAAGACTTAAAACTCTTACAAAAGTAACGAAAAATATTATATGAATAATAAATTACAAAAAACAAAAAAATATAGCTTGTTTTAACGTAAATTGTCATGTGGAGTCATTTTAAAAATTTTCAAACCGCTCTACTGAAAAACTATCATTTTCTTTATATCGGGTTTTGGCAAATTCCCACTGAATTTTTCAATATGTTAACTTTTTTTCTTTTCATTATTGCATTGAAAATATTTGTAACCATGGAAATTTTTTTTTTCCTTTATAAAATACTACACGGAAAGAAATGTATACATTTAAATCAAAAGTTTTTGGTGTTTGAATGAATTTTTAAAATTTTACTATTTGATTCAAACATTTTTATTTTCTATCAATGGAAATCGCATTTGAATCAAACAAAAATATAAAAGTTAAGCTTTTAAAAAACACATTTGATTTTAGAACAATTCAGTTTGAAAATTTATTCATTTATTTCAAACGAAATTTACTTTTAAAATTTCTGTAACGGTCAATTTTCAAACTAAATATACCCAACTTTTAAAACAACAGAAAAAACTTTTGATTCAAACATCTCACTTTTGAGATATTATTTATAACAATTTGGTTTAAAAATTTATTCATTTATTTCAAATGAAATTTACTTTTAAAATTTCTGCAACTGTAAATTTTCAAACTAAATATTCCCAACTTTCAAAATAGAACAAGACACTTTTGACTCAAACGTCTTAACTTTTGAAATATTGTTTATACAATGAAAGTATTTAAGCGAAGCAATATTAACACAATATTAGGTATTTTAGCAATTTCCTTGAATGTTGGTTGAAAATATTATAGGGCTTAAATTTTTACTAAAGTAAAATGGAAAAGGATTAATTAGAAAAATTAATTGATAAGTAGTTGAAATATATTATAGTGGTAGAAATACCCGATGTTGCAAAGGTAACTAAAATATTTGTTTAGGTTGTATGAGTGAAAAAAAATTCTAAGTGTGTTTTATGGTTAATGTTCATTGTTTATTTATGAAATAAACTATGACTTATTTGATAAATTTAAAATAATAAAATTAAATAAATGCCAGATTTGACCAGGTTAGGTTCGTAAACAGGGATGCCATACCTCCCGCTTAGAGTACATAATTCCCGTTTTCCGCTTAGGCCTGCCAAACTCCCACCCGTACTGAATTCGCTAATTTTTTTTTCATTTTCATTTTAAAGACGCCGCCAACCAGTACCGATCAACTTACGATACGCTCTAACCGAATTCGCATTTTTGTTTATAGGGTGTTGGGGTTTAAAACTTCAAATTTGTGTCAAATATGAAAAGCTTTAATTTTGTGTCAAACAAATCAGTAATTTTGAAAACGATTTCATATAATTAAGAGTAAAGTTAAAAGTAGGTGATTATTATTATTTCCAGGTGACCATAAAAAATTATCATAAAAGTTAAAATTAGTTTGGTATTGTTTAATTCGCATTTGTTTCCAGCATCCAGCCAGATTTAATTCGTTTAATTAATTGACTATAGATGCAAAAATTGAAGTCCTGGAAGCCATTTAAAAATATAGAGCTGTTTAAAGAAATTAAATTTAAATGAATAATTAATTGTTATAAAAAATTGACTAAGGTTAGTAATTTTTAATTGAATTGGCTTATGTCAGTAATTTAACTATTTTTTTTGTTGCCCCTTCAAATTAATAGAAAATGTTAAACATTTCATCAGGTTCTTCGGAAATTGAACCACCAACACCAGTAAAAAAAAATAAACATTTAGTTCGTTATAAGAAACTGTGGGAAAGCACACATTCTAGAAACACTGGAGAGGCTAAATTGTTAGTTAAGCTGAGCAATAAAAGTATAAGAAACAAAATTATGGACGCAGTAAAAATAGATAGAAAATCCAGAGCTAACATACCAACACTAGATAATAATAACGACCATTGTGTCAACAGAAATGATCCTAATGTTGATCTGGATTCTAATACTAGTGTTGCTGAAGCTACAAATTCTGATGTAAGCTCTAAAAGAAATACGGTTCAAATTGATAAACCAAACGTTAAATCAAACAAATTGAATACGATATTTATCAATGAATCGTTAACATCATATTTCAGCTACCTCTTTAAAAAAGCAAGAGATATGAAAAAGCTGAAGAAAATTAAGTTTGCCTGGGTAAAAGAAGGTAAAATATTTGTAAGAGAAAACGAAAAGTCAAAAATTATACGTTTGTTATCAGACAAAAATTTATTAGAATTTAATGTTACCAAATAATTATGATGATTACAGTATTTTACCAATACCCACCCAAAACACCAACTTGCCAAAAATTGAATGTATAAAGTTTGAAGATGAGTTTTCACTAAAAATATTATACCTAAATATACGTAGTTTGAAGTACAAAGTTGATGAGATCGAATTAATGCTGGATAACCTAAAAAATACAATACACTTATTAGTATTCACAGAAACCTGGATTATGGACGATGAAGTTGATATGGTCAATATTAAACACTACCACAAATATTTTGCTTGTCGTAAAAAACGTCGAGGAGGTGGCGTAGGAGTGTTTGTGCATTCGTCAGTAACACACAACATCCGTAAAACATATAGTGATGAATATATTAGTTTGCTAACAATTAATATATCAACTGCAAACTGCAACTTAAACATTAGTGCCGTTTATAGACCACCAATCAATACTATTGCGGAAATAATCAGATTTCAGGATCTACTTGATAAACATTTAGACGAACTTGGCACAAATTCATCCATCGTACTAGGTGATTTCAACTTCGATATAAAAAATACTGCTGATAACAATGTAAATACCTACAGAAATATTGTTGAATCGAATGGATATTATTTTGCGGACAAATCCACAACTAGACCTGCATCAGGAACCTGCCTTGATCATATACTCTCAAACAACCTAAAATTAAAGATGTTTATTAATCAAGTAAGTGTAGATATTTCTGATCATAACTTAATAATATTGGAATTAGATATAGGTAATTTTGTAAACAAAACAATAACTAAATATAAAAGAAACATGATAAATGTCAAAAAATTTAAAACTCAGCTGGTGAACTGTAATATCGATTATATGTCAAGTGCTGACGTTCTTACAAATTCATTGATAGAAAAATTAAAGCTATGTTTACAAAACAGTTCGTGTGAAAAAAGATCAAAAAAAATTGTTAAATTTCGTAAACCGTGGATAGATGACGAATGTGCGGAATTAATAAAAATAAAAAATTTTTGGCATAGAAAACATATACAAAATTTAGATGAAGAATATTTTAAAAATAAATATCATTTTTGGCTAAACAAATTAACATATATAAAGAAAAAGAAAAAACGAGAATATGACAAAGTCAAATTTGAAAAAGTTGGAAATGATTCGCGAAAAACATGGAGTCTCATTAAAAATATTATTACTGATGGTAGTAATAATGATAATAATGACTTTTTCGATACGGGACACAATTCGCCAGATGATAAACATACAAAAATTAACAACTTTAATACTCTGTATTGTAACATAGGAGCAAATATGGCTAAGAAGTTCAACACGATATACAAGCCAAATGTAAGAACTACATCAAGATTCATATTAAGAAACATTGACGAGAAAACAGCGGGGAAAGTTATTGATAATTTAAAATTAACTAAAACAACTGATGCTCATGGCATAAGTACATATTTAATAAAGAACTGTAAAACGGAACTTCTGAAACCAATAACAGCGTTAATAAATGCCTCGATTAATCAAAGTGCGTTTCCTGATGCACTAAAAACCAACAAGGTCATTCCGATTTATAAAAGAAGTGGTGATAAAACAAATATAAACAATTATAGACCAATTTCGATTTCGTCTGTCGTTAGCAAAATTCTGGAAACATTTGTCCACAACGAACTGTCAGAATACCTAACAGCAAACAACCTGATAAGTAAAATACAATACGGCTTTCAGAAAAAATCCAATACTAAAGCAGCTCTATTTGATGTAATAAATAATGTCCAAAATAACATAATTTCAGGCAGGAAAGTGGCCATAGTGTTCTTAGATCTTGCTAAAGCCTTTGATTCGGTCGATAGAACTATAATGCTAAGAATTTTGTTTGAATGTGGCGTTATGGGCAAAGAATACCAATGGTTTGAAAGCTACTTCAGTAACAGAAAACAATATTCGGAGTATGATGGAATTAGAAGTACTGCAAGCAACTTTGAGTATGGAGTAATACAAGGTAGTTCGTTGGGACCTGTGCTATTTTCTTGCTACACATCAAGCTTTTCAAATCTAAAATTAGGGGGTAGTCCCGTAATGTTTGCAGATGACATAGCAATAGTATATGCTGGAAAAGATATAGCATCACTTGAAAGCACCATAAACGAAGATATGGGCAAAATATACTCATGGATGTCTCTTCATAAATTAACAGTTAATGTACAAAAAATAAAATTTATTATAATAAAGAGTAAAAATGCATTAATAAACATCAAATACAACAATGCTGAAATCGAACAAGTGAAAAATTACAAATATCTAGGAGTTTGTTTAGACGAAGAACTTACATGGAACACCCATATTACAGAACTTGCATCCAAAGCAAGTAGAATTGCGGGTATTTTCAAAAAACTAAGTAAGCGCCTACCGGATAAAACAAAAATATCCACTTACTATTCGCTATTCCACAGCATCATAACCTACGGTATTGAAGCTTGGGATAGTACTTTTAAAAAAAATTTAAATCTGCTCCAAAAAATCCAAAATAAAGCATTAAAAAACTTATTCTTATATGATAAGAGAGCATCTACATCTAGGATACATAGAGTCCTAAACATTTTAAAATTAAATGATTATAAAAATCTTTGCTGTACTATGCATGTTAGAAATATACTACATAATGACATAAAGTCCAGCATACAAATAGCAATAAATAGCAATTTTCACCAATATAGTACTCGATCAGCGCATCACCTTCGTCCAACACAAGGTATAGGACTATATGGAATTGAACAAAATATCAACATAGGTATCAAATTGTACAACGATCTACCGCCAGAAGTCAAAGTTTCAACAGCTCAAAAATTTAAAATCACTTTAAAGAAACTACTCGTAGATCAGTATAATAATTAAATTCATTTTCAGAATCCTTTCTTTATTTTAATTTTTTAAACGTTAATAAGTAAACATTCAAAAAACCTAAATTTATAGTATTTAATTTGAATTACAATTTGTAAATATTATTTAATTTGATATACACGTTTTATACTTTGTATATATTGTTAATTTTCTTGAATTTCTTATTGCATCTATTACACTTTAGCGTTAATTTATATATATATGTTTTAATATACTCTGTACGAGCCTAGTGCTCTTTTAGAGAAATGAATTAATAAAATAAAAAATAAATAAATAAAATAACTGGTTGCGACCTGGACGGGATGAGTTTTGTGCTAAGTGCTCTATTTGCAGTAATCTTAATTTCACTATTGATCATGGTGGTAATAAACGATGTTGTAAAACATTTAAAATCAACAAATCATAAAAAAAATTATGAAGCAGCTGCTGCATTCTCTAAAATTTCAAATTTTTTTTCAAATAAGCAAGACAAATCACAGGATTCTGTGCAATTAGCAGAGGCAGCATTTTGTTACCACACTGTTGTCCATTCACATAATTATGTCACAGCTGGATACTCCAGTTCTTTATTTAAGGTAATGTTCCCAGATTCTGACATAGCAATAAAATATTCGTGTGAGAAAACAAAATTTGCAGCTATTATATCAAAAGTTCTTGGACCTAAGTCAAGGGAATATGTTTTAAGAAAATTAAGTGATAATCATCCATTTTCCATAAGTACTGACTCTTCAAACAAGGGCAATATTAAGACTTTTCCATTAATGTTAAGATACTTCGATAAATGTAATGGAATACAAACATCATTAATTTCATTTTTTTCATTGGAAGCAGAGGATACTGCAACAATTGTAAATGCAATTAATATGGAACTTAACCGAAATGGATTATCGTTACAGAATCCAACCGCTTACGGGGCAGATAATGCTAACATCAATTTTGGCAAATAGCGTTTTCACTAGTTTAAAAAAACAAAACGAAAATATTGTTGCCGTCGGTTGTAATCTTCATATTTTGCATAATACTGCTAAGAAAGCATGTTATTATCTTAAAATTGATGTTGAAGTTATTGTAATTAAAATATATAACGAATTTAGTTCATCAACAAAAAAAACAACAGAGTTGAAGGAGTTTTTTGAATGGACTGATACAAAATGGACAGAAATGCTACGTCATGTTCCTACAAGGTGGCTAACTCTTTTGCCGGAGTTATGTACCCTGTACTAAATTAATAATTAATATATTAAACTACTAATAAATTCCTACATAACTGTACTTTTTATAAACCATAAACTCATAATCACAAATGTAACATAATCAGCATATTTAATACACATTGTTTTTATATTTAAATTCTAAAATCTAAATGAATAAACACACAAATGTACTTTTAATATTTTCATTCTAATTGAATTCATACATAATATTTGTATTTACTGTAGAATCATATTATAACAAAAAATGTAATAATGTAAAATCAGCATTATCCACTTAAAATAAAAGCTTGTAAATGATTTGTATAAAAACTGTACTTTACTTATAGTCAAGACCTGAAAAGAATAAGACATAAAAAATAAAAATTAATTGGAATTTAATTAATAAAATTTAAATGGAAAATTAATGAAGTGTTTGATTTACATTGTGAAAAGATAGCTGAGGACTTAACTCCGGCTATTGAAAGGTTGTTACTGAATTATGAACCAATAAAGGCATATTTTTTGAGCAAAAATAGTATATCACCAACATTAAGAATGTTCTTTGAAGATGAGCTGAGTCAAGCATATCTAGGATTCGTAATGAATTCTTGTTCGATTTTTCAACCAGCTTTAAAAAAACTTCAAGGAAATGAACTAATAATTTTAGATCTATATAATATTATGAATAATATCAGACAATCGATGATAGAAAGAAAAGCTTCAAATTTTTATGGATTCATTGCACGTCAAGCTATTGAAAAATGTGATAATTTAGATGCTGTTTAAAGATTTAAAATCGATGTTAACAATTTTTTTGATGCTGCAATTAAATATATAGAAAAGTGGTTTAATTTCAATGATCAAAAATTTAAAATTTTAACGAGCTTAAAGTTGGATGCTGTACCACAATTTGAAGAAATAACTGCGATAACTAAAACATATAAAATTAAAATTAATGAAGACATGCTTTTTGAAGAATATATACTTTTGAAAATGTATATTTTAAATTTAAAAGATAATGAAAATGTGCTACCCTGTGATAAAAAATGGGTAAATTTTTTTAAAAAATCAGCGTCACCAAATTTTTTAAAAATAATCCAATATATTTTTTCGATCCCGCATTCTAATGCGATTTCGGAGAGGATTTTAAGCCTTATGACAATCGCTTGGCGGAAAGAAAGGAACCGATTGCTTCTCCAAAATTTGGAGGCTGAGTTAATGGTTAAGCAAAATTTTGCAATGACATGCTTGGAGTTTAAAAAATACTTACTAAATGAAGGCTCTTCTCTTATTAATGCAATAAAGTCAAGTTCAAAGTACCTATGAAATATATAAGATACGTAAACTTGTGATAATTAATAATTTTTAATTTAATAATTTTTGATATACTATAATTTTTTATTGAGACAGTTTAATCATTTTGCTAATACAAGTTTCCTGTTCCCGGGTTCGCTCGGTGCCATGAGCCAAGTATGAGTTAAACATACTGGCTGGACGAGGAAACTGTTTTATAAAGTTTTCATTAAAAATAACCATAATTTATTTTAAAATTTTCCTTATTTATATTTTTAAATATCAAAAAATGATCTTTAATTTAATCAAATTCATGACATTTTTACATGTCATGATCTTTGATTAAATCAGAATATCATTTTTTGATATTTACTTAAAATTAAACTTATATTGAGTTCGAGTCCAAGTGTTACCATATAAAATGTCGGGCTTATAATAGGTTGCTATTATTGGCCAGGACAACAAGTTTCCTTGTATTTAATGGTATAAAACAAAACAAAGATTATTTTAAAACGCATCACTTTAACATATACACAAAATTAAAAAAAACGATTTTCAAATTAGAAAAATAGTAAATAGTTTAAAAGTTAAATATTAAATCAATTTTAAAGTTGTATTTTGTAATATTTTTTTTATATTTCAAAAAGATACAAACTAAATTTGAAAAACTGATATCAAAAAAATTAAATAAAAATATAGACAAAACAAAAATATAACTATGATCTCATAAAATTAAACAAAAATATAGATACATAACTAAAAAAAAATATTTTATATGTATTTAAAAAGTAAATTCTAAATGTTGAATAATTGAAATGTTCCTTAAAAAAATTCAAAAAAATTCTAATTTTTTTTTTATAAATTATAAAATAAAATTTATAAACTGAAATTTTTTGTTTTTTTTTTCCAATATTTTTTGTAAAAAAAGAAGTGTGACATAAAATTAATTTATATGCAATAATAAATAAGACACCTGTACTCCGATATTTTTTTCCCGCCGAGACACTTTAAAAATCTGACATCCCTGTTCGTAAAACTCTCAATCATTCTCGAATTTGTTGTTTAAATGCAGAGATGTTAAGTGTCAGGAAATTTCCTAAATCTACGGAAATTTAAAGTGCTACACGGATGCACGGAAATATGTCGTAAATCTACGGAAAAAATTTTAAAAGCACAAATCTACGGAAAAAATTTTAAAAGCACTAAAATTTCAATAATTAATGTCAATTTTTTAAAAATTTTAATTTTAGTAATTTAACGAGACTTTTATTTTACTAAAAACAACTTAAAAATGGATGTAACACTTAAAATAATATGCTCTCTCTACTACTCTACTCTAATCTCATACATATTAAATTAAAACTACAAAATGAACGCACCCAATTTTATAATGTTTCCATTTATTGTTTTGTCAAGTATCAACTGTCAAGCAGTTGACAGTTAACACTTTTGAAATTTGTTGTTTTAGAATTTAGACGTTTGAAATTTTATTGTTTTTAAATACAACAACCTACAATTAAAAATTTATTTTTAAATACAACAAAGTTTTGGAAATTTATTTTGTGAAATATTAAAATTAGTTAAATGAATCATGAACAAAAATATAAGTGATAGTGATAGCGATACTTCAGGTGAAAATCGTATCACATCAACAAATAAAAGAAAAAGATATAACCAACAGTATAAGTCATCTTGGGAGACGAATTCAAATTTTATCGGTTGGTTGCAGAAAAGTTCCAAAGGTATGTATATTATTATATTTATGGTAAAAAGTATTGAAACTCGGTACTCGGTAGTTCTATTCGGTCAATTACTTTTCCATTTAGGTACAAATTATTATTTTTGCTCTTCCTGTAATTACGATGGAAAGGCCGTAATAACTGAAATAAAAAGACACTCAAAAAGTTCAAATACACAAAAAGAATATTTGTAGTATTCGAAAGCAAATCCCAATATCCACAGCTCTGGCAAGGCATTCTAATGTTAATTTAACAAAAGAATATGAATTAATGTCAGCTGCATTTCTAGTAAAACATAATTTACCAGTAAAAGGTTTTCTCACATTTAATTAATCTTATGAAAAGAGTTAGTGGAACTGAAAATAAAACAGTTTAAAACATGAAAGGCGGAAGACTTAAAGCTGGATTTTTAATTCAAAACGTTTTAGGAGCAGAGAGTAGTGAAACACAAGTAAAGAAATTACAAAAAAATAAATTTTCAATTATCATTGATGAATCAACCGATTTAAGCTGTACTAAACAATTGGCAGTAGTGCCTCGAATTATTTCTGATTTAATGGTCGTAGAAGACTGTTTTTTAACATTATTAAATGTCGAGGATGCAACTTCCGAAGGACTATATAAATTAGTAACAGGTAAGAGTAACGACTTAACGAGTAACTACATTTTGGTTTATAAATTTTAAAATATCTTTTAAATTTTAGATTTTTTTTTAAAAAACGACATAAATTATAAGATAAATATGATAGGGTTTGCAGCAGATGGAGCAAATGTAATGATGGGAATACATAAATCAGTTTCCTCATTATTTAAAAAATATTGTAATGGATTATTTATCATGAAATGCATTTGCCATTCTTTCCATCTCTGCGCTTCTCGTGCTTGCGAAACCCTACCATCATTTTTAGAAGACATAGTTAGAAGCATACATAACTATTTAGCAACAAGTCCCAAACGCGTACTAGAATTTCAAGCATTTCAAGAGCTGTGGCAACTAAAACCACTAAAAATGCTACATCCCAGTGCTACGCGCTGGTTATCGCTTCTTGCATGTGTGCAAAGAATCGTGAAACATTTCATAGCACTTCGTGCTTTTTTTAAAGTTGAAGCTGCTCAGCATCTTACCGAAAAATCCAAGAATATCAGTTTTACATTAGAAAATCCTTGGACGTTGTTGTATTTAGCATTTTTGGAATTTATTTTGCCCTTGTTTTGCAACATGAATTTAGAAATGCAAAGTGAAAAAATAAAAATTCATGTTATTTATAGTAAAATACAATTATTTTATAAAACAATTTTGGGGTGTTATATTAAAGAGAGTATTATACAAAATACTAATATTGAAAATATTGATTTTGCTGATCCAAATAATTTTCTTGCTTTAAAAGATATATATTTAGGGGGTAAAGTAACTGCGTCAATAGTACAAAACTCTTTTTCTGATGAAGATCTTATATCATTTCGAAATATATGTTTGAAGTTTTTTATTGTAGCTGCTGAGCAAATAAATCTAAGATTCCCATTTAAAAATATGGATTGTTTGAAACAAATGGGTGTTATTGATCTAGAAAACATATCAAAATATCAAACCACTGTACCTTTAGCAATTCACTTTCCAAATTTAATTTCAAATGAAGATTATAATAACCTAGACAATGAGTTTAGATTAATTAAAAATTTAGATGAACCTAAAACAGATTTAGAGATTAATGTATTTTGGAATGAAATTTCGAAAATAAAAAAAGGTGATGGTGAGAAAATGTTTCCTGTTATTTCAGAATTTATAAAAAATTTGCTTTTTCTACCCCATTCTTCGGCTAATGTCGAAAGAATTTTTTCCATTATTAATCAAAATAAAACAAAAGTTAGAAACCGTTTGGGTTCTAAAACTTTGGAAGGTATTTTACATACCAAAAGATTAGTTAATGATACCAATCCATGTTATGAATTTCACGCTAGTAATCAACGTTTTCAAAAGTTTAACCAAAATATATATCCACATTTGCAAGATCAATGAAAATAAATCGTTTTAAATTTAAATATTATTTGTTATTTAATAAAAAATAATTCATAAAAATGTTAACATGAATGAAATCAAAATAGAGAATTTTCGAATAAATTTTTTTTAGAGAATTTTCGAATTTTGTTCTTGAAAATGTAAATTAATTGAACTGATATTTTACTTTGTTTTTTTTAGTTGTTTTGCTTTATTTTGTATAACGTAAATGAATTTAACTGATATTTTATTTTGTTTTTTTTTGTTGTTTTGTTTTATTTTGTATAATGTAAATTACTTAAATACTTTTTAAAATACTAAAAACTGAGTTTTATTGAAATTTTTACTAATAAGGGCATATACAGAAATCTAAGGAAATTTTTTCGCCTATCTACAGTATTTCTCTCCACAAGACTTAACATCCTTGTTTAAATGTAACACATAAACTACATATTGTAGTATTTTATCGTTTATACTTTATTGTGTAAAATTTCAATTGGAATTTATGAATCTCTTCGAATGCAAAAGGAAAAGAACCAAACATTTTATTTTGGTTTTGTTGATAATTCTTTTTTTGTTATAAAATTTCTAATTAACTAGTTTTTTATATATTATTTTTTACCAGCGGAATTTGGTTGAAAGGTATTTTGAAAAAAATTTGTTAATATGCTAATAACTATTGTTAGTGATGCTACTAAACAAAAACAAAGTACAGTGTAGTCTCTTTAATCCGGATTCCGGTAATCCGGATTTCTCGCTAATTCGGATCACAAAATATTTACATTAGTCCCTCTACAGTCCGGATCACATTAAAATATTGGCTTCTTTAATCCGGATTTGTTTTTAAATTCTTATTGACATGTGAAAAAAAACATTGCTTAAATTTATCGTAAATCTTCTTTTTATTTAATTCAAAATGTTAACGGAATATCACAATTTTTCTGTTTTTGTTTTTGTTTGTTTCTATGGTTTTTGTCAATAAACAAAATGCTTTTGACAATAAACTTACTTTATTTATCATTCGTTCGTGATGTTTCTTTAAGAAAGTTAGTTAAATTTAATTTAAAAATTTAAAATTTGATGTTAAATTTCTAATTTTTTACACAATGCCTAAAAGATCCCATAAGACATTAACTTTAAAAACAAAATGTGAAATTTTAGACAAGTTGAAAAATAATGTTCCTGCGAAAACATTGGCTTTAGAATACGGCGTTGGAACATCCACCATATCTGATATAAAAAAAAATAGAAGCAAAATTTTTGAGTAAGTGCAATAAACAAAATAAATTAAAACTAACAAATAAAAAATTAGTAATCTAATTTAAATGTTTAGGTACATAAATTTAACAAGCAACAAATTTAAAAATAAACGAAAAACACTGAAGTGTGCTGAGTATCCTGATATGGAGCGAAAGCTTTATAAATGGTTCTTAAAACAGCGTTCCAGACACGCTCCTATTTCACAAGAAATACTTCAAAGAAAGGCATTAATAATTTTTGACAATTTATATGGCAGCACTAATAAAAGTTTCAATGCCAGCAAAGGTTGGATTTCAAAATTTCGAAAAAGATTTGGAATACGGATTCTTAAAGTAACTGGTGAAAAACTGTCTAATAATCCCGATGCCACAGAGCCATTTAAAGAAATATTACATAAAAAAATTGAAGATTTGCAATTAAGTGATTACCAGATTTATAACGCAGACGAATCTGGACTTTTTTGGAAAATTTTGCCGGATAAAACTTTGGTACATACAAAAGAAAATACAGCTCCTGGAAGGAAAACGAGTAAAGAACGGATAACATTTTTGATCTGCTCAAACGCCAACGGGAAACACAAATTAAAACTCCTCGTCATTGGTAAATCCAAGAATCCAAGGGCATTTTTAAACACAAATTTGCCTGTTGAATATAAATCATCTTCAAAAGCATGGATGACGTCAGAACTTTTTAAAGAATGGTTTCATTATTCTTTCGTTATTCAAGTAAGACGATTCCTTCTTGCTCAAAGTTTGCCTGCAAAAGCTCTCTTATTAATTGATAATGCTCCAGGACATTCACATGAATCAGAATTGATAAGTGAGGACGGAAATATTTTTGCAATGTTCATGCCCCCAAATTGCACTGCCTTAATACAACCAATGGATCAAAATGTGATCCGAATTACTAAACTTTTTTATAAAAAAAGTTTGTTATCTCACATCATCTCTTCAACTGAGGACGATGTTGTCAAATGCTTAAAAACGATAAATTTAAAGGATGCAGTTTTTTACTTAGCGAATTCTTGGGATCGTATAAAAGCAGATGTAATTAAAAAATGTTGGAAACCTTTAATGGAACGAAATAACCAGTGGGATGAGGAAGACAATGTACCTTTAAGTATTTTTACGCAACAAGCTAGACAAAGCAACACACAAGATCAGGAAGAACTAAATACTATTAGAAATATGTTAGGATCCGTATTTCCAACTGATTTAAGAAATTCAGATGTAGAAAACTGGATAGTAGAGACTGATATTCATGATGTTCATAATAACATTGAAATTTTATCAGGTTCTGAGTCAGAAGACAGCTACCAAGAAAATATTACAACAATGACCAAAGTAAAACATGAAACAGTTGCAAAATATATATCCACAATAGTTGAATGGGCTAAACAAAATGATGTTTCATTTACAGATATTTCAGTTCTAATGAATTTAAAAGAAAAGGCAATAAATATGAGTTTGGAACATTCTAAACAAACAAATATAACAGATTTTTTTAAAAACTATTAGTTCACGAATAATCTTACAATGTATTATGTAATGTATGAAATGTACTTATTTTTTGAAAAGTGAAATACATATTTAATTTTTGAATTACATGTTATGTATTAAATTATGAATTATTTAACTTAAAATAATGAAATTAAAGAATAAAAATTTATAATTTTTTGTTAAATTATTTTTTTGATGAATTTTTTATCATTTGCATATATATATTTACATTCTGGTCATTATTTTATTAATCTTTAAGCGTCTTATAGCTTCTATTGGGTCAAATATCCACTTAAAACTAGATTTCTTTGATCCGGATTTCTCGTTAATTCGGATCAGCCTTACATTAATTGATCCGGATTATCGAGACTACACTGTATATTCAACTTTAAACCTACAATTATTTATTATTAGAAATTTAATTTAACCAATTAGATAAAATTCTTAACTTTGAAAGTTAAGATCTAATAAGTTTACATTGTACAATGTTATGGTAATGTGTAACCTATGTGTAATTTATGAGATGCTATTTGTTGATATCTATACATATTGAACTACCAATACTTGCGTACTATTATAATTATTGTTTATTGCAAGTTGCAATAAGTTAGTATTACTTAAATAATACGTAAGGTGTAGTGTTTTTTTTTTCAAGTGCTAAAATATTTTAGTTTAATTATTATAAAAAAGTATTTAAGTGAACTAAAGAAGCAATTGAAAAAGTATAAAAAAAAATTGATTTATAAAGTGAAAGAGTTGTTTCTAAGTTTTTTTTTAATTTTTTAATGTTGAGATCCGAAATTTAAATAATAGATACCTACAAAGCTAATTTTCTTCAAATAATTATTAGACTTTATAACCTGCTATAATCTTTATTTTATACACGATAGCCGTGAAGAAAGTCAATAAAACTCTTATTATACAAGTGGATCAATTGGTAAATATAAAATTCTATATTGTTATTAATTTTAACTTTTAAAAAATAAAAATTAACTTTTTAAAAATAAATATACATACATATGTACATATATATATGTATAAAAAATGAGAAACAAATATATAAAGTACTTTAGATTTTATATTGGTAAGGTAACAATTTAAATTTGTGTAAAATAAAATATATGTAGGTATGTTTGTTATTTTTGTATAAAAAATTAAAAAGAACAGTTTCAGTTATTTAAAGTGTCAGAAGAGAATATTAAAAAATATTGTTTTTTAAAAAAACCTTACAAATGCACAAATTTAAACAGTTACCGGTACAAAACTTGAAAAACTTTACATATACGTATGTATTATTATGTATGTACTTACCTACAATTTATAATAAAAATATAATTGAAGAACTTGTAGTACGATCATTAATATAGCATGTACCTATTTAGTTTCTTAAATTTTTGGAAAATTGTGTTTTAAAAATGGAGGAAGACATAGACAATATACAAATAGTTTATGTTGACAAAACTAACGATGATATTAATAAAGAAAAGGATGTTGATTTGTTAAACCTTTTAAAATCATGGGATTTAGAATCAATTTATTAAAGGGATTAAAGCTAAATTTCGAGCCAAATTAAATTCTTGGAAAAATATAACAGTAACTATAACTTGGTTTTATGTAATATTTAGAATGAAAAATAAATATGTAATACTTTTTATTTTAGGATGAAAACTACGACATCGTAGATAGTTCAAACGTTTTTAATTAGTTGAAAAAATTACCAACCACTCCTACTTCTTCTACTTCAGGCCTAGCTGACATTACCTTCGAAGTACAATCTTTATTTTTCAAATATCGTTTTTTATTTAATAAACTCTATTTTAGTTAAACATAGAGGATATATTGCAACACAGCTCTAAAGGAAAAAATATAACAGAACGTTTTAATAAGAATAAAACGCTTTCTCCTACCGATCAACAGATTTTAACAAACGTACTAATTGATGCTGTTGTAGCAAAAGACGGAAAATTGTCAACAAGTCATCTAAAAAAATTAAGTTTGAAAATTCCTGAAACTTTTCCCGGAGAAAATCCAGTAATTTTTTTTAAATATTGTTTAACTAATCAGATTATTTAATTACCATTCACCATGTATCATAAAAATTTTAGGAAACTTATTATGTTCCAAGAGATAGGTATTTCTGGTGGAAAACTTCACGATAGGTATTTCAATTTAAAAACAAGTATTAGAAAAACTGGAAATAGTGAAACTACATCTTCAAAAAATATTTTGAAATCTTCACAACCTATCGTAGAAATAGATGAAATTATAGCAAATTCTTTAAAATCTTGGCTTAAGTGCAATTCCAACCCTGAAGAAGAAGTACATAATTGATAAATGGAGCAAAACTTCATCATTTCGTCGTTTATCAACTGTTGAATATCAAGACATCGAAGAAATCGTAAAAGAGTGGCCGTTATATAAACATCCTGAATTAGGACCTAAGCTAGTAAGTGTTTGCCTTCATTCTTATTTTTTCTTAATAATCGTGCCGAATATTTTTACTAATATGCCGTATATTTATTTATAAAATAATATTTGGTTCCCATTTTAAATTTTAATGAACACTATCAAAGTTATAAAATAGGGCAAAATTATGGAATTTTATTACTATTAAATATAAAGGAATTTTCTAACCCACAACTGCATATTTATAATATAGCAAATGGGATTGCTTTCCTTCGAAACAAAACATTATGATTTGTAGGTTAAGCACATAAATTTTATTGTTAATAATTAAATGTGTTTTTTGTTTATTTAGACTTCCTCTATCACTTTATGTAATTATCCAGTCTGCTCTACAAGCAGATAGACTACAGAAAGTGATAGAGGAAGTCAAAATAACTTAGATATTACTTAATATTTTAATAAGAAATCGTAAAAATAATGATAATGAATAAAAATAAACATCTATTAAAGTAAAGTAGTAAAATAAAACTATTTTATAAATTTGTTTTATAATTAATAAAAAATGTAAAATACTTAACAATATTTAAAAAATAGCAAGTGGAATTGTTTTGATTGATAAAATTTTATTCATACTAAATAATGTAAAAAAATGTAAAATTTCACCACTGAAAATTTATGAAATAGATAAACATATTCCAAACTAAAATTGTTTTTTTTTTCTTTGATATAAATAAATTGTTAAATTTTTAAGAGAAATTACTAATGTAAAATAAATAATAATATACATAAAATGCATTAAATAAAAATTTATTTATTTATGTAATGTAATGTAAAAAAATGTATAGTAATAATAGAATGTATTAAAAAAAAATTATTTCAACTTAAAAAATTGGTTTTTTCATCATTTGCTTTAAATCCTGGAATAGTTAAAAGCTGAATAATACTATATCTGATAAGATAACGTTTTAAAAAAATATATATATATATATCTTTGGACTGCTTGAGAGTAAACACTTTTAAATCAAATAGAAAAAGTTTGGCTTCTTAAAAGTTAACACTTTTCAATCAAATACAAAAACCTTTGATTACTAAAAAATGAACACGTTTGAATTAAATTGAAAATGTTTGATTTAGAAATTAACACTTTTGATGTAAACGTGGAAGATTTTGATTTAAAAAAAAATTTTTTTTTGGAGCAAACTGAAAAAAGTTTGATTTAAATATTAAAAATTTTGAATTAAGCGAGAAAGCTTTCGATTTTTGAAAAGAAACACGTTTGAATCAAACAGAAAAAACATTTGATTTAAAAAAGAATACTTCTGATTCAAAAGAAAAAACTTTTGAATTTTTTAAAGTTCGTATTTTTGGCTCAACCGAAAAACTTTTAAACCAAATTGAAAAACTTTTAAAAGTTCAAAAGTTTAATCTTTCATTTCAAATAGTCTTTTATTTAAAATGAACAAATTAAGTTTTTATTAAAGAGCTTTTGAAATAAACGCCGTTTACTTTCAAAATCAAAAGATTTTACTATTGGCGCATTTTTAAACGCAAAAATTCTTGATCCAAACAGTTTTTTATTTATTTTAACTAGTCTTTTTCTTTCCGTGTGGCAACTTTTTAGGTTTATTGGAACTGATTGCTAGATTTGATCCTGTTTTAAAAGATCACTTTAATCGTACTACCATTCAAAATGGCAAGAAAAAAAGGAGAAACTGTTATTTGTCCCATTCAATTCAAAATGAATTAATTAATTCTTTGGGAAATAAAGTTAAAAACTAAATAATAGAATTGATAAAGCACTGCAAATATTATTCTATATTACTTGATTGTACACCTGATATAAGTCATCAGGAGCAACTATCAGTTGTTATACGCTGTGTTGATATAAATGATAGGGAAGTAAAAATTGTGGAATATTTTATAGCATTTGTAAGAGTGTACGACACTACAGGAAAAGGCTTATCTGAGACAATAAAAAATGTTTTAAATACCACAGGTCTAAAACTATCTGACTGCCGAGGTCAAGGATACGACAACGGGGCTAATATGAAAGGAGTGTATAAAGGAGTGCAGGCATATATTTCACGTGAAAATCCAAAAGCTTTTTACATTCCATGTGGGTGCCATAATCTGAATTTACTCTTAGGAGATATCGCGAAATGTTCAGTCATAGCAGTTAATTTTTTTGGCACCTTACAAATGATTTACAATATATTTGTGGCATCGACATCACGTTGGGATATATTGAAAAAACATGTTAAACGGTTTTCTCCAAAATGTTTATCAGAAACACGGTGGGAATGTCGTGTAGAAAGTGTAAAATCAGTATTGCATCAAATTTCATATTTCCAAACTGCTTTAGTTGACATTTCAAATGCAGCAACTGATAATACAATTAAAATCATTTACCATATGGCTTTATTTCGCATTTAAAAATGTAATTTTATTTGTGAAAATAGAAGCAATTTAATTTTCCAAACTTTTTTATTTAAATAGTTAGGAAGGAGTTTTAGAGTTGGTTTCAAAAGCAGGGTTTTACGCTTTTTCCAGAATATTTATATATGTGTATATGTGGGATTGTTAGTTGGATTCAAAAGCAGGGCTTTACGCTTTTTCCAGAATATTTATATATATGTGTATTTTCAATTAGGAGGGATTTTGGAGTTGGATTCAAAAGCAGGATTGCCCCATTTTCCAGAATATTTATATTTATTAATTAGGGTTGATTATTTTTTGTATGAAATAGCTATGCCGAATTCTCATACCATTCTTTTCATTATAGTGTTGGATTCAAAATCTAGTTTTAATAATTGAGTTAGCGGGGGTTCGGGGGCGGCAGCCCCCGTAATGAAAATATAATATTATTTAACATGTTTTATTACAGTGTATTAAAAAAAATAGGAACTTATTAATTTTTTGAATGAATTAGGTATCCGAATTCTTATACCATTCTTTTCATTTTAGTGTTGGATTCAAAATCTAGCTTCAATAATTCAGTTAGCGGGGGTTCGGGGGCGGCAGCCCCCGTAATGAAAATATATAGTTTTGAATCTATTTCTAATATTTACGTATATTTTTATGGAAAAAAAACTTAAATTCCAAAAATTTTTATTAGCTTTAGATACAAATTTTAAAATTTTTCAAATTTTTAACTTAGAATATTTACAATATTGTTCCGGCATTTGGATACTTAATCAACGTTTTTTCTTTAAATTTGTAACTGAAAATGAAAGTCCTTTTCCTCAATCAGGACTTATATCGTATTTAGAAAATTTAAAATAAAATTTAATCTTTTTCTTAAATTTAGTCTAATTATTGATGCCTTGTTGACAATTTTTCGTGTTTTGCTACAACCATATTAATTAGGCTAAAATTTAGAAAGTTTTATTTTATTAACTACTAATTTCATTTCTATTAAACCAAAATAAACAATTAATTTTCAAAACAAATCAAAATTATAAAACTAAAAATAAAATTATTAAAATTTATACATAGCTTGAAATAACATATACAGGATGATTCGCTTACGGTCTTGAATATTTATAGGATGTATTTGGGGTGTCAAAATGGGCAAAAAATTATTCTTAGTAACTGACTTTTTTACGTTTTATTTAGTTGACTAATTATCTCAGAACATATAAACTTTATTTTTTCGTTTTCTATATCGCTGGAAAGTTCTGCACTTCAGCAGAATATTTCTAATAAATATTTATTTATGTTTTATATACTTCTCTTTATAAAAATATGGCATTTAAAAAAAAAAATTAGAAAAATAGCATATTTCAAAGATTTTTTTATTTACCATAAATTTTCTTCAAGAAAAATGATATTAAGGCTACAAAATGTTTGCGTTAATAGACTCTTTGCAAAAAGCTCTTTATCATTCCCTAAACCAGTGTTAGTGTTAAACCGGTAATATTAGTGAATTCCATTCAGAACGACAAGAAATATTTGATTTTTATTGGAATTTACCATACACCCAACGGAAAGACTGGCTTCTGTCTTTTATTGAGCGTATTCCAGTCAAAAGGCGACGTTCCCAATTACCTGAAAAAAAATCGAAAACAAGAAAATATTTTATTTTAAAAAAGAAAAAGATTGATATTTGTAGGTAATTTTTACTGAAAACTCTGGGCATTTCAAGTCAAGTAATAACACATGCACTGCAACAGTCATCTTATTTAAATACTTCGAGTAAAGATAATAGAGGTTCAGTTAGCACAGCAAATGGTACTTTTGTAGAATTAAAAGTAGCTATTTGTAGTTTTATTGAAAGCTTACCAAATGTTCCATCTCACTATTGTCGTTCTAGAACTAATCGTACCTACCTACCATCTTAATTTCATTCCATTTCTAATATATTCAGATTATACAAAACTAAACAGGAGGAAATTGGTAAGGATTCAGTTTCAGAAATATCTTTTCGTCGAATTTTTAAAACATTTAACATTGGGATTCATGTTCCAAAAAAGGATAAATGTAGTTTTTGTGAATCTCATAAAATTGGTGGAGAAAAACAAATAGACGAAGAATCATACTTGCGCCACTTACAGCAAAAGGAACATTCAAAAAAGTTATTTTTAGAAGATCAGGAAAAGACTAAAGCCACATCATCATTCATTTGTGCCAGCTTTGATCTTCAAAAGGTGTTGAACGTTCCACACACACAGAGTATGTTGTTCTACTATTCGCGAAAATATTCGTTTTATAACGAAACGATTTATGAGAGTGGAACACAAACAGCGTACAATTTTCTTTGGGGGGAAGTAAATGGAATACGAGGTAATACTGTTGATGAAAGAAACACTATAAAATCCGTTTCACTTTACTGTGATAGTTGTCCGGGTCAGAATAAAAATCGACAGATGATTAGTATGATTTATTTATTTTTAAAATGTCAAGCTAGAAATATAAATGAAGTTAAATTAACGTTCTTGGTTCCCGGTCACACTTATATGCCGGTTGATTCAGTTCATGCTAATATTGAACGCTTTGTTAAAAAGAGAAACATTTGGAATCCATCAGAATGGACAACAATGATAATGAACTCTAGAGTAAATCCAAAACCGTACGAAGTAGTTTCTCTTGCATACAACGATTTTTATAATTGGAAAAATGAATCTACTGTACTTTTTCCAACACAAACAATAAAAAATAAATTAGGAAACAAATTTAAGCTATCAGAAGCAAACATTTTTTTGTTTTCCAAATCTTGTCATGATATTGAATATTATCAATTTGAATCTGTTGATTCAGAAATAGTTTTGCAAACTTTGGAGGTACGACGCACTCGTAACCAATTGAAATATCTGGAAGAATTAAAAACCCCGGAATTATAATATACAACGAAACTGCCATTATCTGTTCCAAAGAAAAATGATTTGCAAAATTTATTGAATAAAAAATTGATTCCGCAAAGATATATCGAGGAATAAAACGAAATTTTGAATACAAACGGGGGAAAAGAAGATGAGCTGCCAGAAACAGATGTGGAGGATACTAATATTAATGTTTCTGACAACGAAAATTATTAAGTATATCTACTGCTTAAATTTAAAAATATTGTAGAGATTTTCTTTAACTTTTTCAATTTTATTTTTAGAATTCTTTAATTTTTAATTTATGTTTTAAATAAAACTTGAAATGAACTAAACGACAAAATAATCTTAATTTTTGTATTTTTCTAATAAAGATATATTTTAAGCGACATTTTCCATTATTCTAAGCGACAAAGCTTTAGCAGGAAAAATATATTAAGCGACAATAACTTAGTTTCAACTTAAAATACTATTGTTAGAAAGAGTAAACATTATTTCTAGTTACATTCTCTTTTAAAATCAGTAGATAAACTGGTTCTACACAAAAAAAAAGCGGTAGAATGTTTTTTCCGTTTTCTGCAAAATTTACCAATTGTCGCTTAGTACATTCTTCCAGAAACGTATCGATATGATACATAAATAATAATCATATGTTACAAACTTTATAATTTTTTAAAATAAAAATAATTTTTTTTTGTTATTACTTAGGTACCTGAATAAAAATAATTACTAAAAAATATATAATATATAAAGAGTGATTTACTAGTACAAAACAAATCCACTTGTTTTGTACATTTGGGAATAAGAAAAACAAAAAAAGAAATGATATTTTTAAAAAGTTCTGCAAAGCTGTAAACAATTTGCTGTAAAATACATTATAGTATGCATACATAATAGTATCAATTTTCGTTTAATAGTATTTGTGTCAATAACACTATAAATATTATAATACTATCATAAAGTAACATATATATAGAGTATTCACGTAGAACAAAATTCGTTAGTCATTTCTTTTTAAAAATCCCGTCCCATTTTACTCAATATCCCGTCCCATTTTTACTCAACACTCAAAATTCATTTTAAAACTCAAATATTTTTACTTAAAAATTGAGAAGAATTTTTTTTAAGCTCTAGAAAAAAAAAAATCATTCATAATTTGAGTATTATGATATTATATGAAGAGTATATGTATATGTATGTACATATTCACATATTTACATTTTTATGCATATTTTTATGAATGTTAAGAAAAATGTATGTGTGTACATATTTTTTTGTAAATGTAACTTTTTTTATGTGATATTTTTCTCTATTTTTTTTTTGATGTATTTTTTATGTATTCTTATTTTGATATTAAGAATTATAATCAATTTAATAAAGGCGCGCATTTTTAAAAGTGTCAAGTGTTTATTTTGTTATGAACATATTATTAAGTTTTAAAATTTGAATTAAAAAAATTGAGGAACAAAATTTACATGTAAGTATTAATTTATAAATTTTCTATTAGAATAAGTATTATATTTTAGACAAAAGCAATTAAAAAAGAAAAATAACATTCGCTACATGACAAGTTATCACTATTAAAGTAATTACATATTTTTACGAAATTTTTTTTTTTTACAAAATTTGAATTTCCAGATAATCATATATCCAAATATCTTTTTAAAAAGTTTATTGTATCGACGGTATGATACAAACTTTAACAGGCATTACGGAACTAAGTTCCGAAATATTTTCAACTTATAATAAACACGAATGTTATTATTTACTGTTAGCTCATTTAAATCAGGATGTTTTAGAAAATTTATTTTCTTTGATTCGGTATAGAAATGGATGTAACAATAATCCTTCCGTCCATGAATTTAGTAATATTTTAGCAAAATTAATGTCGGTTAAGTTAATTAATTATAAATTTGAAAGCTCTAACTGTGAAGAAGATGACGCTGAATTTTTAAATATAGACGATTTAAAGGATTATCAATTAGAACAAGATGATTCGGATTCAAATGATCAAATTGATGACGATTTAACTAATTTAGTTAATAATTATTTAGAGGGATTTCAATCTAAAATTTTAGAGGATAATCAAACTGAAGAGTTAAATATTGTTTCAAATAACGCCGAAAGATACATTTGTGGCTACGTTATCTTTAAATTGATAAAAAAAATTTCTTGTGATCAATGTACTTCTTCATTTTTAAAAAATTCTAATGATATATTATTGCTTGATTCGGAGCAATTTATTTATCAAAAAAATTATAAAAATGAATCAGAAATCCTGAACTTGAAAGCTCCAACCGAAAAAATTTTCGAAATTACACAATTTCATATGAGCATATTTGATCACTATTTTTATGAAAATTATCATGAAAAAAATTTAAGGAAAAATATATTTTTATGTTGTTTAGAAGCCACAAAAAAATCTGATAAATATCCTACATGGTTTAGGGAAAATGATGAATGCTACACGCATAAAATAAAGTTTTTAGAGTTACTAATTAATCTTTTGCTAAAAAAGCAAGCAAAATGGTTAAGGGAAAAGCTTTTAAAAAATGACGAAAAAAAAGCTGAGAGTAATCAAAGTAAAATTAAAATATTAAATGCATAACTTATTTTTAATATATTTCATAATATCCGTCTGTCTGTCTATTTGTCTGTTTATTTCCGTCCGTCTGTCTGCATATGTTTGTACGTCTGTCTGTCTATTTGTCTGTTGTTTAAAAATTTTTTCTCATTATAGATTTAGCAAATAAATTTTTGTATGTAATTTGTAATACTTATTTATTAAAATAATTTTTATTTTTTGAATAATTTACTTGAAAATAATATAGGTAATTTTCTTTTCATGAACGAGAAAATTGGATGAACACGATTGAAGTACCTAATCATAATATAATTTTGTAAATATGGAATGTAAATAACTAAATTTAAGTTAATGAATATTTTTGTTTGTTTTCGATAATTTTTTTTAGTCAATGAATTGTTTTGTTTTGTTTATACCTATGTACATATTTTATATTATATTTTTTTTTTGCTATAAGGGTTTTTTATGCCGAATGGAATATAAAATATTAAAGCTTTTTTATATATTTTTCAATAATGTAATGCAATACTTATTCCATTTGGCTTTTTCCTTTATTAACTAACTTAAGAATTAATAATAAAACAGAATTATTTAAAAAAATATTGAAATTTTATTAAATTTTATATTTTTACCTTTCATGTCCATTTAAATTTTAAAAAAAACGAGGAAGAGTGTGGTAGAGTAGACTGTGTCAACTCTGGGATACCCGTATGACCGTTTTATAAACATTATATCATTTATAAACATTAATTACTTTTGACAAAATTTCAAACATAAAGCTTTATTAGGTGTAGTGTAATGCTCATATAAAAGAAGGAGTTGTATGGCAGCTACTCGAACTCACTGCAACAGACCAACCAAATTTTACAGAAACTTTGGCCATAAAACTAAACTACTTTTGCCAAAATTTCAGACACGTAACTGTAATAAATACAGAGAAATACTCATATAAAAAAAGAAGTTGTATGGCAGCCACCCGAACCCATGGACCAAAATGGCTGGATTTAAATAGCGATGACGGCTATTGCAAAAAAACGAATTTGCGAAAATTTCAAGATTCTAGCTCCTTTAGTTTTTGAGTTATCGTGCGGACGGACGGACGGACGGACGGACAGACGGACGGACGGACGGACGGACAGACGGACGGACGGACATACATAGCTAAATCGATTTGTTTTTCGATTCTGATCCGATCCATACACTTGAGTCTATATCTACCCCCCCTCCTTCTCTGCGTCACAAACGTAATGGCAAATTTATTATACCCTTTGCCTATATAGTCATACGGGTATAAAAATTTGAGTCAATCAAAATAACGAACTAAATTCTTCTTAAACGTAAAATTCTTATATATACTTATTAAAATGATAAGATTATTTATGATTTTACAAGCCATACAACTTTTAATAATAAGCTTGTCTGTCGCACATTCATTCAACATTAATATCAAAAGTTACAAATAATAAATATGAAAATAAATTTTTCTATTTTGATTTACAAGAAGAACGAAAAATACACTTAGCTGTTTAATTTCATATTTCACACATGCATCAATAAAAGATGTAAAATCTCTATTTAGTTTTTTTAATTTCAAATCAAAGTAACGAAAAAAAAGTAAAAAGACCTTAAATATTTTATATGTGTTAATATACCTATACACTATGCATGCAGTATAGATTTAGCTTTTCATACTTTTATATGGAATAAGAAGAATAATGTATAAAAATAAATATGTATGTATGTATGTATATACCCTTCATATAGTTTTTTAAAGGTATATTAATAAATACTCAAAACAAGAAATTGAGAAGAATTTTTTTTTATTTATGAGTTTAAAAACAAATTATTCTCAATTTTTAAGTAAAAATAATTGTTATGAGAATAATTTTTGAGTACTGAGTAAAAACGAAAAATATTTTTTAAAAAAATTGGTAAAAAAATTTTACTCTACGTGAATACTCTATATTATATGTTACTTTATGATACTATGTTATGATAATAATAATATGATTTAAATAGAAATATTTTCGTTCTATTTTTTCAAACAATTTTTGTATGCATAGGTAAAAGGTTTATGTTTTGTTTTAAGTTGTAACAGATCTAATTAAAATTAATAGGTATTTAAAATTAAAAATATTATAAAAATTATTTTATTAAAAAATTAATATTAAAAAAGTTAAATTAAATAAAATTAAAATGAGAAAGTGTAATTTGAAATGCATAGCAAAGTATTGTAATTCTACAGGAAAAACAAATTTAAATTTAAGATTTTTTCAAGTACCACGTAAGTACATATCCATACGTACATATGTATGGTATGCATTTAAATAGTTAAATGAAAATTATTTAGTATCTACCTATAATCGTTATTTAAATAAAATCTTTTATAAAATCAGTTTATAATCTCTATACATAGGACTAGGAGCTATGGACCTATGTATATATTAACGGTATTAAACATTTTAATATTTGATTTTTTTTTCTGATGGACAAGTTTTAAACATCCATTGAGGAATTAGAATAAAATCAGTTTATAATCTCTATACATAGGACTATAGGAGCTATGGACCTATGTATATATTAACGGTATTAAACATTTTAATACTTGATTTTTTTTTCTGATGGACAAGTTTTAAACATCCATTGAGGAATTACAATTTAGTTATTTCAAAATGCCCAATATTTTTTTTCAATTAATTAATGCAATATAAATTTGTTATGTATGTAATTAATAATAGTTTAAAATAACATATTTTCGAAACTTATTTCTTTATATAAATATACAGGAAACGTAGAAATGAGAACTAAATGGAGTAACAATTTAGGTATTGAATTAGATAATCAAAAAACCTATCATGTGTGCGAAAAACATTTCAAAAAAGAATATATTTTAACAAATAAATTAAGTAGTATCGCTATACCTACTCTGTGTGATGATAACTTCCAATATGATTTTGAAAAGGAAAATTTAGGTTTGAAAATAAATAAAACAGGAACGAAAAATTACTCTTTAAAATCTGTATCTATCAATACCAACAGTGCAATAAATGAACAGAATTTTTTCAGTACTCCAGAGAGAACCTCAAAAATTCTGGTTGAAAAATTACGAAGTCCTCTTTTAACAGAAAATTTAAATATTAATTCCACTAATACTAAAAATTCTCTTACTAAAAACTTAAAAGCTAAAGTTAACAATAATTGGAAAATAAAATATTTTACATTATTAAATAAATATAGATCAATTAAGAAGCCCACAAATTTAGTAAGTACAATAAATGCAACGAAAAACACCGAAAATGCAAAACATTTTGCCAAAATGATATTGTCACAGAAAGGTAAGTAAAATTACTCATATATGCATAATGTGTATGTAATAATGGCAAAAAATTTATTTAAACTTAACAATATTCACTATTTGAAAAGCGAAAAATGAAGTTTGGCCAAAAGAACAAACCGCACTGGCAATGAGCCTTTATTATAAATCCCCAAAGGCATATGATTTTTTAAAAAATCTGGGATGTAAAATGCCTACCAGATCAACCTTTAGTAAATATATACCACTAAAGAACTCGTCAGCTGGAATATATGAGGACCAGTTTAAAATTTTAAAAGAAAAGTTCAAAAACACAGGTATAAATTGATATTGAAATATTATCTTAATAATATTTATTAATTTTATTTTCTATATCTACAATACGAACATTTTTCTTTTTAAGATGAACTTAATTCCTTAGGTGTACTAGTATTTGATGAGCTTCATATAAGGAAATGTGTAACTTTTGATTCAGTTAAAGATGAAATATGTGGAGTAGCAGATGATGGTACCACACGTGATAATATACTAGGATCGCAAATATGTGAGTTCATGATCAACGGAATAATTTCGAAGTGGTCTTATGCTGTTGGCCACGTTATCTCTGCAACGTCAATCAAAGGAGAGAAATTAGAAAGTTTTATTAGAAATATTTTGGATAAATGTAATTCTGTTAAAATTAAAATTATAGCTATAGTTTGTGATCAAGGATCTAACAATAGATCCTTATATAAGAACCTTAAAATTACAGAAAATAGCCCTTACTTTTACCATAAAGAACAAAAAATAATTGCATTTTATGATTATATTCATCTCATGAAAACCTTAAGAAACATTTTACTGTCATGTGATTTGGTAACTAAAGATGGAATTGTTTCGTGGGAAATAGTTGAAAAGTTATTTGAAATAGACAGCGAAAGAAATGTTAGACTATGTCCAAAACTAAAAATTGAACATATCTATCCAAACACTTTTCAAATGATGAGGGTCAAATATGCCACTCAGGTAATTAGTTGGAAAGTTTCAGCTGCAATTCGTACTTTGCAAGCATGTAACATATTTGGTTCAATTTCTGAATACGCTGAACCAACTGCAAAATTTTTTGAAAGAATGAACCATTTGTTTGATATATTTAATGTAAAATTTATTAATTCAAACCGTAAGAATCCATATAAAAATCCATTAACTAAAGGTAGTACTTTTATTTTAAATTATTTAAATGAAATGAAAACTTATTTGATGGACATTAAAATAAAAAACCGAAATAAAACAAAAGAATTTGTAAAAAAATTTGGCATATCTGGTAAGGCAAACTTAAATTATCATAATTATATTCAAATTAAAATTAATTTATTTTTACAAAAGGAATTGTACAAAACATAAATGCAATTCAGGAATTGAATGAAATGCTGAAAGTTACTCCAAACTTTAAGTTTTTGCTAACCGGAAGGCTTCAACAAGATATTGTAGAACATTTATTTAGTTTAATAAGATGTAAAGGGGGATATAATAAATATCCTTCCGCTTATGAATTTCAGAATCATATTAAATACATATCGTCCTCCCAACTATTAAAGTCACAAATGATTTCAGCTAATAGCAACTGTACAAATACAGTTTCATCTATTCCATTGAAAAATTGTAACAATGTACAAAATAAAACTGCTGACAATAATGATAACATATTTATGGAAATAGAAGAAGAAACTTCTTCGCAACTTTCTTATGAGACTGATGATGACGCCGATGTTACTGAAAATGATATTAACGTTTGTGAATTATTTGTGGTTAGACTTTTTTTTTTATATATTTACAAATATATAATATTTAATAATTACATAAATGATAAGTGTATATGGATGTACATATATGAATATACTTATTTATAAATAAATTTTAAAATATCAAATTAAAATACCTCTTCTTTTTTTTTTTTTTACAGAATTTGCATGTTTTGGAAGAAAATTCGTTAAAATACTTTGTTGGCTATATAGCTCATAAAATGGTTAAAAAGTGTTTGAGATGCAACACGCAATTAATAGAAAATACAATACTACAGCTTCCTACAGATTTTTTCATAAAATACCGTAGGTACTTATCTATCTTGCAATGAACATTTTTTAAAAAACCCTAGTAAAGAATTTTTCAACATCTCTTGCTATCAATTTAAATGCTTTAAAGTTCTTTTTAACAATAATCTCAAAAAAAGAAATATAAAAACATTCATAAAAAATGAAATTATAAAATTAACTCAAAGCAGATATCCAGATTGGTACAATTTTAACGATAAATGTTATCAGCATAAAATGCAAATTTTAGATTTATTTTTACTAATATTAATTAGAAAAAATTGTAAGTGGATGTCTGAAAAAGCAAGTCATTCAAATGTTTCTTTAGACAGGATGAAAATTTTAAATAAAACAAGAAAAAAATGAAACATATAAATAATTTTTCTTTCATTGTACAATTTATTTTTATTAATCTTTATTTCAGTTGATATGCAGTTAATTCAGATTGTATTAAAAAAAAATATACCTACAATACGATTCTATTTTCATACATAAAAAAAAATTATATACGATTACCATACAAATACAACGCCAATAAGCTCTACTGTACATTTCATATAAATATCAATGCCATATATATAGCATAGCCCATACGTAATATGCGATATATGTATATGATACGTTTTTTTTTATGTTAGTATGTATGTGTGTGTATATTAAATACGATTTAAATAATTTACACGTTCATAGACCATACATACTGCTTTTGTTTCTGTATTCTGTTTTAAAATTTTAAGATCTGCAAGCAATAAGCATTAGTCTGTACATTTTTGTTTTTTTATTTTTTGTTTTTCTTATTCTCAAAGGTGCATTAAAATTTGGTTAAACACTCTTTCTATATTATATGTACTCATTGGTAATACTTTAATTTTTTCAAAACCATCCCACCACTTTAATTTCTCCAATTCGAGCAATGGCTACAGGTAAAAAACTATTTGGTGAAAGAATATACAATCAACCAATCAGCAGCAATATAGATGATTTTAATAAAACCAAAGCATTGCTAAATGATTCAGAAGTTAAACACTACATATATACCCCAAAAGAACAAAAAAAAAAAATACTATGATCCTGAAAGGTTTAAACAATACGTACTCACCTGAAGAAGTACTTCATTATCTAAAACAACATGAAACCGAAAACACCAAATTTGAAAAAGTAACACGCTTGACTAATAAACACTCAATAAAGAATAATAACTTATTACCACATTATATTATCCAAGCAGCACCAGGTAGTTTAAAATAAGAATTAATAAAAATAAAATCCATTGATTACCAAATTATTAGGTGGGAAAAAATTAATGAAACGAGACCTAGTGCAATGCAACAAATGCCAACGGTTCTCGCATTCTTCTGCAACTTGTTTTATGGAACCGCGTTGTGTTAAATGCGGAAAAAATCACTCACCAAGCCAATACACAATTACACTAGATGATCCCAAAGAAAAGCTGTATTGCATATTGAGTGGTAAAAATAGGCATCCAGCTTCTTACACAAAATGCCAGGAATATCAAAAAAAAATTACAATTACACGAAGAAATAAAAAAAAAAAATTGTAAGTAAATTTAATATGTCACAGAGTTTTATTAATAAAAATATTTCTTATGGTAATGCTTTAAGTAATAAAAATAATATTAACACTAATTCTAAAAATAGCAATAATATTGGGCCTTATCGTGGTTACCGTAGCAGTGAAAAAAACTGCAAACGTACTAAATAGGTATCGTTGATAACGTAGTTCACAAAAACTGCTGACGCGAGACGTCAAATTTTCGAAAATGTATCATTGAAAAAAAACTGCGGCAGTTTGTAGAACAATTGTCAAACGTTAAAAATTGTTTGCGGTGGCAAGTCTTGTTTTGGAAATTTACTTAAAATATTTTGTGGTGGTCAGTAAAGTTAATTAAAAAAAGAAATGAAGTAAAGTTAATTAAAAAAAAAAAATGTAAATGTAATGTTTTTTGAAAATAAACTTTAAAAAGAGAAAAATTATTTTATTTGTTTATGTTATAGGAAAAAAGTAACAAATCATAATCAGTATGAAAGCTTGGTGAGAATTATGAAAGAAAATGCTGATATTGGTCGGGGACATTCCAGCAGAGCTCCAAGTGACTCTTTAATATTTTGGGAAAAAACAGCAAAGGAATTAAATAGTATGGGACCACCATACAGAGAATTAAAAGAATGGAAAAAGGTAGTTTTTCTGATTTTAATATATTTGTAGAAATTAAATTTTTTTTTAAGGTTTGGACGGATTACAAAGCCTTTGTAAAAAGGAAGTTAGTCAACAACAAAAAAGAAGTAACTGCGACTGGTGGAGGTCCAAACAAAATTTTATGTTTAACTGCAGTTGAAGAAGACGTTTCGTCACTTCTAAATTTGAACGAAATGGTAGCTGGAGTAAGTGGACTTTCCAGCAGGTCCATTTTGAATAAAAATTCAAATTCCGGAATAACAGAAACAATAGTTGTAGCTTCTGACGAACCTGTTGTTCAAGAAGAAATAATAAATGAAATTGACTTTCTTCCGGAAAATATCGAAGTTCCTGAGAAAAGAAGTAGAGGTAAGACTGCAAATGTTGCCAAACCAACAGCCATAGATTTAGTTGAACAACAAATTAAAATTCAACAAACTGTATGTGAGCAGCTGACAAAAACTCTTGTTCCAATAGCTAACAATTCAGCTGAAGCCTGTTCTAGTCTCAGGAGACTATACAGAGGCATTGAAAAATCTAATGAAATCTATAAAAACATATACAATTTAAAACAAGAAAAACATAAAGAAATGAAAAGACACAACTTAGAACGTGAAAAAGCGTTGTTTGAAAAATTGAAGCTAAAAAAAAAACTTATAAAGTTTGAAATGCTGAAACTTAAGAACAATGAAAACATAAACACTACTAATTTTAATTTTAATTTAAGTTCTGATGAAGACTGAATGTAAATATTTTGTGATATTTATATGTATATTAAGTAACTTTAATTACAATTATAAGAAAAACTGGAAAAGTTTCTTATAAAGGCAACCGACAGAATCGAGATAGCTAACAAAAAAAAGGTGAAGTACCTAGGAGTTCACCTACATAGAAATCTTTACATACAACAAGTAAAAAGCAAAAACAAAAATGTTGTCAGCGGAATTTTTTTTTGATGATGAAGAAGCAGAAGCAGAAACATCGCAGAAGAGTGAGCAAATAAGTTTTCGAAGAAAAATAATTAGAGATTTTTCGGATCCTCTGCAATTGGACAATCAAATGCATAATTTATTTTACTGAAATTTTTTTTATTTTGTCATCTTTTCCATTTTCGTTGAAAATTTTAAGAGTATTCAAACATTTATTAGATGAAATTTGAAGCAAATTAGGAAATAGAAAAATAGGACAAGCTATTCCAAATGTATTTAATTAGCAGTTTAGTGCATAATTATTTTATAAAATTTATTAATTTTACTTAATTAATTTTCTATGAAATTTCTTACATGTTTTATTGAATAAAAACAACTGCTCCCTTTCAAAATTTAAAAAAAAATCTTCTCATCATAAGAAATATTTTGAATGATAGAGTAGTTGATAATTACGATAAATTTTAAAGTTCATAATACGAAAGTTTATCGTTTACATTAGACACAGTACTAAAATAAAAGCTCTTATGATAAAAAATAAAAGATTAAAGTCGATACACAATTTTGATAATACCAACACATTATTTTTACGATAAACTATCACGTATCGTACGATGATTACATTTGGATAATAGATATGAATATTCATCTAACTTCACCACTGATTCTAATACATTGACATTGTCGCCAATTAAATTAGTACATATTAAGTTACAAATTACATTATCATCTTTTTATTAAATACAATTTTTGATTAGATTAACGAAATAAAAAAGTACAATTACTTACAGTCTATATAAATTTGATGATCTTGAAATTTATGTGATGTTTCCATATATTCGTGGCAGTTAGAAAAAGCTTTTCGAATATATTAACACGCGAGCAGCAGTCCAAAAATTAAAATAAGAAAAAGTAATTTGAATAAAAATTGTAATAATAATTAAATTAAATAAACCATTGTTTTTAAATAATATTGTTATAATAATTAAATCAATAATAATAATAATAATTAATAAATATTGTTATAATAATTAAATCAAATAAAAATTGTTCTTAAATATAATAATTAAATTAAATAGAATATTGTTTGTTAAAATAAATTTGGAGAGTTAATTAACACTCAACGCGATCGGATGTGTTTTCAATCGCGGCAAAAATAAAAAAAAAAATAAATATAAAAAACATATATCGTGTAATATTTTAAACAGTTGTTCTTATAGGCTGATTGTCGGAAATGCCGCTCGAAAATTAGAGGAGAAACGGGTATTAGATGTGACGGCGTGTGCGGGAAAATTTTTCACAATGCGTCCAAATGCTCGGGGCTGGAACAGGCGGCGAATAATTTAATAGATTCAAACAAAAATATTAAATTTATATGTGATGAATGTATTTTATATATACATAATGTAGACATGGTTCTACAAAATATTGAATGTGAAGTAAAAAAAAGTAATGACTATCTGAATGATATAAGCAAGAATTTGAGAGTGCACTAAAAAAAAATCAATTATAAACAATGGAACTACTAAAAGCTATTGAAGATAGATATATCGAGCGTTTAGAAAGTATAAAAAGTGAAAAACTAAATGTATCTTTGAACAATACATTATTAAAAAGCAACGAACTAAGTGATTAAATTACAAACATTAGTCAATAAAAGATTGAAAGCTGAATTGAAAAAAAATATAATTAACCCTAGACCTCTTAACATAGCCTCTCAGCCTATGATTTTTTTATATATTTCAAAAAATCATCCGAAAACTTTTAAAAACCTAAAAAAATCTTTATTTAATCTATTTTTGAAATAAAGGCTGTCAAAATAACATAAGAAAACGTTATTTTTGTTTTTTTCTACTATTTTTAAAATTATTTTAAATTTCTAACATTAAATCTTCTTAACATAGCCTAGTAGGCCATGTATGTACTTTTTTGTTTTAATCATTCAAAATATTTGCATTTTCGTGTAGTTATTAAAACTATTTTCTAAAGTGAAGTTCATTGGTATTATTTCATAACATATTTGCGTATTAGATAAATTTATTGTTTGTAAATTGTTTGCAATATGACAAAACATAAATTATTTGAATCAGAAATTCCCGCTTTATTGAATTCAAACGAAGATGAGGATGTGAATTTCTTTGATGAAGAATTACATCAAAATTTTAGTGATTCTGAAGAGGAGCACATATTTGATGCTTCAGAACTGGAAGATGAAATATCCACGGACACGGAAATTGAGATACAAAATGACACTCACTTGAGTGACTTTATTTCAAAAGATGGAAGTAAATGGGCCAGGATGCCATTTAATCAATTTAGGACTGGACGTCAAAATATAATAAAAGGTGCTACAAATAAAGTTATTCTTTCACCAGGATATGTAGTAAATGATCCAATCGATTGCTTCAAATTATATGTTACAGATGAAATTTGCAATGATATAATAAAATTTACCAATTCTGAAGCTTTGCGAGTATATGACAGTAAGCGAAATTGGAAAAATTTAGATTTAGTTCAACTACATTCATTTTTTTGTTTGCTAATATCTGCCGGACATATGAAGTCTAATAATTCATGTTATAGGAATTTCTGGGATCCTTTATACGGATCATCAATTTTCAAAGCTACTATTAAAACAAATTAAAAAATTTTATTTCATTTGTCATACTTAAAAAAACAAATTTAACATGTATACATTTACAAAAAAATATTAAATATTCAAAAACAAAAATAAAATATAAATAAGATAAATTGTTACTTGCTATGAAAATTATAACTGTTTTATTATAAATTATGAAAATCTGTAGAAAATAAAATAATTCAAGATAAATATCTGATATTCTCCTTTATATTCCTCACAAATTCGACTGGACTCACACGTTTTGAGGAAATTTTACGCTTTATAAGGTTTGATGAAAAAAGTACCAGAAGTGAACGTCGTAAAAAAGACAAATTAACACCAATACTATAAATAATTATAAATATTACCAGTGTTGTCATTTGTAGCGACTTGTCGCTACCGTAGCGACTTTTAGCCTCATATTTTAGGTAGCGACTTTTTGTCAAAAATTGTGGCTTTTGTAGCGACTTTTTAAAGTAGCAAAAACTTTAAAAAAATTTTAAAATTCTTTGCAAAATTTAATATTTTTAAAAACCTAAATTTTTTAATTTTCTGAAAAATTGAGCAATAAATTTCTTAGTACAATTGTATATAGTTGTATTCTGTTTTTTTAGGTAATTACACCACTGATGAGAACTTTATTACTTTTATATCAATATGTTTTCAAAAAACGTCAAAGCCAAACTGTCATTACAAAATTGTGTTTGAAATCCAAAAATACAATTTCAAATTTTCAACTAATTTTTTAGTCTTCTTAAGTTTTAACTTGCGAAAAGTGGCTGTTATTAATTTTTTTTGGTGAGATAACTATTTAGTAAAAATTTAATATTATGAAATGTATCTAAATTGATAAATATAAATAAACCTAAATATTTGTATTTGAAAATCTTAGATGTCTTCAGCACCAAACGAAAATACAAACGATGCTCCTCCTAGAAAAAAGAAAAAGGATGAGGTTCGCAAGCAAGCATTTAGAGATGAGTGGACAAATGTTTCACCGTTTAAAAGATGGATAGCTGTAGTAAAAGAAAACAAGTTTCAAGCTAAATGCAAATACTGCAAAAAAATTCTAAATGCAAAAAGGAGTGATCTGGTAAAACATAATTCAACTGAAAGTCATAGGAGTATAATGAGAACCATAGATTTTTCAAGCAATTTGGATAATTTTCTCAAACCTAAAATAGATAAAAATCAAAAAGAAGCTGAAATTAGAATTAGCTTACTTGTCGCAGAACACAATTTAAGCTTCAATGCTTTACAGGGTATTGTTAAAACCTTCCAAATAGTATTCCAAGATAATTCTTTGTTAAATAAAATAAAGGTAAGAAAAACTAAATGCACTTGTATCATAAAGAATGTTATAGCTCCATCTTTATGTCAGGAATTAGTTAGTGAAATAAAAGAAGATTATATTTCCATTTTAGTAGATGAAAGTACAGATATTTCAAATCATAAAAATTTGTGCATTATTGTTAAATTTAATAACAAGAAAAATAAAACTATAGAAACGCAGTTGCTTGATTTAATTCAAATGGAAGATTCAACTAGTGCGGTGACACTTTATAAAGAATTTACAAAATGTTTAGAAAATTTTGATCTCAAAATTTCAAATGTTATAGGCTATTGTAGCGATAACGCAAACGTTATGATGGGTAAAAAAGAATCATTCTTAAGTCATTTATTAAAGGATAATCCTAATGTGTTTGTACTTGGCTGCATATGCCATTCAACTCATTTGATAGCAAGTAGAGCTTCTGATGAATTGCCCAAAAATATCGAAAGTTTTTTACATTCTATTTATTCATACCATTCGCGTAGTCCAAAAAGACAAGCTTTGCTAGAAAAAATTCAAGACAACATGAATAAAGAAAAACATAAAATGATAAATCCTTCAAGGACCAGATGGCTTGCTTTGTCAAACTGTGTAAATCGAGTGTTAGAGCAATGGACCTTATTGCAACAAGAATTTTTGTTAGCATATATTGAAGATAATACTGTACAAGGAAAAATTATCCTAGATGAATTGAACCACCCACTCACAAAAGCTTACCTTGAGTTTATGCAACATATATTACCTGAATTTAATTCTTTCAATTTAATATTTCAATCTAACAAAAATTTGATTGGACATTTATATGAGGAGAGTATTCGATTTATTAGATTGCTAGGTGCCAATTTTATCAAACCTAATTATCTTGATGATAAGAATAATATGATGATGGATCCAAATGTAATTTTATCACTGGAAAATATAAATATTGGAAGCAAGGCTGAAAAAACGATTAGTGACTTAAATGATAAAGAAAAATATTTAGAATTTAAGGATAAATGTTTAAAATTTTATAAAGCTGCAATGAGTGGATGTTTAAAAAGACTGCCAATTTATGACAAATTAATTACGCAATTTCAGTTTGTGATTCCTAAAATTTCATTAAACAAAACTGATCGCGTAGCAATAGACGTTGTAATTTCAAAGTTTCAAAAATTTATAAATTCAGAAAAAGTAATTGTAGAATATAATAAACTGCCTTTTTATTTCTCGGAATCAGAAATAAAATATTTGGAAAAACTACCAGAAGTAGAGTACTGGCGAAAAATATCTGAAATTAAAGATTTATCAGATAATTTATTTTTGAAAATATTTCAAAGTTAGCATACTTAGTTTTAGTTCTACCACATTCGAATGCTTTGGTAGAAAGAGTATTTTCTATGTGCACAGACTTAAAAACTAAAAAAAGAAATAAATTAAACATAAAAACATTATCATCTTTACTTCGCATTAAAATTAAAATGAGGGATTCTGCCTGGAATGCTCACAATTTTGAAATATCTAAAAATATGCTGAAACTTTTTAATACTCAACAACTTTACAAATCTGATGATTTAATTTCATCAGACGAGGATGAGGATGAATTTCTAATAAATTAAATATATTAAATATTATTATTATAATTAGATATTAATATTATTAATTAAAAGTTTATGTTTTTGTTTTTTAATAGGAATTTTTTGAATTGCTCTGTTTTTTATTTTCTGATATATAAATGAAATGTTATATAATTTACTGTATTTTTCTTAATATATTTTGCAATATTTTTCTTAATAATCAAAAAATGTTTTCTTATATTTTGATAAAAATCAGTTTTTTTTTGTAGCGACATTTGATCCATTGCGTAGCGACAAATTGTAGTATTTGGAGCTACGCGTAGCGACTTTTGACTTGAAGTTCATGACAACACTGAATATTACTTACCATCAGAAAATTAAATCGTGCATGAGCAACTTATGCCATTCCGCTGCCACTGTCCATTCATTCAATATATGCCTAGTAAACCGGATAAATATGGTATCAAAATATGGTGGCTTTGTGATTCGAAAACCGCTTATCCGCTAAATGGAATACCATATTTAGGAAAAGAAGGTGGATTTAGGACAAAAAGTAGTAGAAACTTTATGAAAACCATATTTTGGAAGTTCTCGAAATATAACAATGGATAATTATTTTACAAGTCTAAATTAAGCACAAAATTTGCTTTGTAAGGGATTAACACTAGTAGGTACTTTAAGAAAAAATTGAGAAAATCAGGAACAACTTTATTTGGATTCCAAAAGAAAATTACTATTACATCACATGTCCCAAAAGAACGTAAAGCAGTAATTTTTATATCTACATGCACTTTTCTGATAATATATTGATTGAAGATGATGAGAACCAAATATAAGCAAATATAGCTGCATATGTTATTTGGTACAAAAATTTTCCTTTTTGGAATGAAAAAAAGAGTAATAAGAGAAACTTTTTTCTTAGAGCTTTGGGAGAAAATTTAGTTCATCCGCAAATACAAGAATGCTTGGAAGTATCTAAACTCCACGCAACTTCAAAATTAGTTTCCTCAAATGTGTTGGAACTTATAACAGTACGAAATACCCAACCTGAACCTACCGGCCGAAGGAAACCATATCCAAAGCGGCGGAAATGCTATTTATGCAAAACAAATAGAATGCAAAAAAAAATGCGATTCATGTCATAAAAGTGTATGTAATGAACATTCATCATCCACTCGAATTTGTGAGGAATATAAAGGAGAATATCAGATATTTATCTTGAATTATTTTATTTTCTACAGATTTTCATAATTTATAATAAAACAGTTATAATTTTCATAGCAAGTAACAATTTATCTTATTTATATTTTATTTTTGTTTTTGAATATTTAATATTTTTTTGTAAATGTATACCGTAGAGTGCCGAATAGTATACCTCCCCAAATAGTGTACCAGTGGTATACTATTTTTAAAAAAGTGCTAAATATTATATCATGGTACACTAATTGGATTTCAACATAAAACTAAAAATTTTATGATTTTAGCATCTAATTAGTGTACCATAATATAATATTTAGCACTTTTTTAAGCAATTAAAAAAAATGATTTGGTTGATATTTCTTCGTCAAGTGGTTTGAATTTTTAATTTGAATTGGTTTGCATCCAGTATAATATCGGTTTTTTCATAAATTGATGTTGACATCTATGAGCAGTTATTAAAAACAAGCATCCGATCCGACAGAGCAATTTCTTGCAAGTCAAATGTAACATAAATTGATGTTGACATCTATGAGCAGTTATTAAAAACAAGCATCCGATCCGACAGAGCAATTTCTTGCAAGTCAAATGTCAGAATTGATTAATAAACATAACAAATAAAAAAATATAAAATTTTGGTTTTGTGTTTTGTGTTTTTCAGCAGGTTGTTGTCGTTGTTGTGGGTCTTACCGATAAATTGGTAAATTGTTTTTGTGTATTTTTTAAAAATTAGATAGCTTATTATAACTTTTAATTGCAGTTCGACCATGTCACCAAAACAAAAACGAAAATCTATTACTACCGGAGAAAAATTGAAAATTGTGGCCCGAGCAAAGCGTGGTGAATCGCTAAATTTTTTACAAAAACAAACAGGTTATCAACGATCACAAATAAGAAAATGGATTTCTAAAGAAAATGATTTAATTCAATCAAAACGCAATCAGAAAAGAGTAAGGGGTGGTGGGCGAAAGCCTGCTTTTCCTGAAGTAGAAAAATTGGTAATTGAATGGTTTAAAAGCCAAAGAGATAAAAAACTGATCGTCAACTATAATATGTTTAGGAGGAAAGCGAAAACAATTTTCCAAAATATCGGGACCTCTACAACAATAAAAGATTTTTCATGCAGCAACAAATGGATCCGAGGAGTTTGCCGTCGAAATAAAATTACATCTAGAAAAATTACACACCAAAGCCAACAAGATAATTCTTCACCAATTGAAATTCGCAATAAAGTGAAAAAATATCTTTCAGCGATTAATCAAAAAAGTGTAAATATTCCGAAAAATTTAATATTTAATATGGATGAAACTCCATGTTATTTTGATATGACCTACGGCCGAACGCTTCATTTTCAGGGAGAAAAAACAGTAGATGGTTTAAATACAGGTCATTATAAAAATAGATTTACTGTCGTATTGTGTATTTCTGCAGCTGGTTCTGTTATACGAACGCAAATTATTTTAAAAGGTCTCAAAAAGATTCCAAAGGTAATGTTGCCAAAAAATATTGATTTAGTAGTGAGTGATGGGGGTTCTATGACAACTGATTTAATGATAAAATGGATACAAAATTGTTATAGCCAACAATGCAATACTTTTAGACGCGAAAAATCTTAGCTGATTATGGATTCATATGGTTGTCATTTGAAAGACGTGATAATAGAAAACTTAAAAAAAAAGTGTCTTGCAGAAGTTATAATAATTCCACCAAAAACCACATCTTTTTTGCAACCACTAGATGTGTCGATCAATTATCCTTTTAAAAACGCTTTAAGAGCCGAATGGAACAATTGGCTAGCAGAAGCACCTGAAGAATATACAAATAAAGGTTATCGAAAAAAGCCAAGTTACCAAAATTTGGTGGATTTTACTGCAGCAGCGCTGAAAAAAATTTCTCCTGAAATCATAATGCGATCTTTTGAATGTTGTGGGATTGGGGAACGTGGAGCAGAAATTCCTTTATCCAAATTAAATAAAAGGTTAGAAGCAGTGTTAGCTTTTGACGAGGGATTACAACAGAGGTCTGGACAGAATCTGGTCCTCGAAGAAGAGGAATGTGAAAAAAATCCTGACGATGAATATGAACTGCTATTTCAGGAAAAATTTCCCAGCGCTAGTACTGAAAAAATTTTATTGTCATCATCAAGTATTGAATATGATTCCAACTGTGACGATGAGTCGGATTAAAATATTAACAGATTCATGTCACCAAATTTAATTTGTTACCTACCTAATGCTATACTCTAAATTTTTTTATTAAAACTAGCTATTTAAGTTTTTGTTTGAATTAATTTTTAATTAAAAAAAGTTCCTATATTATTATTTATTTAGGAATAGGTACATATAATAATAATTAACCTACTTATAAAGTTTCTTGATACCAAATGAATTATATACCTGGTAAAATTATTTGCTTTGTTTAACTATAGTAAACCTATTATAATTTCTTTCTTGTTATTTTTTTTTGCAAATTAAATATAATACATTTTATATTACTGCACTACCTACTTGTTATTGTGTTTAATTTAATTAATTTGAATTTTTTCATTGAGTAATGAAAAAGTTTACTAGGTATATGGTATAGTCTTATCGTATACCAATTAGTATACCATGGTATAATATACCAATTAGTATACCATGGTATTATAAACCAAATAGTGTACCTGGTATATTATTTGGATTTAAAAGTTAAATCAAAATTTTGGCGTTTTCCATATAGTGTACCATGGTATTAAAATCAGCACTCTACGGTACATGTTAAATTTGTTTTTTTAAGTATGACAAATGAAATAAAATTTTTTAATTTTTTTTAATTATTTCTGTTATTTTCTTATATTTTTTAACACTATAAAAAAAATTTATTAATTAATCTATTAAACTAAAATTAAAAAACTAATATATATTAACAAATTATTTTCGCTTAATAAGACCTTTTCATTGTTTTTGTCCATTGCAAAGGACAAATATTTTGGCGGTTAAAATCTCTTGTAAAAAATATAGTATTAAGTTTTGACAAGTGTTTTCGTAATATTTGAACTTTATTTTTTTTTTTTTAAATTTTGATTGTATTCAGCAATTTGCTATTAATGCTTTAAATGTCAAATTAATTGCCACCATAACTAGAGAAAATTTGGATGCGAAGAGTAAGTGCATATTTTTTAATTATATTTTACAAAAAAACACTATTATTTAAATATTTTGTAACTTAAATTTGAAGCTACCCTTTTCAAAATAAAATTATTATCCGATATATTAAACTAATATTTGGGTTGAAATATTTTTGTAAAAGTGTGTGTCCATTGTAATGGACTATTACAAATAACGTGTGTAAATAAATTTCTAATATTCATAAAATATGTGTTTTGTATAGAATAAGTAACGTATGAGAATATTTTGAATTTAGAGAACTCAAGTACCAATCTCGCAATGGAAGTAGATGAAATTTTAAATTTACTATTGGCAGATAATGATGCTGATGAAGACGACGATGAAATTGGTGACGATTTTACATCCGCATTATTTTTAAGGCCAGGTATATAATACGATATAATAATTGCAATATTTGTGATATAGCAATATTGGGATAAACTAAATTTTAGGTGCTGATAAAGTATTTCTAAATCAGGAAAAGGAATATCAAAATAATATAGAGGTTTTGAACGACGATAATGATGATATTAATAATAATTCGGTTGACCCATATATGAATAGCAATAATGCTGAAACCACGGCTAAAAAAAATATCAAATGGAGAAAAAAGCCTTTTGATGATTCCAATTTGTCATTTCCTAGTTTTGAAAAAGTAAATAATGAAGATATTTTTGAAGATTGTCCTTTTAATTATTTTTCTCAATATCTACCTGCATCTTTTTTTGAAGATACGGCTTTTTATACAAATAAATATGCCCAAATAAATAATAATTTTTCATTTCGTCATACAAATGCAGATGAAATAAAAGATCTTTTTGCGCTTCACATACTAATGGGTTGTATAAAATATCCTCGAATTAGTATGTTTTGGGAGTCTGGTTTTCGCATTCCTGCATTTGAAATAATGAAGGAAAGACGCTTTTATGAACTGAGATCTAATTTACACGTGATGGATGTATCAAATATTCCAAGTCAATGTACAGACAAATTTTTCAAGGTTCGAGTAATTTTTGATACTATTAGAAGCAGAATGCTCAAAAAAAATCTTGAAGAGCAAGTGTGTGTAGATGAGGCAATAATACCATTTAAGGGGCGTTTACAAATAAAACAGTATATTAAAGGTAAAGCTTAAGAATTATAGATAGATTTGTTTATTATCTATATCTCTATATAGGTAAACCTTACCCATGGGGAGTAAAATTGTTTATGCTCTGTGGTCGTAGCGGATTCTGTTACGATTTCATTGTTTATCAAGGATCCACAACAGAGCTTTCAATGGAAAATTTGAAAAACTTTGGGTTTGGAGCGACAGTAGTTTTACATTTTAAAGAAAGATATAGGCCTGGTCAATTTCTTTTTTTTGATAACTATTTTACTACCTACAATTTATTGGAATTACTTGCAATCGATGGTATAAAAGCGGCTGGAACTGTTAGGATCAATCGATTTGGCAAACCACCGTTAACAAATTCTAAAGAAATAAAGAAACTTGGAAGAGGAAGTTCAGAAGAAATAGTTAGTGTGGATGAAAAAATTGTTCTTACGAGGTGGTACGACAATAAAGATGTTTTTTTTGGTTCAAATTTCGTTGGTTTGGGGCAAAAAGATTTGGTTGAAAGATGGGATGGAAATCAAAAGAAATATATAAAAATTGAAAGGCCCGAAGTTGTAAAATTATATAATCAATCAATGGGAGGGGTAGATAAGTTTGACCAACTAATGAGTTACTACAGGATAAGAAGGAAATCCAAAAAATGGACTTTACGAATGATTTTCCATGCAGTTGATATGGCAATAGTGAATAGTTGGTCAGAATATAAAGAAAGATACAAAGAATTAGGAATAAATAAAAATGCAATGGATTTACTTGAATTTAGAAAAAGGCTTGCGTTAAATCTTATACATTTACATAGAACGACACTTGCCAAAAAAAGGGGAAGACCCAGTTCAACTCATTCATCGCCTTCCACTTCAAGAGAACAAACCCCAATATTATTTTCCAAGAAGAGTCGGGAAAGTATACCTATTAAAGAACACAGGCTTGATTCTGTAGCTCATTTTCCCGATTGGGATACAAATGTAGAAGCCTCAAGATGCAAACGGTGTAAAACTGGTAAAACACATGTAATTTGTAGTAAATGTCAAGTGCATTTATGTTTCGTAAGAACAAGAAATTGCTTTAAATTATATCATCTAGAATAAAATAATTTAAATGTGACGTTATTGATTTTATTACCTATAATGAGATTTGTACTTGAAATTTATTTCTGATGTGATATGTAATATATGTATAAATTGTTAAGTAACTGATAATGAAATTTTTTTTTTATATTATATTAACTGATAATGAATTCTTTATTTTTATGTTATATTACCTGATAATGAATTACTTTTTTTTATGTTATGTATTTTTAGGTTTTTTTTTATGTTATTGATTATATAATGAAGTAAATTAATTATGTTATTTACGTAAAGAAATAATTTAAAATAAATGAAGTGAAATAAATATAAATAAAAATTATGGTAAAATGATTTAATTTTTTTTTATCTTTGACTGTTTTTGTCCATTGTAATGGACATTCCTAAAAACATACTATTATTAATAAATATTGGTTTTTTAGGTTTGAAATAGTTTAAGGGACGTACTACAATCAGATTTACTGTAAAAATTAATTTTTTTCTAGATGAATTTAAATTTTGCAGTGAAAGGGTTAATGAAAATATTAAATTTAAAAAACTATAAATTCCTTTCAAATTTAATATGTAGCCTGGAAGGCTATATTAAGAAGTTACGATAAAATATGTTAAGAGATTTAGGGTTAAACTAATAATTCTTAATTTGTTTAATAACATTAAATAATATTTGTTTTATATTTTATCAGATATAAGCTAGTTATAAGTGAGATTTATACCAGTTTTTTGTAACTGTCTATCTCTATTTTAATAAAATAAAAAAATAAATAATAACAATTTGTAAGGGAGAACTGTATGACATGTACCATTATAGTTCTCGCTCTATGTTCTTAAGGTACCAATCTACTCCATTCGTTCCAGTCCAAAATAATAAATAATTGTAGAAGTAAAAAAAAGTAGTACACTCACTCTTACATTAATTGTTAATGGAGTAAGAAGTCGTGAGATATAATTAATAAGAATTCTAATAGGAAACAAACTTTGTGTTTGATTTAAAAAATTATAAGAATATAAAAGCTTTGTGAAATTAATAAAAACTTTGTGTTTAAATAAAAATTTATTAAAATATAAAAAACTTTGTGTTTTCAATTAATAATTTGAGACGGGATACCCCCCCCCCCCCTTCTCACAATTCAGAAGTGGGATTAGTAGATTTTTTTTTATAAAAAAAAAAAAAAATATGGAAAAGTTGACGGTATCTGCTTTGAAGCAGAAATTGAAGGGACTTGTTATTAAAGCTACAGGTAAAAAAGAAAATCTGTATAATAGATATGTTCATCATTTAAATACTACCGAGAAAGAAAATGGCGGTAATATTGAAAGTGAAGATGACGAAATTATTGTGGAACAGCGTGATTTCAATCCTACCCGTTCCAGTCGAACAAATTTAGAACGTGAAAATATATTAAATAAAAAAGAAGTGGAACTGTTACGAAGAGAAATCGAAATTTTAAAAATGGAACGTACGAGTACATCTATTGGTGAAAATAGTAAACAAACAAGTAAGTGCGACAATGTCAAATTAAATATATTGGAATTATTAAACAACTTTGACGGAGAAAATTTTTCAACTTGGACACAACAAATAAAAAATCTACAAGAAATGTTTTTATTGACGGATGACGAAATGAAAATAATAGTAATTGGAAAATTAAAGGGAAAACCAATTCAATGGTTCCATTCCAAAGCGGAACATCTAAGATTAGATTTAACTGAACTGTTGGAGAATTTAAAAATTATATTTGACACCAAACTGAATAAAATAGAAATTGAGAGAAAATTTAAAAATAGAATGTGGAAGTTAGGTGAAACATTTGCAGAGTATTTTAATGAAAAGCTTTGTTTAGCAAATAATTTGGGACTTACAGAAGAAGACCTCATAGATAATGTAATAGAAGGTATAGACGATAAAATGCTTCAAAATCAAGCAAAAATTCAATGTTTTAACAATAAGCAGCAGATCTTGAAAGCATTTTCATCAATAATTAAAGAAAAAACAACATCAACCAACAATAATTATTATGACAAAAATCAAAATAAAAACATAAATATAAAAAAATGTTACAATTGCGGATTAAAAGGTCACCTGTCAAACGAATGCAGAAAACCAAAAAGACAACCAGGTTCCTGTTATTCATGTGGACTATTCGGACACCGTTATGCAGAGTGCCCTGAAAAACAAAAAAAGAAATTTACAATCAACAATCAAGAAATTAATAATCAATCTTTAAATTTTATTACTGAGGTAAACGCTGATTTTATTATGCAGATTGGAGTTTTCATCCAAAATAATGAAGGTATTTATTATGAAAAAAAATTAAATGCTCTTTTAGATACTGGTAGTGCGGTATCAATAATTAAAGAAAAATTTTTAAAAAATTATGTTGTCCAAAATAGTAATTCAAAAAATTTTCATGGAATTAATAATTCCCAACTAAAAATATTTGGACATCATAATTGTTTTGTAAATGTAAACAATGAAATAAAAAATATACACTTTTTAGTAGTAGACAATCAAACTATGAGTGCCGATATAATTATTGGTAGAGATTTTATTAATGTTTTAGGGTTTAAATTAAATTTTAAAGAAAAAGAAAATATTGATGTACAATTTGAAAAAGAATTAATGTGTATTCAAACAATAGATATTAAAGATAGAATTCATTTAAATATTAACGAAAAAATTGATTTTAATTGTAAAAAAATAGTAATAAAAGCTTATATGAAAATTATTTAGAAATTATTAAAAACGAAATAAAATTTCAAAAAACATTTGAATATGAAATGAAAATAATATTAGAAAAAAATCAACATTTTTCAGTGAAACCGAGAAGATTAGCATATAATGAACGGGAAATATTATCAAAAATATTGAACGAATTATTTTCAAAAAAAACTGTTTTTAATAATAAAAGATAGCACATTTCTTAAATTTAAGGTATATTTTTTTTGTTTTTATAAACTATTTGTAGAAATTAATAACTATCTATTAAAATAGTTGTAAAAAAAATTAAAAAATTAAACAACGAGTTTTTTATTTTAACAAACTTGATCTTCTTACTAACTTATACAATCAAAAAAATATAATTATTTAAAATTAAAAGAGGAATTATTTGTTATTTGATATCATTAAATAAATTTTTAGTTAGAAAAAACCAATTTCTTTATTTCAAAAAACACTTTTTATTTCCAAGAAATCATTTCTTAATTTCGATAAGACGCTTTGTAGTTTTAAAATGACAGTTTGTATTTTTAAAAAATCGCTCTGTATTTTTAAAAAGATGCTTTTTGATTTCAAGAAAAAATTACTTCAACTCTTAACTTCTGTTACGTAGTGTATTCGGTATCGCGCGCTTTCATCCAAATTCAGTAAGTGATAGTAAATAGAAGTATAAATTAGATACAGTGAATTGTTTTTAAAATAATTTAAAATAAATATATATAAGTAAGTGTTTAAAATCAAATATAAAAAAAAAACTGTAATATATATAATAAATATAATAAAAACATATTATAATACATAATATAAACGTGAAACATCTCAAAAGTAATTAAAATGGAAAATTCGATATCAGAAAACAACATTGTTTACGACAATATAATACTTACAGTACAAGACGATGGAAGTTATGCTCCACTGATTCCAGAAATTGAATGTTTCCCCAATGTTACTGGAACGTGGGGTCTGTCAACAGAAACGTATGACACTTTAAAAATATATGGTGTCAACATTAATGTATTGAAAAATTTAAGACTCGAGGACATTGACAAGCTTTTTCCAGAGACACATCAATTTGGAGAAAAAGTTATTTTTAAAAATAACTTAATTAAGTGGCGAATAGAAGAGGTACGTACATACAATTTCAATATAATTTTATTCAAAACATGTTTAATCATGCGCATAAAATTCTTATGAAGTTTAACAAACAAAAATTTTCGCAATTCGATCAAATTTTGAAATAGGTATTCAAATTTTTTTACAACGCAAAGTAATAATATAAATGTTACAAAAGTAATAATATGACAATATAATAATATTAATGCTTTTTTTTTAATAATATTACTATGTTGCATGTATTTGTTGTGTTACACTGAGTAAAATAATGTCTTTTATTTTCAAAAAATAAAAGTTTTTGTTATAACCCTAATAAATTATTTTGGTTTACCTACATTTAAAAATATTTACAGGGTATTCCGATTCCTGGTACCGATATTGCGTCAACTCGTTCAATGGACTCATTTTTAACAGAATGGATAGCATCATCTTCTGAACACGTCACCGATTCAGTATCACCATCACCTACCAACTCAATAATGAATGGACCAATCTTTCATTAAAAAAATGTTGCGGGAGTGTATTAAAGGAAAAATAATTTTAAATTATTATGAGCAACATAAAACTTTAAGTGAAACAATGCGTAATATTTTGGTACAGCTTATAGTTGATTGTTTTAATGCTGATAAAATAAAAATGACCCCGAAAGATTTTGAATTTTGTGCTAGGCAAATAGTTGGCATATTTTCAACTGAAGATAATGTAACATGATAATAAGTTTTTAGATAAATTACTTACATACATATATCTATTATTTTTTAGGAAACATATTACAATACAAAGTTCAAAAAAAGTTCAAAAAATCAAAATAAAAAAATTTTTTCTGGCAAACTATATCATAGATATGTTAACTCTAAATATTCAGGGAAAATACGTGATCACACTGACAGTAGCGCGGATAGCACTGAAGAACCAACAGAAAAAGTTTTAAAAATTATTCCAACAGGTAGGTCTAGGAACCATTAATTAATTAGCTGAACGTTTGTGCATTTATTTATTATATAAAGTATAAAGAAATAATGTATATTTATAAAGAAATTCTTTTTCTAATTTTAGATGACGTTATTGCAGATAAGTTGTGGCTTCGTAACAATTGTGGGCCGTCCGATAGAATTAGTTTACTCTGGGGAAAAACATTTAAAATGAGATTAGCTGAACTTAAAAATAATCATGCCGATAATATTTTAGATTTTCTAAAGGAATGGCCGCGCTATAATGATCCGTTGGGATACCAATTGGTAAAATAAACAAATGTTTTTATTAAAAACTTTTTTTGAAACAATATTTATTTAGATTGAAATAGATTTTGATAACCTCTTTCCTGGGAAAAGTAACAATCTGTTGGCAAGATATGACGCATTTGCCGATTATTGCTTAAATGTTTTATTTGATAAACAAATAAAAGATCGAAATAATAAAGACCTATACACAAAAACTAAAAAATCAAATATTAGTTCAGGTAAAGATAAAAATAAATAATCTGATAAAAAAAAATTTATTTTAATTTTTTTCTAGATTCTAAGAATTGTATTGTTTCAATTTTAATGCACTCGATTTTGCAGCCTTCTAGAATTAGCAAAGTGTATAAGCCAACTATATCTGACTCTCAAAATGATTTCATTATGCATGTACGTACAGTGAACGATGTTCAGCGAAAAATCGATGAGTTGAAAAATGAATATCTGGAAAGAAAAATTAGACTTCAACCAAGAATAATTGTAGTGGGTTCTACTTTAGAAGAATTGGAACATTTCTTTGTTTTTTCTGATGCCTTAAGATATAAGCTCACTACATTTACAAAATGTTTAGATGTAGTTATTAAACTTATTTTCGTTTTCAATTTGGAGTATTCCATTATAAGCCGCCAGGTTTGGATTTTTTATCAAAAATTTTTTTTTAATATTTGTTGCAATGATTCTACACCAAAAATGGATAATTTAATTCGAGAACTAAAATCTACTGAAAAATTTAATTATGAGTAAACTGTTTTGTTGTTTTTGCGAATTATATTTTTTAAGTACAAATAATTTAATAGATCACATTAAATTGAGACATGGTGTTCCTTCTATTTATAAATTTAAATGCAAACAACTTAGGTGTAAACAAGTTTTTCAAAATATTTATAAATTTAAAACGCATATGCGAAAACATGAAAATAAAAACAAAAACTCTATTTCGGATGACCGAAAATTTAGCATGTAGTATTACAATACCCACAAATATTAACAGTTCAGATAATAGCAACAGAAATGATATTTTAGAAAATTATAATAGTAACAGTAACATATTAGTATCAAGTATTAATAAAGAATGTATTATGAAAAATATTTGTGAAATAGAACAGTCACTCTTAAAGTTTTCTCTAAGTTTACATAACAAAGATAGTGTTCCTAGAAAACACATTCCAGATATTCAAAAATATAACAAATTTAATAACAAGCCCTATTACACAATATATTTCACAAAATTTTTTATTAAAATTGACTGATCAAGAAGACCAAAAACATCTTCAGACATTTTTAAAATCACTAGAAAATCCTTTTTTAAATTTTGGGACTGAATATAAGCTGCTTAAACATTTAAAATCACTTGGATTATATAACGAGCCAATAAAGTATACCATTGAAAATGAATTGTCTGCAATTATATTAGAAGGCAATCCAACTATTGATGTTACGAAAACTGAAATTTGTTTAATCGATATGAATTTTCAAATTCAAAAATATTTTGAAACGCCCGGACTCCTAAATAAGACTTTAAACAATATTGAAAAAATTGAAATAAACGGTCGAATGCAAAATTTTATAAATGGGGAATTATGGGCGGAAAAAAAAATATTATTTCCAAATAAAACTATAATACCCTTTTTTCTTTATTTGGACGATTTCGGTGTTGATGATCCGTTGGGCTCCCATGCTGGTGAACATTCTGTTTGTGGTATATATTATAACTTTCCAATTATCCCAAAGTGCAATATTTCAAAATTACGAAATATTTTAGTAGCTGGGTTTATCAAAACTAAAGACATAAGCGAAATAGGAAAACAAATAACACTGCGACCTTTAATAGACCAAATTAAAAGCTTGGAATCAGATGGAATAACAATTAATGTAGATGATAAAACTTACCATATTCACTTCATTTTAGGTTTGGTAATAGGTGATAATTTAGAACTTAATAAAACTCTTGGATTTTCAAGTTCATTTAATTCAACGTATTTTTGCCGTTTATGTAAGAGAAGTAAGAAAGAGACTGAATACGATTGTAAACAATATAGTGAATCTTTACGAAATGAATATAATTACAATACCGATGTAACATTAAATGATTTCAAATTAACTGGCATAAAAGAAAATTCCATACTCAATCAAATTCCATCATACCACGTTACCAACAATTTTTCTTGCGACATAATGCACGATTTGTATTTAGGAGTGTGCAGATACGATTTAGCTCACGTTCTAAAATATTTTATTTTTGATCAAAAATATTTAAGTCTTGAAACTTTCAACAGCAGAAAACAACTATTTCAGTATTATGAAACTGAATCCGGGAATGCTTCACCACCTTTGCAAAAATCTCATATCATTGATAAAAATTTTAAGATGATGGCAAAAGAAATGAAAACTTTTGTTCATTTCATTCTTCTTATGATTGGCGATTTGATTCCGAGTGATGATAAAGTTTATCATTTCTTAAAATTACTGGTTAAAATTCTTGATATTTTGCATTTATGTAATTTCAATAATATAATTTTGAAAAAATTGGACGAATTAATTTATGAACACCACACCTTATACCTACAACTGTTTTCCGATACGTTAAAACCAAAGCATCATATGATGGTCCACTATTCTACAATTATAAGGAAATTAGGTGCTATTAAAAACCTTTGGTGTTTTCGTTTTGAAAGCAAACACCAGCCTTATAAAATATATGCTCATAATATAACTTCACGCGTTAACATTCCACTTACATTGTCCATAAAAGAAACACTTAGATTTTCTCATAACTTAATTAATGAAAATTTTTTTGATAGCGACATTTCACATAAAAACGAGGTGATTTTCGATTTAAAAACTCAAACGTATTCATGTTTTTTGCAAAACACATCCGAAATAGAAAATTGTTTATTAATGGAAGTTTCTGAAATTTATTATATAGGAGCTACATATAAAATTGGTTTTTTTTTAAGTATTACAGATGAAAATATTGAAAATTCAACTGTAATATATGAAATTGTTAATTTACTATTTAGAAAAGAAAACAAGTCCTATCTAGTTGTTTGCAAAAAGTGTAATGTAACACATTTTTCAGATCATTTTTTATCATTTAAAGTAGATGGTAGTATAGATGATTTTAAAATTGTCGACATAAACATATTTGATGGTCCACCAATTCATATTAACACTTTATTAAATGGAGAAAAAGTCGTAAGACTAAAAAGATATTTTTAAGTAAATGTAAATTATAATATTTAATAATTATAAATTTTAAATAAATATTATAAAAAGCAATTTTTCCAAATATATTAAAAAACATTATTATTTAAGCAATATATTTTTATATCATACAATTTAGCATTAAATAAAAGCAATATAATTGTTATAATTCAATGGAATCGTTACCTAAATTTTTAGTTACATTTTGAATGAAAGGAAATTCATGAAATTTTTGTTTATTTTTTTAATTAAGGTAAAAAGCAATACATTATTATTATACTATGTATATTTAATTTTGATAGTTATGTAGATATATTTTTAAAAATAAAAACACTTGTTTTTTTGTATCAAAATGAATTAATAAAAAACTAATTATTAAAATATAATGCAGTTTCTTTCCTATATTTTATCCTGGAAAACCCTGTAGGAATTCCCACAATGAACTTTATAATTATAACAAACCATTTCTTAAAATTAAATAAATAGCGTTTTACTAACAATAACTAATAAAAAATCTAGTTTTTTGAAACAAGAAAATATTATTCAAAATTAGAAAATTTTCTTGTTTAGAAGCAAGTAACTATTTATTAATATCAAAAATATTTTTTTTTCAATTCTTTTAAAATGAAGTAAATTTCCTTTTTATTATTAAAAAGTGATCTTCTTGCGCAAAATCTATAGAGATTTTTATTTGCAAACAAACGAATATTTATTTAAAATTACAAACTAATTTTCTCAGTGTAGTTGTGATTTATTTCGTAATAACGCAAGTTACTATCAGTTATTTAATAAAATAAATATTGTTAATAAATAAATAAAATAAATTTAATTTGAAAGGTAAAATTATAGTGTACTTATTTAAATAATTAAAATAAATTGATTTATAAAATAAATTTATTAAGGGAACCAAAATGAGCAAAACATATTTAAACTGTTGGTCTCATTTCAAAAAAGACGAAAAAAATCAAATCGCTGATTGTCAACTGTGTGCAAAAAAACTGGCTTGCAAAAATTCGTCTACAACAGGACTGCATCGTCATCTCGAGGGAGTTCATGGTCTAAAAAGAAAAGCCGCTACAAATGATTTTGAAATTTCATCATGCTCGAAACCAAAAATCGAGAATACATTGGACAAATATATAAACCGTCCAACTCTTGCAGAGCTGGTTGCAAAGCTTGCTGCAGTTGATGGGTTTTCCATAAATGCCATAACAAAAAGTGATTTCATACGAAAAAGCATGCACGACAAAGGTTTTAATCTCCCTAAAAATCCTTCTCATGTTATGGAATTACTTTTTACATATTACGAGAAAGTTAAATTGGAGTATATAAACCAAAATATAATATTGAAAAAACAAAATAAGAAGACTAGTATTTCAATTGATGAATGGACAAGTTTGAGAAACCGTAGATACTTGAATGTGCATGTATATAATAATGAAAATTCGCATGATTTGGGACTGGCAAGAATACACGGCACTTGTCCAGCCGAAACGGCTTTAAATTTAGTTCACGAGATGTTAACATTATTTAAATTGTCATTCGAAAAAGACGTGGTTGCTGTAACAAGTGATGGCGCAGCGGTAATGGAGAAATTCGGGAAATTATCTCCTTCCATTCAACAACTTTGTTATAATCACGCAGTCCATCTTGCGGTTATAAAAGTTTTTTATACTAGAAAAGCCTACATTGAATCATTTTCTAACGATGAAGATGATGATAATATTGAAAGTGATTCTATATACGATAGTGAAGAAGATGTCGTTGAGTCAGATGCAGAACTAGTTTTAGCAAAAATTGTTGGTGAAACCATTGTTGCTGTACGGAAAATTGTAAAATTATTCAAAAACTCACCAGTGAGAAATTCTATTCTTCAAAAAGAAGTTGTTGCTGTTGAAAAAAGAGAACTACAGTTAATTCAAGATTGTAAGACCCGCTGGAATAGCTTAATAAATATGGTTGTTCGTTTTATGAAGCTTGAAGAACCTATCATTAAAGCTTTAAATGAAATAAACTTATCGTATCTGTGGAAAAAAGAATATACAAACATTTGCAAAGAAATGGTAAATGTGTTGGAACCTGTTAAGCTTGCTGTGGAGGAGTTCAGCAAAGAAAATGGAAATCTATTGACCAGCGAAGGTGTACTTCATTTTTTGTTTAATAATTTAAAAAATCAAAATAGCAGCATGGCCAATGAGTTGTTAGGTGAATTGAAAGCTTATATATTTAAACGTCGTAACATACCACTAGTTTCACTAATTAAGTTCTTAAGCAATCCAAAACTCACTCGAGAAAATGACGATTTTTTTAAATTATCAAATAAATCAGAGATGTTAAAACTAGCAAAATCACTAATGATAAGACTTTTTAGTAACAATATTGACGATGGGGTTGATAACGTTGAATTAGAATTTATACCTCAAGTGGAAATTGAAAATGATATTGCAAAAACTTTGCAGGACCAATTACAAAGTTCAATATCTATGTATACAGATAAGACAAATCCACCCAAAAATAGTGAATCATTTTGCTCATTGACAAAAGAATTTAACATTTACGAATGTACTGGAAATATTACTCAAAATTTAAAACAACTACTTGATGCGTTGCTAACAATAAGACCTACCTCAACACAAAATGAACGTAATTTTTCAACTTCTGGAACTTTTATTACGAAACTTCGAACTCGGTTATCTGATAAATCAGCAAATATATTATGTTTTTTAAAATATCATTTTAAGAAATAAACTATTAAAAAAATTTACTTGTATTTATTTTAAAATTGCAAACTTAAATTATTCCCGAAATTCTCGAGAATTCTCGAGAATTTCCGGACATATTTCGCAATTCTCGAGAATTGAAATACTTCGAGAAATGAGAAACCCTAATCAGAACGGAGTTAGACCAAATTTAATTAATGTAAAAGCTATTAAAGAATATGTAGAACCAAAAAATATACGCGAATTACAAAGATTTTTAGGGATGTGTTCTTACTTTAGAAAATTTATCGCAAATTTTGCCCATATAGCTAAACCTTTGCAAGATCTAATTAAGAAAAACGTCCCTTTTAGATTTGAATCAGAACAAGTAAATGCATTTAATAATTTAAAAGCGAGGTTAATAGAAAGACCTGTTATATCAATTTTTAACCCAATTCATGAAACTGAATTGCATTGCGACGGAAGTGCAAACGGATTCGGAGCCATATTAATGCAGCGTAAAGAGGATGGAAATATGCACCCAATATTCTATTTTTCTAAACGTACAACTGATTTAGAATCAAGGTACCATTCTTACGAGTTAGAGACTCTAGCTATCATTTAAGCATTAAGAAGATTTAGAATATATTTGCTAGGAAAAAAATTTTTAATTATTACAGACTGCAATGCATTGGCTTTGACGTTAAAAATACAAATAATTAATCCCAAAATTGCAAGGTGGGCACTTGAAATGCAAACCTTTGAGTATACCATTGAACATAGAGAAGGTAGGCGTATGCAACATGTAGACGCTTTAAGTCGTTCTAGTACTGTTTTAGTTTTACAAGAGTGTAGTTTTGAACATAAATTAGCAATATGCCAAAATCAAGATGTTGAATTAGAGAAATTACGTAAAGAACTAGAAGCAAAAGAACACTCATTATTTGAGTTACGGGATGGGTTAATTTATCGTAAGATAAATAAAAATTTAATTCGATTTTATGTTCCAAATTCAATGCAAGTCCAAATATTAAAAAATTTCCATGATTTAGTTGGCCATCTAGGGTTTGAGAAAACGTTGGAAATAATTAAAAGGACATATTGGTTCCCTAATCTAAATGAAAAAGTAAAAGAATATATACTTAACTGTCCAAAATGCATCGAATTTAATAGCATACCCGGTAAAGTTGAAGGATTTTTACATTCTATTCCTAAAAAAGAAGTACCATTTAATACCATACATATAGACTTCTATGGTCCACTCGAATCAAATCGAAATAAAAAAAAGTACATTCTGGTTATTATAGATGCATTTACTAAATTTGTAAAATTATATGCATCCAATACACAAAATACAAAGGAAACTATTAAAATTTTAGAATCATATTTTAATCAATTTAGTCGTCCTGTAAGATTAATTAATGATAGAGCTACGTGTTTTACATCTGAAGAATTTAAAAAATATTTAAAGTCACAAAATATTCAGCACATTTTAGTTGCTAGCGGTTGCCCAAAAGCTAATGGTCAGGTAGAGAGAGTTAATAGAACTATGGGTCCTGTCATCTCAAAATTGGTAGATAATGAAAATAAAATATATTGGTATCAAGTTTTGGGTAAAGTTGAGTTTGCTCTCAATAATACTATTGCTAAAGGCATAAATACAACACCCAGTAAATTATTATATGGTGTTGATCAAAAAGGTGAGCTGAATGATAAAATTAAAGAATATCTTGAAAACTTTATTTTAAAAAATGATGATCGCAATTTAGCAGAAATTAGAAATAAAGCGGCTATAAATATTAAAAAAAATCAATCTTACAATGAACAATATTATAATAAAAAGCATAAAGTACCACGAAAATATACTGAAGGAAATTTAGTAATGATAACAAATGTAGACACTACTATAGGTAAAAATAAAAAATTAATTCCGAAGTACAAGGGACCTTATGAAGTTAAAAAAGTTTTAGATAATGACAGGTATATACTGAAAGATGTTGATGGTTTCCAATTAACTCAAAAACCTTTCGAAGGTACATTCGATGTTTCACGTATGAAACCATGGTTAAACATTTAAAAAAAAAAAAAAAAAAAAAATTTTTTATTAATTCGAGGACGAATTGGAGACAGGATGGCCGAGCTGTAAGGGAGAACTGTATGACATGTACCATTATAGTTCTCGCTCTATGTTCTTAAGGTACCAATCTACTCCATTCGTTCCAGTCCAAAATAATAAATAATTGTATAAGTAAAAAAAAAGTAGTACACTCACTCTTACATTAATTGTTAATGGAGTAAGAAGTCGTGAGATATAATTAATAAGAATTCTAATAGGAAACAAACTTTGTGTTTGATTTAAAAAATTATAAGAATATAAAAGCTTTGTGAAATTAATAAAAACTTTGTGTTTAAATAAAAATTTGTTAAAATATAAAAAACTTTGTGTTTTCAATTAATAATTCACAAAATTAAAATATATAAAACATTATTTTTTTATAAATAAATCTTATAGAGTGACAAAAGAAAAATAAAATGATTAAATTTTGTTGTTTGATACAGAAGATAAAAATAATGATAATTTAAGGTTATTTGGAATGTGAAAGAAGAATGTTATGTAATAGTAGAGAATAAATTTTATATTATTATATTAATAATATAGTTTTTAATTTCAAATAATGTACCCAGAAGCAAAGATAATGAATACAAGATGTGCACAGTCCATATAAAACAAAAACCTTAAAATTCAAGCTTTAAAATAAAAAGAAAGAAATAAAAAAAAAAGCTTAAAGCTTTATACTCTCATTATTAAATTAGAGAACGAAAAAAAAAAAAAAAAACAAAATAAAAGCTTTGTTGACTTTATTTTTTTTTAAAATTTTGAAAAATGAATAAATACGATTTATGAAATTATAATATATCGATGGCTCCAAATTATAACGATGTAAATCTAAAATGATGTTTTAAGATAAATGAGTTCAAAAATATTGGAAATATATTTTATTATAACTTTGTTATTCTTTTGAATAAATTAAGAATACAAATTAAAATTCGCGATTTTAAATCTAAAATTGAAAAAACCGTTGAAAAATATTTAAAACAATTTTATTCTGTGATCTTCAATACTTATGACGTTCTTTACGGCATATTTTTCTTTCTTTATTTCTCCTAAAAATGCTAATATAAGAAGGCGTACCTTTGGTTACATTCTACCTTGTTTTAATTTTGTTTCGTTGTAACTATACTTAAAACCAAAAAAATATTATTTATAAGAAATTTAATTATAAAAAATTAACAAGTAAAAAAAAAAGATATGAATTTACTTATACCTAAGACAAATATTTTAATCGTCATATCAAACTTGACTTACGTCGTTATTTTTTGGAGCCATCGGATGAGTATATGATCTTTTAAATTCAGAAAATAGAAATCTAATAAAGAAAAAAATTAAATTTCTTCTAAATGTAAAATTTCTTGCATATGAATAAAATAATACATATAGCGAAAGACGTGTAGAATCTATTAAAAATCTATTAAACTTCATTCAACAATAATATTTAATACATGTATACATATCGCATTCATACACATGCTTACAAAAAAAAATGCAAATAAAAAATTCTTTCTCAAATTATCTTCTTTAAATCTTTATCTAAAAACCTTTTTGTGAAGGAAAAAAAAAATCTATTAAACTTCATTCAATAATAATATTTAATACATGTATAGCATTCATATACATGCTTACAAAATACAAATAAAAAATTCTTCTCAAATTATCTTCTTTAAATCTTTATATTATACTATAGTTAATCGACAGTCACGTGACTTATTTATATTTTTAACTCTCTTAAAAGCTTTTTTAATTTTTAACGTGTACGAATGTATGTTGATATTAGACCCATATTAGGGTTTATTTTTTAAAAAATTTTTTATAGGAGAGTGCACATCTAGTTGTATTCATTATCTTTGCCAGAAGTAAAAAAAAATATGTTCCAAATATAAAAGCTCCTAAAAAATTATTCCAAAAAATATTGTGATAAAAATTATTCAACATAAAAAACTAAATAAAAATAAATTGAAAAATCAAAAATGTTAGCATACTATTGAGCTAATTTAGACGGTGTCAACGTTGTAGTATTCACATCTTGTTGTTATATCTGCTTAAAAGCTCTTTCCGTTTACACGTTGATGTCATGTATACATAGAGTGCTGGCGCAACTTTATATGTGTGAGTTAATATTATCAGTTCAATTTTTTTTCTTAAAGGGTAAGTACATTGCACTATTTATTTTCTTTAAGCGCGGACTTCAAAGATAAAAATAAAAAATTCATTTTGGAAATATTTTATTTTTCAGTTAAATTATTAATTATGGAAAACAATATAGAAAACGTTGCTATAGGTCTAACAATTTTGACGGGAGCAACTGTGATGTTAGAAGGGAGAAGATCCAAGAAAAAAAATAGATGCTGGGTCAAAGATTACCGCAAATCGAGAAAATCTGAGGGAAACTACGTCAATTTAATAAAAGAATTAAGTAGCAACCAAGCGGATTCTTTTAATTTTTTAAGGATGGGCGAGGATTGCTTCACGTATTTATTATCAAGAATTGAAAAAGACATACGAAAACAAAATACAGTGATGAGGCAAGCAATTTCACCTGAGGAAAAATTAGTAGTTACATTGAGGTTCTTAGCTACAGGCGAAACCTATATGGACCTTGATTATAACACAAAGCTTTCGAAAAGTTTTTTATCTGAAGCTATAATTAGTGTTTGTGATGCAATTATTAAAAATTTCAAAAATGAATTTTTGAAGGTACATTATTAAAAAATACATTTTTATTTCTAATCATAAAAAATTTATTTGTAATTTAATTAGATATATAATATTATCTCTTTAATAATTATCATCATAATATATATTATATTCTTCGTCACTGTCGTTATTATTAATACCATTATTTTCCTCTCTAATTGATAATGCTGGAGTTGATGATGCTAGAAATGATGATGGATTATTTGCCTTTGTAATTTGTAATGCTGGAGTTGAGGATGCTAGTAGAAATAATGATGACTCATTATTTTCCTCTGTATTTGATAATGCTGGAGTTGAGGATGCTAGAAATGATGATGACGGATTCTTTGCCTTTGTAATTGGTAATGCTGGAGTTGAGGATGCTTGTACAAGTAATGATGACGCATTATTTTCCTCTCTAATTGATAATGCTGGAGTTGATGATGCTAGAAATGATGATGACGAGTTATTTAACTTTTGAATTGCTAGTGCCGGAGTTGATGTTGCTGGGGTTGATAATGGGGATGTTGATGATGATGGAGTTAATGAAGTTAAACTTGTATAAATAAATTTAGTTTTGCTATATATTTCATTTTCCAATGGTGTGCTACAATTTGAAAGTAATGGGGAAATTGAAGTAAATCTTTCTAATTCTGGAATTTTTTGTTGCTCTAATATTTTTTTCTCATTTTTAACGGCATCATTTACTAATAATAAAATTTGTGCAACATCATTAAATGTTTCTGTTAATTTACATTGTTTTAATTGCGTGCACAAAAATGTGCAGAATTCTTCTTCCTTTCTTGGTTTTGATTTTTGTTGAAAAAAAGTTTTGGCCGTTGCAAACGCTTCTATTGCATTATCAGTTAAATCGTTATTATATTTTGTTTTTTTCTGAAAATTATAATAAAAATTACATATACATTATTTGTTTATTTATTTTGTAGTAATTAATATATTATATGTAATTAAACAAAATTATACTCACTTTTTGTTTTGTTCAAATGCCTTTTAGAAATTTATTATTTTTGATAAATTGATATAATATACAATATATGGCATATATATATATATATATATTATTATATATATAAAATTTGTAGCTAAACAAAATTATTTCACTTTTAAATATTTTTTTTCCACTTTTTTATTAAAATTGTTTACCGATATTATAGCATAAAAATCACTTTCTAAATAATCCGCTTGATTTTTTTCCAATAGTATATCACTCTTTAATGTTTAATATAAGAATGATGTGTAGTATCAGCGATGAAAACTCTACTTGCTTGTAAGTAGATCTACTTACTGTTACCCTTATCTACTTACCTACTTACTTCGCACTTAAATCTACTTACTTTAGTACTTGCCACTCAAATCTATTTACTTTAGTTCAATTTAAATACTAATTTTCACAAAAAAATGAACTAAAATATAATTAAAAAAATTTGTGAGTAAATTTGACAACTGTCGCTTTCAATATTTTGTCGCTTTCATTGTATTTCGATTTTCGTTTTCAATTTTCATTGTATTCCTTTCAAAATTAAAATGTTTGACAATTAACTTTGGCATTTGCTTGACACTCCTGTAGATTTTTACATAAAAAAGTTTGACATATTTATTGTAGTTTTTTAAATTGGTCGGTAAATTTTGAAATTTTAGGTTCTTGAATTAAAATTTGGTAAACAATATTTCTGAGCCTTTATTTAATTATAACATTAATAATATAATATTATGTGTGTGAAATTTGTGTTTTAATTTTAGTTTTTTGTCTGTTATTCAATTTGGAAAATGAAAAGTTCTTAATTTTTTTATTTATTTTTAAGCTGTTGAAATTTATGTTTTAATTTTAGTTTTTTGTTATTGAATTTGAAAAATAAGTTCCTATAATATTACTTTATTTAATATTTAATTTAAAAAAAATGTTTTATATAATATATAATATATATAACTATAAGAGATTATATATAACTATATAAGTTTCGATAATATATTACTATATTTAATTATAGTAAAATAATAAAAAATGAAAAAACATAGTTAAATAAGTGAAAAAACATTTCTTTTTATAAAACTTCGTCAAAAATTTTTTTTATCGTTATACTATGGTACTAGGGGTATTAATTGTCTACTTACTTTTACCCGATTCTACTTACCAAAATCTACTTACAAATATAAATTCGAGTTTTCATCACTGTAGTATATCATAAAAAAATTTTTGACCTGAAAAATTTTTTATTGCTTTTTCTTTTTTTCATGAGTAAGTGGGAAAGAGAAAGAAGATTATGTTGACAACAACTGCTGCCCCGTCTAAACGCATGGATTAATCAACGTTAAGCCTATTTTTAATAAAATTAATGTCATTGAAAGAAACTAAAAAAAGTTATTTTATCAGTCGTGTGGTGTTTTTTGTTGTTTATTTCAAATATTACAAAAATATGAGTTATAAATTGAATAATCATATTTTGAATTTGATATATTAATTTCTTATTATATTTTTAATATCTTAATTGCAATGTTTTTTTTTTAAAACGATAACCAATCAAACAACTAATACATAAACATGTTAGTGAGACTAAGAGTTATGACATCCTGTAATAAAACAATGTTCTAAAATATATTTTTAAATTTCTTTCACACGCGCAAACTTATTTTTGCGCGCGTCAACATATATTGTAATATGATCCTATATTAAAAAAAAAATAGCTGAACATTCCAAATTTGAATAATAATTTTCTCAGCACGTTGCATTGCAACATGACTGAATAAGAATGTAATTATTATAAAATAAATGCATTCATTCCTCTTTTAAACGTTGGAAAGATCGGACGAAGTTATAATAAAATAAGTTAGAATTAAGCGAGAAATATAATAAAATCTTTATTTAAACAGTAATATTTAATCCAGTTTTTATTTAAACATTTGTATCTAAATAGTGACATTTAATTCAGTTTGTATTTAAACATTTGTATCTGAACAGTTACATTTAATTTCAGACACTTGATTCTAACATATAAATACTAAGCTATTTCACATTACTATTTATTTTCATACAATGTAATTCAATCATGAATTGTATTGATACAACAGCAACAGATATGTATTTAAAATAGAATATAGAGGCAAATATAAAAAAAATTTAATATGAATTGAATTTTTTTTTAATTTTTGTTAACATTGTAATAGGAAAGGAGGTATAATATTCAGAAAAATTTTAAAGTAATAAAAAGATTAAGTTTTTAGTTTCTCACTAATCAAATTGGCAACGCGAATTATGTCATCTGCCTAACAGCCCAACATATTTATAAGTATAATTACTAACCTTGAAATTCTAATTTGTTAACTGTAAAATTAATATATTTTGTTAAATTAAATTTATATGTTGTTCACTTTTTTGTACAGACGCCATGTCAGCAAAAGTAAATTAAATTAAATTAAAATTAATAACTATTGTGAAACTTTTAATTATAATTTTCCGATGATTCAAATTTCTTTTTATAAGTGCGTTTTGCTGACAACGCATCTTTTTTAATAAAAATACCTGTAATATTCTAATTAACAAATCAATTAATATTTTACCAAGTAAAAGAAAAATTAAATAACGTTTCAAAAAAATATATAATTTGGTTTTTTTTAATCATTATAAAATCTATAACTCGCGTTTGAAAATAAATTTATAAAAACCTGAATTTATATTTTTTTTAACAATATTTGTACAAAACTTAATTTAAATATTTGTGGAAGTATTAAAAAAAACCAAGAATTATCTAATGATAAAAAAATTAAAATACTTTAGCAAAAATGCCTAAAAATTTCTACCTACTAGTAGTTTCTATATTTTATAAAATTATGTGTTAATTTTAAATTGAAGTGTCCGAATAAAAATTCACACTTTACGTTTAAAAATACAAACCTGTGCCTCGATGCAATATTTATTATGAATGGCAATTTTTATTTATACATTTTATTAATGTAGATCAGGTGTGCTCAACCAGTCGATCCCATGAGAATTTTAGGTCGATCGCTTTATTAATTATAAAATTGTTGGAATTATTAAATTTTTAGAAAAATTTCTACAAACAAATCATTAAAAAATTTTTAAAAAAAATGTCACGTAAATATTATAAAAAGCGAATGCAAAAATAGTTTTATAAAACAAAAAAAAAAGTTTATTTTTTTTTGTCAAAAAGCGTTATTTTTTAAAAAAAATCTATAGTAGGCTGGTTAGTTACTGGTGCCTATTTAAAGTTAGTTAATTTTTTGAGTTACGGTTCATAATTATTTTTGATATCGTGCAAGGTTGTTTGTTCAAAACTACTTGGTAAACATTTTTTGTTTTTTTCTAAATTACTTGGTTAATTAATATAATTTTTTAATAGTGATTTTTTAAGTTGCATTCATTAGTATATTTGAAATTTTGTAGAGTAGAGTGATTAATTTTCCAAATTACTTGATAAGAATATTAGTTTTGTTATTATACTTTGTACTAACAATTTAAATATTTATACCCAGAATTCATCATGAGTACTCAATCGAGAAGTAATAAAAAACCAAAAACATATCATTTTAATTGCGATTGGGAAGAAGAATTTCTATTTATTATGAATAAAGATAAGTGTACTTGTTTAATATGCAGTTTTTATTGTAGCTTTGCCGAAAAGAGGTAATTTAAATAGGCACTTTGTTACTGCACATGCAAACTTCGATCGAGATTTGACTAGAAAATTTGAAGTACAAAGATTGAAAATATCTTTGAATTTTCAACAATCTATGTTTAAAAAATTTGCAGTAAATCTAAAATGGCAACTATGGCATCTCTACGTTTGAGTCGACTTTTTATACAGCATAAACCATTTACAGATGGTGAGATATTTAAGGAAGCATTTTTGGCTGCTGCTGATAGTTTATTTGAAAACTTTAAAAATAAAAAGGAGATTATTGACGCCATCAAAGACATGCAGCTTTCAAGACACACTGTAACAAGACGAGTTGAAACCATAGCAAATGATTTACGATCTCAACTTAAACTAGATTTTGAAAATTGTGATTGGTTTTCACTTCAATTTGATGAATCTACTGATAATTCCGATAAGTCCCAGCTAAACATATTTGTACGCTTTGTATTTTCAGATACAACATTAAAAGAAGAATACCTCAAAATTCTTCCTGTGAAAGAACGAACTAGAGGAGAGGACATCTACAATGTTCTGAAAGAGTTCTTAGTATCTGAAAATATTCCACTAAAGAAACTGGTGTCCATTACTACAGATGGAGCTCCTTCTAAGGTAGGCCATGAAAATTTTTTAAAAGAGACAATGATTTTCCTGATTTTCTTTCCTACCACTGCATAATACACCAACAATCATTATGTGGAAAAATGTTGAATCTCGATGATGTTATGAAAACAACTATAAAAATAATCAATTCTATTCGAGCGAAGGCTCTACAAAGAAGATTGTTTCAATCCCTTCTAGAGAGCGTTGATGCACAGTATGGAGATTTGCTTCTACATAATGCAGTAAGATGGTTGAGCAAAGGAGCAATTTTAGAAAGATTTCGGAAATTATTGCCACACATAAAAGATTTTCTGGTTGAAAGAAATGATCCTTATGCTGAACTACTTCAAGATAAGATATGGTTGCAAAAACTAGCATTTTTAACGAATATTACATCAAAATTAAATGGATTAAATCTAGATTTACAAGAAAAAAAACAACACTATTGCTGCCATGATTACCGCTGTTGATACATTCAAAACAAAATTGGAAATGTGGATAGCTCAATTAGATAAAAAAGATCTAAAACACTTTTCAAATCTTAAAGATGAAATTGGCTCAAACATAGAAGTTTATAGTTATGACGAATTTGGTAATATGTTACAACAAATTTTTGTGCAATTTCAACACAGTGTGCAATTTTAAACTAATTTCGGAATTATTCAAAATGGACGTATGTGGCTTAGAATTGCAACTAGTTGAGTTGCAAAGCGACATTGCCCTGAAATCGCGAGATGAACTTCATATATGGAAATATATCAGCATTGAAAGATATCCACTTTTGAAAGATGTTTATCATCGAGTACATTCTTGTTTCGCCTCCACATATTTATGTGAATCATCATTCTCTCACATGAATTACATAAAATCAAAATACCGTACGCGGTTAACTGATAAACATATGGATGACTGCTTATGCTTAGCTATTAGCAATTACGAACCGAACTACATTAAAATTGCTGAAAATATTCAAAGTCAAACATCTCACTAAAAAATTTAGTTTGAAAACTTTAAATATTAAATTATGCATTTTTTTTATACATATTTAACTTATTAAAATGAAATTTCATGTAAGGTCGATCGCTATTCATTAAGAGAATGAAAAGTGGATCCTTGGCTTATTTAGGTTGAGCATACTTGATGTAGATCGTATCATTTATTTCAGTTCTATTATTGTAGTTCTAATACATTATTTTGGAAGTATTTATTTAAAATTGTAAATCAGCCATTGGTTATTGATTTGTATTAATTTAAAATTATTATTTTATATAAATATTAATGGTTATATTTTTTATTCTTAATTATAATAATATTGTTAATAAAAATATTATTTAGCGGATAGTTTCCAAAATTTTCTTTTCAAATAAAATTGGTAAATTTTTAAATTGTAAATAGTAAGTTTAAGATTTCTAAAGGCAGTTTTTGTTTAACATAAATAATTAAAAAAATAATAATATGGATGCATGTGAAAATTTCGAAGATAGTTTATCTATATTTTCAGAAAGTGATTTGGATGAACTGCATCAAAATAAAAGCAATTCAACCTCTTCTAGGAGCAGAATTAAGAGGAAATTAAACCAAAAAACTGTTCAATATAAAAAGCAGAAATTAAATTGTGCTTGTCCTACCAATCGAGGAATGATCCAAGACCTGAAGAAAATTCGGAATCTTCTATTACTAATAATAAATTTATTAGCAATGTTGAACGATGATAATTCAGACTTTCACCAGTGAAGTCATAATCAGAGTAATTATGGTTAATAATAGTTGTAGAATATATACTCTAAATTCTAATAAATCAATCTTAAATAAATCTAACTTAAACAAGTTTACTTTAAATAAATCTGATATAAATAAAATAAGTGAACTTTCAAATCATGTTAAATTATTAGAGGAATAAATAATATTAAAAAAATAGTGAAAAATTATCATGATGAAGTAGCTGTACTAAGAAATCAAAATATAAATTTAAAAGCGTTTATGTCAGATGGAAAAGAACAGATCATCGTAAGCTGCTGTTAAGCCTAGTTGCATTGTTAAATAAATCATTGCAGTGTTAAAAATTAATTTTGTTATCAGTGTTAATAATTATTTAGTAATTAAATAAGTTAAATCAGTAATTCAACCAGTACTAAAATTGGCTTGTAAATAAATGAAATAAATCAAATAATTAACATTGTTGTAAGAAAATTGGCTTGTTTAATAAATGAAATAAATGAAATAATTAAGATTATTAACGTAGCGTTTGGATTTCCTACAAAATGGTTGTTCAACCGGGATTATACGAACAACACCATTAAAACAAAAAAAAAATTTTGTGCTAAATTTAAATCAATGTTGAAATTTTAAAAATTACAATCAAAAAGATTCACCAAGAACCATCAAGATCCGCAGACTAATTGTTATAACTAACAGCCTTACTATCCCTCTCAAACCTATAATATAAATGAAATAAATCAAATAATTAAGATTGTTGTAAGAAAATTGGCGAATGAATGTATGAGTTAATGAATGAGTTAACACGTCAAAATGGTAAACAAAACGATTTGTTCTACGTGCAAAGAAATAATTAATCCTAGAAAAGATAAACATTTGCAGTGTGATGGAGATTATAAGAAACTCTACCATGACATCTGCACTGGATTGGGTGATGAAGATTTAGGAATCCATAACACGGATCCAGAGAAATTATGGTTTTGTCCCAACTGTAAACAAAGGCAAAGTAAGCGGAAATCATTGAATCCAGGGAGGCCAAGTACGAGTGGGAAGCCAAGTGTTGTACAGACCAGAACCACAAATGATGGTCCAGCGACAGGAGAGATTATGTCAAGACTTGATGAAATGTTGAAAAAGCAGGATAGCCTTGAAAAGAGTTTTTTTGAGGTTAAAGAAGCCCTGGACATTCTAATAGAAGAGAATCTTAAGCTAAAAAATGAAAATGAAATCTTAAAGTTACAAGTAAATAAAAATAAAGTGGACATTGAAATTATGAAACAACAAAAATTACGAAAATATCTCGAAATTGCTGGGTTGGAAGAATGTGATAAATTGGAGCCAATGTCGATATTGAAAGGAGTAACAAAACAACTGGATATTAATATTGAGATGCACGACATAAAGGATGTCTATTTCGCGGCTGCAAATTCCAAAAATGAGCAGGCTCAGGTGAGCCAAAAAAATTATTAGTTGAGTTTGCGAATGTCAAATTAAAAAACAATATAATGTCAGCAAAAAGAAAAAAAATTATTATTACTCGTACGTTACTTGCAGAAAACGTAACAATTGAAGAAAATTCCTCAGTTGAAAATAATGAAAGCTCCAAACTTAATTACATATATTTTAATGAGAGATTAACCCCATATTTCAGTTTGTTGTTTAAAAAAGCCAGAGACTTAAAACGACAAAAAAAAATTAAATTTGCTTCGATAAAAGATGGTAAAGTTTTTATAAGGGAAAGCGAGAAATCTAAAATAATAAATATTAATATAGATAAACAATTAGAAAAATTTAATGAACCAAATCAATAATGTTGTAGACCCTTTAACTTTGCCATCAATTATATCCAACAACCATACCTTTAATATAAATAATCTAAAATTTGTACAATCGAATACATTAAAAATTCTGTACCTTAATATACGTAGCTTAAAACATAAAATCGATGAAATTAACTATTTGCTAGACAACATTAATTATACTGTTCACATAATAGCTAATAGCTAATAGCTTTTACTGAAACTTGGATACGTCACGAAGAAACTGACTTAGTCAACATAAAAAATTACAACAAAGTTTCCCGTGTAGACTTACTAGGAGAGGTGGTGGAGTTGCTATGTTTGTACATAACTCTATCAATTTAAAAATATTCAGTAATATTTCAAATGACTACAATAGTTTATTGTCAATCAAATTATCTATTAACAAGCTAATTTTACATATTAACGCAATTTACAGAGCACCATTAAATGATAGACAATCAATTCATAACTTCTTTACGCTATTTGAAACACACTTAAATGAAATTAAAACAAATGCAATAATTCTTGGGGATTTTAACTTTAATATAAAAAACTCTGCTGACAAATTAGTATTTGACTATAAACTAATTGTTGAATCCAATGGATTCTATTTTTGCAACTCCAGCATTACTCGGCCTATCTCTGGATCTTGTCTTGATCACGTTCTGAAAAATAAAATTGATAATGAAATTATTGTAACTAATATGAGTAGTAATGCTAGACCATTCCTAGACCACACCATTCCTAGACCAGGAAAAACAAAAAATATTAAAAACAAAAAAAAATCAAAAACAAAAACACATTATTCAATTCACATTAGAAAATTCACATTATACTGTAGAACTGATAAGAGAGAATTATAAAAAATCAAAAACAAAAAAAAAAAATCAAAAATAGTCTACATAAGAATTTAATTTAAAAAATCAAAAACAAAAAAATTAAAAACAAAAAATATTAAAAACAAAAAATATTAAAAACAAAAAAAATCAAAAACAAAAAAAATTAAAAACAAAAAAATTAAAAACAAAAAATTACTATAAGAAAGACTCATATAAAATATTATTATTATGAACAAATGTTATTGAAGAGTTTTTAATGTAAGAAATAAATAAAAAAGTTAAAGTGACGTCAGGGGGAATTTCTGATAAGAACAAGAGTTTGATAATGAGTAAGAAAGTCTCATAGCATATATATATATACTATAAAGAAAATCTAATTGGAGAGCTTTTAATATAAAAACAATATCTTATCTGAGGTAAATAATATTTTCAAATAGAAAGTATATGGTGTATGGCTATTTTATAATATATAAATACATTTTAAATTAATATGATAAATTTAGGTACCATAAAACCGCAAACATCCTAGATTTGGGTGTTTAAGAATTTTGTTAAAAGTTTATCAGTACTTGCAGAGCCAAAAATATTTTCAAATTAAAAGTATATGGTGTATGGCTATTTTATAATATATAAATACATTTTAAATTAATATGATAAATTTAGGTACCATAAAACTGCAAACATCCTAGTTTTGTGCGTTTAAGAATTTAGATAAAGTTTATCAGTACTTCCAGACTCAATCTTTGTTTAATTAAAACTACCTACGCAATTGAAAATTCAAATAAAAAGGGTGCAATTTGAAATTTATTATTCAGTTTTCCAACATTTCTCGTAAGGTTTAATTTAAAAATAATAAAAAATAACATGGAGCATCATCGGACTCATCATCAACCAGTTGAAATTATAGAGGACATAATTCTGGAACCGATGTCTCCGAGTGAATTAGATTATGCTTTACCAAGTACGAGCAGAGGTCGCAACAACAACAACAACAACAACAAAAGCAGGCAGATTAATAGAGGATATAAAAGAAAGGCTGAAGATAGCGTAGAGGATATTTTAGATGGATTTAATGAAAAAGTCATCAAGCACAATATCCTCAAGAAGCCCTTAAAAGTAACAGAGATAATATTAGGACAATATTATCATATTTCAAAAATTCATAAGAAAAAGACGGTGTATGGTGAAAGAATAATGTTGGAGTTCCAGAACACCGTCTTCTTCATGCCGGAATACATGATAAATTTTTTAACAGAACAGCAAATGGAAAAATTGAATCAACAAGGTGATATTTTCATGATTTGCCATCAAAAAGGCAAATATCAAATAGTGCGAGATGAGGTTCAATCCCAAGAAAAATTAGCACTTAACCAATAAAAAATTAATTATAATAATAATAATGATAAAAAAAAAAAAAAAAAAAAAAATGAGTTATTATTTAAAATTTTTTTTTCATTTTCAGATATTTTAATTTAAAATAATAGAATCTGCATAAGAGAATGACTAGTAAAAACAAAAAAAAAAACAAAAAATCTATCAATTTATTTATTTTTTATCTTATTTATCTCAAAGTTTTAGATAATTTAAATGTGTAACCACAAATTATATTTTTCAAGCTTTTTAAAAATTAAAGCAAAATAATTGAAATTTAATTAGTTCTAATAAACTTGTTCACAGTTAAATACGTACTTAGTAAAATAAAATATGAGTGACATAGCAAAAATTATTTTAAGAAAGCATATACGGCTTTCTTTTAAAAATGAAGAAAACGTGAGTGAAGATAATTCAAAGAAACATATACTAGGGATATTAAAAGATCTATTATATTTGAATAAAGTATTAGATGAAAATAAAACATTAAATAATGGAACTAAATTATGCATAAGTACAGTGATTTCCCATTTGGAGTCACTTAAATGTAAAATAAAATATCAATTACAAAAAAAAGAAAATAGTGAATTTGAATGGAAAAACCTAGCATCAGCATTCCAAAACAGAATACAAACTGGTGTAATAACAAATATTGATGATATAGATCCAAAAATATTTCTTAATAAGTGTAAAAGAATAATAATAAATAAAATAAATGAACTATTATTAACATATAATGCATTAAAAGTGCATTTGACATTTTGTGGTGAATTTATATTACCAAATTTTAATGATAATAAGGAAAGTGTTTACGATTTAAAATATTTAACCACAGAAAATTCGGTTGTGTTTAAAGGAGAAAGTGATAATTGGTGTGAAAAAATAATTAATGAACTTTTAACCAAATTTGAAGATTTTCAAGAAAAAGGAAGTGGTTGGGCCTTGTCATCTATAATAAATTTAACAATTAATATAAATTCATATAATCCATTTGTGTCAGGTTCATCATATATAGAGTTACCTGAATCTATTAAAAACAAAAAAGCATGTATTAATATAAAAAATAAAGACAATGTATGTTTCGCTTGGAGCATAATGGCTGCTCTAAATCCAACTACTAATCATTCTGATCGTGTTTCCAGCTATCAAAATTATGAACATGTATTAAATTTTAATGGAATTAGTTTTCCAGTTTTAATTAGTGATATTCCAAAATTTGAAAAATTAAATCAAATTTCAGTAAACGTTTTCGGATTAGAACTTGTTAAAAATAATGAATTTAAAGTAATACCTTTTTATCATACAAAAGAAAAAAAACAACATCATGCTAATCTTTTATTAATACAAAATTTGTATGAAAAAAGGGAAAAAATTAATATGTATTGTGAAAATAATAATAATAAAAACATTAAATATCATTATGTGTTAATTAAAAATCTATCAAAATTGCTTTCATATGATATTAATAAAGAAGGACATAAAAAATATTTTTGTGATAGATGTTTAAACTATTTTTCAACAATAGAAAAATTAAATAATCACGCTTTTTACTGTAATAAAATTAACAAATCTGCAATTACATTGCCAGATCAAAAAAATAATATTTTAAAATTTAAAAACTTTAAAAATAAAATAATGATACCATGTATTATATGCAGATATTGAATGCATTTTAAAGAAAACAAATAATAATAATAATAATAATAATAGTTTTCAAGACCATGAACCGGCCTCTATTGGATATTATATAAAATCAAATTATATAAAAAACACAACATATCGTTTTTCACGAGGTGTAAATTGTATTGAGTGGTTTTTAAATGATCTTAAGGAAATTGCTTGTTTATTGGAAACAGATCTAAAATCACCAAGATCAATGAAAACTTTAACAGCAGAACAGCGCAATCAATTTGAAAAAGCTGAAACTTGTTTCATTTGCGAGGAGCCCTTTACAGAAGATAATATTAAATGTAGAGATCATGATCATTTAAATGGCGAGTATCGCGGAGCTGCACATAGTTATTGTAATATAAATTATAAGAATTCATTTGATATTCCTGTAATATTTCATAATCTAAGTGGTTATGATTCTCATTTTATTATAAAAGAATTAAATTCCATTATAACAGGTAAAATAGATTTACTTCCTATAAATAAGGAAAAATATATTAGTTTCACAAAATACATTGAAAATAGCAATATAAAATTTAGGTTTATAGATTCATTCAAATTTCTAGGAAGTAGTTTAGACAATTTATCAAAAAATTTGAAAGAATTTCCAAACTTAAAAAATCAATTTAAAAATTTAACTCAAAACCAATATTTATTGCTTAGCAAAAAAGGAGTTTACCCTTACGATTATATTGATGATCATAAAAAATTTTTAATTTCGTCATTACCTGAAAAACATTTTTTTTATAATGAATTAAATAAATGTGATATTAGTGATGAAGATTATAGTCACGCTCAAAAAATTTGGTCTGGGCCCCTACCATGTAAAAAATGCGCATCGCAAAAATGTGCGCATTTGATTTGCGATGCGTAAATTAATTGGTACCATGTAACAAAAACGCATCGAAAAATAGTGCTGCCATTGAAAATATTTAAAATTGACACTTTGACATTTGTTTTTCCTTCTAAAATTTTTAAAATTGACATTTAGACATTTGTTTTTGTTTGTAAAATCGTAAATTTGTAAACAATTCAAATAAAATTTTTTTAAAAATAAAATAAAACATCATTTTAAATAAAAAATAAAGTTAAATAAAAAAAAATGGATTCCATAGCATTGTTTTTAAGTGACAAAGATGAAGAAAATAATGTGCCAATTCAAAGAAAAATTCTTAGGGAAAAATCTAACATAATGCAAATGCCTACCAAGAGGTAAAAAGTCTTATGGCTTCTTTAAGTAAAAGATTCATTTTTAATAATTGATTATTTTTTTTTACAATTTAGTTTTATCAAAAATTTCCGGCTATCAAAGGAAGCATTTTTATATGTATATTTGCCACAATTTATTGGATTTAACCCGGCCATCCACTGTTCGTGAATAGCCTTGAGCTAATTCCTTATGTTGTACCATAAAGTCCACCTTAGATCTACAAAATAAATGTAAATACATAGTAATATGTTAATGCACAAAAAAAAGATTGTTGTTTATATCACAATGAACAAAAAAATTTTTGCCTTAAAATATTTTTGTTAGTTTGAAACAAAGTATAGTTAAAGTAATTTGTGCTTAAACATAGAACTTTAATTATCATAAATTCTATAAATGACATATATTATATGAATATACTTACATGTTTATTAAAAATTACTAACTAATTGTTAAAAACTAAAAAATTACACCTCCTTCGCATACAAATTATCAAGCGAATGAAAAAAGTAAAATAAACGTCAAAAATGTTCGCAAGTAGCACACCATGGTACCAAAGTTGCTACTTACGAATGCGCAAATTTCCTATATGCGCTCTACATGGTGTCATTTTTTCTCATGCTACTTACGTTTAGCGTAAGTAGCAATACATGGTAGCCTACCTGAATTTAATATACAAAATTTGGGTGAGTATTCTGATTTGTACTTAAAAACAGATGTTTTATTGCTAGTAGATATTTTTGAAAAATTTAGAGCATTTTGTATGGAAACATACAATTTAGACCCAGCACATTATTTTACTTTACCGGGATTTTCATGGGATGCTATGCTTAAGCATACCAAAGTGAACTTTGAACTGCTAACCGATGTGGATATGTTATTATTTATAGAAAATGGAATAAGAGGAGGTTTAACTTAAGTTACCAAACGCTATTCAAAAGCGAATAATAAATACATGAATAATTTTGATAGTTCACAACCATCTAAACATATTATGTATTTTGATATAAATAATCAATATGGTTGGGCTATGAGTCAATACTTACCTTTAAAAAATTTCAAGTCGGTAACTGACATTAGTAAATATGGTGATGAAAATTTTATATTAAATATTTCAGATGAGAATGATATTGGTTATATTTTTGAAGTAGATATAAAATACCCTGAAGATCTTCATGATCTGCATAAAGATCTTCCTTTTTGCCCCGAACATTGTTTAACAATATCTAAAGAAAAAAAATTGTTAACAACTTTAGCTGATAAAGAGAGGTATGTTATTCATTATAGAAATTTAAAATTAGCTCTAAAAAATGGTCTTAAAATAACAAAAATTCATAGAATCTTGGAATTTACACAAACACCTTTTCTAAGATCATATATTGAGTTAAATACTAAATTACGTACTCAAGCAAAAGATGCTTTTTCTATAGAGCTCTTTAAATTAATGAATAATGCAATATTTGGAAAGACCATTGAAAATGTTAGAAAACGCCGCGATATAAAATTAAAAACCTATTGGCATGGTCGTTATGGTGCTAATGCACTAATTGCATCTCCATATTTTAAAAGCTCTAACATATTTCATGAAAATCTGGCTGCTATAGAATTATATCAAAGTGAAATAATTTTTAATAAACCTCTTTATGTAGGCATGGCAATATTAGACATAGCAAAAATATCAATTTATGAATTTTTTTATAGTTATATGAAAAAACTTTTGCAACATAATTGTAATCTATTATATACAGATACTGATAGCCTTATATTATATATAATATATATTAAATTGTTAATACAGATATATATAGTGTTATAAAACAAGATTGTCATGAACGTTTTGATACTTGTGATTATCCCATAGATAATAAGTGGGAAATTCCTCTAGTAAATAAAAAAGTTATAGGTTTAATGAAAGATGAATTATGTGGTAAAAATATTTTAGAATTTGTAGGCTTAAGATCTAAAATGTATGCTTTAAAAATAGAAAATAAAGAAGAAGAGTAAACTATAAAAAAAATTAAAGGTATAAAAAAGGCTGTAGTAAGTAAGGAAATAAAATTTGATGATTATAAACAATGTTTACATAATAATAATAAAAGCAAAATTATATCACAAAATTTAATTTTAAGTAAAAATCATAATGTTAGTACTATAAGACAGAAAAAAGTAGCATTAATTTCTAGTGATGATAAGAGATTTTTGATTAATAATTCTTATGAGACTCTACCTTGGGGTCATTATAGTTTAAATAATGTTCTATAATCATATTATATTTAACATTGTATTTATATTACTATTTCTTAATTAAAGTAAAAAAGTTAAATAAAGTGTTTTTTTTTTTATAAGTAAGGATTATTAAAATCATGAATAACAAATTCCAAAACTGAAAATAAAACACTTCACTTTTATTTACATAATTTTTATTGTTTTCATTCGTTTTAAAAAAAGTTTTTACAATTTATAAATTTTGCTTTATAATAGATATTACATACGACGACAACAGTTTGAATTTTTTTTTTTTGTTGTCGTCTTTGCAATATGAAATTGAACAAGATGCAAATCTCCTATGACAGTGGACAGCAATTACTCCTTCCATCTTTTCCCTTTCCATCCTTTCCACTATAAATACTTGAAGATGATGATGATTTTACACATGATATGGTGCATGACGCAGATGCAGTTGATTTGGATGGACTTTTATATGATTCTTTCTTTTCCATTTTTTTTTTTTTTTTTTTTTTTAGTTTTATTTAGTGCTCACTATCGAATAAACTTTTTCGATTAATATTATTTCAAAATTTGATAGAGTATATATATGAATAAAATGTTTATATCAGCCTTTTTATTAAATAAACATTCTGAAGAGCACAATATCCATTATGATTGAATGTGCATTTTTTGTATTGATTTTGATAAAGTTTTTTTAATTTTTGTAAACTTGTTGATACTTGTTCATCTAAGTTTACAATTTTATTTTTTTTGAGCAGTTTTTGAATTATTTCTTGTTTTTCGTTTCCTTTAACATAAATAGTAGTTTTATAATTTGTAAATGGTTTTAAAAATTTATTATATTGCAAAAATTAGTTGATCCATCGTTCCAAAGAAATCCATGATGATTTTTTGTTAACCACTCATTTTGTTTTTTTGCATTATTATTTAAAATTTGATATCCATATGGCGTTTTAATAATAAAATGATGAATTTCGCAGTTTGACGTTAAAAATGCTATTTCCTTTATAATAAATTTGTTTTGATTATCTCGAAAACCTTGAATATCAATAATTACATAATCCATTTCTCTTAAACTGAGTTTGTTGGTGCTGTTGTTGTTGTTGTTGTTGATTTAAAATATTCAGTTTGCAAATAAACGTAGAGTTTGTATAGTAAATAACAACTACAATGTAGAATTATCATAAAAAAAATTCCACCAATAAATGGTGGTATATCAAATATGCAACAGGATTGTGGTTCAACTGAATTCGAGCTCATTTAAAGAACTTTATTGACGTCACCTGTTAATGGTTTGAACTCTACTAAACGATCGTGCCTAAACTCTATATTCATATCTTCATATGGATATACTTCAGAATTTAAATATACTTTAATATTACTGATATCGCAATGATTAAATGTTGAAGAATCTTTATCCAATTTATTTTGTTTATCCGTTTGCAGAGCAAAAATAATAAAACGTGGTTTTTCTAGCTGTGACGTTGTTTTAACATTCCAAATATGATGATCAGTTGCTGATGGTAATGTTGGATACTCGTGCAATTCCCAATTTCTAAAAGGAATTTTCATAACAGAACCATTGTCAATAGTTTTGAATAAATTTAATTTAAGATTATCAGCTAAATTGATATGTTGAACTTTCCAGCATAGTTTTGTAATAACAATTTTTGGTTTTTCATTAAGATCAGTACATAACATTGAATTATCATTAGATCGAGAGCGGTATAATATTAATTCATGTTTAGCATTTGGAATAATATTATTATAATCTTCGGCAAATCCAAGTAATTTTTTTAATGGCATACAAAAATTGAAATAAAGCCCATTCATTTTAATAGGGGCGTCGGGTGACCAGCTTCCATTATATAAAGCTTGACTTTCATTTTTATTAAGTGAAATATAATTTTTTAGCGTTGAAGTAATTCCAACATTACAGTTATGGTCTATTTCCTTTCCATTAAGCTCATAATGTATTTCATCAAATAAAAATGCTAAAGCATTATTAACAAGTTTAGTTTTTGAAACAGCGGTTCCATCATGTTTTGCTATATAACCTTCAACATAGATTAGACTTGTTGATGGTAATATATTCAAATTTTGATTTTGAATTTGTATTCGTATAATATCGCTTAATCCAAATGAGTTTAAAAATGGTGAATATGAATGCCATTGTGAACTAGTTATAGTTTCATCAAATATAGGATCTTTAAAGAGTTCCATTTTAATTTACTTTCAATAGATAACCAATAGATTTTAAATATTCTTTATTTTTTAATGATAAAGGTTTTTTGTAATTAAAACGTTGACTACCTTCTCCTTTGACTTGCTTTGTAGGATTAAGTTGAGCTATATTACTTTTTAAATTTATATTTGATTGATGATTTTGATTAAATACTATCATTTTGAGGCTTCAAATGTAACCTAACTGTTATTGTTTCTCCACGAAAGTTAATTAAATTACCGTCCTGATCAAGCAGTTTTATGGTAATAGAACTTATCTGATTTATAGTCACTGGTAAATAAATGACATTTCGTGGAACCTCTACTATTTTATAGCCAGGACTGACATTAATTGAGAATTCATGTAAAATGTGAGCTTCCTTTTCATTAATATAAGTACCAGAAATAATATTGCATTCCAATCTGACTATGTTTATTTTATTAATATCAACAAAAAGATCAGAAGTATGCCATTTGTTTAGTAATAATCTTTTTTTGCTAAAACCTAATAATCCTCCTATAGTATTTTCTTGTTCAAAATCAATTTCTTTATCAGCAAAAATTTCACATTTTAGTGTATTATTATTTGCTCTTATAATTAATTTTTCTTTATCTGTTTTAGAGATTTCTAATGCTTTTCTAAGAAATGCTTCAATATCTTCAATTTCATATGAACCTGTTGGAATTATAATAGATTTATTATCAATAATAAATCTATTGTTATCTTCATCTATATTTGGTATTGAATTGTATGTCTGGAAATCTACCAAACCGCAGGTATATTCTTTTCCTCTCAAATCTATTGGAGGAAAATAATTGGATGTTAATATGGAAGAATTTCCATTTAAAGTTAATGTTATTGACATGTCTGTAATTGTTGATGTAATGATATGTTTCAGAAGAAGATTCGGTTTTTATACATTTTTATAAATTTAATATGATATATCTTAGATACATCATTTAAATTTTAAGTACCTAATATAAAACTAAAACAAGAAAACAAAAACAAAAACAAAACAATTCTTATCATAAAAAAAAATTTTGCTTAAAAAAGAAAAGAAATTAAAAAAATTTTTTATATTATATCAACCACGCCTGCGCAGACTTAAAAAATTAAAAATGTATAGAGTGAAAATGACGTAAAGGAATTCCTTTAAGTGAAATATTTATGTAATAATGATACAAGAAATTATGTTATTAAATATAAAGAGAGAAAAAAACCTTGAACTTAAAATAAAATTAATAATGTAGGTCAGTTTTAATAAAAACGTTTTTAAATAATAGAAAGACCAATTTTTTTTTTTACATTATGCTTTATTTACTGATAATTTTTTTGTTTTAACAATATGAAATAAAAATTCTAAGCATAAATGACCACAATTATAGGAGTTAAAATTTTGATATTTATTATAATTATACACTAGTTTACTCCCTAAATATTTTATTACTTCAATAGGTGGTCTTAAATTTCCAAAACTATCAAAATATTGTACAATTTGAGGAGTTTTGTAATAAGCTACCCAATGTGTTCCATTTCCAAGAGAATTATCTAAATTTATTATACCACATTCATATTTCCAAGGTTTATCTTCTGGTAATTTATCTCTCATAAAAACTCCACGGAAATGTTTTAAATATTTTACTCCGAATTCTTCTAAATCGTAATTGTAAAGTGCTCTTTTGGGTAGCTCATTTAATGGTTTTTTGGATTTAGAAACAAACCTAAACCTTTTTTATATGGTTTTAAATGTAATCCATTTCCTCCTTTTAACATTAATGCTTCCATTGTTTTATTATGACGTTCACTTTCTTGTAATTGTTTACGAGCACTTTTAGCATCATTTACAGCCTTTGCTATACCCGCAGCACCACCAGAAAGAGCTCCAATAGCTGATAAACCTGCAAATATTGGAATTAAAGGTAAAACTCCTCCAATTTTTGGTACAGGAATTATTCGAGGAATATTAATTGCGTTTTTCTTTTGTCCTTTAGAAAAATTTTTAGCTGCATGTAAAGCAGTTTTTATAATACTCTTATTATTCATCGGTTTCTTTATAGACTTGATAGCCATTTTAGCTTCCTTTATAACATTTTTTAAAGGTTTTTTTCTTTGAATTTTCTTTTTTAAACCCATGCCTAGATTAACTTTTGCTTTCATTGTATTTGTTACTAGATATGAATTTAAGCGTTCACCCAAACTTGAATCTTTAGCTTTAACTCTTTGCCAAGCTTTTTCTGCTAGTATTTTATCAGCTATATGACGTTCATTTTGATCAGAAGTTTGAGAATATGCTATATCATGTTCCCGACAAGCTTCATCTAAACTGTTAATTCCTTTATCACCACGAGCTAATCGTTTTGATAATTTTGTTCCTGGTCCACAATAATTATAACCTGGCAAATGAGCTTCAAATGGTAATTTATTAATTAATGAATTAACGATTCCTCTTCCTTTAACAACTTTTTTATTACTGATAGGATATTTATTAACGGCAGACATAATATGAAGTTTAGTTTAAGAAAGTTAGTCATGCACTGATTATCTCATAAATCCCATCACTGATATTTAAAAGAAAGATTTAGGTACAGAAATGAAATTTATAAAAGTAGATAAAGCAGTTAAAGTTAAAAATTTTGATCAAAAATTAAAATTAAAGAAAAATAAAAAACATGGTGAACGTTTTCCAGATAGTATAAGAGGATTAACAGTGGGACCATCAAATTGTGGTAAAACCAATGTTATGATAAGTATGCTTTTGGATCCTAAAGGTCTTAAATTTCAAAACATTTATATTTACTCGAAATCGTTACATCAACCAAAATATGAATACTTAAAGAAATTAATAAAACCAATAAAAGGAATGGGATATAATGAATTTTCAAATAACGTTGATGTAATTGAACCATCAGCATCACATCCAAACTCAATCTTTATTTTTGATGATGTAGCTTGTGAAAAACAAGATAACATAAGAGCTTATTTTTGTATGGGACGTCATCAAGGAATAGATAGCTTTTATTTATGTCAATCCTATACCAGAATTCCAAAACATTTAGTTAGAGATAATGCAAACTTTTTAATTATATTCAAACAAGATGATTTAAATTTAAAGCATATATATAATGATCATGTAAATTCTGATATGAGTTATAATGATTTTAAAAATTTAAGTGCATGCTGCTGGAATGATAATTATGGTTTTCTATTAATTGATAAAGATAGCAATTTAAATAATGGGCGTTATAGGAAAAATTTTGATGCATTTGCTAAATTTAGTTAATAGGGAGATTTATCAGATCAGCAGTTATCAGTTAGCAGTTGGCAGTTAGTTGTTAGCAGTTAGCAGTTACCAGTTACCAGTTACCAGTTATCAATGAACAGCAGAAGAGTTCAGTTATAATGAATGAGCAAATTATTAAAGATTTAATTAAAACTCGAAAAAGCCTAAAAAGAAAATTTGATTCTTTAAAAAATAAAAGACTTTTAGAAGAACATAACCGAGAAGAAGAATTTACTCCAATTACAAGGCCGTTGAAGGAATTAACAAATGTTGTTAAACAACAACAAATTTCTCAGAATTTCATCAAACCGGCAATTAAACAGGATTCTGATGATGATGATGATGATGTCAATTTAAAGTTAAAAAACACATTTAAGCCGGAAGTTAAAACCCCTAGCAACAAAAGTAAGACTTACAGTAAATTTATAACTTCAACACCGAATACTATAAAATTTGAAACATCATCTACAACTGATAATATTATCAATGAGTCATCAATTTCACAATTTCCCGTTCTTAACATATCAGAACTAGATAAGACATATGGACCATATTTTGATGAGTCATTAAATGTTCGAAAACTTGGGAATGCTAATTTTGAAATAGATGAAATTACTAAAAATATTTTGATTGATAATGAAGTTTTTAAAGGAACTGATGGTCTGTATGAATTGATATTTAAAAAAAAACCTATAAACTTTACTGAAAGTGATTTAAAAACATATCATCAAATACTTAATAAAACGAATGCACATAGAAGAAATTATGATCATTTAGAGCAAATAAAAGGAAATAAAGGTTTTAAATATAAAAATATATTAAGAAAATTATATGATCACGATTATAATACTAGACATAAAAAAACTGGTTTAGGTTGTTCGAAAAAAATTTTTACTAATTATATAAATAAATCTTCAACACCAGAAACTTATTTAAATTATTCAAATCTACCAAATCAGTATGTTTATTGGGATGATCCTAATGAGTTGGTTGACAGATTAAGACTTCTAATTGCATCACAATCAGCTGGTAACAATAATCATCAAAATGAAATTGTATCTATAATTGAAGAGTTAAGAGAAGCAAATATAATTCAATAATATTTTATCCTTAATAACCAGTAAATATAAAAATGACACTTGATAAGTTCGGACGCAGTTTAGCTTCATCTACTTATAAAAACGCATATATTAAAGGTCCTTCAGGTATAGGTTTCAAATTAACTTCTGATGGTAATTATGATATTCAAAATAAAAAATTGATAAATCTAAGCAGACCAACTGAGATTGATGATGCAGCTACAAAATTTTATGTTGATGACAAAAATTTATTAATGAAAATGATCATTGAAGATAAATTTAAGAAGGAAATGGAAAATGTGAAAATGATATTTAAACAAGAACTAATGAACAATATAGAAGAAATTCATCGTAATATTAATGATGCTGTTATCAATGTTGTAGCAAATTACACAACAAAAGAAGAATACAAAAATGTACTTCATCATTTGAATGTATTGCATACATATGTTCATGAAAAAGATAGAAAAAAAAAAATTTAAAAATAATATTTTATTACTATCTAAATTACTTCTCATTGGAACTTCAACATGGATATACATCAAATCGGATATACTTTAAATCAGTTTTTAGATAAATATGACCATATATTATTACAAGAGCATTATGAAGAATTAAAAATTTATTTTGAGTTCTTAAAATTATTTAAAAGCTCTATTCAAGTAAAAACAAAAAATGGTGAATATCATTGGGATATATGTCCCTGTTCATCAGAAGATAATAAAAGTGTTCCAGATACCTGTCCATGTAATTCAGCAGAAAAATATATGTTACAATGTTCCAAATTAATGAAATTATATAAAAAAATAGATAATAGATAATAATAATAATAATGTTTTATATATTTACAAATAAAGAAACTAATTATTAAAACATAAGAAAATTTTGTTTGCATTTTTTATATAAATAAGGAAATAAATTAAGATTTTTTTTTTAATTAGTTAAAGAAATGAGTAAAAGAGAGGTTGTTGAGGAGCTGCATAAGCCTGCTCGGAGAAATTTTAATCGACGTCGAGTTATAATTAAAGGGTTTGACGATCTTTGGCAAGCTGATTTAGTTGAAATGGGTTCATATTCTAAAGAGAACAAAGGTTTTAAATTTTTATTAACTGTAATTGATACTTTTTCTAAGTATGCATGGGCAATCCCTTTAAAAACCAAAACTTCAGAAAATGTTACAGAAGCAATGCAGAACATTTTTACTGATTCTAAAAGACATCCAAAAAACTTACAAACTGATGATGGAAAAGAATTTTTCAATAAAATATTTAAAAACTTAATGAATCAGTATAAAATAAATCATTATTCAACTTTTAGCTACTTAAAAGCTTCCATAGTAGAACGTTTTAATCGTACTTTGAAAGGAAAAATGTGGAAAGAATTTAGTTTCAATGGAAATTACAAATGGATTAATATAATTTCAAAATTAGTTCACCAATACAATAACACTAAACATCGTACTATTAAAAAAAATCCAGCAGATGTAAACAGAAAAAATGCTAATGAATTGTTAACAACTGTTTATAATCACATTAAAATTTCTCCGCCAGCTAAATTTAAAATTGGTGACTCAGTACGTATAAGCAAGTATAAACATGTTTTTGAAAAAGGTTACACCCCAAATTGGACAACGGAAGTATTTAAGATAAGAAAAGTTCAAATTACTAACCCTGTCACATATTTATTGGAAGATTATCAAGGTCAACCAATACAAGGAAGCTTTTATGAATATGAATTATTAAAAACTGAAAAATCACAAGTATTTTTAATAGAAAAAATTCTCAAAATTAAAGATAATAAAATATTTGTTAAATGGTTAGGATTTCCTTCCAATCATAACTCATGGATAAATAAAAAAGATTTATTATAAAAGAAATAAATATGTTTTATTATTATTTAATATTTATTACAATTTTCAATTTTATTTTATAAATTATGAAATTTCCATTTGGTAGGATGAGTTTTGTTTTAGTGATCGTAAATCAAGTAAAGTGTAATCAGATTTATAATCAGTATCTATCATGGGAACAGTTTCAATTTCTCCATTGCTTAAAATTCTTTCTGCTTGTATTTCCCGATATTCAAAACAGCGAATTTTAAGTGATTTCTTTACAAAATTGCTATCGTATTCACATCTTACATGAATGTCTTTATTTTCAGCATATTGTAGTTGAAAATGTCTATAAAATATATGATCACTGTTTATTATTCCACCAATATTACGTTCCTTTAAGATTAATTCTTGCCTAAAAGCTTCAATAGCGTCCTCTATAGCTACATATTGCGGTACTGAATCGGCTTTATCTTTTAGAAATTGATCATTTTCTAGAAAAGCAGTTGTTGATATAATTGATGTTTCTGTTGTTGTTGTTGCTGTTGCTTTGCTTAATTCCGGTGAAATTACATATTTTAATAATTGTACTGATAAATTTACTTTTACTGTTTCATTATTTGGAAGCAATATATTAAAATATGAGCTTCCAAAAGCTGACTCATCTAATCTAATATTAGAAATTGGAATAGAATTTGTCTGAGTAAGAATTAATAAACTGAATATTAATAATAAAAAAAATTTCATGATATGATATATGACGTATCTTCCTTGAAAGTTATTGAAATAATATTTTTTTAAAATTAAAACCATATACTTCAATTTTTATATGTTGCCACATCTTATTTTCTTTTTTAGTTTCAGTTTTATCTTCTGGAACCTTCTCTATTATTTCATTTTTAATTTCAGTTTTATTATCTTGAAAATTCTCTATTTCTTTTATATATTGATGATGATTTTTTCTCCAATGATCTCTTATATGTTTTTTCTTGATTTTTTCTATTAATGAATATATAAATAAAAGAGTATCTATATAACCATCTTTTTCTTTTCCATAAGACGAAAATTCAATATAATCAAAATTTTCGTTATATATTGATATTAGTTCTGTTTTAAAAGCTTTTAACTTATTATATTTAGATTTATTATATTCATCGTTATAAAATTGTTCTAGAGATTGTAAATATTCAATTGCATCATCAAAACGTTTTCTCAACAAACTTCTAGCGTCTTCCTCATTTGTGTTATATGTTATTGTAGATAATGAATCTAAAGAGCTTTTTGATGATCTTGGTTCTGTAGTTTTTCTATTCTCATTATATAGTAAATCATCAATACTTTTTTCAATCAATTCCCAATCATCTTCTTCAGCAAATGGGCAATCTTGATTAAAATGATTAGGCATTTGTCGGTTTTTCTTTATGGAATTTCTTATTTTACCGATGATAGAAATATCTCCACCATATACTTCAATTTTTATATGTTGCCAATCGAAAGGAGATAACTCAAATTTGTTTGTAAAAGATTCACCATTTCGAATTTTAAATAAACAAACTCTTTCTCCCCCCTCTGGAGTTATATAAATCTCTAAAAGTTCATGAAATAATTTCCAGTGAGTTATTTTAATTGAAGTCCATTTCTGACCACAAATACAATACTTATGACCATGTAAAATGTTATCTGCCCAAAACATTTTGTTGATGTTGTTACTCAAAGTTTTATAAGATTATGTCATTGCTTATATTTTCAAACCTTCTTTTATAAGAAAAAAATAAATAAAAATCTTCTCTGGATAAGAGCTTTAAACCTGGATCGAACCTAAAGATAATATTTTATTAATTAACTTACTTAATATCTTTTACATACCCCGACACTCTTATCCACAGAAGATTTTGCAAATGTTTGTTATTTTCATAGTTTTACTCATTTACAAATTAAAGACTAGTTATTATTCTCTTATTGTTCTCTTTTTTATATATTTTAACTATAGGAATCCCTAATTTTATTTAGATATGTGACAAAAAATTACTTTAAATCGACAGAATCTCCTCTGACGTCAGTTGAATTTTTATATAAGTGTGATTTAAATTAAATTACTTTATATTTTTTTTTTTTCTCAAAATAAAAATTTTTTTTGTTTCTGCTCTTTTTTCTTTTTGTTTTTATTCATTTCTTATCAGTATTTTTCTATGCTTTTTAAAACATATAAGAAATTCTTTTCATCTAAAAACTAACAATTTCAATTAGAATGTATATGCTATTAGACTTTTTTACTCATTAATAAACTCATTAATAAACTCTTGTTCTTATCAGAAATTCCCCCTGACGTCACTTTAACTTTTTTTCTGCAATAGTACACTAATATAGTAAAAAGAAACAACAAATATTGTATGAGTCTTTCTTATGTGCACTAATTATACACTATTTTTGATTTTTTTGTTTTTAATTTTTGTTTTTAATTTTTGTTGTTTTTGATTTTTTTTGTTTTTAATTTTTTGTTTTTAATTTTTTTGTTTTTAATTTTTTTGTTTTTGATTTTTTAAATTAAATTCTTATGTAGACATTTTTGATTTTTTTATAATTCTCTCTTATCAGTTCTACAGTACTACATCAAAACAAAAAAATCAAAAACAAAAATTAATTTGTCATTTCCTGGTCTAGGAATGGTGTGGTCTAGGAATGGTCTAGCATTACTACTTAGTATATATCTCGGTAAAAGTAGAACAGACAAATGTTTTAAATTTAAGCGTTACACAAAAACTTATAAATAATTTAAAGAGTACAAATAATTCGGGTGCAGATAAAATTAGTAATAATATAATAAAGCTACTAAAGGATGATCTAATAAAACCCATTACATCCCTTATAAATTTGTCACTGGAGAATGGTACTATGCCAGTTATATATCCATCTAACGAAATCTTGAACAAGATCATTCAAGCAAATTCTCAGAACCAGAATTCATAAATTTCGTTATCAAAACATAATTTCTATTTTTAAAATACTTAATACGAAATTTTCCTTAATATAAATTTCCAAACAAATATATTTTAATTATCTTCATTACGTAATAAATAACAATTATAGGTCTCCTGACCTGACGCAATAAATATAATTTTTTTTTATTATTCAAGTACTCAAATATTAAACTAAGTTGAACGATTTTATACTAGATCATTTTTTATTAAAAAAAAAAAACTGAAATGTTAATGAACGTTGTTATATTATATGACTTAGTTTTTTTATCATTCTAAATATGTTGTAATTTCGTTTTGGAACCAAACATTTGACATTTATTTAAGTGTCAAATTACAACAAAAATAAATTCTTTTTCTTCTTGTGTGTTGCAATATCGGAAACCGATGTTAAGTATATTATTGATTATTAATATATTTTTTTTGTATTAAGCAATTTGTATTTTTTTTAGGATAAGTAATGAAAAATAAAAAAAGATATTCAGGTCAATCGTGAGTGTCAATTATCACAATTTGTGATTACTGTCACAAATTTTCATTAACCTCATCGCCAGTGTCAATTGCATGAAAAAATTGTGTCTATTGTGAATTTAGTCAACTGTCATGTGATAATTTGGTATCGTGAAGTTTCAAATATGTGACACTTGACTGTTTATTTTATCAACTGCTAATTTGAATGTGATAATTCAAAATTTGTTAAATAAAAGGAAATTTTAAGAAAAATTTTAAGAATTTTATTGCTTTTATAAAAAATGTAAGTAGTAAATAAAATTTGTTTATTAGGAGTAAAATAGTTAGCAATAAAAGGCAAATAACTCGTTTAGTTGAACTGATGGAAGAAAATTTAGACATTGCAAGAGGTGTTGTCGGAAAAACCGCAGCTCGAACCAGGTGGCAACAGTTTGCTATTGAGTTGAACGCTAAAGGTCCACCAGAAAGAGATTGGGAAAAATGGATGCGAGTACGTGTACAAGTTTTATTTCTTTTGAAGTTGTTTATTTTGTTTTACTTTTAGGTCTGGGCTGATTTAAAAATTAAAATTAAAAAAAAACTTAAAGAAAACAAGGATGAAGTAAAAGGGACTGGTGGTGGACCAAACAAGGAACATATTTTTTCTGAAAACGACGAAGGGATAATTAGAATTCTGCAGTTAGAAAGTTGGATAAATCCTCCCGGAAAAGATATGGGTTGTCCGGCGTAACAAGAAACAACCCATAACGAACCAATAATAGAGAATGAAGTTTGTCCAGAACCAGTTGAAATTGAGAATCAGATATCTATTAACAATAACGTAATAACACCAGTAATAAGGCGGACAAAGAGAGGTAGAGAAATTAGCAAACGCGAAAAATTATTGAAGGAACAAACCGGATTTATGTGATAATTGACACTCACAATTGACCTGAATATAATAATTTTGTTTTGTAATTTTAAAAAGAAATTAATTTTAAAATTTATATTGAAAACTTTCTTTTATAATTTAGTCAAAGTTTAACCATTCTTTAAAACAGTCTTGAAAATAAAAATCAATAAATTGTTTAATATAAAAATTGTGTTTTTATTTAAATAATATTTTATTTTCATTTTTTTTTTCACAATATATATATATATATATATATAAATATATAAAACTGGCGCAGTCGGTAGGATCGCCAGCTAGTGTAATTAATCGTGTTAAATATAACTATCTAATAAAATATTAAGTTATAATAAAAAAAAAATTATATTAAAAAAATTTTTTTTTTTAAATTAAAAGCTGTAATAAAAAAAAAAGGATAGTGACGGTTAATACTAATTTTTCTTTTAAGAAAATAATTGGCGAACTATAATAAAAATAAAATAAAATAAAAAGAAAATTTTTATATGTTTATTGTGAATGAAGCCGTATAAAATTCCGGTTTCACTATTTAGACTCAGACCATTAAGAACAATCAGTGAAATGAGTGAAAACGAAAATAGTTGTCATTCGAACTATTCTAATATACAACTAATAACGTAAAATAATAATATAAATATTATAACACCAAATATGGCACAAGGTGGTTTTAATTTAACAGCTTACGATTTAATTAAAGAAGCTGGAGCTGTACCAGTGTTTACACGTGACAACACTTTGGAGTTGTCACACTTTTTAAACGAAGTAGATACCATAATAGGGTTAACACCAGACCCTGTAGCAAAAACGTATCTATTAAACATCTTGACAAGAAAAATACAAGGCAGAGCGGCAATATCTATTAGGAGGTTAGAAACAGCAACTTGGGACCAGATAAAAGAAGTCCAAGAATCCTATTTGAAATTGAAAGAGCAAGCAGATGCAATCAAATATTTTAATGTAAGTCAATACTATAATGAATTATTAAAAATATTAGATAAGCTAAACCTTAAATATCTGATAAGTTAGATCCTAATCCTTTATTATAGTTTAGTACGGTCAGGGCTTTGGAGCGGAGCTTGGAGTTGGAGCTCGGAGCAGCAGAGCTACGGTTTTTGGGTTGGAGCGTGAGCGGAGCCGGAGCACAACAAATATTGAGTGCTCCGCGCTCCACTGCTTGAAAATTATTAAAAAAAAAACGTAAAAAAAAGTTCATAAAATGTAGAAATTGTAGTTGGCTACGTTGGTTATTATTGTTGTTTGTTTGGAAAAAAAATTTTCAAATATTTCATATTGGCTATGAAATTTATAGTTTTGTTGGTAAGGATAAGGATAACATTTTAATTATGTTAAAAAAAATATTAGTTAATTAGAATATTTCGATCACTACAGTTATAAAAAAAACCGTGGTAAGTTGTTAATTGGAAGAATTTTACATAATAATAATAACAGATATATATTTTTAATTATTTTATTAAGGGTACCCCAAAATTATAATGGTATCATTTAAAAAATTAAATCAACCTTTTCCGCAAATTATAGATAGCCGATTGAAGGAAAGTGATCTGAATGATGTATTCACGTTTATATTGGAAGATTGTACTGATCAAAGTTGTACAATCTTTGTAAAGTTGGTGAACTAAAACAATGCAGCTACAATACTGCTGCATCAAAAGTTGTGAAAAATTTTAATTTATGGAGACATGTAAAGCAGTGGTACGCAACCCCGTTGTTACCCGCGGCCACATTTTCCATTACCTAATCCTGCAAACTATGCATTTTTTTGTTTTTGAAGAAAATGTTTTTTAAATTTTATGCTTAAATTATTTTGTCTGAGCAATCACACAAAATATATTTCCTTAGAAACTACTCAAAAATGAATTTACCGTATTTATTTTCCAACAAATTTCTGTGATTTTCAACGCATTCTTCTTTCATAATTTTTTTCCCGCGTCTGAGTTAACATCTCAAGTGTATTTTAAAAAAAATAACTCATTGGAATTATTGTAATAAGTAAATTATTAGAAATAGTCATGTAAGTAAAATTTTTAAGCAAATTTAATGCTAAAAATTTATAAGTTTTTTAATTTTTAGAAAGCTCCGAAAAGATTGAATTTGCATTAAGTACATAATATTAATATTAATAAATAAATTTTCTGGAAAAAGGCAATATACCTCCTTTCCGAAAAATTAAGAATAAAATTTCATAATACTGTAATACTGGATTATTAGATAATATTATATTTTGTAAATAGGGATTATTATAGGGACCTTATCATCAAATTTCTCAGAGAATTAATAATTAATACGGTATTTTTATATTGAACTTAACAATATGTAATAGTTCTTATCTTAAATCTGTAATTATCATTAGTCGTAAACGTGGTCTTCTTGTGACAAGAAATAAATAATATATTAAAACTTATATAGAAAAAATAAGTTAATAAAAACGAAAATAAAATGGATAGTGTTGCTAATAATAATTTTATATATATAACTGGTTTAAATAAAAATAGAAAATTAGTTTATGTGCCAAATGAAAAATAATTATATAGTTATATACGGAATATAACTTTAACCTCCTACACTACAAATTATAAATTCTTTCTTTCCATTTAAATTATAAAAGCTAATTTCCTTTCTCACGAAATTAGCTTAACTCTAGTCTTTTAAAATAACTTACTTTTGCTAACGCAGCATTTCAATACATAAACTAATATTATTGTTCACACTATATCACAGTGTTTAATGCATAAGTATTTTTTATGAATATCACAGAACGCGCTTGCCAAGCACTTTATGTAAAAAGTACAGTTTGTAAATTATACTAGTTTTAAGTAAAATAAGTTTTGAATGTGAAAATAAAAAAAAGTTTTTAATAAACCATCAAAGAGGATAGTTTAATTAATTAAGAACATAACTGGCGCAGTCGGTAAACAAAATTATAAAAAGAATTATAATAAAATAAATTTTAAATTGTTATCAAAATATAAAAAGATTTATAGTTGAAATAACAAGTTAAAATTAAATAACATTATAAAAAGAATTATAATGAAATAACAACTTATATTAAAACTAAAATAAATAATCAATCAAATTAATACCAAAAATATTTTAATAATTAATTTAATAAAACAAAAAAAATAGAAAGTGTTCAACAATTAGGACTGAAATTTAAACATCTGTCTAATCACTATTACCAAGTACATCAAAATCAACAAATCATCATTATTTTAACACCAAAATCAATTAACAACAAATCATCATCATTTTAACATCAAAGTCAACAAATTACATCAACATTTAACAAATCATCACCATCTTAACATCAAAATCAACGAGTCATCTTAGTTCCAACTAATCAACTCCACAACAAAAAAAGTTAAGTACAATATTTTTAATCTAAATTAAACTAAATTTTAAGAAATCTTTTTATAAAAATTACAAATATAAAACTTAATTTACAATTAAATCAAAAAAAATTTTTTTAAATTACAATTTTAAAGAAACAAAGTATGTATGTGCCTATGAAAAAGTTAATTGAGAAACTACATGCATATGTACGTATTAATAGTATGTAAACAAATATCGTAATAATTAAATTTTTTTACTTAGCGTAAAATTACAGTTTTATATACAAAATATTATATTTAAATACAAAAAAAATAATTTTATTCTAAACTTAAAGCATAAATTAAAATAAAATAAAAACAGAATTTTCATGAATTTAATTAACAAAAAAAAAATTAAATAAATAATTTATAAATTTAAATCAAAAAAAAAAAAATGGAAATAGACAAATTTAAAATTATGCTCGAAGTTGTGAGCAAAATTTCACCCTTCAGGGGAAAAAATACAAAAGACTTGACTGAGTTTATTGAACGAGTAGATATGCTCATACCATCACCCAATACTTTTGACGCTACAAATACAGCGCTAATAATAGGGTACATAAAAGACAGAATTATTGGCGAAGATAGGATGTCATTAAGGAAAAATGGAAATCCTAATACTTGGGACCAAATAAAACAAATTTTGATAACAAATCATGGCGAAAAGTTATCAGCTGAGACACTCTTAGACGAAATGAGATTATGCCGTGTCACAAAATATATTGAAAAATTTTATGAAGAAATTAATAATTACCTCTGTAGATTAAACAGCTATTATCTCTTAAATAAAAATTTGAAAATGTAGAAAGCAATAAAAGAATAGCTTTAAAAATATTTGAAACTAATTTACCTGAACCTGCACGTAGTATTATATACAGTATAAGACCTAAGACCTTAGACGAGGCATACGAAATAATAAAAGAAGGTAATTATCAAAACCTTCGTGCGGAGAACTCCAAACCAAATTTAAATTATAATAATAATTTCAACAAAAAATATTATAATAAAAAAAATTTCACATCAAAACCAAACTATTCAAATTCAAATCAGGCATACCTAAATACAAATAAAATAAATTATAAAAACCCAAATAATTCTAATAAAAGTAATCCACATCAAACATACTCAGGCCAAACAAATTCAAATTTTAACAAAAAAAATTATCAAAACTCTAGTTATTTTAATAAATATAATACTCCAAATAACAAAAATTTTCACAATGATAACAGAACAAATCAGTCTAAAATATCAGAAATACAAATAATTCGGATGCAATGGACATCGCATCTAACCACAGTTGGCCGATCCCTTGACTGAAACAAATGCCCTATATCGTCATCAATACTCCTTCAAAAGTATTGAGACTTATTATTGATACAGGAGCTTAATTCAGCATATTAAATCCAAACTTATGCAATCCCAAATATAAAATCAATTCTAATGTGCAAGAACTCAAAAATTTAAAACATAAAGTACAAACAAATACCAAATATAAGTTCCCACTCTTTGAAATCTTCAAAGAAAACCTTTCAGTTGAATTTCTCGAAATAGATTTTTGTTCAAAATTTATTAAAAAAAATTACGAAAATTACAATAATGAAATAAATGAAAATCAACCTCTTCTAAACGAAAATTTAAACCAACCTTCTAATGAGATAAACAGCTTGAATTATGCTCAAACTTGTAATAACGGAGATATTATATCAACTGGTGCAACTATTCATAGCGCTCAAGAAGATTCTAGTGATTTGATACATATCACAGAAAAACCAATAAATTTATTCAAGAACCAATTATTCTTAAAAGAAGGAAATAAAGAAAAAATTTCTCTAAAAATTGTGCATAAAAAAATACAAAATATAGTGCATATATCACGAAATAGTAATTTACTAAAACTAATGCAACGAATTTTACCAGACGAAGGTCTAATATGTGTGTATTGCGAAAATATAAGATTGTTTCTAAAATTCCAAGAACTGTATTCTAGAAACTTTGCTACAAATAAAAATCTGAAAATTCTGAAATCATCGCGAAACCTTATCAACGTCATAGATAAAAATGAATTAATTACAGTCATCAAAGACGAACACCTATAAAACAACCATAGAGGTATTAATGAAGTCTTTTTAGAACTGACACAAAAATATTTTTATCCAAACTTTCGTAAAGAAATAACTAAATTTATAAATAATTGTGAAACTTGTGGACTTGCTAAATATGATAGACATCCTGCAAAAATTCCCTACAAATTGAGTCATACACCGGACCAATTTAATGACATAGTACATATGGATATTTGGTTTCCAGAAAGAAATCAAATGTACTTAACGACAATTGATAAGTTCTCTAAATATGCTACATTGCATAAATTAAACGATAGAAATTGGATTAGCGTTTTAGAAGGCATTAAAGAAAGAATAAGATACTTAGGTAAAATGAAAAAGTTAGTAACAGACGGAGATAGATGCATTATCCACAATGCCGTTGAAGAGTTTTTGAAAGAAAACGGTATCGAATTCCACCAAACAACTGCCGCCCTTAAAACTGGCAATAGTGACATAGAAAGACTACATGGAACTCTGAACGAACACTTGAGAATCATGAATGTCGAACGCACTAACGATACTTTAGACAACAACCTGTTCAAAATAATAAGTTACTATAACAATTCGATACACTCAACAACAAAGTTAAAACCTGTAAATTTTTTAACAAAAAATTTAGACAAAACCGATATAGAAAAGCTGAAAAATAAAATTCTAATTCAAAAATTAACACACAATGAAAATATTAATAAAACTAGGCATCACACCCCTAATTTAAGTGAAAATATTGTTAGAAATAGAAATATAGCAAAATGCTCTCCAAAATATAAGAAATTAACAAATTATGCAAAAATTAGTGACTACATAATTGACAAAAATACAAAAAGAAATACAAAATTTTACAAATCACAATTAAAACGAAAATATAATTACCAAATATGTAATTTTTTTTAGGAATGGAGTTTAAAATCTTAGCCATAATTAAACTAATTATGCTGCTGAACCTAGAAGTAAACCGTGCACAGGAAATAGAAGTCACACCGTTATTCGGAGACAACGGTTATACAATCTTAAAACTAAACGAAATACAACTCGTAGACAGCTATTCGAAAATACTACACATTGTAGACCTAGATCAATACCAAAATCTAATTAATACGATTGAAACAAATATTGATTCGTTAAATTTACGAGAAACAAATCCTAACTCTTTACTACTTGTTAAAGAATTACAGCATTTGAAACAAAATTTTGAAACTATTATTCCCCCCATCCATAGAAATAAAAGGGGCCTGCTAAATGTATTAGGCTCGGAATTAAAATTTATCGCTGGTACAATGGACGCAGAAGACGCAAAACAGATTTCTGACTACATGGATAACTTAAAACAGAATACACAACAATTAACAGAACAATCTAACAAACAAATAACCATAAACCAAAAATTAATAACCTCAATAAATAACATAAAAACGCATATTAATAATCAACAACAACAGATTCAAAAATATTTATCTAAAATCATTACTGAAACAAACAAAATGATACAAGATGATTCAAAATACGTATTACGAATATACGCAAACATAGTACATATGAACAAAGAAATCGACGGAATCAAAGACATAATATTGCTTAGTAAACTGAACGTACTAGCACATGACATTCTTTCGCCTAATGAAATCCAAGATTTCAATATAACAACGGAAACTTTTCCATTTATTAAAAGTAGCGTAATTTTAAAAGAAAGAAAAATTATTTTAGCAATTTTAATTCCAAAATTCACTGTTGAAAAATATTTTAGTGCTATTGTAATTCCATTTCCCAATCAAGTAAAACAAGAACTAGATATAAGTAATGAAAATATTATAGTATCTGAAAAAAAAGTAATATTTACATTTGAAAAGCAAATTGTAGAAAAAAAAAGAATTAAAATCACATAAAAATAACTGTATTTCAAATTTATTTAATAAAAACAATACATGTAACTTTAAAATTAACAATAAACCGTCTATTGAAGAAATAGATTCGGGCTTGTTAATCACAAAAAACATTGAACAAAGTAAATTATTACAAAATTGTCAGAAAGAAGATGTTATAATTGAAAAACATAATTTAATAAAATTTATAAATTGTAATGTAACAATTAATGCTGTAATATTTGTAAATAAAATTAAAATGTATCAAAACAAAATTATGTTACCAATGTTGAACCTAAAAATAAATAAAATAATAAATAATTTAACTCTGGGAAATGTAAATTTAGAAAATATAGAAAATAGAAAAACTATTACATACATAGATTTTAAGAACAAAATATTTCAATACTCACTAAGCTCTGTGACATTTGTAATAATGCTTATCGTTATAATGTTTATAATACTTTTAAAATAACGTGAAAGAAATTAAGTTAATACTATTGCACAAAAAGTTTGCGATACACCTATGATAGAGAACGCAACACTTAATAATTTTTCCGGGACGGAAAAATCTAGGTGTGGAGGAGTTATATACGGAATATAACTTTAACCTCCTACACTACAAATTATAAATTCTTTCTTTCCATTTAAATTATACAAGCTAATTTCCTTTCTCACGAAATTAGCTTAACTCTAATCTTTTAAAACAACTTACTTTTGCTAACGCAGCATTTCAATACATAAACTAATATTATTGTTCACACTATATCACAGTGTTTAATGTATAAGTATTTTTTATGAATATCACAGAACGCGCTTGCCAAGCACTTTATGTAAAAAGTACAGTTTGTAAATTATACTAGTTTTAAGTAAAATAAGTTTTGAATGTGAAAATAAAAAAGAGTCTTTAATAAACCATCAAAGAGGATAGTTTAATTAATTAAGAACATAACTATATAGAAAATACCGATATCATATTATTTAGAAATAAAACATATTATCTTAATCAAGAAAGATACTTTAACCCTTAAATGCATACTGTAGCATATGCGCATCATATTCGTTTTTTCGTTGTTTCTTTATTCGTAATGGTCCTAAATAAATTCTAATAGATTTATTTAGTTAATTTGAACTGTGTTAATCAAATGTAGTTTTCCAATTTTTGTTCAGTATTATAGTTTTTATGCAATTGGGCGATTTGCAGTCGAAACAACAAAAACTGCGTGGTAGACTAAACGCATTCTAGTTTATATATTTAAAAGGATAAGACATGCTATTAGATATTGTAATAATTTTGTTTCTCTTTTTGTTTTATCTTGTTTTAGACTCATAATCATGTAATTTTTAAGTGGTTTAATTTCAGGTTTAAAGTTCGAAATGGTTATTTTTTGATCTGATGTATTCATGAATTTTACATGTGCTATACCAGAGGTGGGCAATTTCTATGATTAACTGGGCCATATTGAACCACAAGTACATTTTTGGGGCCGGACAGAAATATATGAATGGAAAAATGTATAGACGCACAGTTTGTATGCATGTATATTTCCCTCAATTGTTGAATTTAAATTTTTGCAACGTTTTTTCTTAAACTTCTAAGTTATAAATATGTTGTTATATTATTTTTGTTATAAATATAAATTGTTGTTATAAATATTTTTTGCAGTATTTTTATTTTGTTTACTCAAATACAAAAACTTTCTTGTTTTCTGTATTAATATGTACATAAAAATTTGAATTTAAGCCATTTTTGTTTTTTAGGTACATATCGACACGAAAAAAAAGTTGCCTGATAAGCATAAATGCACAACACGTTTTAGTACAAAAAACATTCATGGGGGACGCACACAGAGCCTTATAGAAAATAATAATAATATTATTTATAAAATATTAAAATAAATACAACCAAGACCCCATGCAATTCAACAATATTCTTACAAAACCCAAATCTCCCGTATTTGTTTCAAATGATTCGGCAATTTCATATTTACTCGATGAAAACATAATAGTAACAAATAAAGAATGCGAGAGTTGTAATAATACCATGAAATTGGTTTCGGAAAAGCAATATGCAGAAGGATATTGTTATAGGTGTACGAGAAAATTATGTCGAAAAAACCACCAATATTTAAAAATACTTTAATACTTTAATATCTATACCAAGAATAGCATTGAATAAAAAATGTATGGCTATTTATGAATTTCTAGCAAGAGACTATGAAAATCGGGTATTAAATGATTGTGAAATTTCCAAAAAAACATTTCAAAATATTAAAAAAAACATAATATCTTATTTTTCATATAAAAATAAATCGGTTGGAATTTTAATTATGGGTCGTAGTTATAGAGTGCAAGTAGATGAAACAGTAATTTACAAAGGCAAATTAATCATTTCACTTACTAATATTTATGATGATACTCCTGGAGTTACATGGTTGATTGGAATCATTGAAGAAGGTACTTCTAGAATTATTATAAAAATAATTCCAGATAGAAAAATATCTACGATTACCGAACTTTTTCGAAAACATGTTTTGGCTGGAACACAAATCATAACTGATGGCTACCCATCGTATCCTAAGGCCGCCAAAAACAGTTTTTGTAGTCATGTAATCGTAAACCATTCACTAGAGTTTAAAACATGTGACGGTTTTCATACCAACAACATTGAAAACTTATGGTCTCAATTGAAATATGAAGAGAAAAAAAGATTAGGAGTAAAAAAACATACATCAATAGTTATTTACAAGAGTTTGTTTTTCGATATTATAATTTAAAAAATAATGAATTTAGTGAAATTGGAAAAATATGGTATGAAATTATAAATTATTTAATAAACAATTAATTTTAAAATATTTATTAGTTTTTTTTAAAAATATATGGTTGTAATACTCCCCCCTTGATGACGGACGCATACAGAGCCTTGCCCCTTCATACCTATTCGATGTGCACTTAAGCGCGTTTTATCGTACATATTATTTAAATTTTTACAACGGTTTTTTTTAACTTCTTAGTTATAAATGTGTTGTCATGACAACAATTTCTTTGTTTGTTTTACGTTTGATTTATTTTTCTTACTTTTTTAATATGAAATTAGTAGTTCTCTTGCATAAAGTTTGCATAGAAAGTAATTTAAATATATTTTTAATAAGTTACCTACCGTAAAAATAATAAAATGGACAATTTAAAAAAAAGAAAAGTTGATGCTGAATGTCGTAAATTTAATAATGAATGGAAGTCGAAGTATTTATTTGTTGATATTGGAAAAAAAGCTGTTTGTTTAGTTTGTTGGGAAAAAGTGACAGTATTTAAAGAATATAATCTAAGACGACATTATATATCAAAACATGAAAATACTTATAAAAACTTATCAGTAGCTGAAATGAATAGGAAAGCTTCTGAATTAGCAAATGAACTACAACTCCAACAAAATTTCTTTACTAAGCAATCAACAACAGAAATAGCCATAACTAAGGCAAGCTTTGTTGTTGCATATAATATTGCACAAAGCAGTAAATCATTTATGGATGGTGAATTTATTAAAAAATGTATGGTAGATGTTGCCGAACTATTAGTTCCAGAGAAAAAGAAACTTTTCGAAAGTATAAGCTTATCAAGAAGAACAACGGTGCGACGTATTGCTGAAATATCAGACAATTTGTTTTTGCAACTGAAAGCCAAAGTAGAAAGTTTTACTTATTTTGCTCTTGCGTTGGATGAGAGTTGCGACATAATGGACACTGCTCAATTATTGATATTTATAAGGGGAATAAATAGTCGATTTGAAATAGTGGAAGAACTCGCAGGATTGCAGCCAATAAAAAGTACCACTACAGGTGAAGATTTATTGCTAGAGGTAAATATGTGTTGTGAAAAATTAAAAATTAAATGGAACCAAGTTGTCAACATTACAACAGATGGATGTCCAAATTTAACTGGAAAACATAACGGATTATTAAGAAAAATAAATGATCAAATGAGTTTCCAATATCCTGATAACGAAATAGTTTTCTTACATTGTATTATTCATCAGGAGGTACTATGCAAAGGTGTACTAAAATTGAATCACGTTGAGAAAGTAATTAGGCGTGTTATTAATGCACTTCGTGTCAGTGCTTTAACTCATCGCCAATTTTCCCAGTTTTTAAAAGATTTGGATTGTAATCATTTTGATGTCCCTTATCATACAAATGTTAGGTGGTTAAGTCTTGGAAATGTTTTAAAACGAATTAATGAACTATTGGCAGAAATTATATTATTTCTAGATTTGAAGGAGAAGTTGGTAGATTTTCCCGAATTGAACAATAACGATTGGTTGAATGACTTTGCTTTGCTGTTGATATTATGGTATATTTAAATGATTTAAACACAAAATTACAAGGAAAAGAAAAGTTTGTGCACAACATGTTTAGTGAAATTAATTCGTTTATGACCAAGCTAAAGTTGTTCGAAGAAAATATCGTAAAAAATGAACTTGCTCACTTTCCTACGTTACAACTAAGAAAGGATAATTTAGGATCAGAGAGCTTAAATAAGTATGCTTCAATAATTTCGGCGTTGCATAGTGAATTTTCACGACGATTTCAAGATTTTAAAAAAATTGAGAAATTCTTAAACTTAGTAGGTTTACCATTTTCGTTTGATGTGGCCGAAGCACCATCAGATATTCAGTTAGAACTAATAGATCTTCAATGTGATCCAATTTTAAAAGATCACTTCGGCAAGTATCCGTTATTAGAATTTTATAATTCATTAAAAGAAGAAAAATTTGTAAAATTGAAAAACATTGCAAGAAAATATCTTGTGATGTTTGGATCAACATACATATGTGAGAAAACTTTTTCTCTAATGAAATACAATAAGTCAAAATATCGTTCAAATATAACTGATGAAAATCTACAGTCAATTTTACGTACAGCTACAAGTGAACTGAAACCAGACATTGATGGTATTGTAAAGAACCAACAACGTTATCACCCATCACATTAAAAAATTATTATTAAAATACCATGTTCATATTTTGAAGAGTCATTATGTCTTATGTTTATTTATTACATTTTGTTTTACATAAAATATAAATCTTGGAATAAATTTTTTTCTTTAAAATTAATACTTATTGTTTTTTCCTAGGAAATTTGCAATTCGTATTGGGCCGGATGATGAGCGCAACTGGGCCGGATGCGGCCCGCGGGCCGGCTTTTGCCCACCTATGTGCTATACCTTTTGCTGGTATAATGGTGTTTGCGATGAATACGTGATTAATGTGTTCGTATATACTTAAGGTATATGTGAAATTAGATATCTTTATTAAATTGTTATAAAAGTATATTAGCGTACTTTTTAATTAGGTATTGTGTTCGTGAGAAAGAATGTAAAAATACGTTGAAGTTAACTAGGTATTGTATTAGTATAAATTAAATGTATGTGTACGGTGAAGTTATATAGGTATTGTAATAATTGTAGTGTTAGAATTATTGAATGCACTACACCCTTACCGTAAAAGAAAAAAAAGAATTTTGTACAAAAAGAATAAAATTCTTTTTTTTGTTATATTAAAATATATATATACATGTTTTTTTTTGTGTTTATGCTTATTAGGTAAAAAAAATTTGTTTTGTTTATTTATAAGTGTTTTGTTTTTTTTTTATATAATAATAAAAATTTCAACAATAAAAACCACAATTACAATCAAAATCAAAATAGAAACTATAGAAACGTAAATTACCTGAGCACAGAACAGGGAAACGAGAACAACCTCGAAGTACGACAACTTGCCGAGGATTTAAACAACTTACAAATGAATTAAAAATATACTTTATCAACAACAAAAAAATAAATTACATATTCTTAAAAACAAGCTTAACTCAAAAACCTTTAGCATTTTTACTAGATACAGGAGCAGAAATTTCAATAATAAAAAATAATTGTATAGATAATCATGAACTAATTAACTCAGAAAATAAATGCAAAATAACCGGTGTAAATGAACATGTCGTATTATCATTAGGTAACATACAAACAACAATAAAAATAGAAAATTTTAACTCAAATCAAAATTTTCAAGTAGTAGATTCAGATTTTCCAATACCAACTAATGGTATATTAGGTACAGACTTCATATTACAGCTTAATTCAATACAGAAAAACAATACAGAAATAACCTTACCAATTGAAACCTACATCCCGAATTATGATAACATTGAAATACCACCTAGAACAGAAATGATCCATCCAATCAAAAAAAAGAAAAGAAGAAGCAACAATCATGGGCTGGTTTTCATCGGACTCCACAACAAATGTAGTCAACCAAGCCGCAAACCTACATACACATGAGATCCTGAAAGAAGTAGCAACAACTATAATCGTGCTCTTCATGTATGAAGCAATTAAATACTTCATCAACCGTAAGGCGTCGAAGAAGGCTTCAAAACTACAGATTTCAAACATCTAATTATATTATAGCCAAATTAACTAAAATAAATTAAAAATTAAAATTTTTTCAAAAAAAAAATAAAAAATAAAATAATGTCAAATTTTTCAAAAAAAAAAATATATAAATATAATAAATTAAAATTTTTTTTGTTTTTCAAAAATATATACTAAATTTTCATGTTAAGATACGACGATAAAGTTGCTATAAAATTATATATAGGTAGACAAAATAAAACTATTACACGACTTAATAGAGAAAACGAAACCGACTGAAAATTTAATAATTGAAAAAAACAGTCAGGCCGACCAATTTAAAATAAAATTTTTAGAAAGATTAGAAATCGCGGACTTTACTGAAACAGAAAAAGAATATTCAAAAACAATATTCTTAGATTACTATAAACAAATTAAAGAGAAACTATACTATATAAGATAAGAACTTACAAAAATGGACTTTGACATTGACAAAACTTTAAAAATTATACCCTTGTTCGAAGGAGATAAAGATAAATTATCAAATTTTGTAAACTTAACAAAATATCTTTATAAGCCACTATGGCAACCGAACAGGAAAAACTTATACAATTTATCTACAACACCAGGTTGACAGAAAAACCAAAAAATAAATTAAACATACCTGCTCCAAAAAATTTGGATGAAATAACCACAGCTTTACAAAAAGCATTACAATTAGCACGCCCGTTGGAAATAGTTCAAGCAGAACTAGTTTCCACAGTACAGGCCCAAAGGCCTCTACATAAATATGTAGAAAGAATAGAAAAATTAATTGCAGAAATCAATGCAATACAAATTAGTCAAAAAGGAGAAGAACATAGACAGATTATAACATCGCTTAACGACCAATATGCAATCGGAATCTTTAAAGCTGGTCTCAATGAAAATATATCACCTTAATAAGGACTAAACTTATTAACAATTTCAACAATTAAAAGTTTAAGTTCTTAGATAACTTAACTAAGAAAACAAAAAGAAAAGGCTTTTAATTTGACTAAGACAGAGTCTCTAAATTGGGTTCAGCCCATAGAGAAATAACCATCACAGTGTGACATAGGGCTTATGGCCCTCAGCACTTTGGTTAAGACTAGTACCGCATAACTACCAGGATAGACATAATAAAGTATCACCAAAATATAGGACTAATTTATTACAATATTATAAAATAAGTTTTATTATTTCAATTTGGTAAAAATAAATTAAAATAAATGTCTAAAAAAACGGGATTTTGAAACAGAGGAAATTATTGACGAATGGTGTGCTGGTGAAGATGAATTCGAGGAAAATGAGTATGATGTACCAGAATTTGAACCATTTGAAATAAGAAGGTCATCTGCAGAAACAGATACAGAAATTGATATTTTGGATGAATTTTTAATTGATCAAGCGTCAACTTCAAGAGTTGAACATCGAGATTTAAAATCTGAATATCGTGAATTAAAACAGCGGTATAAACCACATTTTATAATTGGTTTTTTATTTTATTATATTAAAAAATAATCGTTACTAACAGGTATGGCAAAGTTTTGTGGAAGAATTTAGATTTTGAGTTTTCTGAACTATCATTTATGAGAAATATCAACTTATCATCTCATATTATGAACTTATCAACACCCCTAGCATTTTTTAAATATTTTTTTACTGATAATTTTTTGCAGCAAATAGTTGATAAATCTAATATTTATTCTTGCGAAAAAAACCGAAAAATATATTTACAATTACTTCAAATCTGCTGCAAAAATATTTGGGAATTCTTATAATGATGTCCGTCGTGTATGTGGCAGATATCAGAAACTAATGGGCACCAGTCGTGGGAAACTCAACAATAATGGAAACTATGACAATAAATAAATTTGAGAAAATCCGTAAAGTATTACACTTTAACTCAAACACCACTATGCTGCCTCAAACGGATCCAAAACATGATAGACTTCAAAAAATTAGACCAATTTTGCATCATCTCACAAATACATTTTCTCTTAACATGGAAAGATAACAAGCGCGTGAGTTTATTGTCCACTTTTGTAAGCTGTAAGCCAATGGATACTTGCAACAAATTTGATAGAATGCAAAAAAAAAATATAAATATACAAAGTCCAAATGCCATAAAACAATACAACAAACATATGGGGGATGTTGAATTGGTAGATAGTTTTATAGGTGGCTATAGAATCAAGATGAAGTCGAAAAAGTGATACATGAAAATTTTTCATCATCTTATCGATGTAACGATAATAAACTCATGGCTTCTGTATAAAAGAGTGCTTGAAATTAAAAAAGAAAGGACATTAAATTTATACGATTTTCGAGTAGAGTTAGCTGAAACTCTTTGCAAAAAGGGATTGGCGATTAATAAAACAAAAGGAAGACCATCAGGAAGTTCTCCAAATATTTCCAAAGTATTAGATACAAGAAAACGCAAGCTTTCTAGTTCACATGTTCCACCAAAAGATATTCGCCTCGATGAAACATCTCATTGGTCGACGTATATGGAAAGTAGATTGAGATGTAAACTCCCAAATTGTGTTGGTTTTACCTTTATAAATGTGAAAAATGTAACGTATCGCTTTGTTTTAAAAAAAAATAAAAATTGTTTTAAACAAGTCCATAAATAAATAAAATGTTAAAACAAAAATTATTTTATTTATAACATGAGGCTGACAAAAAATTTTTATATTATGTACGTAGATACAAAAATCTGCAAATTTAAAGATTGTCTTTAAGATATGGTTTTTATCATACAAAAAACAAAAAATATTTTTAATTAATTTATCTTTTTAAAAAAATTTCATTTAATTTTCTATTTTAAATTAGGAATAATTACTTTTTTTTATTTTATTATATGTATATATTTATATTAATTTAAGTACATGTACTGAATTTTTGTTTGAAACTTAAAATTTTTAGTAATGTTAATATTAAATATATTAATTAACACTTGATTTAATAATAATTATATTATATTTATAATTACAATAAATATAATTATAATATAGAGCAATATTTTTCATTTAAAATTCCTTGAGAGTCTATAATTACATATTATTTACCTCTTAATAAAAAAAATTTACCTCTTAATGCATTATTGTAGCAGATCAGCATCATACCCAAAAAAAAGGTCCAACAGTTCTTTAAGTAGCCCCAATTAAATTTTGTTGGAACATTTGTTATTTATATTAATCAATTCTACCCAAAATCATTTTTTTTATTGGAAAAGAGAAAATCATGCATTTAAGGGCTAATAAACTATAATTAACTTCAACTTGTATTTCAAATCTTTTTATAAAATCATTTAAAAACTGTACTAAAGCTATTGAAAGTAATGTTAAAACTGTAGAAATTGATCTATAATTGAAAAATATATTCTGAATTTTCAAATAGCACCACTAATATAAGAGAGTTAAAATCTTGTTTCGAATTTTTCAATATGGAGTTCTCGCAAATGGTGAAAAATGTGCCAACAAGATGGCTTAGTTTATCTAAAGCTCTAAATCGAATATTATTAGCTTGGCCTGCTCTAATACAGTATTTCTTAAAATAAAGTAAAGAAGATTGCGATTTAGTTATTTGGAAAATGAAATTGAAGATGACATGACATCACCCTCTTTTTGTGAATCATATTTATTTTTCGTTGCACATTTTTTAAATTTCATGAGTGAATCAACTTTGACATTAGAAAAATATGATATCGCATCAACAGAATCACACGACATTATCAATTCGTTAAAAGAAAAGTTGGAATGTCGATTAAATGATAACTTTTTTGGTAGCGTAGTTAGAAATAATTTAACACTCAGCAACTAAAGAAATTTATATAGGATGCTAGAGAAGTATATAAGCGAGCTTTAAGCTATATACATAAATATTATGATTTTGATAAAAGCCCGATAAAGACCATAGCAGCATAAAAAATGTGATCTCAAATACGACGATGTCTTAAAGGTTGCTTCGATTTTAAACATAAAAGTAAATGAAGATCGATTGTATGACGAAATTAATTTAATTCAAAAAAGTAATTTGGAAAAACTAAGAAAAGACGACTAACTCAACAGAAAAAATATGGATATATATTTTTAAGAATTGCAATTTAATTGATATGAAGAAAATCGTGGGAAAAGTAATGAGTATACCTGTGAATAATGCATTTGTAGAGAGAATTTTCTCCATAATGGAATCAGTTTGGCGAAGTGATAGGAATAGAATGCGAGTAGAGCTTGTTAAAGCAGAATTGGCTATACGAATTAATTTTGATATGGACTGCGATAATTTTAATTTATACTTAAGGCATCCTGGCCAAAACAAATTACTGGATTCAGCAAAAAAAGATAAAAAATATAATTTTAAAAAATAAATGTTTTATTTTTTTTTTGTTATAATCAGTATATTTATAATAATACTTATTTTTTATGAAAAGAAATGTTAATAAATTAATATTATTTTTTGTTATTTTTATATGTATTATTTACCGAACTATAAATAAGTAAACATATGTTATTTTTTGTTTAAAAAAATCTTTTGATAAATTTTTTTTTTGAAATTTAGGATCTCCGGGTGAGTTGTAGTTCAATGTTGGCAACCGTATTAACATAACAATAACAAACAACATAATTAGGTCAACAGTATTAAATAATAACAATTGTTTTATATATAAATTAACTATATCAGCATATATGTACCTTTTATTAAAAGTAAAGTTATAATTTTTGAAAGTATATTAAAAAGTTATTTTTCTCGGAGATGGTTGGAAAAAAAAAACTGTTAAACTAAAATAAAAACGAGGAAGAGTGTAGTAGAGTAGACTGTGTCAACTCTGGGATACCCGTATGACCGTTATATAAACATTATATCATTATTATTATAAACATTAATTACTTCTGGCAAAATTTCAAACATACCAGCTTTAATGGGTGAAATATAATGCTCATATAAAAGAAAGAGTTGTATGGCAGCTACTCGAACCCTCTGCAGTAGACCAACCAAATTTTGCAGTAACTTTGGCCATTACACTAAACTATTTTTGGCAAAATTTCAGACACCCAGCTTCATTAGGTGGAGAGTAATGCTCATATAAAATAAGGAGTTGTATGGCAGCTACTCGAACCCTTTGCAGTAGACCAACCAAATTTTACAGTAACTTTGGCCATCACACTAAACTATTTTTGGCAAAATTTCAGACACCCAGCTTTAATAGGGATCGAGTAATGCTCATATAAAAGAAGGAGTTGTATGGCAGCTACTCGAACTCACTGCAACAGACCAACCAAATTTTGCAGAAACTTTGGCCATAAAACTAAACTACTTTTTCCAAAATTTCAGACACGTAGATGTAATAGGTACTGAGAAATACTCATATAAAAAAAGAAGTTGTATGGCAGCCACCCGAACCCATGGACCAAAATGGCTGGATTTAAATAGCGATGACGGCTATTGCAAAAAAACGAATTTGCGAAAGTTTCAAGATCCTAGCTCCTTTAGTTTTTGAGTTATCGTGCGGACGGACGGACAGACGGACGGACGGACGGACGGACGGACGGACGGACGGACGGACGGACGGACGGACGGACGGACATACATAGCTAAATCGATTTTTTTTTCGATTCTGAACCGATCCATACACTTGAGTCTATATCTACCCCCCCTCCTTCTCTGCGTCACAAACGTAATGGCAAATTTATTATACCCTTTGACTATATAGTCATACGGGTATAATTAAGTAAATTTTAAGTAGTTACAAAAAACCGTTAATTACTCACTTAAGTAATAAAATTGAATAGCAACAAAATGATTATTATGCATTTTGCCAATAGTACCATATTCTACAAATTATTTTATCATTCGATGTTTTAGAGATTTGAGAGGTATTATTTGCCGTTTTCCAAATAAAGATGCTGAAGTAAAGAAACAAGTTTCTGTTCCAAGAACTATATGCTACATAATGTCCAAGCAGATTGAAACGCAAAACAAAAAATGCATGTATTCAATGCCAAAAACCCATCTGTTTGGGGTGTACCAGACGAGTATGTGTAAAGTGTGCAGAAATAATTGGTGAAGAATCATTCTCAAATTAATACTCTCAGAAAATTTTAATTTTACAAAGAGATGTCTATTTATAAGTTTTTTTTACTAATTTGAATGTTAAATTTTAGTTTTGTTTTGTTAATTTGTGTTTTGTATTATTTAATCTAGTTGTACAAAGACTTTTGGAAAATACAGTTTTAAAAGTGAGCTGTGAATAAAATGCCATTTTTTAGTTTCTAAATTAAGTTTTTATTCTATTTTTAATCTACTTCTTTAATCTAGGAATATGTTATCTTCATTTCGTTTACTTCGTTGGAAAATAAACTAATAAGTCTCATTTAAAAGCAAAAAATAAATAGGGTAAAATGTACGTCAACTCTGCTAAAGTGTAAAAAAAAACTACCTCGTCAATTAAAGGTTAAATATATGCAACTGTTCAACCTCTTTTAAATGCCTCGGTAATTCATTATAGTACTTACATGCTAAATTGTAGATTATATCTAGTCCATTAAATCTTTTTCTTGAAGAAATTATTCGAATATTTGTTGAATTTCTAGTATGGTACTGGTGATACTCATTGTTTTGTAATATGTGTTGTGTTGTGTTGATATATTCTGTTATCATCATGTGTGCTTGTATAACTAGTTTGTTTTTAATTAGTTCCATAAGTGGCAAAATTTTATGTTTCTAATGTATTACTTTGGTAGAAGTTCTTTGTTTATATGCGTATGAATTTTTAATGGTTTTGTTCTGTATCCTTTGTAACTGATTTAAGTCTTTATAAAAAGTATTGCCCCAAATTTGTATTGCACAGACAACAGTGCTGTGAAACATACTATAATATAAAGGTCTTTTCAGATGTAAAGGCACCCTATTATTTACAAATTTAAATATACCTGCCAATTTTCTTCCTTTACTAATTTGCGAATCAATTTGCTTGCTCCAACTTAATTTATTATCTACTACTACACCGAGATATCTATATTCCTCCACCTGATCAATATTATAATAATTATATTTTATATCTAAGCTGTCAGTACCACCACCTTTAAAGATCATATATTTCGTTTTCTTTGAATTTATTATCAGTTTGTTCATCCAGCCGTTTATTAGTACTAAGTCTGTGTTTATAATCTTTTGAAGTTCATCCAATGTATCTTCTTTATACACAATAACTAAATCATCCGCATACCATGTATGGCTTGCTTCTTATATTAATATTTAGCAGGCTACTAATGTAGCATGCAAACAGGGTTGGGCCTAAAGAACTATCCTGGATGACACCGTAATTTACATCATGTTGCGTGCTTCTTATTCCATCACATTCAGTAAATTGAGTTCGATTAGTCAGATAGCTTTCAAACCATTTAAATTTCCTGCCAATGATTCTCATTTCATAGAGCACTTTTAGTAATATGCTTCTATCTACAGAATCAAAGGCTTTCTGTAAGTCAAAAAATATAGCTGCTGTCTTTTTATTGTTATCTAGTCCAGACTGAATCTCTGAAATAACATCGAATAGTGCAGCTTCTGTGTTAGATTTCTTCTTAAAGCCATATTGTTTATTCTGAGTTAGTTTTTCTTTGTTCAAGAATTCTAAAAGTTGCACATTAACAAATGTCTCTATAATTTTGCTAATTGTCGAGGATATGGAAATTGGTTTAAAGTTATTGATATCTTGAATATCACCATTTTTGTAAATTGGTAAAACTTTATTTATTTTAACTATTTCAGGCATTTTACTTTGCGACAATGATGCATTTATGAATTTCATTATATTATCAGCCAATTCTAATTTGCAATTTTTTATGAAAAATGTTGATATTCCGTCTGGATCTTTAGAGTTAGTGTTATTCAAAGTATTAATTAGTTTTATTGTTTCATATTTGTTAATTAATTTAAAATGAAAGGTCTTATTGGTTCTACTTTTGGGGAGATATATATCATTAAAATTTTTCGCCATTTCTTCAACTATCGTGCAATAATATTTATTAAAGTTTTCAATTTTACTATATTTTTCTTCTACATTTATCATATTGCTGAAAAATTTATTATTATAATCTTTATTTGGGTTTATTATTTCCTTCAAATATTTCCAATTCTTCCTAGGTTTTCCTGAAGCTTTATTAAATTGTGTAGTATCATATTATTTTCCTTTACATTTTCGTTTCATATCTGTTAACTTGTTACGGCAGTACTTATTTCAAATAGTCACAGTTTTTATTTTGCATATATTTTCTAAACCAATAATCTTTTCTTTTTATTAATTTTTTACAATTTTCATCTATCGAAGGTGCACTATAAGAATTGTTATTACTTTTTGATTTAATAACGGTAGCACTCTCAATACTGTCTCTAATTTTATTTATTAATTCACTTGCCATGTCATTTACATCTGTTGCTTTGATAATTAATCCCTTCAATTGTTCTTTTGCTCTGTCATAATCTAATTTTTTGATCAGCTGTTTTTTATTATTATTCATAGAAATTTTCTTAATTTTTTTATTTGTGAGTTTTGAATTTTTAATTTCAACAATTAGTCCCAGATGATGAGATATATCATGTTCAAAAGGAAATATCACGATTTGGGCTGTAGGATCGTTAAAGATAAAATAATCAAGACATGTATTAGATAGAGGTCTAGTAGATTTATTGTGACAAAAGTAGAAACCATTCGACTCAACAATATTTTGGTATCTTTTTTTATAATTATCATTACAATTTAGTAAATCAAAATTAAAATCTCCACTAATTAATGTTTTTTTTATTTTTAGATTTTCAAGTTGTTCCTCAAAATTATTTAGAAATTTATCAACCAACATTGAGTTTTTTTCTGGTGGCCTATAGATTGACGATACATTATAGATTTGTGAATTATAATTAATTTTTATGCTAATAAAACTATCAAATTCATTTAGTGATAATTTGTTTCATAATTTACACTATTGTGAATAAATATTGCTGTACCCCCACCTTGACGTGATGGTCTACATGAAAATATTGGAGAATAATTTTTGATATATATATGATTAGTTTCACAATCAGACAACAAGGTTTCAGTGATATTAATTATATGAATTGTTGGTTTTAGTTCATCTAATAAGTACGTTAGGTCATCAATTTTGTATTTTATACTTCTCGCATTTAAATATAGACCTTTTAATGTATTTTCGTTTATCAATGGTAAGTCAAAATTTTTATATACGTTATTTACATGAATATTTAATGGCAAATTAAATATTAAATTATTCGACATTTAAGTGTGATTCATGCAGTATTCTAATTATTTTTGATTTCGAATTTTTACGTATAAACAATTTGCCATTTTTAATCCATGTAAATTCAATTATATTCATTCTTTTCATATCTCTAGCTTTTTTAGCTAGATAGCTGAAATACGGTGTTAGTTTCTCATTGACAAATATACGATCGTTTTCAGTCTTATCTTTGTCATTTATTTGATCATTCTTATTCGTATCTATGTCGTATATTATATCCATTGTTATTGTTTTTTTCTTTATTAAATTCATAAATGTACTTTTGTTTTCAATGTTAGTAAATTCTACAATTAATTTATATGGCTCACCTGATTTTTCTGATATTTTCTTTGTTTTTGAAATGTTTGTGATTATATTTGGCTCCATTAGAATATCAATCTCATTACTTAGTTTTTTAATAATATCTAGAGGTTCAGTTCCATTATGTTCATCTTATATTCCAGAAATTTCAATTTGTCTCTCAATTTGCTTTGCTTCATTTTTTCTAGCTCCACTTTATTCTGCAGAATTTCATCGTTCATACATTGAATCTCATTTCGTATGCTAATATTTTCCTCGATCTTGCTATTTAAATGTTCTTTGAGTTCTTTAATCTCATTTTGCATTTTTTGAAATTCAATGGCGTGGGATGTTTGATTACTTATAATGAGCTCCAACCTCTCATAGATTACCTCACCATCTATTGTGTCATCCAAAGTTTTGTTTATACTCACTTTGGAGGTATTATTCCGGCTAAGCATTCCAGTACCAGATTCCAGTAGAGATGTTGTCTAGTTTTACATAATTTGCAGAACCATTTTTTCTCTACATCTGAGTTGATTTCGCGGATACTTTCATTTTCTAATCTTGTGCAGTTTCCACAGTACCAGTTTCTGCATATTCCATCACATTGCAATTTCAAAGTATTTTTTTCTTTAAATTAAATTTCTTTTTGCATTGACTACAATTATTGTTGTTATCCATTTTTTTTATACATGTATACAAAATATACATTTATTAAAAAAACAAAACCGCTTTTTAATAGTGTGCTTCATATAACTGAATTGCTAAAATGCAATCCGACAATGCTGAAGCAGAAAACGAGAACAGCTTACAGTTAGAGAATTCAACCCGGGTATCGAGTACTCGGGTAACTCGGTATTTTTTAACTTTTTTCGAGTACTCGACTACTCGAAATAAGTTAAATCCAATATCGAGTATCAACTTTGGAAAAAATATACTTGTATTATTCAAAATATAAAACAACAAAACGCAGAAGGCGAAGAAATTAAAATGTGTTTCTATGGTGATATCCAAATTTTATTTCGCGTTTTTCTTTAGTTTTCCGTTGCCAATAGTTTTCACTAGTTTTTGTTTCTTTATTCAGTGTAGTTCAATTGCAAAAAAATAAATTCGTGAAAAAAGGTTTGTATATTTTGTTTGTATTCGTATATGTATTTTAACTTTTTTTAATTTCAATACAAAAAATACAAAAGTATTGTTTATTATATAAGTTAATAATTATTAACTAAAAATTATTTCAAAATTTAAATAAGATCATATTTCAATTTCACAATTTCTAATTGTGAACTACTTGCAACATAATTTCACACACTTCGAAATCACGTGGAATACCCTAAACACGTGAGTCAGTAAAAATGCAAGTGGAATTATCCAAATTAAATTTATTATTAATCAATGTTAATTTAATCGTGGAATAAAGCAGTCAAGTTTAAAATTATAAAAAATCTTTTATTTAAAAAAAGGAATTTTTAACTTTTTAAGGTTTTATTTTTCTTTTTTTTGTGAACAGGAGCAATAAGAACTTAACTGACGCCCGAGCAGGGACCGTTAAGGTATAAAAACTGAAGTGAATAGTGATAAATGATTAAAGTATAAAAACTAAAATATTTTCCATTTTTAACTTATTAACAAAGGAATAATAAATTATCAAACTGACAAAAAAATTAAAAGATTAAGAAACTATAAAATAAATTAAATTACAAAACAAAAAAAAACTAAAATTATTATTAAAATATTTATTATTAAATAAGATATTTTAATATTTATTATTAAATAAGAGATTAAAATCAATATTAAATTAATATCATGATACTATATATAACAAAGCCTATAAAAACTTCAATGAATTGCCTGCAGAAAATAAAAATAATACCAATGACAATGTCAAGTTCAAAAAGAAAATAAATGAATACTACTTCAGTAAAATCTAAAATATCCGATTATGATAGCAATAGTTAACTTGACTTTTCTATATTTTATTTTATTTTTTGTTTTTTGTCTTGAATGAATTATTAGTGATAATTTTTATAATTTTTATAATCTCTACTATTTTATATACACAGTCATATATAGCCATTATATTATTATTGTATAAATAATTTCTAATTAATGGTATTATTTTCTAAATTATATTATTAATTTCTAGTTTATAATAGTTTACTTTTATATTTACGTTTTGCATTTTTGAATTACTATTTAGTTGTTATTTATATTTATATTTTTTTTGTAAATTATATCTTTGTTAAAACTTAAAATTTTATATACAAACACTCTATACGAGCACTAGTGCTCTCTGAGTTTAAATAAATTAAATAAATAAATAAATAAAAATAAAATAAAAAACCTAAGAAAATTTTTGTTTTTACAAACAATGATCATTAAAAAAAAAAAAAAAAAAATCAAACAACGTGAAAAACTAGAAGAAAAATATCTATAAAAAAAAAAAGAAACAAAAAACCCAAAAAAAAAACAGTGTTAAAAAAAAATAAAAAAAAAAGGGTTCTTTATAAAGGAAATTAGCAAAAATTAATAAATCACTAGAAGAACAACAGTTTTGTATACCGAGCAGCAAGCAGGTGAAAACCGAAATTATCTTAACTACAGGGAAAGAGGCCTCATAGGACTTAACCACAGGACAAACAAGAGTTGCAGTACAGTTGATTTGGTAATAAATTACTGCCAAAGACTTAAAGCTTAAAGTTCACTTGAGTCTGGGTGAACGATAATTACTGCCAAAATCACACAAGTGCTAGTAACAGCCACCTATTCGTTGGGAGAAAAGATTGCAGACGGCTCCTTGATGCTCCAGTTCATAATTACCACGTAAGTCATAACACTCATTTAACTTACAGAGTTAATTACTCAAATTTCATAAGAAAAATATTAAAGAAAATTTTGAGATAAATATAAAACCAAAAATATAACAAAAATATAACAAAAATTATAAAATTATAAAAAATATTTTTCAAATAGATAAAAAGTATCCTCATACAGGAGAAAACAAAAATTTTATAAATATCCTCGTAGAGGAGAAAATTCATTAAATAAAATAAAATAAAAAGATCTAACTAGATCACATTTTTTTCTAACAACCAACCATCAAAAAATAACAAAATACTAACAAATTTACTAACACCACTAATAAACTAAAACTATTTAATTGTTGAAACGATTAAAATTTTTATATGAATAACTATAAATAATCTTGAGTATTGTTCGAATCATAATCAATAAATCAAATTTTTTTTATTTTCCGGTTTTCGCTAATATAAATAGTAAAATTAAAATATTTTTTTATTATAATTACTGAAAAAATAAAATATTTAAATATAACTATCAAATTAAAAATAATAATAAATAATAAAATTTAAATTTTTAGAAAATAAAATATTTACCTTTAAAATATAAAATAGGAAAAAAAGGGTATTAAGATTGAAATCCTTTTAGATAATAAGAAGAATTACTTTTATTAATAGAAAATAGAATACAAAAATTTATTATAATCAAAAATGAATTAATTAAACAAAAAGAAAAATTTGATAGTAGAAATCAAAGTAAAATTTTTAAACTCTTATTAAGAATATTTTTAACTTTTAGAATATTTTTTGTTTTTGTATAAAAATTAATTATTAAAAGAAAAAAATTCAAATTTGAAAATTTGATTATAAACATTTTTATAAAAAAACTTGTAGCAATTGTAAAAAATTAGGTGTTAAGAATTTAATAATTAAATTTACTGATTCTTTGATTAAAAATTTATTTAAGGTTTTATTAAATTCAATTTGTAATTATTTGTAACTATTTTTTTCCATTATTTTTTTTTTATTATAAAATTAAATTAAATATTAAATAAATTTATCTTCAATATAAAGAAATATGGGAAAAAAAAAGGGAAGAAAAAAATATAATAAATAAATTTCATAAATTTTAAAGGTTTTATAAGTTTGCATAAAACTTTTATTAATTTAACTTTGTCAAATTTTGATCCAAATAAATAAAATAAAAAGAAATAGAAATTTTTGAAATTTTTGAATTTTGTACAGGATAGAACAAGTAAGAAATAAAAAATAAATTTTTTTTTTGGCCGATTATCTTCCGAGTTAATAATTATCAATAAAAATTTTTTTTTTTGTTCTTTATCCCAACATTTATAAAATTATTTTGTACAAATAGTGAATTCTTTTCCTCGAAAAAAAGAAGAATATTATTGATTCTATATTCTTGACATCTGTTGATTCTTCTTCGCAATTAAAATTGTTTAGATTTCTGAATTTAAATTTGTCTTGTGCCCACATATTTGATTCACTTCAACCTTCTATTTTTTAATCTGATCAGTTGAAATTTGAATAAAAAAATTAAAGGATAGACGAGTTTACAGGAATTATAATAGCGTCAACTTAGAATTTCATAAGATGGAGCACAACGACCTACTACACCTTTCATAATGACATCTACACCAGAAGATCTTCCACATATAAGTTGCATTAGAACCGGTAGCCAAGCGAACGAACAAATTGAAAATCTCAGATCTGATACCACAAGAGAAATGGTACAGTTTGAGACTAGGAAGGCACTAAAGGAGAGCCTCAGCGACACGCAACCACAAGAAGAAGATTGGGATGAAGATTTTAACATAGAAGAAAAAGGACGCACAATTTACTAGAAAATAACAATAAACAAACTATCATTAACAAAATTTTTGATGATAGAATTAACAATATAACCTATATTAGTAACCAAATCTTGAAAAATATTTCTATAGAAAATAATATAATTAACCAACATGTCTTCAGAATTCAATATAAACTTAAACTAATAAAAGAAGATATAATTAACCTTAAATACGCAATTCATTGGGCTAAGCATAATATAATAAATCCTATTTTACTATCCAAAACAGAAATAAAAATTCTCACCCAAATATTAGACGACGAAAATTTTCTTTATGCCAACGCTGAAGAAGCTCTCGACCTATCAAATATAAAAATAATAACGAACGGAACTTGCTTATTCTATCTTATAGAAATTCCCTAACTACTAAGAATATTTATAAAAAATTGTTAATAAAACCAATAAAAATTAAAAACACAATTGTAAAAATAAAAAATGAACAAATATTGTTAAACAAAAATGAATTGTATGGAATAGAAAAAAATTGTAAAAAAATAAATAATATTTCATTTGTAAAAAATATGATATTGTAAACCTAGATAATTCTACTTGCATTAAAAACTTACTCCAAGGAAAACATTCTACATGCGATCTGGTAAATAATCATCACGTCTCAACAGTAGAGGAAATAGACAGCGGACTACTCCTACTAAATCAGTTTAATGGGACAATATTAACCAACAAGAACTTAAAAGGCTGAACGGAACTTATCTCATTAAATTTCACAATCAAAATAAGTTTCTATCGCAAAAATATGGCCAGCAATTCTGCAACCGCACTTCACGAAAAACGAATAACATCAGCATTTATCATTGGAGTTATTAAAAGAAATTCACATAAACAACACAAAAGAGATAGAGATATTGAAATCTAACAAATTTGATAGAGTCACAGAAACTATCGTAAACTACGGACCAATATCCATAATCGTAATATTGGTTATCGCTTACTATATTATAACACAGAGAAGAAGGACAAAGTTAATAATTAATAACGCAGCGGAAACAAAGACGGTAATCGACAGTAAAAAGGGTTTAAAAGATTCAACCACCGAAGTTATTTATCAAGAACCAAAAAGAACTTCAGAGACAACACTTCCCTTGAAGACAGCCATACAACCAAAACCATGTGTTCCGGGAAGAAAGCTAATCACCAACAGCCAAATGGGGACATTTGGTCTTAAGAGGGGAGGAGTTAATAATTATTAACTAAAAATTATTTAAAAATTTAAATAAAATCAAATTTCAATTTCACAATTTCATAATTTGGCCAACGCATTAATTTTACTGTGAACTACTTGTGAGTCAGCAAAAACACGTGAGTCAGCAAAAATGCAAGTGGAATTATCCAAATTAAATTTAATATTAATCAATGTTAATTTAATCGTGGAATAATGCAGTCAAGCTTAAAATTATAAAAAATCTTTTATTTAAAAAAAGGAATTTTTAACTTTTTAAGGTTTTATTTTTTTTTTTTTTTTTGTGAACAGGAGAAATAAGAACTTAACTGACGCCCGAGCAGGGACCGTTAAGGTATAAAAACTGAAGTGAATAGTGATAAATGATTAAAGTATAAAAACTAAAATATTTATATATTATATATTTGCGATAAATGTATATATATTGTGGGTCGCGTTATTTTTTACTCATATTTTATAGGTCGCAATAACAAAAAGGTTGAGAAACGCTGATGTACAGTACACCTAATCCTTTTTTACGCGATCTCTTTTTACGCGAATTCAGTTTAACGCGTTTTTTTTGCCGCACGAGTTATTTTTTTTAGGCGAGTTTACTCACTTCAAGACGATTTTTTTAAATTTATTTTTGAAAAAATCGTTACAAAATTTATTTGCATAGTAGGCATTGAAATGCGTATTTTCCAGCAAGCATACTTTTACAATACGTTTAGCTAGAAATTGAAATTTGTTAAAATTAGTTTCATTTTGTTCCGTACAGTTTGTTTGGTAAGAACAAACATTTTATTTTTAAAAAAAATTTGTTTTACAAGAATTTCAATTTTTGGTAGCTACAATGGAAATGAATTTAAAAAAAAAAACAAAAAACGCAAAGGTAATATTTTGGACACAAAAATAAAAGTTTTGGACTATCTAGAGAAGGGATCGGATCCAACTAATGTGGGAAAGCGACTTGGGCTCAGTGAATCCACAGTGCGAACAATTAAAAAAAATGAAAATGCTATCAGAAAGTCCGTAATTGCTGGTAAAAATGTAAATGCAAAGAAAACGTCATACTCAAGAAATACTTGCATTGAAGAAATGGAAAAATTATTAACAATTTGGATTGAGGATCTCAACCAAAAAAAAATTCCAGTTGACACTGCCACGATAAAACAAAAGGCCCTCCTTATATTCAATCGATTAATACGATTAATACAAGCATCAACATCATACCAAGGAAAAGAAAATGAATTTTCAGCCAGTGGTGGGTGGTTTTCCAAATTTATTGAGACATAATTTTCATAATTTAAAAACTAAAGGTGAAATTGCTTCAGCTGATGATAAAGCTGCACAAGAGTATCTTCCAAAGTTATTAAAAATTATACAAGACGGTGATTACACGGCAGACCAAATTTTTAACGCGGATGAAACCGGACTATTTTGGAAAAGATTACCAAAACGGACATATGTTTCAAAGAACCAAAAATCAGTGGGTGGTTTCAAAGCTGCAAAGGATCGTGTGACATTTTTATTTTGCAGCAATGCTTCTGGTGATCGACTAATTAAACCGCTGTTAGTAAACAAAAGTCTGAGACCGAGAGTACTAAAGGGAAAGGATTTAAAAAATTTACGCGTTCATTGGATGGCAAACAAAAAGGCTTGGGTAACTGGAACTATATTCAAAGATTGGTTTGAGAAATGCTTTATACCAGAGGTGAAAAATTATTTAGAGAAGAAACAACCATTTAAAGTTCTTCTTATAATTGATAATGCACCAGGCCATCCGTTAATTGAACATCCTAATGTAAAGATCATTTTTCTCCCGCCAAATACTACATCAGTTATCCAACCGATGGATCAAGGCATTATTTCAACTTATAAAATGTATTACATCAAAAAAATTTTTCATTGCATTTTAAAAAAGCTAGAGGAAAATCCTGAATTAGATTTCAGTGCCGCTTGGAAAAACTTTTCTATCAAGAACTGCATCTTATATGCATCTTTAGCAATTTCTGAAAAAAGGCAATCTACATTGAACGGATGCTGGAAATCTCTTTGGCCAGAATGTGTTGCAAGTGATTTATCGGTGGCAAGCAGTTCAACCAATTATTCAGATATCATTGATTTAGCACGTTCCGCAGATGAAGAAATTTTTGCAGATATGACAAGAAATGATATTGACGAGATTCTTCCCGACCGGGAGCTCGATGATGAGGATTTAATTGAAAAAGCTGCAGAAAACATGGAATCTGAAAATAGCAGCTACTGCGGAGAGGACGAACAACCAATTAAAGCAGAAACAATTAAACAAGGTCTAAAAATTGCATCAGAATTGTTAAACTATTTTAAAGCAAATGATACTGATGTCGAACGTGTACGAAGTTTTCAAAATGATTTAACACAATGCATGTTAAAATATAAAGAACTGCATAAGAGTTTATTGGGTCCAAAAAGAAATATGCAAACGACATTAACTGAATATATGGTTAAAACTCTGGCACAGGTGCCAACTCAATCAGTGCCTCAATCTGAACTTGTTATTGATCTTGATTCAAATTCTAGCGATATCGATGAAAACCATTACAATAAACGGCTAAGAATAATTTCCACTTCAGATAGTAGCAGTGATTAACCAACAAACACGGGATTTAATAATTTTTCTATTTTATATTTTTGGTTTCGTATTGTTTTTGAATTGTTTTATTTTTATTTCTTTATTTTTTTATGTACTTTATGCATGTTTTTTGTTATATAAATAAGTAATAAATTTGAATTTTAAAACTATGTATAGTTTTTTTTTTTTTTTACGCGCATATTTTCTTGTACGCGATTTTTCTTGTAATTTGAATCAATTAATTAATTTGTATGAGAGTAAAGGTTTTTTTTACGCAATTTTTTTGTACGCGTTCAGTGGCGAAACCACCAATCGCGTAAAAAAAGGATTAGGTGTACATCCAAAATCTGGACTTAATTGTACAAAATATGGAACGAGCGGTCGCAAAAAATAGTGATTATTTGAAAGAATATAAAAAGGATTTTGAAAGGGCAATTAAGAACAATGAAAAAGAAGTGATCGATTTACTTAAAGCGATGGAAACAAATTACAGATTACGGCTAGAAGAAATCAAAACCAGTCAACGAAAAGAAATTCAGAAAATGGAAAAAATTACCGAAGTTTTTAAAACAAAATGTTAAAATGTTAAAAGGTTAATGAATAATTTATTAATGCAATGAAAAAAAATGATGAGCTTTGCACAAAATTAAATAATAAAAATGAAAAAAATAAAAATTTGAATGTGGGTCAAACGGTGTCATTTTCTGATATTGTAAAAAATAATAAAACTTGCGCTAATTTAACAATGAAAAAAGAATTACCTTTGATAATCAAACCTAAAAACAAACAAAAAAGTGAAAAAACGAAAAGTGATCTAAATACTAAGGCAGATCCAAAAAATTTGAAAATAAAAAATATCGAAAACAAAAGTAATGGAATGGTATTAATTAAAACGGCGACAACAGAAGATCGGGAAAATATCAAAAAGGTATTAAAAGAAACAATGAAGGAAGATTATGACATAAAAATACCAGTGACTATCAAACCCAAAATAGAAATAGTGCACATGAACAATAAATTGAGTAAGGAAGATATAGTAGAGAAGCTCAAAAAACAAAACGCCTTTTTGGAAAGGAGCGAAATGAAAGGGGTTAAAGTATTTAATGTAAACAAATATGGCAAGGAAATATTTAACGTAATATTGGAAGTTGATAAGGTGAGTGAGAAGCTATCTATAGGATGGGAAAGGTGCAAAGTGTTTGATGCGATAAACGTACCAAGGTGTTTTAAATGTAATGGTTTCAACCATAAATCAGTTGACTGCACAAACCCTGAAACTTGTTTGAAGTGTCACGGAAAACACAAAACCAGTGAATGCCAAAAAGAATTTAGATTTCTTCTAAATTTAGAATTTTAGAAGAAATCAATAAGTGTATAAATTGTGTAAAATCTAATGAAAAATTCAGTTTGGGTTTGGATGTAAATCACAAAACCTTAAGTAAATTATGCCCAGTGTACGAGAACAAATTAAATAAGCTAAAGCGAAAAATCGGATACTCAAGGCAAGTACTTAAATAATGATTTGGATTCGTTTTTTTCTGCAGGACAACTCAACTACAGAAATCAATAAATGCAAATAACTAAACAACAAAAGACATTAGCAAGTGAGATTTTAAAATTAAGCATGAAGATGAAATGCTAAATAAAAAACAAACTAAAAGAACTTAAATAAATAAACGGTAGTAACGTTAAAACTTCACCGATTTTTTTAACCTCTATTATAAAATTTTTCATGCTGTCATTTGTCATTTTTATATGTAAGTTTTACAAATTCCGCCATTATATAAACAGTGCGTTGTTTAAAGTTAATTTTTTGTAAAGTTTCGTTTGTTTGTTGTTTGGGAAAAATTGTTTAATGTAACAAATATCATATAAAACTGAATATAAAACTTATAATTAAAAAAAATTAGTGCAGAAAAATACCTATTTATAATAAAAATGGTATATAACATGTCGTGTTGTGTTCCTTTGTATTTCTGACAGAATAAATTTATGTATACGTTATTTTGTTAGAAATACCAAAAGAGGTATATTTAGATGAAGAATATGTAGATGGAGAATACTTAGATGAAAAATATTTGGAAGAAGAAAATTTAAGTTTTCCATTTTCTTCATTTGGACAATATTTTTAAATAGGACCGCATGTAGCTTCATTTTATTAAATTAAGAAGTGATGAACCATAAGTTTTGGATCTATGTTATTATCACATTTTGTTTGATAATTATTGTTAATATAAATTTTTTCTTTTTTTTTTTAATTTTAAGAATATGGAAATGTAGATAGTGTTCGTAGTACTCAAGGCAAGTACTTAAATAATGATTTGGATTTGTTTTTTTCTGCTGGATAACTCAACTACAGAAATCAACAAATGCAAATAACTAAACAACAAAAGAAATTGGCAAGTGAGATTTTAAAATTAAGCATGAAGATGAAATGCTAAATAAAAAACAAACTAAAAGAACTTAAATAAATAAACGGTAGTAACGTTAAAACTTCACCGATTTTTTTAACCTCTATTGTAAGATTTTTCATGCTGTCATTTATCATTTTTATATGTAAGTTTTACAAATTCCGCCATTATATAAACAGTGCGTTGTTTAAAGTTAATTTTTTGTAAAGTTTCGTTTGTTTGTTGTTTGGGAAAAATTGTTTAATGTAACAAATATCATATAAAACTGAATATAAAACTTATAATTAAAAAAAATTAGTGCAGAAAAATACCTATTTATAATAAAAATGGTATATAACATGTCGTGTTGTGTTCCTTTGTATTTCTGACAGAATAAATTTATGTATACGTTATTTTGTTAGAAATACCAAAAGAGGTATATTTAGATGAAGAATATGTAGATGGAGAATACTTAGATGAAAAATATTTGGAAGAAGAAAATTTAAGTTTTCCATTTTCTTCATTTGGACAATATTTTTAAATAGGACCGCATGTAGCTTCATTTTATTAAATTAAGAAGTGATGAACCATAAGTTTTGGATCTATGTTATTATCACATTTTGTTTGATAATTATTGTTAATATAAATGTTTTCTTTTTTTTTTTTTTAATTTTAAGAATATGGAAATGTAGATAGTGTTCGTAATACTCAATGCAAGTACTTAAATAATGATTTGGATTTGTTTTTTTCTGCTGGATAACTCAACTACAGAAATCAACAAATGAAAATAACTAAACAACAAAAGAAATTGGCAAGTGAGATTTTAAAATTAAGCATGAAGATGAAATGCTAAATAAAAAACAAACTAAAAGAACTTAAATAAATAAACGGTAGTAACGTTAAAACTTCACCGATTTTTTTAACCTCTATTATAAGATTTTTCATGCTGTCATTTATCATTTTTATATGTAAGTTTTACAAATTCCGCCATTATATAAACAGTGCGTTGTTTAAAGTTAATTTTTTGTAAAGTTTCGTTTGTTTGTTGTTTGGGAAAAATTGTTTAATGTAATAAATATCATATAAAACTGAATATAAAACTTATAATTAAAAAAATTTAGTGCAGAAAAATACCTATTTATAATAAAAATGGTATATAACATGTCGTGTTGTGTTCCTTTGTATTACCAATAGAGGTATATTTATATACAATATACAAAATACCAAAAGAGGTATATTTAGATGAAGAATATGTAGATGGAGAATACTTAGATGAAAAATATTTGGAAGAAGAAAATTTAAGTTTTCCATTTTCTTCATTTGGACAATATTTTTAAATAGGACCGCATGTAGCTTCATTTTATTAAATTAAGAAGTGATGAACCATAAGTTTTGGATCTATGTTATTATCACATTTTGTTTGATAATTATTGTTAATATAAATTTTTTCTTTTTTTTTTTTAATTTTAAGAATATGCAAAATGTAGATAGTGTTCGTAATACTCAAGGCAAGTACTTAAATAATGATTTGGATTTGTTTTTTTCTGCTGGACAACTCAACTACAGAAATCAACAAATGCAAATAACTAAACAACAAAAGAAATTGGCAAGTGAGATTTTAAAATTAAGCATGAAAATTAAATGCTAAATAAAAAACAAACTAAAAAAACTTAAATCTTCACTTAATTTCACACTTCACTTCTCTTAAATCTTAACCTCTATTATAAAATTTTTATATTGTCATTTATCACTTTTATATTTAAGCTTTACAAATTCCGCCATTATATAAACAGTGTGTTGTTAAGTTAATTTTTTGTAAAATTTATGTTATTTTGTTATTTGGGAAAAATTGTTTAAAGTAATAAATCTGTGGTTAAAATAGATAATCGCTTAGGTCGAGATAAGAACAAAATGAGTTATTATCACCACCATAATCATTTGTGCAAACTTTACTTTTTTACAAAAACCCGTGTTCTTATAGCTTTCCATATTCGAAAAATAAGGCATAATTTATTAGCTTAAGTCGTTTAAACAGTGCTATCCACATATTATAATCGCTTAACCCAGTTAATATATGTTAAAAACAAAAAGTTATGTATCTTAAAATCGCTTAAGTTGAAATAAGTTATTTAAAAAAAAAAAAAAATTTCTAACCCCTAAATTATTCATATTGGATCATAATAGCTTATTTGAGTTAAGTTATTATATAATTTTTTATTAATCTCCTAAACATCACTTAAGTCGACTTAAGCGTTTACATTAATTCAACTGAAGCGTTCGTTCTTCTTACTAATCGAGTTAAGTTACTATGTACAATTTGTAACGGGATCCTAACTAAAAGCAAAGTGTAATAAAGCTGTTTAATGTAGTGCATCATTCAGTTGTTATTTGGAGATAAAATATATCGTTTGATAGTTTACAGTGTAATTATTGAAATTTATATTATTATTATTGTTAACTACAATAAATTAATAACATACTTAAAATAGTTATTATTATTCTAAGAAAGTGCTAAAAGTTTTAAAAATAAAATAAATATTGTTGAGTACTTAAAAAAAAAATGTCATTATCATTGTCACGTACAAGAAAAATAGTTGAATTAGCTCGACAAAACCTTGAGCTTCGACAGAACAATAGTAAGTTGGATATTTTTTTTTAAGCTAAATTAAAATTTCTACGAAATCATAATAATATTATTATAAAAAGTAAATTAAATAATTATATATTACAATAATAATATAAAACCTATTTTTAAAAGCATAAAATAAAAACTAACTAACATTTTATACCTCTATGTAAAAATTTAGTTAATGCTAATGAACCGCAGACTTCTACATGTGGTATTAAAATTTTTTGTGAGAAGAAAATGGAAAGTGTTAACGATACACAACAAAATTTGACAATTGATCGTGACTCAAACCCAGATTTTTGCAGTGATGACTCTATAGCAGATCCAGATTTCATTTTACCAGAAACGTCATTTGATGAAAATTTATCACAATTAGGTAAACAAATTGAAGAAAATTTGTTAAATTCCCCCATTCTAGAATCAGAAGATGAAACAGTTTCTAAAAAGCAACGTAGCGAAATTAAAGATTCTCAAAGATCTAGAAAAATAAAAAGAAATACTGGTCAATCATACAAATATGAAAAAGGTGAAATACCGGCCAGAAAATTTATACCTTTATCAAATAATTGTAGGAGAAAATGTAAAGAAAAAATATCTTCCTTGGTTCAAAAGAAACTTTTTGAAAATTACTGGCAACTAGGTACATACAATCAACGAATTTTGTATATTGCATCGTTAATGGCAATTGAAGAAACAAAAACACAAACCAAATTTAAAAATCAAGATAAACCAAGAAACCGGCAGCATCACATTCGATATTATTCAGAAACTGGTGATACTAATAGAATTGAAGTTTGTCAACGTTGTTTTAGGCAATGCTTTGCGGAAACTGAAAGTTTTTTAAAAAGCGTGGCAAATAAAAAGTTATCACATCCGAACGTCCAAATAAAAGACTGTAGAGGTGGCACTGGAATGAGAAAAATTGACGAAAGCACAATCGAAATTGTAAAATCTCATACAAAAATGTTCCCTTCATATGAAAGTCACTATTCTAGAAGAAACACAAATTTGAAGTATTTTCATGCTGAATTATCGGTATCAAAAATGTACACACTCTTTTTAGAAATGCATCCAGAAATAAAAATTAGTCTTGTCAAATATGGTCAAATTTTTAAAAGTAAGTAAAAAAATAGAAATTATTTAACTTTTTTAAAAAAAATATATACATATATCTGTACATAATAAACGATTTCAAATTTTAAAATTCCGCAAAAGTGATATTTTTTTAATTCTTATTTTTTAATAGCAATGGGAATTAAATTTAAAAAGCCTAGTCTTGACACTTGCAACACCTGTGATACATATAGAACGAAAATTGATCTAGCGAGATGATGTAATTCTCCTTCATTGCAATCGTTAAATGATGATTTGGATGAACATCATAAAAAGTCAGACTTAGCCTATGAAACAAAAAAAAACGATAAATTGTTAAGTATGCAATGCTTACTGCTACATGTGGCATGAAGCTATTGCCAGACGCCGTGGAAATGAAATATCTTCATGTCTTTTGAAACATCTGGAATATTTAGAATCGGTAGGTCAAGCAAATCACGTAGTTTATTATAGTGATTCATGCCCAGGGCAAAATAAAAACTCTTTTGTGAGTTCTATGTTCAACACTTTTCTGCAATGTAGTAAAAATATTAAGATTATTGATCATAAATTTCTGGAACCTGGATATACTCATATGGAGCCGGATTCGGATCATGCTTTAATCGAGAAAAAAAAGAAACGGACAGATTCACAAATACATCATCCAAGAGATTGGTATAATTTTATCCGTACTGTTGGAGTTAAAAACAAATTTAACGTTATTGAAATGAATGCTATTGACTTTAAAAACTTTTCGGAATTTTCTAAAAAAAATTTTATGTGGAGAAATCGAAATGACAAGTCGGAGCAATTTTTTTGGAAAACAGTTAGATGGCTTAGGTATGAAAAAGCTTGTTTCGGAAAAGTTTTTTATAAAACGAATATAGCAAATGATAAATTTAATATTCTAAATATACAAAAACGAGGCTTCAATACAGCTAATTTAAATAAGGTTCCAATAATTAAGGAGGAGATTAAAATAAATAAAAAGAAAGATTTAGAAGATATACTCCCTTTAATAGATCCATCATTTCACGAATTTTATAAAAATCTTCCTACCGAAGATTCACCAGATATCCATCCCGATCTAACTGTCGACGATTCATGCCCAGATGCTTAAATTAATGTAAATTTTTTTATTTAAGATCAGTAAAATCGTTGATTTTATTTTGATAAAACCGCTTAAGTAGACATAAGTTTGTTGTTTGAAATGTTGTATTTTTTTTTTAATCACTTAACTGAGTTAGTTCTTCAAAATGAATTATTTAATTTATATTATAACCACTTATTTATTTTATTTTTAATTTACTACTAAATAATGTATAATACACAAATAAAAAGTAGTTGGATTTCTAAAACTAATCATAATACATACAAAAAACACAAGAAAATCGTTTTATTTCTTTACACATTTTTCAGAAATTGAATTAAATCTTTATAGCGCCGTATTGAAAAATTGAATTTATCGACTTAAGCTGTTATCTATTTTAACCACAGAAATATTATATCTGTGGTCATAAATCAAGGTAGCTTAAGTCGACTTAAGCGAATTTTTTAATTTTTTTCTTCTCTTTTTTTGCTCTCTAAAACTAACTGAGTTATTAAGAAATTTGTTTTTAGCTTAAATCATTTTTGACAAACTTTGCATTTGTTAAAACATCTTATGTTTCAATTTTTACTAAAGTCTCTTTCCAAACAAAAAACATTTGAACAAAACATCTTAAATTGAAAAATTAACTGATTGTTATGAAATTAAATATTTTTAAATAGTCGCTTATGTTTACATAAGATATTTTATCGGCTTAAATTTAAAGCATTCTACAAAACTAAGTTGACTTAAGGTGTTTTTACAAATTATAAATTGATTTACAAAATAGCTTATATCACTTAAGATTATTTATCAAAATTGCATTTGCAAATAACGTTTTTTTATGTTTACTTAAGCTTATATATCACAACACTCTGTAATTCAATTATTGTTAAAACTAACTTAAAATATAGTTACAATGTATTAGTTCTGAATTACTGTACTTTGTTTACATTATGATAATACTCAATACATTTTATACTTTTAGACTGTACCTAGAGTTAAGTTTAATTTAGTTAATAAAGAACATTAAATGAATGCGGTTGTTCATATTTAAGTATTACAGTTATTTTATTATTAATATGAGGTTAAAAAAATTCGTACATTGTGAAAAACTGTTTATTCCCAGGAGCTCTATAATTTTAAAAATAAAAGCTATAAAAGAAGGTATCGATGCCAGGACGTCGTTGTGTATTAACTCCAGCAGAAGAAAAGTCTTTTGTGGATCATATTATTGCTATGTGTAATTTTGGTTATCCAGTAACAGCAATGGATTTACGATGCATTGTAAAAACATATTTGGATCCTTCAGACAGACAGACTGTCTCTCCGATTTAGCAGCAATATAAAAAGGAATCGAACAGCAGTTAATCAAGGAATTATTAACGATTTTTTTTTTAATCTTAAAAAGAATGTAATTGATGTTCCTTCAACAAATATATGGAACTTCGATGAAACAAACTTAATTGATGACCCAGGAAAAACAAAAGTTCTTTCAAACGAGGCTGAAAATATCCTGAGGTTATTAAAAACTCATCCAAAGCAGCACTTTCTATAATGATGTGTGGCAGTGCTGATGGTAAAGTTATCCCACCATATGTTTACTATAAAGCCGAAAAACTTTATGATCAGTGTACTGAATGTGGACCACTGGGTGCTCGTTATAATCGTACTAAGAGTGGATGGTTCGATATGTTGGTATTTGAGGATTGCTTTCTAAAAATGTTGCCCCGTTTAATACAATTAAATGGAAAGAAGGTTGTCATATCCGATAACCTCAGTTCGCATATTAGTGTGCTCAAAGAATTGTTATATGAGGCGGATCTGACTGCATCCGTTCTGATACAAGAGATGAAAAGTCAGAACTATGATTTTTCTGCTTATCCATTAATTATCGAGGAAGTTTATAATACACTCGAATCAGAGAATAGTCATCTAAGGAGAAGTTTACCTTTCGCTGCTTATCAGAATTGCTTTTGAATTTCTAACCTCAGCTCAACAAATGACGATTCTCGCCTTATGGATATTGCTGATACACCACAAATAATTGGAACGGATAAATTATTCTTACCTGTTCCAATTGCTGATTATTTATGTCGTGTAGAACAAGCCGTTCTTTCCGATGGTGCTAGTGTGCACCTTAATTTTCCAAACATAGAACTTCCACATAATGGTTCTGATCCATTAATTCCAGCTGATTCTTTTGGACACATTGATGCTGTATCCCAAAATGTCTACGAGTTATACCGTTCACAATGGATTTCCCAAAAAATGATTGGACGAATCCAAATAATGCTAATAGTTTGAGAAATTGGAATCCATTTCCAAATGGGGGTTATCCAGCAGCTTTGAATATTTATAAAAGAAATAGGACAACAAATGCACCAGCATTATTTTAATGAATTGGTGTGAAAAAATAATTCAAAATAATTATTCTAATGCATTATTAAAGAAATTAATGCATAGTATCGAATTAATAATTATCACAAATAATGCTTTATAATTATAATTCAAAATTCCCATCTCTGGTCAAAATAAATTTAAGTAAATTTATTTTTGAAAAGTACGTGGATTCCATAAACATGTTTACAGGTTTATATGTGAAAGAAGTTTTTAAAAAAATTTTATATTCTAAATAAGTAATATAAATAAAAAAGAAAAGTATGAGGTAATTTGTGTTTTATTCGGGTTCAAACCCGATAAATGCAAATAAAGTTAAGCGTGTATGTAGAAGGCACATAAGAAATCATTCAAATTCGTTGGAATTTAATTATTTATAAAACTATGCTTAATTCCTATATCTCCCTTCACAAGGCAACACATCTTAAGTCGACTTAAGATGTTCTTTTTATTATTGCAGTTCTATATTCTTTGAACAATTATTTATCTTTTGGTCAAGGTCCGGTTGTTGTATCTCTTTTTTTGCGGTTTTTATGATACTATGTTGCTTCATCTTATGTCAGTTTTTCTTGCATGTGCATTTAGTGAAACATCTTATGTTGACATTCGAAGATTATTGATTAGAAAATTTAACAATAATAAAATTTGTAAAATATCTTAATTGTATATAAGATGCTTTTACATAATTTTTAATTGTATGATATTAAAATTTACAAAAAATGAAAAAAATCTTAAATAGACATAAGATGATTTTCCAAGTGCATTAGCTCTCATTTTGTTGAATATAAGTATTTTTAGGTTAAATTGCTTAAACATTTTCTCTAAATTCGAAAAAATGAAAACCATCTTAAGTCTATTTAAGATTATTTACAAAATTTGTATTGTAAAAATCGTTGTCACTAAGTACATGTAAGATGATTTACCGACTACATGTCTGCATCACGTAACGGAATCGATCATGACATAATATGAAATGCATGAAAAAATGTTGTAGAGAGTAGAGATTAAGAGTTGAGACTACCTTAGTATTCGATATTATTGTTGTATTTTATACATGCATTTATATATTTATTTATTTATTTATTTATGTATTCTATATTAGTATATTCTATTCTAAATTTAAAATAGTAAATATCAAAGTAAAATAAGTATACATACTTATATACACACTTCTTTATAAGCTATTGCTATATAAACACATAAAAAATAAAAGCAGAGATAATATTTTGGCGGTACGAAATAAGTTCGATTGAAATAACTTCGATAAATTAAAAGTGAAATAAGTTCGATAAAATTTTATATTTTTTATATAAATTATTTACTTATTTCATTTTTAATTTGTATTACGAACTTATATTTCATTTTTAATTTGTCAAACTTATTGCATTATGAAATAAAACAAAATTATTCGACAAAATTATTAAAATTAAAAAATGAAATAAGTTCGATAAAAAATATCAAATTTTAACGAACTTATTTCATTTTTTAATTTTAATTATTTTAACGATAACGATAAAAAATATCAAGTTTTATCGAACTTATTGCACTTTTAAGTTGTCGAAGTTATTTCAATCGAACTTATTTCGTACCCCCCAATATTTTATTCCACTCAAATATGAATTATGATTAAAATGTTTGAAAATTTTTTGATATGTATTTGCATGTTCATAAAATATTAAAAAAAAATTTTATGTAAGTGAGCGATCAATGATCTTGTTTTATTAAAATAGTAAAATTTATAATTGTAGCCCACACACGATGGAGTAGGTTTTCAAACTTGGTACGCGTACTTGCTAAGTTGAATCGTGTATGGGCAAGTTGAAAGACCATTTTGAAGGTTAAAAAGTTGGTTGGATGAAATTCAAAAAATTTTGATATGGTAAAATATGGTTTGTAAACATGTCCGCGTACCAAGTTGAAAACCTTGTCCATCGTGTATGGGCTACATAAAAGAATGGAAATAAAGAAAGTGTATGAATGAAAAATTTTGTAAAAGTATTTATTGAGAGTGAATGGTATAAATTAGAATTATGTTTGATTGTGTGAATAGAAATATAAGAGAACTAATAAACACATTCACAATATTACAGAGTTTAGAGCAAAATTTAAAAAAAAGAACTAAAAAAAATCTCATACAAACTTTTACCGTGAAATCTATTATATTATAATTCTTAATCAATGGTAAAACAGAGTTAATATTTAAAATTATTATTGCGTTTTTTTTTAATTTAGCTATTATTGCAATAGGTTTAAGAATATAAAGTAAAAAAGTGTATTAAAGGTTTAAGACTTAATAAAGAAAACATGCCGCGCGAATATAAAGGTAAAAAGTGTCATATTATTCTTTACTTAACATTTTAAATGATTCAACTTATATTTCAGATATTACCCAATCGTGTACCAGAGCTGCCAAAATGATTAGTATGGTGAGGAGTAAAAAAATTTTACAAGTGCAAAATTCAGAAAATTCGCCAACGAATTTTGCAGAGAACTCTGAAGATTCGGGGTTAAAAAAAAGCATTGCACCAGAATTACTATCCTTATTGGACGAGGATTTTGATGATATTTATAAAGATCCCGATTTTGAAATATTGTCTGAATCAGAAAAAGAAGAAGAAATAGAATATGAGGAAATACAAGAAATGGGAAAACAAATTGAAGAAAACATGCAGAGCTTTGAAAACGAGAACATGGAAAATGAGGCAACAACCTCGCGAGGTGTTACGGAAAAAAAAGAATCAAGAAAATCAAAAAGTCAAAAAAGAAATTCAGGGAAAGCTTACATTACAGATACAGGAAATTTTGTAAAAGAGAAAAAAATGAAATTGCTGGGCATGTGCCGAAGAAAATGTATGAACAAAATTACTCCGGAAAATCAAAAAGAAATATTTGAGAAGTATTGGGCACTTGGTAGTCATAACTCCCGTCTTCAATTTATAAATAGCAATATTGAAGTTCACCAAAAACAAGTAGAAAGAATTAGAAAGGAAATAGTAAATAGAAGAAATAGAACTCACACAAATAAATACTTTTTTGAGATACGTGCCGAAAAAATTCAAGTTTGCCGAAATTGTTTTTTAGCAACTTTAAATGAAACGGAACAAATAATTAAAACTGTGACAAGCAAAAAACTAACTTCAAGTTCGGGAACAATTAGAGATGAACGAGGACTCAATATGCCAACTAACAAAATAACAGAAGAACATATAGAAGAAATTCAGCGGCACATTAACAGCTTTCCTGCTTACGAGAGTCATTATACTCGTGAGCAATCTTCACAGAAGTTTTTTCATTGTGATTTGACGCTACAGAAGATGTATCAACTTTATATGGAAAATCGTACATCACCAGTTTCATACACAAAATACTGTCAGGTATTTCATACCATGGGAATAAAATTTAAAAAACCCAAAAAAGACAGATGTAATAAATGCGAAGTACTCAAAATTAAAATTGACTTTGCAAATGAGGTTGAAAAAGTAAAATACAAAAGTGAGCAAGAAGAGCATCATTTTCAAGCAAGCCTGGGCTATAAAGCAAAAGATTTTGATAAAAATTTAGCCAAGAACAACGAAACTATTAAGGTAGTCACTTTTGATCTGGAGAAGTGTTTGCCTACACCCTGTTTAGAGACTTCCATTGCTTTTTATAAGAGACAATTATGGACGTTCAATTTGACGGTATACGATTGTCAAACAAAAATACCGGTATGTTATATGTGGGATGAAACTATTGCTAAGCGCGGTGGGAACGAAATCGCATCATGTTTGTGGAAATATTTGCAATCACTGCCAGCTAATATCAAGCAAATTATATTATATAGCGATTCCTGTACAGGACAAAATAAAAATGCTTTTGTGGCAACTATGTTTTTTGTTTTTATGCGAGAAAATTCCAATGTCGAAATAGTTGATCATAAGTTCCTCACTCCGGGTCACACACATATGGAATGTGATGTGGCCCATTCAATTATTGAACGAAAGAAGAAGAAAACGCAAATACCTTTACATCACCCACGCGACTGGTATTTCTTTATAAGAACTGCCGGTTCTAGAGTAAATTTCGAGGTAGAAGAAATGAAACAAGAAATGTTTCTTGATTTTTCATCATTCTCCAAAGATAAGCTTTCATGGCGCAAAACTGCTGAAACTGGCAAAAAATTTATTTGGAATTCTGTGAAATGGATTAGATATGAAAAGAATTTAAACCAAATTAAATACAAAAATACATTAAGTGAAGAAGAGCCCTTTCAGATATTAAACTTAAGAAAACGTGGAGTTCTTTCAATTAATAAAACAGATTTAAAACCGTGTTACACAAATCCAATTCCGATTTCTAAGGAGAAAAAGAAAGATATTTTGTCCATGATTGATTTGATTGACCCAATTTACCATGACTTCTATAAAAATCTGGTGACCGAAGATCAATCGAATATACATCCAGATTTTATAGAATCATCTGACGAAGAAAATTAAGTTTAAAATAAGATTCTAATAAATTTTTGTATGATTTTTTAAGTGTTTTTGTGACTTAAGAAAAAATATTACTTTTATTTTTTATATTTCCTATATATTTTTTTTTTTAAATTAACATTCAATGAAATACTAAGAAAATTCAAACTAAATATTTAAAACTCTTTAAGAAAATGAAATTGTGTTTAATTTGTTTTGCTTGTTTTTTAATTTTATTATTTTGAAATATTTTATTTATATGTAAAAGTGTAATTTAATAAATAATATGGAAAATTAAAAATAAAGTTTTATGTAATTAATCGCTTGCTAAAAGTAAAGTATCTTAAGTTTGAATATTTTCAAAATTTGCAGGTACAATATATCTTATGTCAACTTAAGATTTGAACAGAATCACTTAAAATTTATTATAAAGTATCTTAAGTCACTTAAGATAATTTTCCTTTTTTTAGCTTGTTTCCAGTATACAAAAACGGTAAAAAGGCAAAGTATCTTAAGTTGAATTTCCCAGTTTTTCTCTTTAACTAATAACGATATTAACAAAATCCATAAACTTTTAAATAGTGTTAGGGTATATACATAAAATTACACTGATAATATTTGTTAAAAGTAAAGAACTTTTTTCCAAATTGAATTTTTGAAGAAAAATGATTCTCCTGTAAAACTCTGATTTATGACTTAAGATACATTGCCTTTTTAAGGGAGATATATAACTTGGTTTTTAAATATTTTTTAAGTTTAACATAGTATTGAAAGCTGTAATCGGAAATGTCGCACTAATGTAAACTGCATTTGTAGTTTAATCGAAAAAGTATTTTGATTTAAGTCTCGTAGTTTTTAATGTCACACTTCGATTACTACTTTTGCAGTATAATCGATTATTTAGTAAGACAAAAATCACCTAAATGGAAATATCATTTTTACATCAACTGCATGTTTTGAAATTGCAAATTAGTCAAAAAAATTTTATACGTGCACAAAATGGATACCGAAATGTAAATAAAAAATTTTAATTAGATTTAATTTTAATTAAATTTTCAAAACATTAAAACTTTATGTTGCAGTGATGACTTCGAAGAACACTGGAGCATTGATTTTGTGAAGCTTTTGATAAGCGTTAGGTTGGAATTCGAACCAGCGTTTCAAGATGGTAAAAAAGCCAAAGCAACAGTGTGGAAAAAAGTACATAAAGAAATAATTACGCAAAATGTCGAATTTCCATTTTCAGTAGATGAATGCAAAAATTTTGTTTTAAATTTTATTTAAATTTTTTTCAATTTTTATTTTGATAATCGTCAAATGATAAACGTCACATGATATTTTCTGCAAAAGTCTAAAAGTAATGCGACAAAAACATTTTTGTCGTGTTTGTCAAAATACATGTAGTAGATGATCAACTGCTTTTGCATTTAATCTTAGTGTGGCATTTCCGATTACAGCTGAAGAGTGTCGAAAGATGCCTTTAAGTTTATTCTTATCATGTTAGAGAGAAATAAAAAGTAACAGTATTAGAATGTCTAAACGCACTTTAAAAATTTTAGAATTAGCAAAGAATTCTAATAAAAGACTAAAAGACTACTAACTGAAGATGAAGGTAAGAATTTTTATTAAAATACGTACACCTAATTTAAGTTTACTATATTATTAAATGATTGTATCTATAATATTATTATTATTACAAAAAGTTCGAGTCAAAGATTTGATATTAAAATTAAAATTTTACATTTTGCTTAAACCGCTATTTAGTTCAAAATAATTGTGTCCTTGATTTCGACTCAGATGACGCAGTTTGAGATCCGAATTTTAAACTTCATGATATTATTTACCTACTTCAGAAAATGCAGCGAATGAAAATATACCTACTTCAAGTATTTTGATAGATGCGAGTATACCTACAAATTCTTATTCTAGAAAAGAGTCAAAAAGGAATCGTAATATTGGCTGTTCTTATATAAATGTGAAAGGAAATTTTATACCAGAAAGAAAATTTAAAATATTGAACTCAGATTGTCGTAGAAAATGTCAATATTTACTTTCTGAGACAGCACAAAAAGAAATATTTGATGTGTACTGGTCATTAGGAACTTATAATTAACGAGTTTTATTTGTCAGTAATCTAATTAATATATGCAATACAAAAACATTCAATCGAACCACGTAACCGTCAATATAATATTGAATATAATTTAGAATATAAAGGTACAAAAGTAAGAGTATGTCAAAAATGTTTTCGACAATGTTTAAATGAGACAAAGCTTTTTAAAATCAGTTGTAAAAAAAAAATTAGACCATCCTCACATTTCAAGTTCAGATCGTCGAGGGTCAGGTGCCGGAGTTAACAAATTAAGTGAAGATGTAATCACAACCATAAAACAACATATAAATGAATTTCCGGCTTATAAATGCCATTACTCAAGACGACATATAGGTTTTAAATATTTTCATTCCAATTTAACACTAGTACAAATGCACAAATTATATTGTGCTAAATATAAATTTCATCCTGTTGGTCTCACAACATACTTATACAAAAATTTTTAAAAGTAATCATGTTAAAAATACTGTTTTATTACATAAATAATATTAATTATTTTAATTTTTTTTTAGCAATGAACATTAAGTTTAAGAAGCCCCAGATAGACACCTGCGCTACTTGCGATTCTTTAAAAGCAAGAATTGATATTGCTAAAAAAAGAAAATAAAATTGAACTTTTAAAAGAACTCGAAAGAGATCTTGTTCTACATCATGAGAAAGCAGAGTTCGCTTACCAATCAAAGAGAAATGATAAATTATTGGCAGCTAACGATCCAGTTGTTAGTGTGTACACATTCGATCTGCAACAATGTTTGCCAACTCCTTATTTGCAAAATTCATTATCTTTCTACAAATGAAAACTCTGGACTTTCAATTTTACTGTGCATGATTGCGTAAAAGGAACACCTACCAATTACATGTGGCACGAGGATATAGCTGGTCGTGGTGGAAATGAAATGTCGTCATGCCTTTTTAAGCATATTAATAGCCTACAAACTGATCAGCAACTAAAACAATTGATATTCTATAGCGATTCATGTGTTGGTCAAAATAAAAACTCATATGTTTCCACTATGTTTTTAATGTCTTTCCAACAATTACCAAATCTTGAAATAATTGACCATAAATTTTTAGAAGTGGGACACACTCACATGGAGTGTGATACAGACCACGCCGCTATAGAAAGGAAAAAAAAAGAACAGATGTGAAGATATTTCATCCCCATGATTGGTATAATTTAGTTCGATCTGTCGGATTGAAAAAACAATTTATCGTCACCGAAATGAAAAAGAAAGATTTCTTGAACTTATCACAATTTTTAAAAGATGAATTCGTTTGGAGAAATCGCAATAATGAAAAATTTGTTTGGAAAAACGTGAAATGGTTGCGTTATTGCAGGGATAATTTTGGAAAAATATTTTATAAAAATTCTCTAGATGAACAAGAAGAATTCAAAATTTTAAATATTTTAAAGCGTGGCCATAACTTTGTAAAAGTGAACTCCATCCCCAAAAACAAAGAAACTGCAAAAATTTCTTCAAATAAAAAAGCTGATCTTCAAGATTTATTATGTTTTATCGATCCATGTTTTCACCAATTCTATAAAAGCTTGCCTACTGAAGATGTTCAAGATATTCATCCAGATTTAGTTAAAGATGAGTCTGATGTGGAATGACAAGACCAAACCTTCAGCATAGAAATGGTATAATAGAAGTTGTACAAAGTTATTACTTGGGATTAATATTAGATGCTAAACTTAATTGGAGTAATCATTTACAACATATAATAAAAAAAATTGCACCATACATCTTTATTATGCGAGTTACGCCACAGCTGGTAACCCTTACTTAAAATAATATAACTGACCTTCAACAGAATTCACTTTACAAATATAAAATCTAAAACAATAATATTTTTTAAATAAAACGAACTTATTTATGACCTAATTTTATTCTTTCCTTTTTTTTCTTATTCTATTTTTCATTTTTTCATTCTTATACAAAAATGCAATTAAATACATTTTTGTACAATCAGCATAACCAGATCAATTGCATTTGAACCTTTTTTAATTTAAATAAAATAATATAGTAATTTGATAAAAGAATATATGTTAAAATTGTGCCACACAAAATTCAGTACGATGATTTGTTAACAAATATACATATTGTAATAAGTAAATTTCTTTTTGTAACTCGATTCTGAATTTGGTTTCGAAATATAATTTCGATAAAAAATTATAATTAATGTTAGGATAAGTAAATTTCATTTTTTTTTTGGTTTTAGAATAAGAATTCAATAAATATTAAAATATGTAAAATGAAACCAATATTGAGTAACATAAATATAATATGTAAACAAATTTAAGTTCGAACTATATAATATATTAAGTACTTGTAATTCGAACTCAAATTTGTTGTGAAACATTTCTTTTAATTAGTTTCAAAATATTATTATAAATATGTTTGTAAAAAGAAAAAAAGTTTAGTCTTAAGATTTCATTCAACCAGTTAAGGTGAATTTGAATAAATAAAAAAATTAATTTTAAAATTAATAACCTTGTGTTTTTATTTAAATATTAACCAAAAACGTAATTTGCGTAGACTAAGAAACTATGTATCCATGGACGCGCTTTATACAATTTATTCTGCTTATATAAAATCTCATATTTGCTATCTCAATCCCATTTTGAATAGGGCTTCGCAAGTATACATGAATAAACTAGATATACTACACAAAAAAAGTAGTAAAATTATTCGTCAACTCCTTATACGACATCCGACGAGCATGTTATATACCAGTCAGTATATTAGTCTTAAAGATATAGGTAAATTTGAGCTTTATGTACTTGCTTTTAAAATAATAAACAACCAAATAAAACACAATTTTATTTTAAATAGAAGAATAGAACTACATAATCATAACACGCGTAACAAAACAAACTTCTACTTATCGTTGTTCAGAACTAATAACCAAAATAACAACTGCCTATTCCAATGTTTAAAGGTGTATAATGAACTCCCAGAAAGTTTTAAATCGATTAATAATATAGTTGAATTTAAATGTAAAATTAAAGATTTGATATTAACTATTAATTAATTAATGAAGATCAAAATAAATAGTAAATGTAATAAAGTTTATTTAAGTTTAAAAAATTAAATATAAGCAAGAAAAAAAAACATTTAAACAATAAAAAACAATATATTTTAGTAAATTATGATGGTCATATTAGCTCTAGCTAAAACCTTAAACATAAAATTCTTTTTTGTTAAATATACTTATTTTTGTAAAACTATTTATTTAAATTTTAATAAAGAAAAAAAAAAAAGAAAGATAGACATCAAGTATTTTTGAGCTTAAAAATAAGATTTAAGCCTATTAAAATGAAATTATAATAATTAATAATTAATTATACTTTTTTTAACATATAGAATGGACACCATCTTTCAAATTATTAAATTTGCTGCCGCAAACATCATTAGGTAAATCATCAGTAAAAACTAAAAGGCTACTATTTGAGGAATGTATTAATAGATTAATTCTATTTAAAAAGCTTAAACATATAATGCAAATTGTTTTGCTCAATATAATCTTTAATTTCATTTCCAGAAATTTTCGGTATTTTTTTTTTTTCAGTAAAGTGTCATAGACCCGATTTTATTACAGTCAAATTGAAAATCGAATTTTTAATTGTATTAAATTTTATAATTCAACCAACGGATTTTTTTTTTTTTTTTTTTTGGATACATCAGATTTTAATGTAGTGAATGGGCTTTTTAGCACCTATGTACATAGCCTGTTGCATTACTTATGTTAACTTTTTACAAAGTGTGTAGAACTCTAGTAAGGTCAAAAAACAATAACAACCACATTTTTAGATACATTTGTGTTTCAAATATGCAATTAAAATAAAGGCCTCAGGCTCAGGTATACAGTACTGACCAATCTTGTTGGTTGCGACTAAAAGCTTTTTTAAATTTGTGTAGTAAGTGATTAATTCAATTAATGGCAATCAAAAATTTATTTATTATTCTTAAATCAATTTGTTTTTATTTATTTTTTATGTTTGAATGCAAAATTAATTTTTTTTAATATATGGTTACATTAAGAATTTATTATTTAATTTTTTGAAAATTTATTATTTTAATTTTTCGCTTTTTGATATAAAATATATATTAAAAATTTATTATTTTAATTGTTGATTTAAAATTTAAATTGAGAATTTATTATTTTAATTTTTCATATAAAATTTATATTGAGAATATTTAATAATTTTAAATTTTTATATTTTTATAAATACAGTTTTTGTATATAATATGAATTTTGATTCTTGAATTTTTACTTATTTTATTCCTCGCTGTCCCTTTTTTTTGTCTTGAAAAACAACTTAAATTATAAAAATTTTAATATAAATTGCTAATTAATTATAAAATTTAATTACTCATTATTATTTTGTTTATTGAATACGTCTTGTTACGAAATTTTCAATTATGAGATTTTACAAACAATCGATTTTTATTTAAAACTTTTACACATAAGTAATTTTTTAAATTTAAATAATTTTTTTATATATTTATTTATTACATATAATTTTTTTTTTTTTAATTAAAATAATTTTTTTCTTTTATTTTATATTTTATATTAAAACTTAATATTAATGTTTTTATAGTTCAAATTTATAAAATTAAAATTTTTTTCTAATTTAATCTTCTAACTTAATTTATATTTTAAACGATTTTAAGATCGAAAGTTAAGATCGAAACTTTTGTTTCGCAAATATTAATTTAATAATGTCGGCATATTTTTGAGAAATACACACAAAGTATGAAGCTTCTTGTAAACCCCAACAAAATTGATGAAGTTTTCCGAAAATATAATTTTTGAGCTGATACAAAAGCTTTTGTAGTTTAAAATTTTCAAACGATGAAAAGCTGTTTAGTTGTTTTATAACATATAAACAATCGTCATAATCGATGTTGCTTTGATTAAGTCTTCCAGATACTCTCATAACGGCAAAATCATCTATGAAGGGTGATACATATTTTACATTGCTGCTCTTTTATAGAAATTTTCTAGCAATTGCGATAGCAATTGATATTCATTATTAAATTGCTTTTGTTGAATAAACTTAATAATAGACAATTATGCACATTTTATTTCATGCACATGCAAATGTTTTTCCAATTTTTTTGATATATTGGTTTGGTTTGCAATTTTTATAAAAACGAAATACAAGGCAAAATGTGTTCACGTTGTTTTCCAATAAATTAGCTTTCAGTATTTTGCCAAATATTTTTTGATTGTGCTAGAAATTGTGAAAAACAAGCTTAAATTTTTAAATCGATTACCTTGTTTGTTAACAAGCCTCTACTAATTATGTTGGAAGAATTGTTTTGATTTTAACACACCTCCAATTAATTTTGTGTTTTTATATAAATTTTTCAATTTTAGTTATTCTCTTAGCTAAGAAAGTTTTAAATTTTTTGGAATTGGCAGCATTCAAAGCCAAAACAATTTGTGAATCAAACCAACAAAAATGATCAGCATCTCGTTTCAATTTGCATGCTGTGATAATACGATTTAGAAGCTCTGACCAAAGTAGCACAGCAGATAGATCAGATTGTGGCATTGTAAATGGTTTCGAGCGTGCGATCCAAGATTTTGAAGTTAAAAAATTTACTGAAATGTTGCCGAAGCCATCAATATTATGTGCATAGATGCATAATCCGTAAGCGACGAAATTGATATAAACGAAAACATGAAATTCAAGATGTATATTGGTAGAAATTATATATCTTGGAACTTGTATTTTGTCGTATTGTTCATCCCAGTCCAAATTCAAAGACCACCTTTTCTGTATACAAATTTTAGCTAAAACTATTAATGGTTTGAGCAAACCCAGAGGATCAAAAATTCTATCAACCAGTGATAAAACAGTTTGTTTACAAATGCGAAAAGGTTGCTTGATGAATACAAAGAAAAATATCGATGCTTACTTGTTTAATTTAAACACCCAGCTGATGTGTATATTATAAAACTTGTCACATTTTAAACGAAATATTTTAATCTTTTTACTATTTTTTTGCGCAAAATTATGCCAGAAGTAACTATCGTTTTCAGTTACCTTAACCACACAATACATTTTTGTAATGTTCCATGTTATTACATTCTGAATGTTAATGCAAGACCTCCCAATCATTAAGATATCGTGGAGCGGCCAAAAAGTTGTATTCTTGGAAATTGCATCAAAAACTACTCTGAGACGAGTTCTGAACGAGTACTGGCTGGATGACGTAGTGATGCGGAAGAAAATAATGATTTTGTCGTAAATTTTGCAAATATACTTCTGACATCTGATTCAACCTTAATTTTTTATTTTTTAACAATATGGATTTAAGTGAATTAAAACGTTTTAATTCAATATTGAAAAAATTTCCTAATACACTTAAATTTTCTCGAAATGAAAATCAAATTCTATATCGACCAGATGGTAGCCTATAGTAATTGTTGACGAAATGATTTTCACACCTTTGTTGTTTATTATTTAATGTCCTGGAATTTTCTTGGTAGCCTTTATTCTCCCAAAAGTGTTTAACAGTTTGGTCTAAGTTGTCGAAATTTTCATAATTTATCTCCTGTATCGTAGCTTTAAAAAATGACGCCAGTGATAAATTTTGGTTGTTACACAGACCAGATATCACCCAGTCAGCTGGGATTTTCTGTAAGGTATGTAAATTTTTTTCTGAACGAATACATTTTCTCTATATAAATACAACAATGTCATTCCATGTTGGAAATTCGTTTATTGTATAAACATCTTTCTCTCAATTTCATTTCGTTTGATAATCAAATTGACAAATAATGAATCTGCTATTATGCATGCTAATGCCATCGCTTAATGCTCGAAATTATTAATACCCGAAGAAGCTGATGAATATTTTCACCTGTTGGAAAATTAATCATTTTGAATATGTGATTTTTTAAAAATTAAACGTCTTTTGTTGTTCCAGCTTTTCATTTGGTTTTTTGGTACTCTTACTTTCAAGGAATCCAATTTTGATTGAATTTTATTAAATGATATGTTATAATTTTCTAGTATATTGAGTCTGATGGCCAATAATTCTGATAATGTTTGTTTATCTAAAATATTTTTTATTCTGGTTTGTTGACACATTACGATACCTCGTTAATTGCGACGACTTTCCACAATTGCCGTTAGATCATTTTATTTAATATTTAGTTATCTTGTGAAGCGGTTTCTGAAGTAATTTTAATTATATTAAAATGATTTTTGTAAATTTATTGTAATAAGAGTATTTTATTCTTAATTTTATGCCAGATTTCAATTGGTTGCTATTGTTTAAATTCGAACAAGACAAGATATCCGACACGAAGTCAATTTGTTGCGATCTTAAGCTTTTTAAAGTTTGTTGTAATAAATAAATACAAATACAATTAATGTCAATCGGAATTCAGTTATTTATTGAAAAATCAATAATATTTAATCTTAACTTTTGAATGTAAACTTAATGGTTTACTACAAATTTTATTATTTTAATTTACACATTTATATTGAAAATTTATTATTGTTTTTTTTATATTCAGAATTTACAAACTAAAAATTTTAAATTTTTTTTCTTTAAATTTTTATATTATAGCTAATACAGTTTTTGTATAATAGGTATTATTTATTTTGGGACTTCTAAAATTTTTACTTTTTTTCTTGAATTTTTTTTTTGCTTATTTTGTTCCAAAAAATATATTTATAAAATATGAAATTATTACCTTCTTTGATGATGGACGAAATGAGAAGACAAATATTTTAAGAATATTGTCCCTTTTTAACAAATACATTATAATATATTATCGAAATTTTAAATTATTAATTCATTTCGCTTCATCATATAAATTACTAATTAATTATAAAAATTAACTACTGATTAATATTTTGTTTGTTTTTTATTAAAATTATATCGAAAACGTATTGTTCCGAAATTTTTAATTACAAAATTTTACAAACAATCGATTTTTAATTAAAAGTTTTACAAATAAGAAATTTTTTAAATTTAAATAACTTTTTATATATTTATTTATTACATATAATTTAATTTTTTTAAATTAAAATAATTTTTTTTTATTTTTTTTTATAGTTTAACTTAAGAAAAATGTTTTAATAGTTCAAAATTATGAAATTAATATTTTAATCTAATTTAATTTATTTAATAAACAATTTCTAAATTGTTGTACGTCAAAACAAAAAAAAGAGACAAAACCATATGTTTCAAAAAGGAGACAAACATGTTCAATAAAATGAAAATATTTTAAAATAATATAGATTTTTAATAAAAACTAAAATAAATTTTTCTAAATATAAATTTCCACCATATATTAAATTAAAATAATTTTAATTCTTCAAGAAAAATTAAATAAATTAAAATTGAATGTACTTTATATATGTACAATATAAGTATATATATGTATGTACTGTTTTTTTATGGTTTTATTGTCTTAGACTGATGATATATGCATTCGATTCTGATTCTAACTTCGAGAATTTGGGTTCTTCTGTTCCATATTTTGAAGCTAGTATTTCAAATTACGAACTTGAAATTAGTTCTACACAAAAAAAAAAAAAAACCCGAAAACTGTGTGGAAAAGTGGCAACTTATATTATGAAAGCGAATATGAAATCAAAGAAAACATAAATCTTTCACCTAAATTGAATAAAATGGAATAACCAGCAGAATTCTTTTAATTTAAGTTGTTAATATTAAAGTGGTCCTACGTACTTGAAAATTTTGTCAGGTTTAGTTATGATTTTGATAATTTTGTTCGGCAACAAAGTAATAAGTTTCTAGATGATGCACCAGATTTGGAAGTAAGTGGAAATGTAGTTCCTAGACTTACTTCAACGGTACCACGAAATATAAATCATAAACAATTTTTTGATAGTTGGTTTTATAGGTAAGTCCAGTTTAAAAAACGGTATCGTGTAAGCGTGGCGGAAATTGGAAATTTTTTAATTAATTTTAGTTTAATAATTAAATAATTAGATCCATATTACTTTCTTTAAAAAAAAATAATCAAAAAAATGTGTAATTCACTTTTTAAAACACGAAATTTTCAAAATTTATTTTGGAATATGAAGTTTCTTCAAATAATTTTTAAAACTATATGTGTTGACATTTATTTTGACATTTCAAAATTGAAAATAAATTTTTAGAATACGGGAGAATGCTCGAACACCAATTTTCAATTCCAGAAAATGTTAATTCACATTCTCATGAATGCTAGAACTTGGACGAATATATCTGCAAAGTTTATTAAAAAACTATTAAAGCTTATTAAATATCTGATAAATTAATACCGGTTCTAGACAAGTTTATAAATATTTCTTTGAAAACTTTCACTTTTCCGGAGTCATTAAAAACCGCAGTTGTAAAGCCAATTTTTAAAAGCAATAATGTAATTAATCCAAGCAATTATAGACTGATATCAGTATCAGTCCTAAGTGCCTTCTCAAAAATTTTTGAAAAATTATCAAAGATAGCCTAAATACTTTTATGTTTAGTAATGACTTTTTTACATAAAGAGCATATGGATTCGAAACAAATTTAAATATCACTGCTGCTTTTTAAAATATTCTGTGAGCTGGGTACAAACATATGTTTCAATTATTTTACTAAATGTGGGTGAAATTGAGATTGGACGAAAATTGTTTTTTTTTTTTTTGATTGGAAACCTGCATTATTTTATAGACGAATAATTTTACTAACTTTACAATTTTCTTACACCTTGGATCAACAAGGCATTAATTAATTTTTTTATGTGTTCTAAAAGTTCATCTTTATAATTGCTTACTAACGACCCTGTAATTTCATCGGCACAATGGGAATTGGTGTTTGGTAGATTATCTATTAGGCGTGATGTTTTATATGCGTTAATTAATTTAAATTCAAATTTTTTTATAGTTCTCAATCTAGGGAAGTAAGTAGTTGATCTAGAAACATTAGACATATTCAAACCGACGTCACAGTAAAACTGATTAAATTTTTCAACTTTTTGGTATTTTTCTTTTGCATTTAGATCATTATTTAAAAAAATGGATTCACTCTGTTGTCTCTGCTATCCATTAGTTTATTCACATAATTCAAGTTTTTTTTTTGGATCATTACCAGCTAGACGGAACATTTTTTTATCAAATTCTTCTCTTTTTTTTCTCTTCAATGTTGTCTAGAATAGAAATACCAACACGTGTACATATACAGGGGTGGTATTCACTATCTTGAAACAAGTATGTTGTTACAATTTTTTTCAGAATCGGTATTCACTAAAAATTGTTTCGACGTTTTTTATTTTGTTTCGCCATTTTTTTTGTTTTTTTTTTTTTGTTTCGCCAAATTTGGATTTTGTTACGCAATTTTTGACATTCAGTAAAATTGAAACGTCACTTTTTTATGTTTGTAACTAAGCAAAATTGGCGGTAGCAAATTAGTTGACGACCAAAATTTTTTTATTGTGAAAATAAAATATAATCTTAAAGAATTTTTTTTTTTGGTTAAATGTGAGCAAATAAAATATATATCTAAGAAATTTATGCAAGTTTGTGTAGTTTTTTTTATAAATTTTAAATGAAGTGTAATTTTCTAAATTTTCCAGTAAGAAAAGTGGTTTAGTATATTAAATATATACATAAATACGAGTATAATTGATAAATTTTTATATATTTTAGGATGTTTTTTCTTTATGATGATAGTTCTTCGGAAGATGAAAGGAAATATGTACATGAATGCCATTGAAAATCGAAGGCTAAGAGACGCAAGTAATATTTTGGAATTACCAAGAAAAGAGTAATTTATATACATATGTTATTTAATTTTAATCATTGTTATTGATAACATACGTGTTTTTTTTTTAGATTTATAAAAAATTTTAGATTGAATCAAGAAGCGTTTTTAATGGTTCTAGAAAAAGTCAATCTAAAAAAAGCAAAAAGAGACCGGAATACCACCACAGTACCGGAATACCACCACGGTAATAATTTTTTTTTTACTGAATTACCGGTTTTTTCCAATATCGGTAAATTTACTTGCACAATATAGTACCAATTAACAAAGAACTAGGATAAATATATACGATAAATGATTTCAATTTGCGTAGTCTCTCTCTGGTCCCAATTAACGACGTAAATCGAGGTTTTTTTATTCTCATAATGAAAGTTGCTATTCTCATTTTGAAAGTGAAAAGGTATAGTCCGTTCAGCTATTTACTGGAAATAACTGAAAGTCAATGGAATTAAGTTATTTTCTGCAAGAAGCAGAATCATTAATGAACCTAGTAGCAGATCATGATGAAAAAAGTTTCATATGTAGAATATTAACAGCAAAAATTCAAGACCGAGCAGCAGTTTCAATTAGGAGATTTTTATCGCTAGCAGTGACATGGCAGCAAATTAGAGATCAACTAATCAAATCATTTGGTGTTCATTAATCCTATTCGGCATTAAAAGAGCAGGCTGATGCAGTTAAATTTATTAATGTAAGTCAATTTTATTTTGAATTATATAAAATATTAGATAAGTTAAATACAAAATATAATCTAGATTTAAGTTAACGAGAGTTTAATAGTTATATCACCCTGTAATAAAATTATGTTTTAAATAAACATATTTCTATTTTCTTTCAAACTTACTTTTGTGCGCGTCAACAAATTATTGAAACATGATCCCATCTTATAAATAACTGTACATTAAATTAACTGTACATCATATTAAAAACGGAATTAACTGTACATTCCAAACCTTAATACTAATTTTTTCAGCACGTTTCATTGCAACGTGACTTAATAAGAATATAATTATTATACTATAAATGCATTCATTCTGCTGCTGCACGTGGTAACGATCAGAAGTTGTCTTGTTTCGTTTTATATAAAGATTTTAAAAAATAGATAAAGAAAGTTATTTTGTTTTATATACAGATTTAAATAAATTAATAAAGAAAGTTATTTTGTTTTATTTAAAGGTTTAAATAAATAAATAGAGAAAGTTATTTTGTTTTATATAAAGATTTAAATAAATAGATAAAGAAAGTTATTTTGTTTTTTTTAAAGGTTTAAATAAATAAATAAAGAAAGTTATTTTGTCAAATAAGAAATTAAATAAATAAATAAAGAATTAAATGAATAATAAATTCTTTCATTCCATTTCTTTTTGTTTCGTTTAATTATAAAATATAAATTTTAATCCCGAGAATATTGAAAAAAGTATTCTCGTCAAATTTTTAAATAAAATTAACAGAAATGATTCTATGTACTTATCTTCAAGCTAAAAATGTTACTTTCTTAGAAAAAAACTTATCACAAATTGCTACAAACAGCAATTTCTAGCAATTCTTATAAGTTAAATAGTTTTAAAAATAATAATTTCAAATATTAAAAATAACTATAATAATTTTAATTAATCGCCTCGACCTTATAAAAATAATAATAATAAAAAGAACAATAATAATCAAACAAATTGTAATCTTAATGAGCCAAATAAATTTAATAAAAATTATAATTATAATAATTTATTTAATCAAAATCGCTATAATTCCCATAATACTAATTATAATAGACAACCATATAATAATTTTAAGATTAATGGACAACAATATGATCCTCATAATTTAGAAGAAATTTTTCCAATAATTATGGAGGTAACTGAAGTGCTGAAGAAATATAAGTGGATCCTCCTAAAGTCGAGGAAAATTTTGTTTACGGCCTCGAAAATTTCATTACCAATAGTAGAATTTACTATTGTCAACTAAATACTAGTACTACACAATATAAATGTCAAGTATGAGTACTGAGTACTACAATAAATTAAAATATACATGGCAGTTAAAAATAGAACGGGAACGGTCATAAACCACACTTAAAAAAAAGAATCGTCTAAATTTAACGAATTCATTTCGTTGAACATATTTTATTCCGTTTCCGTTAAAAATTGTTGAATTTTTAGCTTTTCACTGAAAAAACAGCCTTTAGCAAAATTTAATATATTTTATAAGAAGCCTTTTATTAGAGTTCTTCTTATAATATAATATGATAAAAATTGCTATATACTATATGTAATATTCACATTTTATGGCACGATATGCAATGTATATAGGAGGAAATATATATGAAAAAGGTTACAATAATTATAACAGATTCTGTTATTTAATATAAAGTACTTATATTATTTTAATGAAATATGTTAATAGTTCTTATTATTTAAATGTATATGTATATGTTATTATTTATTTATGTTTTTATTTCTAAAATCAAATATATATTATATATATATACTTAACGTGTTGCTCAAATAGAAACAAATAGAAATTAAAAAAAAAAAAAAAAAACAAATACATGTATTATTTATTAGAATTACACTTATAGGTTACTTATGGCCTATGGGTTACTATGTAGCATAGCGGTACACACATAAAGTATAATCTTTTGTTTAGCAATACATAATATCAGTTACATTTTATAGCAGACTTCAAAATATTTTTTGACTGTTCTCAAGCATCATTCATCAGTTCGTCTTATAAATTAATTCCTATCGGTTGTGTTTAAATTAAAATAAGTGAATTGTGCCAAGAAATTAAAAAAATTAATAATAAATCAAGAAATTAAATAATTAAAAAATTTTTAAAATCAAATGCAATGGAAACAAAAGTATTTTTGGAAGAAATATTAAATAGATGGGGTTTTGCAGATTTATTGAATTTTTTCATATGTAAGTATAGGTATATATTGTCACATTTTATTTTGAATTTAAATTTGATTTTCACTTGAAAACAGTTTTTTTTAAATCTAAATTTTCAAACATTAAAATTAATGTTTATGTTACCTACCTATTATTGAAAACCCTTTTCTAAGTACCTACATTAAAAAATGTTTTATATCAGTACAGTAATTTCGTAAATAAAATGACATTGTTTCCTAAAAAAATAGTTTTAATTAATCAATCAATCAATTTAATTTAATGCAAACATAGGTAGGTAGACATTCAAAAGAATTTTTTTTTGTATATTTTTCTTTGGGTGCTGTAAATATTTATGTAGTCAGTTTTTTTTTAATTATTTTGAAAATAAAATTACAAATTAAATTTTTGTTTTTTTTGACCCAACGTTTCGGAATGTGGTGTAGTATTCCATCTTCAGGGGTCTGCATTATTAAAAAAAAGTTTAATTAAACCAAATTATATTAAAATATTATAAATTTAGATTTTTGCAATAAGTTTTTAAAACTTAATTAAATTAATAATACTATAAAATAAGTATTAAATACATATTATAATATATATGTAGCTGAAGAATATACAATAGAAGCATTTAAATGCTTGAATTATGAAGAACTGAAAAATTTCCTTCCGAAAAGTGGTCCACGGCAACTATTTTGGAATCAATTTAAACAAGAATTCCTTGAAATTCAGGTACGTAGGTAGAAATACAAAAAATATTGTTGACTCTAATAATCAGTGTTTGATTTTATCGCCCACGCGCTCTCATACAGTACTCAGTACATTAATCAAATCATTACAATTTTTAATTATTTTATTTCTCATTTCGATGCACCGTTATCTTCAACAAAATCCTGAACAAGTTTATATTTTAAATGCTTATGAGCTTACTATATTTAGTATAATACTTTTAAATAATATATATATAATAGAATCAGAAGGAAGAATCTGCGCAATCAAAACAGAAATCGCAACAGTTTCAACAATAAAAACCACAATTACAATGAAATAAAAATAAAAACGTATTAAAATGCTATAATATAAATTAAAAAAAAAAAAAACAAAAAATTAAATAGCAACAACAACAATGTTCTTCTTATTACTATTAATAAAGAAGAAACAAAAAAAAAAAAAAAAAAAAAAACAAAATAAGATACAAAATAAAAATAGAAATAATGGAAACGTAAATTACCTCAGCATAGAACAGGGAAACGAGAACAACCTCGAAGTACGACAACTTGCCGAGGATTTAAACAACTTACAAATTAATTAAAAATATACTTTATCAACAACAGAAAAATAAATTACATATTCTTAAAAACAAGCTTAACTCAAAAACCTTTAGCATTTTTACTAGATACAGGAGCAGAAATTTCAATAATAAAAAATAATTGTATAGATAATCATGAACTAATTAACTCAGAAAATAAATGCAAAATAACCGGTGTAAATAACTTTAATGAAGAATTCATAATAACAACTGACGCATCCAACTTTGCTTTAGGCGCTGTTTTGTCACAAGGAGAAATAGGTAGCGACCGGCCAATCGCTTACGCTAGTCGATCTTTGAACAAACATGAACTAAACAAACCAATAATCGAGAAAAAATTATTAGGCATACATTGGGCAATAACATATTTTAGACCCTATGTATATGGCACTAAATTCACGATTGTTAGGGACTGTGACCTGTGATCCGTTAGTCAGTTTATTTAAACACAAAAATCCTTCATCTAAAATGACAAGAATAAGACTAGAATTAGCCGATTATGATTTTAAGATAATATATAAACAAGGTAGAATAAATACAAACGCAGACGCACTATCTCGTATAAAAAACGATTCAGAAATATTAAAACAAATGATTCCAAAAAATAGAGTAAATATCATCACGAGAAATAAGAATAAAACATTATAAAAAACAGATAATAATACTAGCAATAGTACATCAACACAGAAGCCTCATGAACTTCATACGTGGCAATGTACATCCATATCTGAAACAAAAAATATGCATAAAATAAAATTTATTAACGTTAACGATTTAAAAAATATGAAAAATAAAATAAATGAAATAATTATAAATGAAAAAGGGGATTTTATGGTACCAATAAGCATAAGTGATAATCCATATCAGGACTTAGGTCGGATCTTGGAGAAACTTATCTTATCTATGAAAAATAAAAAAATAATGAAACTAGCGCTTAGTGATAATGATTCAATATTTAGAAAAATTGACATAAGAGAATTTAAAACATTGTACAATGATATTATGAATAAATTAAAAATGAATGAATTAAAAATTTTAATATATACCCCGCCTAAGAAAATTGAAGATAATGAATCAAAAAATAAAATAATAAAAGAATACCATGACTCTCAACAAGGAGGTCATACAGGAATCAAAAGAACCATCAACAAAATAAAACAACGCTATATATGGAAAAATTTAAACAAGATGGTCAAAGAATACATAAACAACTGTAAGATATGTGCAAAGAATAAAATTACAACACATAATAAAGAAAAATTTATTATAACTAATACACCTTCATCTGCTTTCGAATCTATAAGCATAGACACCGTAGGACCTTTGAGAATATGTAATAACTACAGATATATATTAACAGTTCAATGCGAATTAACAAAGTACATAGAAGCTATACCAATAGAAACAAAAGAAGCTAAAACTATAGCAAAAACATTAATCACAAATATCATTTTAAGATATGGTAATTTTAAAACAATAAAAACAGACTTAGGTACTGAATTTATAAATGAAATTTTTACGAATATATGCAAAACTTTCAATATAGAACATTTAAAATCAACTCCATATCACCATGAGACACTAGGCTCAATTGAACGAAACCATAGAGTATTAAACCAATATCTCTTATCGTTCACTCAAGACTATCAATGGGACGAATGGATACCTTACTTTGCATATTGTTATAACACAACACCACACACAGATACAAATTATTCACCATTTGAATTACTTTACGGAAAAATATCAAGTATACCAACAAACTTTAATACAAATACACACATACCTATACAAGACATGAACGACTATGTACTTGAACTAAAAACTAGACTCAAATTTGCAGCCGAACAAGCAAAGAATATGTTAAATATAGCAAAAATAAACAGAAAATATGCAAATGATATCAATGTAAAACCTATAAAATTTAAAATAAATGATTTAGTTCTAATAAAAACTGAAAGAAAAAATAAACTAGATAGTCCGTATGATGGACCATATAAAATAATAAAAACAAACAATGTAAATTCTATAATAAAAATAAAAAACAAACAAAAAGAAATCCACAATAATAGGTTAAAACTTTTTAAAACTAGCTAAAATCAAATATTTTATAAAAAAAAATTTTTTTTTACTTATTACTTTATAAAATTTTATTATTAAGAAAAATTTATTATTATATAAAAAAAAAAAAAAACACTTATAAATAAACAAAACAAAATTTTTTTTTAATAAGCATTAACACAAAAAAAAAAAACATGTATATATATTTTAATATAATAAAAAAAAAAGAATTTTCTTCTTTTTGTACAAAATTCTTTTTTTTCTTTTACGGTAAGGGTGTAGTGCATTCACTAATTCTAACACTACAATTATTACAATACCTATATAACTTCACCGTACACATACATTTAATTTATACTAATACAATACCTAGTTAACTTCAACGTATTTTTACATTCTTTCTCACGAACACAATACCTAATTAAAAAGTACGCTAATATACTTTTATAACAATTTAATAAAGATATCTAATTTCATATATACCTTAAGTATATACGAACACATTAATCACATTAATTCTTTAGCAAAAATGCTGATTCTAAACATTTAAATTTAAAACAACAATTAACACCCGTACCATATAATATTATATATTTTTACTGTTTTTATACATTTATAAAAAAAAACAAATTATGAATATAAATTGCACATTCAGGGAATTTCCTTAAAAAGGTTGAAGAACTGAATGTAGCACATATGTTTAACACACGATTTAATATTTGTCAATTTAAATTATATTTTTAAGAAAATAGCCCATATGGCACTTTTTATTGTGAAATAATAAATTTAATAATGTTAATGTAATTACCTCTACTAAAAAAAAGTAGTGGGGATAAATTTTAAATATTGTATAAATACCATTGTAAATTTTAAAAAGAAAACAATTAAAAGTTAAAGCTCTTAGATAGCTTAACAAAGAAAACTAAAAGGCTTTTAATTGACTTAGACAGAATCTCTAAATTGGGTTCCGCCCATAGAGAAATAACCATCACAGTGTGACATAGGGCTTATGGCCCTCAGCACTTTGGTTAAGACAAGGACCGCATAAAGACATAATTAAGTATTACCAATAAAATAAGGACTCAAATTTATTACCATAATAGGATAAATTTATTACAACTGATATAACCATGTTTTTTTAATGATTTTTTTTTAATTTTTAGACTGTTTCTGAAGCTTCAACTTTAAGTGCTGCCACAAGCTGTACAACAAATGTATCTAAAAAAAAAAGATTTAGATTTTTCTATAATTAATTTTGACGATTCCTTTTTCAAGGAGGTAAAATTATATAGTTATTCGAAAAAATCGTAATATTTTTGTGAAACATATTTATATTTATAACTTATGTATATGAATAACAAAAAACAAAATTTACTTTTTCACAAAATTTTTATTTATTTACTATGCGCATTTCGACATTAACGTCATCATCAGGTAGTTTTGAATTTTTAATACTATTTTTTCGATGCCAAAAATGAATGATGAGAGGTGGATTAAGTTAAATTACATAGGTAAAACCAGTGACAAAATTTCTAATATTTTAAAAAACAAATTAAATTGCAATGTTATAAATTTTGTTTTTTGTTATTCATTTATTTATTTTTTATTTATTTATTTATTTTTTTACTACAATGTCTTAAGAGATTTATCTCATTACAGACTTTATATAACAAAATTATTAAAAAAAAAAAAAAAAATCATACATAAGTTATAAATAAAATTATAATTATACATTGTATGTACCTAAACAAGTTTTATTCAATATAACCATTTTTAGGACTTTTCTTCCAAAACAATTATTTATACTGGTGAACCAACAAGTAATAGTGTTGAAGATTATTTAAAAACAGGCTTTGATTCTTTATTAATACAAAGGTATTACAAAAATAATCAAAAACTTGATAACAGACATAGAAATTTATTAGCGTCTGTAATAATAAACAAAGAATTTGAAAAATGCAATTCAAGCAAATTTAAAAATACAACTGAACGTTTTTTAAAAATTTTTAAAAAAAGAATATTTTGAAACAGAATCACCAATGACATATTACGTTCCATATAACCATGAAACCAAATGTTTAGCAACTGGAAAACTTTGGGATAACTACAACCACTTAAAAAAAAAATGAAAACTTGAAGAAAATAATGATAAAAATGAAAAAATTAAAATTAATTCTGGAGACGAATTTTTATTAAAAGAAAAAATAGCTTTTCTCGAAAATAATATTGATCAGCTGGATAAAATAAAAACTTATTGGATCGAAACTTTTTAGTATAGACAAAATTCATTACAAAAATCAGAAAGTTTATCAATATTTAATTATTTTAAAAAATTTTCCTTTCTTCGTGGTTCTAGTGGATATCAACTTTTAATAAAAGACTTTGGCGCTTTACATGAAAACAAATCTGACAAACTTTTCTCCAAATGGGCAGAAATAAATAATAAATTAATAAAATATTTTTCTAAGAAAAATAAAATAAAGTATTGCATGTCTAATGACAATAAATTACATGGTTTTGAAATACTTTCAATTTTGCTTGCACCATCAGCCTATCGAAAAAAATCTGCGCAAAATAAGAGAACAAAATTAAGCAACTATGAAATTTTAAATTCATTCCTATTTTTAGTTACAATTGAAAAATGAAACTATACCTAACTCCCTAAATTTGTTTTTTTTTTATTAAACAGGATACAAGTTTGCTTTTGGAAAGCCACGAAAATTTAAAAGAAAATTTAAGGAATAAGAACCAGCGTCTACAGCCTAATTTGTTCCTTGTTGGTGATTCCTATGGTAAATTGAAATTAAATTTTGTTTATTTTTCATTAGTAGGTAGTAGGTACTGTGAAATAGTTACAATTTTTTAGATGAAATATTGTAGATTAACTAGTAAATTATAATTAAAGAACTCAAATATTAGTATTAGTAAAAAATATATAGCTAATAAAAGTTTATTTTGAATATTTTAGATAATATACAGTGATGTGCTATATACATTTGAAAGTCCTCTAGTTGCCATTGATGCCTGATTTAAAATAATACATGTATTGAATGCAGAATATCAAGAAGATTGCGAAGTTATTTGGATGTTCCTGCAGAAGTTTGTTTACGAAATTTCAACAAAGTACGACAAAAGTTATTCAAGGCTCAATTCCCTAATTTCGGATTTAAGTAATTAAGAAATAAAATATTACATATTATATAATCAATTTAATTTAGTTAGTAAGCCTTATATATATATAATTTTGTTTTCTTTATTAAATTCATAATTTTAAATTTTCTATAATTTAAAAAAATAAATAAAAAAAAATTTCTTTGAAAAATCTAACACTAAATAAAATTAAAAACAATAATAAAAGAAAAATTATTTAATACAATAAAAAAAATTTAGAAAGAATAATAGATTACTTGAATATTAGAAAAAAAATTAAAAAAATAAAAAAAAAAACGAAAAACGAAAAAGAAACATTATTACATAAATTTTAATTTTACACATTCGTTTTCTATTGAAGATTTTTCATTTTTTAATTTAAGTGATTTCTAATTGATGCCGTAACAAATACGGATTTATTTTATTTTTATTAGTTTAAAAAAAAATCTTTAATATGGAATGTTTTAAATGTTCAAAAAACTGATTTGCTAATACTAAGCTTCTTTTAAAACATATATCATATTTTCATAAAAATGAAAATATATTTATTGGAAGTCGTTACACAATACAAAGATTATTTGCAAAATAAGTGTAAAGGTGGTTTAAGCAATATATGTCAAACAAAATTTTGGAAAGAAAAGACTCTCAAATTTTCTGAAAATGAAATTGTTTTGCCACTCTTAATGTATTTCGATGAGTTCGAATGCAATAATGCATTAGGTTCAAGAGCAGGACTGCAAAATATAGGAGCAATTTATTTCACTTGTCCGTGTCTTCCGCCTTTATTAAAATCAAAATTAGAAAATATATTTTTAACCTATCTGGTAAACAGTATTGATTTAAAAAAATTTGGAAATAAAGTATTTCAATGTGTTTTAGAAGAACTAACTATATTAGAGACCGAAGGTATTGAGATAAATAATAAATGTGTTTATTTTCTTTTGGCTGCAATAGTAGGAGACAACAAAGGAGTTAACTCAATTCTTGGTTTCACGGAAGGTTTTCGCGCAAATTTTTATTGCCGTCATTGTAAGATTCATAGAACTGATGCTGAAAGATCTTTAAAGGAAGATATTTCGCTTTTAAGGAATGAAGATATGTACTTACATGACTTAACTACAAATAATATTTCTACAACTGGTATATAGTTTCAGAGTGCATTTTTAATAAACTCAAATTTTTTAAAGTAACGGAAAACTTTTCTGTCGATCTCATGCACGATTTATTGGAAGGAATTGTTAATTTTGAATTAACTCTAATTTTAAAACAATATATCACATGCCATAAATATTTCACTTTGGCAAAATTAAATAATAAAATTACATTTTTCGATTTCCCTTTATGTGAGACCATTAACAAACCTCAATGTATATCTATTGATCATATTGTTATATAAAATTATCCGTTCACCTTTCCTCCCTAAACAAATTCCCACGCGCATTAATAATAACATGCGCATCCGGTATAATCTTCTATTTTTTTGATTCCCATAAATTAACATACACAAAACTCATTGCATAGTGACCACGTTATAAAGTGATCACATTGCAACGCGTTTTAATTATTAAAATTCAAATATGCTTAGTAAACTAATTTTTATACCTATTGTACATTTTATAAACTTTTAATAAATCAGAAAATAAAAGCGATTCAACATAATAAGAACCTTAATTTTTCTCTCTCTAAACTGGCGCAGTCGGTGAATAAAATTAACAATTATAAAATACCGATAATTATTTAAATCAAACATAAAAAAAAAAAAAAAAAAAAAAAAAAATTAGTGCACAGTGAAATTATAAAAACTAATTTTAATAAAACAAAAACTAATATTAATACTGTTTAAATTAATACTATAAAATTATCAAAACAAAATTTTAAATAATACGGTGAATAAAATCAATTATAAAATACCGATAATTATTTAAATAACAAAAAAAAAAAAAAAAGAAAAAACTATCTATCTAAATGTGTAAAATTATTTAAGATACTAAAAACTATTTAAAGAACAATGTGAAGAACAATTTTTTATTAAAACTTTAAAAATAAAAAACAAAAACAAAAAAACAAAAAGTAATACATTGCAGTTTGTCAAGTTCAAAGCATTGTATCTAAACTCAAGGTCAGCTCTAATTTCATTCTCAACTCTAAAACAACAAAAAAAAAAAAAAAGAAAAAAGAAGAAAAACATCTCGAGCAACTAGGGCATCAAGTTCCAACTGAAGATCAACAAAAAAAATAATTAAGAACAAAAATCTACAATAAATGCAAGTACATATTTACTTATTTAATAACTTATAAATTTTTTTTTCCTGTAACTATAGTACATAAATCTTAGACTTAAAACATAAAAATAAAACAAAATTATTAGATATTAGCTTTAAAATTTTTAACTTTAAAATAATTAAAATAAACTTAAAAATAAAACAAAAATATTAGATATTAGCTTTAAAATTTTTAACTTCAAAATAATTAAAATAAACATTAAAATAAAAGTAATTATTAAATTAAAATAAAACTAATTATTAGATATTAGCTTTAAAATTTTTTTTTTAACTTTAAGATCAATTTAAAACTTTAAAATAAAATTAAGTATTAGATCCTTGTATAGAAAAAAAAAAGAAAAAAGAAAATTTTTAGCTTTAAAATTTAAAAACTCTAAATTCTAAAATAAACTGTTTACCTAAATTTATTAAAATTATAAATTTCATTATTTAATTAAATTGTAAAATTTTTTTGTTGTCAAAAGATCCGTCATTTTAACAAAATAAAATGGATAATCAAGTTTTTAATGCATTGTCTTACGTCGCCAAACAAATCTCTTATGTCACTCCCTTCAATGGTAGCAAAAATAATTTGCTGTCATTTGTCAACCGAATAGACACACTAGTTCCGTTAATAAATGTTTTAAATAATGTCGCTCAACCAATCGCTATAGGGTACATTTTAGATAAAATCGAAGGAAAGGCTAAAGAATGCGTTATAAGAGACGGTATAATGGACAATTGGGACAGTATAAAAGCAAGTCTTATCCGAAATTATGGAGAGCGTACTCCTGTCTCCGAATTATTAGACGAATTGAGAACTACACGTTGCACTTCTACCATAGAAATTTTCTATAGAAAAATAAGTTCACTCTTATTTAGAATAAATAATACACGTTTATTAGCAGGACAAATAAATAATAACGAAATACAAGGAAATAGTAGAATAGCTCTTAAACATTTTAGAGAAAATTTACCACTATTAGCTCGAAATCTTATTGGATGTAGAAACCCAACTACTTTGGACAAAGCTTATGAAACATTAAAAGAATTCGGATATCTTTCTTTGTCTAACATAAAAACTAATGGAAATGTGTGCAATTATAATAATCAAAATAATTCTCACAATCAAAACAGAAATAATTATGATAATAATTATAACCCAAATTCCTATAGAAATAATAACTCTTCTAATTTTCATAGAAATAATAACTCTTCTAATTTTCATAGAAATAATAACTCTTCTAATTTTTATAGAAATAATAACTCTTCTAATTTTCATAGAAATAGTAACTCTCCTAATTTTTATAGAAATAATAACTATGAATCGAATAACAATAATTATAGTAATAATGATAACGGAAATCATCAAGAAATGCAACATACAAGAAGTATTCAATCCTGTAGATCTAGTAATAGCTACAATAGACAAAGTAGAAATAGAAACGAAGTTGAACCAATGGACACTTTGGTAAATACAACAAACGATGTTCCTAGAAATTTTCGAACAAGAGCCCAAAACTCCTACCCTATATAACCATTAATACCCCAGTTAAAAAACTAAAATTCATTATTGATACCGGTGCCGAGCACAGCATTTTAAATCCGAATCTGTGTAATCCAAAGTGGAAGCTAAATGAACATTCACATACATTAAAGGTTCTCGGTCGTATCATAAAAAGTAATATTCAATACAGAATTCCACCTTATATAAAGAATTTAATTTAACAAATTATTTCGTAAAATTCTTGGAGTACGATTTCCACAACCAATTCGATGGATTGATAGGAAATAATATTCTAGTGAAATTAAATTCAATAATCGATTACAAAGGTAGACGTTTAATAACAGATAACGCTACTATCCCTATATTTTTAAACTTTAATGAAGAAATTTACGCTAATAATTGTTACAATAGCAAGTCCGAAGAAACATTTATTGAAAAAAGAGATAATAATAACAATAAAATTCCATACGAAAATTTTGCTAGTCATTTAAACAAAAAAGATTTTCACAAGTTGAAAAATCTGCTGTTAGATTTCCAAAATTTATTTTTCAAGGAAGGAGAAGGTCTATCATTTACAAGTAAAATAAAGCATAAAATAATTACAAAAACTGATAGACCTATTTACAATAAACTATATCGGTACCCTGAAATCCACCGCCAGGAAGTAGATAGTCAGATTAAGGAAATGCTGAGGCAGAACATCATAAAACCCAGCAATAGTCCCTACAATTCATCGACCAAAAGGCTTACCTAGACTACCAACTTGCAATCACTCAAAAACTAATGCGTACAAATGTAATACATTAAATGGTCAAGACTGTTTTAACTTTCACAATAAATTTTATTTATGTAAAGATAAAATATCTCAGGATAGCTTTATTCTGGCTTACATAAAAAGCAATTCACCATCTAGAACCGATCGAAGATTCATGAAACTGCAAAACATTTTTCAACTAAATATTATGTACGAAACAATAAAGGGATTTTAGTACGTGTATGTTTACCAGCATTTACAAATATTTTGCGTGTTGGAGTGCGACGAGTTCAAGGAATTGTTAAACGGTTTTTTGAATCTGGAACAGTACCTAGAGAAAATCGAGGAGCAAACCGCAAAAGAGAAGCGTTTGAAGCTAAAAAACAATCTATTAAAAATTTCATAAAAGGCTTCCATGTCCATGAAATTCACTATTGCCGATCAAAAAATTCTGCAAGACAATATATTTCGGGAGATTTGTCAATTAACCGAATTTTTAAAATGTACAACAATAACCACCCTGACCTTCAACTAACGAAATGGTACTTTCAGAATATTTTCTGTACTAATTTCAATATCAGTTTCAAAACACCATCAACTGACCAGTGCTCTAAATGTATAATGTACAAAGAAAAAATCAAAATGTGTAAGAATCCTACTGAAAAAGTCAATTTAATGACTGCTAAACGGGTTCATAATTTACGATCGAAGGCATTTTATTCCCTGATCAGAGAAGAGTCGGAAAATATAATTACTTTCTCATTCGATTGCCAAAAAAATATGCCTTTAACTAAGCTTCCCGATCAGGCGGCTTATTTTAGTCGTCAGTTGAATCTATATAATTTTGGAATAGTAAAAGGAACGTCAAAATCTCCGCTTATAAGGGAAAATATATTTCTATATTTGTGGACAGAAGCTCAGCGTCCGAAAGGATGTAATGAAATCACATCGGCAGTTTTTAATAATCTTATTCATACAAATTTTACCCATAAATCTAATATAGTACGACTAATTTGCGATGGTTGCGGAGCGCAAAATAAAAACACTGCTATGATAGCAATGTGTTCTTACTGGCTTAAAATAAATGCACACTCTCATATAGAGGAAGTTCAAATAATATTTCCTGTACCGGGTCATTCCTATATTCCCCCGGATAGAGTTTTCGCAATGTTAGAGAAACGTACAAAATCAAAAACTACCATCATTGAACCAAAAAATTATGAAGAAATATATTCAGAATATGGAACAATAATACAATTGGGGGGAAACAATGCTCCTTTATATGATTGGAAAACCTATTCAAATAATCTATACAAACCAACTACAAAATGGCATTTCGAATTTAATAAGTCAAAACGATTTATAATAAAAAGGTCGCAGAAAGGCAAAATATTGGTTCGTGGTGAAAGTGCTTATAAAAGTGATTTGACGACAGGGTCTTCAGTTTTAAAAAAAAACCGTTCAATAAGTCAAACTCTTCCTGATCGCTTACATAATGGAAGAGCAATCAGTTCAGCAAAAGTAAAAGACATAGATTGTTTGTTGGAAAAGCGGAGATGATTGGAAGTCCCGAGAAGACCTTTCTTTCTATAAAAAATTATTCCAAAATCAAATTGAAACCTTGGACAAAAATATAAGTAATGAAAATCATGAATGTGACACATTTTTTGAAGATATAGATTTAAGAATTTAATTAGTATTGTTATTGATTTTTTTATTAATTATCGTTTTTATTTTGTTTTAATTTATTTTTATTATAATATATCTATTTATTTCATGTGATGTTATTGAAATTTAAAATTAATATGTTTTTTCTTTTAATTTTGCTTTAGAAGCTTTTTATTTTATGTGATGTTATTGAAATTTAAAGTTAATATGTTTTTTCTTTTATATTATGTGATACTAAAAATCGAAATCTAAAGTTTAAGTTTTGTTATAATGTTTTAGAATTAATTGAATTAATTTATTTTTAGTATAGGTACTTTTTTATTTTTGTAAAAAAATTTAAAAAAAAGTGCAACAAAATGTGTAATATCCAATAATGGTTGCATCAAAAGATAGCATTTCCACGCATTTGCTTCAAAATGTAACTTTTCCAACTTTTAAAACACATTTTACTGAATAATACTAAAGTATTCTTTGATTTTTTTTTTTTTAAATTATTTATAAAGAACTTTTAATCAATATAAATAAATACATAGTTCAAAAATTTGATAAAAATAAGTTTAAAACGTTTTTTATTATTGATTCAAATTAATCAAAAATGGAAATTGTACGTTTTGATACTACTATACACATATATGAAATCTAAAATATAGATACATAATATGTTACATATTATTTTAAATTGTCTTATAGTTACTTACAATAAAAAAATAATCACTGTAGTCATAATATCACACTGTCCGTATATGTCCTATATACATGGGGTAAAATGTATATAAATTATTTTCATATCTCTTATATTTTCGTTCAGACGGACTTTTAGATATTAATTATTATTAATAAAATTAATGTACTACATCCGTAACATTTGTATTAAGCATACCACAAACGGGCAACATTTTGCCGCAACTTAGGTATTAAAACTAAAAGTTGCCTCGTTTGTAGGGCAGTTGCTCAGTTGCGGAGACGGTTGCTAAAAAATCAAAATTTTTTGATTTTAGCAACATATAAAGCAACATGTTTCCTTGTTTGTGTTGAAGTAGAGCAACTTTGAGAGAAACTTCATTTTGAAATAATTTTCGAACTGTTCTTGTGTAATTTTTTTTACGGAATTGTTTTGAAAATAAGTTTAAAAATAAAATTAAGTAATCAATAAAGTAAAAAAATGTCTGTGCAAAATAACATTTTTTGGCGCGAGTTTTTTGAAATTTTTAGAAATTTAGAATGTGTGTGGAAAGTGAAGTCCGATAAATATAAAAATAGAGATGAAAAAGACAAAGCTTGGAAAGAATTATTAATAAAATTTAAAGAATGGGAACCAAATGCTACATTGGATTCTTTAAAAAAAAAAATTAAGAACATTAGAACATGCTATAGAAGAGAGCTCAAAAAAGTTCGTAAAAGTGAAAAATCTGGCGCTGGTGCGGATGACATATACATACCAAATTTATGGTATTTTGATGAGCTGCAGTTCTTACAAGACCAGGAAGAACAGATTGTTGGGAAATCCACAATGGATTCAGAAGATGAGGCGCTCGAAGTAGCTGTGGTATGTAATTTTTTATTAAATAATTTAATATATTGGCGGTAAATAAAAATTTTGATATTTCAGGAGTGTACTGAAAATGAAAATTTAAATAAAAAAAGAAAGAAATCAACAAATCAAATTTCACAAGAAAAAAATGATATTTTAAAAAAAGTGATGAATTCAATTGAATCCCAAAACAAAGAAAATGTAGAGACGAAAGCTCAATTTATGGGGAAAGTTGGGTCGTATCATTCAGAAAACTAGATGAAGTACAAAAACTGTATGCTAAAAAAGCAAATGACGAGATTTTAATTTTGGGAGCTTTGAAAAAACTAACATTGAATTCAGTCAGTCCTGTAAGTTCAAGAATTTCAACCCTACTTTTAAGTTCATCTCCAACAGAAAACAGTATGCAGTTTATGCAAAATTCAAATCCATCTAGTTCCCATTTTCAACGTAAAAGGGTAGTTAATCATGAAAATAATGGTGTGTATGTTTTAGAAAATGCAGATCAATCTCGTTAGGACTTATAATTAATTATTTAGACAAATTATCAGATACAAAATATAACGATTTTACATATTTTAGATGCGAGTTACAATTCAACAGGAGTTAGTGTTCAAGAAATAAGGAATTGTTTACCAAATTACAATGAACAAAAAAATATTTCCAGACCATATACATCCGCTGAAGAATTGCTTGCAGATAATGATTTATTTACTGATGATGCTGGACAAAAATATGTTAATTTATAAATGCCTAAATTAAATGCCTTTATTCATTAAAATTTTATTAATCGATTAATATACAATAAATATAAAATTTATTGAATCTGTTTTATTGAATATATTCGTATTCCTATTGAATAATTTCTTGCCAAGGTACAGCACCCACTCCATTAAAATATTCACAAAATTTGATCCTTATTTCTTTAGAAGTTTCTGAAGAATTTTTTGTTTGTGTAGGTTCCAAATCTATAAAAGTTTTTTCTATTGAAGTAGTCACTTCCTGTAGTTTAGTACTTTGAATATTTTCAGTAGCAGTGCCACGTAAATAAACTGATGCATTTTTTGTCGTCAAAAAATTGTGTAAATAACAACAAGCAAGGGTGATTATTGCAGCTTTATCGGGTTCCAAATTAGTTGTTGTTAAAAAAATTCGGAATCTATTAGACAAAATTCCAAACGCATTTTCAACAATGCGTCTTGATCCAGATAATCGATAATTATAAATACGTTGTTCATGAGTCAAATTTTTCCTGCTAAAAGGTTTCATTATATTATTTCGCAATGGAAAAACGTCATCTGCTACTATTATAAAAGGCATTTCATGACTATAATTCGTGAGATAACGTTTTTGAGGCACTTTTAATTTTTCCTCTATGAACTTTTCAAAAAATTTGCTGTTGGAAAAGATACCACCATCAGATACGCGTCCATTTCCTCCAGCTTCTACCATTAAAAATTCATAATTTGCATTAACAAGAGCAAGCAAAACAATGCTAAATGTTTTCTTATAATTAATGTAGAAAGATCCAGATTCGGGGGGTTTTTTTATTTCAACATGCTTCCCATCAATTGCACCAATGCAATTTGGGAAGTTCTATTTTTGCTCAAACTCATCTGCAACATATATCCATTCCTCTTCTGTTTTTGGAATCTACAAAATAGTATTCCTAATTATACCTATAAATATAGCCAAACCCAGCAGTGTTCAAATTTCAATTAGGAACCTACCTTGATAAAATATTTCAAATTTCGAACAATAGCAGTACATGTTTCCATAACTATTGATCCCAGACTTTGAGGAGATATAGCCGTTAAAAATTTCAAATCTTCAAATGTATTCCCGGATGCTAAAAACCTAAGTGTAGCTGATAGACGTTCATTGGCTGAAATCGAATCTCGCATTGTAGTATTTTGCTTCTCAATTTTTGTTTTACGAAGTTTTAGTAACAACTCATAGGTTTCCGAATTCATCCTCAAAAAATTTTTTAAATCTCTCGGAGCACTAATTTTCAATTCTTTTACCAAATCCACATGTGAATATTTAACCCTTTTTAAGTACCAAGGTTTTGCCCAAATTCTACGCTTTTTTTTTTGTAAATATTTCGTCATCTTCCAAACATTCATTTATTATTAAAAAGTTTAAAATATTATTTTGTTCCATTGTTAAAAAAAAATTAAATTATATTATTTTTATATTTTGTCTCTTCAATTTTCTGTTTTACACAGTTAAGAATGAGACTTTTATTTTGCTTTTATTTTTAGGTTTTTTTGTTTTTTTTCGTTTTTCTTGCTTTATGATATGCCATAGACATCTCTGCTGGACTTTGGAAAAACACAGTAAGTGATTTTTTTTTTTATTTGACTTTTATATAGGACTGCACTCGCTGTGTTTTTCTCTTTATTTCTATATAGTCGCCGTTGTAATACACTTAATAAAACCTGAGATATAAACATGTCCAAACACAGTAACTGCCCTAACTATATAGGTGACACCACAAAAAAACACAGTAAACGAAAATTCCAAGGAAAAACACAGTAACTGACTCTCAGTTACTGCGTTTTTCTATGTTTTTTTTTAAATTACAATTTTTTGAATTTTTCAACGGCTTTTTTGATATATATTTTTTGGTTTTTTATTTATTTTGTTTTGTATTTGTTTGTTTTTGTTTTATACGCACTTGTTTTTTTTTGTTCGGAGATTTACAGTTAGTTATATTTTGTTGAAATCATAACAATCTATCAAAAATTTAGTTCGTTTAAAATATTAAAAGAGTGAATATAAGTAGTAATGCTAGACCATTCCTAGACCACACCATTCCTAGACCAGGAAAAACAAAAAATATTAAAAACAAAAAAAAATCAAAAACAAAAACACATTAGAAAATTCACATTATACTGTAGAACTGATAAGAGAGAATTATAAAAAAATCAAAAACAAAAAAAAATCAAAAATAGTCTACATAAGAATTTAATTTAAAAAATCAAAAACAAAAAAATTAAAAACAAAAAATATTAAAAACAAAAAATATTAAAAACAAAAAATATTAAAAACAAAAAAAATCAAAAACAAAAAAAATTAAAAACAAAAAAATTAAAAACAAAAAATTACTATAAGAAAGACTCATATAAAATATTATTATTATGAACAAATGTTATTGAAGAGTTTTTAATGTAAGAAATAAATAAAAACGTTAAAGTGACGTCAGGGGGAATTTCTGATAAGAACAAGAGTTTGATAATGAGTAAGAAAGTCTCATAGCATATATAATACTATAAAGAAAATCTAATTGGAGAGCTTTTAATATAAAAACAATATCTTATCTGAGGTAAATAATATTTTCAAATAGAAAGTATATGGTGTATGGCTATTTTATAATATATAAATACATTTTAAATTAATATAATAAATTTAGGTACCATAAAACCGCAAACATCCTAGATTTGGGTGTTTAAGAATTTTGTTAAAAGTTTATCAGTACTTGCAGAGCCAAAAATATTTTCAAATTAAAAGTATATGGTGTATGGCTATTTCATAATATATAAAGGCATTTTAAATTAATATGATAAATTTAGGTACCATAAAACTGCAAACATCCTAGTTTTGTGCGTTTACGAATTTAGATAAAGTTTATCAGTACTTCCAGACTCAATCTTTGTTTAATTAAAACTACCTACGCAATTGAAAATTCAAATAAAAAGGGTGCAATTTGAAATTTATTATTCAGTTTTCCAACATTTCTCGTAAGGTTTAATTTAAAAATAATAAAAAATAACATGGAGCATCATCGGACTCATCATCAACCAGTTGAAATTATAGAGGACATAATTCTGGAACCGATGTCTCCGAGTGAATTAGATTATGCTTTACCAAGTACGAGCAGAGGTCGCAACAACAACAACAACAACAACAACAACTACAACAACAACAACAACAAAAGCAGGCAGATTAATAGAGGATATAAAAGAAAGGCTGAAGATAGCGTAGAGGATATTTTAGATGGATTTAATGAAAAAGTCATCAAGCACAATATCCTCAAGAAGCCCTTAAAAGTAACAGAGATAATATTAGGACAATATTATCATATTTCAAAAATTCATAAGAAAAAGACGGTGTATGGTGAAAGAATAATGTTGGAGTTCCAGAACACCGTCTTCTTCATGCCGGAATACATGATAAATTTTTTAACAGAACAGCAAATGGAAAAATTGAATCAACAAGGTGATATTTTCATGATTTGCCATCAAAAAGGCAAATATCAAATAGTGCGAGATGAGGTTCAATCCCAAGAAAAATTAGCACTTAACCAATAAAAAATTAATTATAATAATAATAATGATAAAAAAAAAAAAAAAAAAAAAAAAAAATCTATCAATTTATTTATTTTTAATCTTTTTTATCTCAATGTTTTAGATCAACAAGGTGACATTTTTAGGATTTGCCATCAAAAGACAAATATCAAATAGTGCAAGCTGAGATTCTATCACAAGAAAAATTAATTGTAATAATAATGATAAATAAAAAAAGAAATCCTCTAAAATAATGAGTTATTATTTAAATTTTTTTTCATTTTCAGATATTTTAATTTGAAATAATAGAATCTGCATAAGAGAATGACTAGTAAAAACAAAAAAAAAACAAAAAATCTATCAATTTATTTATTTTTTATCTTATTTATCTCAAAGTTTTAGATAATTTAAATGTGTAACCACAAATTATATTTTTCAAGCTTTTTAAAAATTAAAGCAAAATAATTGAAATTTAATTAGTTCTAATAAACTTGTTCACAGTTAAATACGTACTTAGTAAAATAAAATATGAGTGACATAGCAAAAATTATTTTAAGAAAGCATATACGGCTTTCTTTTAAAAATGAAACGTGAGTGAAGATAATTCAAAGAAACATATACTAGAGATATTAAAAGATCTATTATATTTGAATAAAGTATTAGATGAAAATAAAACATTAAATAATGGAACTAAATTATGCATAAGTACAGTGATTTCCCATTTGGAATCACTTAAATGTAAAATAAAATATCAATTACAAAAAAAAGAAAATAGTGAATTAGAATGGAAAAACCTAGCATCAGCATTCCAAAACAGAATACAAACTGGTGTAATAACAAATATTGATGATATAGATCCAAAAATATTTCTTAATAAGTGTAAAAGAATAATAATAAATAAAATAAATGAACTATTATTAACATATAATGCATTAAAAGTGCATTTGACATTTTGTGGTGAATTTATATTACCAAATTTTAATGATAATAAGGAAAGTGTTTACGATTTAAAATATTTAACCACAGAAAATTCGGTTGTGTTTAAAGGAGAAAGTGATAATTGGTGTGAAAAAATAATTAATGAACTTTTAACCAAATTTGAAGATTTTCAAGAAAAAGGAAGTGGTTGGGCCTTGTCATCTATAATAAATTTAACAATTAATATAAATTCATATAATCCATTTGTGTCAGGTTCATCATATATAGAGTTACCTGAATCTATTAAAAACAAAAAAGCATGTATTAATATAAAAAATAAAGACAATGCATGTTTCGCTTGGAGCATAATGGCTGCTCTAAATCCAACTACTAATCATTCTGATCGTGTTTCCAGCTATCAAAATTATGAACATGTATTAAATTTTAATGGAATTAGTTTTCCAGTTTTAATTAGTGATATTCCAAAATTTGAAAAATTAAATCAAATTTCAGTAAACGTTTTCGGATTAGAACTTGTTAAAAATAATGAATTTAAAGTAATACCTTTTTATCATACAAAAGAAAAAAAACAACATCATGCTAATCTTTTATTAATACAAAATTTGTATGAAAAAAGGGAAAAAATTAATATGTATTGTGAAAATAATAATAATAAAAACATTAAATATCATTATGTGTTAATTAAAAATCTATCAAAATTGCTTTCATATGATATTAATAAAGAAGGACATAAAAAATATTATTGTGATAGATGTTTAAACTATTTTTCAACAATAGAAAAATTAAATAATCACGCTTTTTACTGTAATAAAATTAACAAATCTGCAATTACATTGCCAGATCAAAAAAATAATATTTTAAAATTTAAAAACTTTAAAAATAAAATTATGATACCATGTATTATATATGCAGATATTGAATGCATTTAAAAGAAAACAAATAATAATAATAATAATGATAATAATAATAGTTTTCAAGACCATGAACCGGCCTCTATTGGATATTATATAAAATCAAATTATATAAAAAACACAACATATCGTTTTTCACGAGGTGTAAATTGTATTGAGTGGTTTTTAAATGATCTTAAGGAAATTGCTTGTTTATTGGAAACAGATCTAAAATCACCAAGATCAATGAAAACTTTAACAGCAGAACAGCGCAATCAATTTGAAAAAGCTGAAACTTGTTTCATTTGCGAGGAGCCCTCTACAGAAGATAATATTAAATGTAGAGATCATGATCATTTAAATGGCGAGTATCGCGGAGCTGCACATAGTTATTGTAATATAAATTATAAGAATTCATTTGATATTCCTGTAATATTTCATAATCTAAGTGGTTATGATTCTCATTTTATTATAAAAGAATTAAATTCCATTATAACAGGTAAAATAGATTTACTTCCTATAAATAAGGAAAAATATATTAGTTTCACAAAATACATTGAAAATAGCAATATAAAATTTAGGTTTATAGATTCATTCAAATTTCTAGGAAGTAGTTTAGACAATTTATCAAAAAATTTGAAAGAATTTCCAAACTTAAAAAATCAATTTAAAAATTTAACTCAAAACCAATATTTATTGCTTAGCAAAAAAGGAGTTTACCCTTACGATTATATTGATGATCATAAAAAATTTTTAATTTCGTCATTACCTGAAAAACATTTTTTTTATAATGAATTAAATAAATGTGATATTAGTGATGAAGATTATAGTCACGCTCAAAAAATTTGGTCTGAATTTAATATACAAAATTTGGGTGAGTATTCTGATTTGTACTTAAAAACAGATGTTTTATTGCTAGTAGATATTTTTGAAAAATTTAGAGCATTTTGTATGGAAACATACAATTTAGACCCAGCACATTATTTTACTTTACCGGGATTTTCATGGGATGCTATGCTTAAGCATACCAAAGTGAACTTTGAACTGCTAACCGATGTGGATATGTTATTATTTATAGAAAATGGAATAAGAGGAGGTTTAACTCAAGTTACCAAACGCTATTCAAAAGCGAATAATAAATACATGAATAATTTTGATAGTTCACAACCATCTAAACATATTATGTATTTTGATATAAATAATCAATATGGTTGGGCTATGAGTCAATACTTACCTTTAAAAAATTTCAAGTGGGTAACTGACATTAGTAAATATGGTGATGAAAATTTTATATTAAATATTTCAGATGAGAATGATATTGGTTATATTTTTGAAGTAGATATAAAATACCCTGAAGATCTTCATGATCTGCATAAAGATCTTCCTTTTTGCCCCGAACATTGTTTAACAATATCTAAAGAAAAAAAATTGTTAACAACTTTAGCTGATAAAGAGAGGTATGTTATTCATTATAGAAATTTAAAATTAGCTCTAAAAAATGGTCTTAAAATAACAAAAATTCATAGAATCTTGGAATTTACACAAACACCTTTTCTAAGATCATATATTGAGTTAAATACTAAATTACGTACTCAAGCAAAAGATGCTTTTTCTATAGAGCTCTTTAAATTAATGAATAATGCAATATTTGGAAAGACCATTGAAAATGTTAGAAAACGCCGCGATATAAAATTAAAAACCTATTGGCATGGTCGTTATGGTGCTAATGCACTAATTGCATCTCCATATTTTAAAAGCTCTAACATATTTCATGAAAATCTGGCTGCTATAGAGTTATATCAAAGTGAAATAATTTTTAATAAACCTCTTTATGTAGGCATGGCAATATTAGACATAGCAAAAATATCAATTTATGAATTTTTTTATAGTTATATGAAAAAACTTTTGCAACATAATTGTAATCTATTATATACAGATACTGATAGCCTTATATTAGAAATTGTTAATACAGATATATATAGTGTTATAAAACAAGATTGTTATGAACGTTTTGATACTAGTGATTATCCCATAGATAATAAGTGGGAAATTCCTCTAGTAAATAAAAAAGTTATAAGTTTAATGAAAAATGAATTATGTGGTAAAAATATTTTAGAATTTGTAGGCTTAAGATCTAAAATGTATGCTTTAAAAATAGAAAATAAAGAAGAAGAGCAAACTATAAAAAAAATTAAAGGTATAAAAAAGGCTGTAGTAAGTAAGGAAATAAAATTTGATGATTATAAACAATGTTTACATAATAATAATAAAAGCAAAATTATATCACAAAATTTAATTTTAAGTAAAAATCATAATGTTAGTACTATAAGACAGAAAAAAGTAGCATTAATTTCTAGTGATGATAAGAGATTTTTGATTAATAATTCTTATGAGACTCTACCTTGGGGTCATTATAGTTTAAATAATGTTCTATAATCATATTATATTTAACATTGTATTTATATTACTATTTCTTAATTAAAGTAAAAAAGTTAAATAAAGTGTTTTTTTTTTTATAAGTAAGGATTATTAAAATCATGAATAACAAATTCCAAAACTGAAAATAAAACACTTCACTTTTATTTACATAATTTTTATTGTTTTCATTCGTTTTAAAAAAAGTTTTTACAATTTATAAATTTTGCTTTATAATAGATATTACATACGACGACAACAGTTTGAATTTTTTTTTTTTTGTTGTCGTCTTTGCAATATGAAATTGAACAAGATGCAAATCTCCTATGACAGTGGACAGCAATTACTCCTTCCATCTTTTCCCTTTCCATCCTTTCCACTATAAATACTTGAAGATGATGATGATTTTACACATGATATGGTGCATGACGCAGATGCAGTTGATTTGGATGGACTTTTATATGATTCTATCTTTTCCATTTTTTTTTTTTTTTTTTTTTTTTTTTTTTTTTATTTAGTGCTCACTATCGAATAAACTTTTTCGATTAATATTATTTTAAAATTTGATAGAGTATATATATGAATAAAATGTTTATATCAGCCTTTTTATTAAATAAACATTCTGAAGAGCACAATATCCATTATGATTGAATGTGCATTTTTTGTATTGATTTTGATAAAGTTTTTTTAATTTTTGTAAACTTGTTGATACTTGTTCATCTAAGTTTACAATTTTATTTTTTTTGAGCAGTTTTTGAATTATTTCTTGTTTTTCGTTTCCTTTAACATAAATAGTAGTTTTATAATTTGTAAATGGTTTTAAAAAATTTATTATATTGCAAAAATTAGTTGATCCATCGTTCCAAAGAAATCCATGATGATTTTTTGTTAACCACTCATTTTGTTTTTTTGCATTATTATTTAAAATTTGATATCCATATGGCGCTTTAATAATAAAATGATGAATTTCGCAGTTTGACGTTAAAAATGCTATTTCCTTTATAATAAATTTGTTTTGATTATCTCGAAAACCTTGAATATCAATAATTACATAATCCATTTCTTTTAAACTGAGTTTGTTGGTGCTGTTGTTGTTGTTGTTGTTGATTTAAAATATTCAGTTTGCAAATAAACGTAGAGTTTGTATAGTAAATAACGACTACGATGTAGAATTATCATAAAAAAAATTCCACCAATAAATGGTGGTATATCAAATATGCAACAGGATTGTGGTTCAACTGAATTCGAGCTCATTTAAAGAATTTTATTGACGTCACCTGTTAATGGTTTGAACTCTACTAAACGATCGTGCAAAATAAGACAATAGGCTGTAGTATTATCTGGAATTTTTTTTAAAGTTTTAAATTCAATTTTTACATCAACCGGCCCCATTTTAAGATTTTCATTTTGATGACGAGTATCAATTACAAATATTGGTGACAAATTTTTATAATTATCATATGAAACTAAAGGTTCTCTGATTGGGTAATTATAATAAAAACTTCTGAAATCTGAATAATTTTCATATGCTAAAGCATAACGGTTTTTTTCAAAATCTAAATTCATATCTTCATATGGATATACTTCAGAATTTAAATATACTTTAATATTACTGATATCGCAATGATTAAATGTTGAAGAATCTTTATCCAATTTATTTTGTTTATCCGTTTGCAGAGCAAAAATAATAAAACGTGGTTTTTCTAGCTGTGACGTTGTTTTAACATTCCAAATATGATGATCAGTTGCTGATGGTAATGTTGGATACTCGTGCAATTCCCAATTTCTAAAAGGAATTTTCATAACAGAACCATTGTCAATAGTTTTGAATAAATTTAATTTAAGATTATCAGCTAAATTGATATGTTGAACTTTCCAGCATAGTTTTGTAATAACAATTTTTGGTTTTTCATTAAGATCAGTACATAACATTGAATTATCATTAGATCGAGAGCGGTATAATATTAATTCATGTTTAGCATTTGGAATAATATTATTATAATTCATTTTAATAGGGGCGTCGGGTGACCAGCTTCCATTATATAAAGCTTGACTTTCATTTTTATTAAGTGAAATATAATTTTTTATCGTTGAAGTAATTCCAACATTACGGTTATGGTCTATTTCCTTTCCATTAAGCTCATAATGTATTTCATCAAATAAAAATGCTAAAGCGGTTCCATCATGTTTTGCTATATAACCTTCAACATAGATTAGACTTGTTGATGGTAATATATTCAAATTTTGATTTTGAATTTGTATTCGTATAATATCACTTAATCCAAATGAGTTTAAAAATGGTGAATATGAATGCCATTGTGAACTAGTTATAGTTTCATCAAATATAGGATCTTTAAAGAGTTCCATTTTAATTTACTTTCAATAGATAACCAATAGATTTTAAATATTCTTTATTTTTTAATGATAAAGGTTTTTTGTAATTAAAACGTTGACTACCTTCTCCTTTGACTTGCTTTGTAGGATTAAGTTGAACTATATTACTTTTTAAATTTATATTTGATTGATGATTTTGATTAAATACTATCATTTTGAGGCTTCAAATGTAACCTAACTGTTATTGTTTCTCCACGAAAGTTAATTAAATTACCGTCCTGATCAAGCAGTTTTATGGTAATAGAACTTATCTGATTTATAGTCACTGGTAAATAAATGACATTTCGTGGAACCTCTACTATTTTATAGCCAGGACTAACATTAATTGAGAATTCATGTAAAATGTGAGCTTCCTTTTCATTAATATAAGTACCAGAAATAATATTGCATTCCAATCTGACTATGTTTATTTTATTAATATCAACAAAAAGATCAGAAGTATGCCATTTGTTTAGTAATAATCTTTTTTTGCTAAAACCTAATAATCCTCCTATAGTATTTTCTTGTTCAAAATCAATTTCTTTATCAGCAAAAATTTCACATTTTAGTGTATTATTATTTGCTCTTATAATTAATTTTTCTTTATCTGTTTTAGAGATTTCTAATGCTTTTCTAAGAAATGCTTCAATATCTTCAATTTCATATGAACCTGTTGGAATTATAATAGATTTATTATCAATAATAAATCTATTGTTATCTTCATCTATATTTGGTATTGAATTGTATGTCTGGAAATCTACCAAACCGCAGGTATATTCTTTTCCTCTCAAATCTATTGGAGGAAAATAATTGGATGTTAATATGGAAGAATTTCCTTTTAAAGTTAATGTTATTGACATGTCTGTAATTGTTGATGTAATGATATGTTTCAGAAGAAGATTCGGTTTTTATACATTTTTATAAATTTAATATGATATATCTTAGATACATCATTTAAATTTTAAGTACCTAATATAAAACTAAAACAAGAAAACAAAAACAAAAACAAAACAATTCTTATCATAAAAAAAAATTTTGCTTAAAAAAGAAAAGAAATTAAAAATTACTAGATATGAATTTAAGCGTTCACCCAAACTTGAATCTTTAGCTTTAACTCTTTGCCAAGCTTTTTCTGCTAGTATTTTATCAGCTATATGACGTTCATTTTGATCAGAAGTTTGAGAATATGCTATATCATGTTCCCGACAAGCTTCATCTAAACTGTTAATTCCTTTATCACCACGAGCTAATCGTTTTGATAATTTTGTTCCTGGTCCACAATAATTATAACCTGGCAAATGAGCTTCAAATGGTAATTTATTAATTAATGAATTAACGATTCCTCTTCCTTTAACAACTTTTTTATTACTGATAGGATATTTATTAACGGCAGACATAATATGAAGTTTAGTTTAAGAAAGTTAGTCATGCACTGATTATGTCATAAATCCCATCACTGATATTTAAAAGAAAGATTTAGGTACAGAAATGAAATTTATAAAAGTAGATAAAGCAGTTAAAGTTAAAAATTTTGATCAAAAATTAAAATTAAAGAAAAATAAAAAACATGGTGAACGTTTTCCAGATAGTATAAGAGGATTAATAGTGGGACCATCAAATTGTGGTAAAACCAATGTTATGATAAGTATGCTTTTGGATCCTAAAGGTCTTAAATTTCAAAACATTTATATTTACTCGAAATCGTTACATCAACCAAAATATGAATACTTAAAGAAATTAATAAAACCAATAAAAGGAATGGGATATAATGAATTTTCAAATAACGTTGATGTAATTGAACCATCAGCATCACATCCAAACTCAATCTTTATTTTTGATGATGTAGCTTGTGAAAAACAAGATAACATAAGAGCTTATTTTTGTATGGGACGTCATCAAGGAATAGATAGCTTTTATTTATGTCAATCCTATACCAGAATTCCAAAACATTTAGTTAGAGATAATGCAAACTTTTTAATTATATTCAAACAAGATGATTTAAATTTAAAGCATATATATAATGATCATGTAAATTCTGATATGAGTTATAATGATTTTAAAAATTTAAGTGCATGCTGCTGGAATGATAATTATGGTTTTCTATTAATTGATAAAGATAGCAATTTAAATAATGGGCGTTATAGGAAAAATTTTGATGCATTTGCTAAATTTAGTTAATAGGGAGATTCATCAGATCAGCAGTTATCAGTTAGCAGTTGGCAGTTAGTTGTTAGCAGTTAGCAGTTACCAGTTACCAGTTACCAGTTATCAATGAACAGCAGAAGAGTTCAGTTATAATGAATGAGCAAATTATTAAAGATTTAATTAAAACTCGAAAAAGCCTAAAAAGAAAATTTGATTCTTTAAAAAATAAAAGACTTTTAGAAGAACATAATCGAGAAGAAGAATTTACTCCAATTACAAGGCCGTTGAAGGAATTAACAAATGTTGTTAAACAACAACAAATTTCTCAGAATTTCATCAAACCGGCAATTAAACAGGATTCTGATGATGATGATGATGATGTCAATTTAAAGTTAAAAAACACATTTAAGCCGGAAGTTAAAACCCCTAGCAACAAAAGTAAGACTTCAACACCGAATACTATAAAATTTGAAACATCATCTACAACTGATAATATTATCAATGAGTCATCAATTTCACAATTTCCCGTTCTTAACATATCAAAACTAGATAAGACATATGGACCATATTTTGATGAGTCATTAAATGTTCGAAAACTTGGGAATGCTAATTTTGAAATAGATGAAATTACTAAAAATATTTTGATTGATAATGAAGTTTTTAAAGGAACTGATGGTCTGTATGAATTGATATTTAAAAAAAAACCTATAAACTTTACTGAAAGTGATTTAAAAACATATCATCAAATACTTAATAAAACGAATGCACATAGAAGAAATTATGATCATTTAGAGCAAATAAAAGGAAATAAAGGTTTTAAATATAAAAATATATTAAGAAAATTATATGATCACGATTATAATACTAGACATAAAAAAACTGGTTTAGGTTGTTCGAAAAAAATTTTTACTAATTATATAAATAAATCTTCAACACCAGAAACTTATTTAAATTATTCAAATCTACCAAATCAGTATGTTTATTGGGATGATCCTAATGAGTTGGTTGACAGATTAAGACTTCTAATTGCATCACAATCAGCTGGTAACAATAATCATCAAAATGAAATTGGATCTATAATTGAAGAGTTAAGAGAAGCAAATATAATTCAATAATATTTTATCCTTAGTAACCAGTAAATATAAAAATGACACTTGATAAGTTCGGACGCAGTTTAGCTTCATCTACTTATAAAAACGCATATATTAAAGGTCCTTCAGGTATAGGTTTCAAATTAACTTCTGATGGTAATTATGATATTCAAAATAACAAATTGATAAATCTAAGCAGACCAACTGAGATTGATGATGCAGCTACAAAATTTTATGTTGATGACAAAAATTTATTAATGAAAATGATCATTGAAGATAAATTTAAGAAGGAAATGGAAAATGTGAAAATGATATTTAAACAAGAACTAATGAACAATATAAAAGAAATTCATCGTAATATTAATGATGCTGTTATCAATGTTGTAGCAAATTACACAACAAAAGAAGAATACAAAAATGTATTTCATCATTTGAATGTATTGCATACATATGTTCATGAAAAAGATAGAAAAAAAAAAATTTAAAAATAATTTTATTACTATCTAAATTACTTCTCATTGGAACTTCAACATGGATATACATCAAATCGGATATACTTTAAATCAGTTTTTAGATAAATATGACCATATATTATTACAAGAGCATTATGAAGAATTAAAAATTTATTTTGAGTTCTTAAAATTATTTAAAAGCTCTATTCAAGTAAAAACAAAAAATGGTGAATATCATTGGGATATATGTCCCTGTTCATCAGATGATAATAAAAGTGTTCCAGATACCTGTCCATGTAATTCAGCAGAAAAATATATGTTACAATGTTCCAAATTAATGAAATTATATAAAAAAATAGATAATAGATAATAATAATAATAATGTTTTATATATTTACAAATAAAGAAACTAATTATTAAAACATAAGAAAATTTTGTTTGCATTTTTTATATAAATAAGGAAATAAATTAAGATTTTTTTTTTAATTAGTTAAAGAAATGAGTAAAAGAGAGGTTGTTGAGGAGCTGCATAAGCCTGCTCGGAGAAATTTTAATCGACGTCGAGTTATAATTAAAGGGTTTGACGATCTTTGGCAAGCTGATTTAGTTGAAATGGGTTCATATTCTAAAGAGAACAAAGGTTTTAAATTTTTATTAACTGTAATTGAAACTTTTTCTAAGTATGCATGGGCAATCCCTATAAAAACCAAAACTTCAGAAAATGTTACAGAAGCAATGCAGAACATTTTTACTGATTCTAAAAGACATCCAAAAAACTTACAAACTGATGATGGAAAAGAATTTTTCAATAAAATATTTAAAAACTTAATGAATCAGTATAAAATAAATCATTATTCAACTTTTAGCTACTTAAAAGCTTCCATAGTAGAACGTTTTAATCGTACTTTGAAAGGAAAAATGTGGAAAGAATTTAGTTTCAATGGAAATTACAAATGGATTAATATAATTTCAAAATAAGTTCACAAATACAATAACACTAAACATCGTACTATTAAAAAAAATCCAGCAGATGTAAACAGAAAAAATGCTAATGAATTGTTAACAACTGTTTATAATCACATTAAAATTTCTCCGCCAGCTAAATTTAAAATTGGTGACTCAGTACGTATAAGCAAGTATAAACATGTTTTTGAAAAAGGTTACACCCCAAATTGAACAACGGAAGTATTTAAGATAAGAAAAGTTCAAATTACTAACCCTGTCACATATTTATTGGAAGATTATCAAGGTCAACCAATACAAGGAAGCTTTTATGAATATGAATTATTAAAAACTGAAAAATCACAAGTATTTTTAATAGAAAAAATTCTCAAAATTAAAGATAATAAAATATTTGTTAAATGATTAGGATTTCCTTCCAATCATAACTCATGGATAAATAAAAAAGATTTATTATAAAAGAAATAAATATGTTTTATTATTATTTAATATTTATTACAATTTTCAATTTTATTTTATAAATTATGAAATTTCCATTTGATAGGATGAGTTTTGTTTTAGTGATCGTAAATCAAGTAAAGTGTAATCAGATTTATAATCAGTATCTATCATGGGAACAGTTTCAATTTCTCCATTGCTTAAAATTCTTTCTGCTTGTATTTCCCGATATTCAAAACAGCGAATTTTAAGTGATTTCTTTACAAAATTGCTATCGTATTCACATCTTACATGAATGTCTTTATTTTCAGCATATTGTAGTTGAAAATGTCTATAAAATATATGATCACTGTTTATTATTCCACCAATATTACGTTCCTTTAAGATTAATTCTTGCCTAAAAGCTTCAATAGCGTCCTCTATAGCTCCATATTGCGGTACTGAATCGGCTTTATCTTTTAGAAATTGATCATTTTCTAGAAAAGCAGTTGTTGATATAATTGATGTTTCTGTTGTTGTTGTTGCTGTTGTTTTGCTTAATTCCGGTGAAATTACATATTTTAATAATTGTACTGATAAATTTACTTTTACTGTTTCATTATTTGGAAGCAATATATTAAAATATGTGCTTCCAAAAGCTGACTCATCTAATCTAATATTAGAAATTGGAATAGAATTTGTCTGAGTGAAACTGAATATTAATAATAAAAAAAATTTCATGATAAGTAATATGATATATGACATATCTTCCTTGAAAGTTATTGAAATAATATTTTTTTAAAATTAAAACCATTGATTATATATAATCTTATTTTCTTTTTTAGTTTCAGTTTTATCTTCTGGAACCTTCTCTATTATTTCATTTTTAATTTCAGTTTTATTATCTTGAAAATTCTCTATTTCTTTTATATATTGATGATGATTTTTTCTCCAATGATCTCTTATATGTTTTTTCTTGATTTTTTCTATTAATGAATATATAAATAAAAGAGTATCTATATAACCATCTTTTTCTTTTCCATAAGACGAAAATTCAATATAATCAAAATTTTCGTTATATATTGATATTAGTTCTGTTTTAAAAGCTTTTAACTTATTTTATTTAGATTTATTATATTCATCGTTATAAAATTGTTCTAGAGATTGTTAATATTCAATTGCATCATCAAAACGTTTTCTCAACAAACTTCTAGCGTCTTCCTCATTTGTGTTATATGTTATTGTAGATAATGAATCTAAAGAGCTTTTTGATGATCTTGGTTCTGTAGTTTTTCTATTCTCATTATATAGTAAATCATCAATACTTTTTTCAATCAATTCCCAATCATCTTCTTCAGCAAATGGGCAATCTTGATTAAAATGATTAGGCATTTGTCGGTTTTTCTTTATGGAATTTCTTATTTTACCGATGATAGAAATATCTCCACCATATACTTCAATATTTATATGTTGCCAATCGAAAGGAGATAACTCAAATTTGTTTGTAAAAGATTCACCATTTCGAATTTTAAATAAACAAACTCTTTCTCCCCCCTCTGGAGTTATATAAATCTCTAAAAGTTCATGAAATAATTTCCAGTGAGTTATTTTAATTGAAGTCCATTTCTGACCACAAATACAATACTTATGACCATGTAAAATGTTATCTGCCCAAAACATTTTGTTGATGTTGTTACTCAAAGTTTTATAAGATTATGTCATTGCTTATATTTTCAAACCTTCTTTTATAAGAAAAAAATAAATAAAAATCTTCTCTGGATAAGAGCTTTAAACCTGGATCGAACCTAAAGATAATATTTTATTAATTAACTTACTTAATACCTTTTACATACCCCGACACTCTTATCCACAAAAGATTTTGCAAATGTTTGTTATTTTCATAGTTTTACCCATTTACAAATTAAAGACTAGTTATTATTCTCTTATTGTTCTCTTTTTTATATATTTTAACTATAGGAATCCCTAATTTTATTTAGATATGTGACAAAAAATTACTTTAAATCGACAGAATCTCCTCTGACGTCAGTTGAATTTTTATATAAGTGTGATTTAAATTAAATTACTTTATATTTTTTTTTTTTCTCAAAATAAAAATTTTTTTTGTTTCTGCTCTTTTTTCTTTTTGTTTTTATTCATTTCTTATCAGTATTTTTCTATGCTTTTTAAAACATATAAGAAATTCTTTTCATCTAAAAACTAACAATTTCAATTAGAATGTATATGCTATTAGACTTTTTTACTCATTAATAAACTCATTAATAAACTCTTGTTCTTATCAGAAATTCCCCCTGACGTCACTTTAACTTTTTTTCAGCAATAGTACACTAATATAGTAAAAAGAAACAACAAATATTGTATGAGTCTTTCTTATGTGCACTAATTATACACTATTTTTGATTTTTTTGTTTTTAATTTTTGTTTTTAATTTTTGTTGTTTTTGATTTTTTTTGTTTTTAATTTTTTGTTTTTAATTTTTTTTTGTTTTTAATTTTTTTGTTTTTAATTTTTTTTGTTTTTGATTTTTTTGTTTTTAATATTTTTTGTTTTTAATATTTTTTGTTTTTAATATTTTTTGTTTTTAATTTTTTTGTTTTTGATTTTTTAAATTAAATTCTTATGTAGACTATTTTTGATTTTTTTGTTTTTGATTTTTTTATAATTCTCTCTTATCAGTTCTACAGTACTACATCAAAACAAAAAAATCAAAAACAAAAATTAATTTGTCATTTCCTGGTCTAGGAATGGTGTGGTCTAGGAATGGTCTAGCATTACTACTAATATAAAAATTTAATTGTTAAAAAAAATTAATTTGATAATATGGAAGGTATAAGTGAAAGAAGCAAAAAATTAGTAAAATTAGCTTTGCAGGCACGACAAAATGTAGTAAGTAGTTTTTAAAAATATTAAAATGTAGGTTTTTAAATTATGTAAATTTCATTTCTAAAGTTGAGTGCACCAATCAATGAGTACAATAATAATAGGGATGAACCTGAATGGGACAAAGATGACACTTCGACTTCATCGAAAAATTCTGAGCAATATGTGTGTAGCTAAAATTGTTTTATTAAAATTATCAGCGTATTATTTTTAAATCTATAAAAATTTCTTTGAAGGTTCAAGATGATCCATTAGGCCAGAACTCAAACAAGAAAAAGAAATTGATTTCTGAAAAAGAAAAAATAAAAAGAGACAGGAAAAAACATCCAATTTTAAATAAATGTGAGGGTAAATGTAGAAGAGATTGTAATAAATTTACGGATGAAGACCGGCATGAAATTTGGCGAACTTTTTGGTCAATTGGTTACTCAAGTAGAAGGATTTGGATGATGAAGTATATAAAGTTAGTACCAGTAAGGAAACGTTTAAATAAAGTTACAAAAGAAAAATCCCAAACTCGGTTATATTTTTTACCACATAAAGTTCTAGGAGAAATATCAGTTTGCCAGCTAACATTTTTGAGAACTTATAGTATACTTATAGAATAGTGTAATAAGTTGAAGGAACAACTACGGGAAAATGAAAACGATAATTTAGTAACTGAAAAGCTCAAGCAACATCAATTAAAGGCAAAACAAGCTAAAGAAGAGTATGATATGGATTCCAAAATATCAGAAATTTCCGAAAAACCTTTTCATGAATCTCCATTATTTTCTGATATGCGCATATTTTCAATGGACCTTCAAAAGGTAATATTATTACCAATTATGCCGCAAGTAAAACAAAATTTCTTCATAAGCAAATTAGTTACTTTCAACGAAACATTTGCAACTCTCAATAAAAACAGTATACGTAAGAGCTATTGTGTTATGTGGCACGAAGCTTTGGCGGGACGCAAAGCTGAAAATCTGGTTGACGCTATTTTAAAAGTTGTTTCACAAAGCGTGATGCAAAAAGATTTATCTTTTGGGCTGACAATTGCTGCGCCCAAAATAAAAATTGGGTTTTATTTTCGGCTTTGATTAGCATCGTTAATTCGAACGATGATCCGGATGAGATCACTATAAAATTTCTAACAAAAGGACATACACATATGACGGCGGATGGTGTTCATGGAAACATAGAAACAAAAATTAAAAGAAAGGTTAATATATATGATTTTAGAGAAATGGTAGAACTTGTTGAAAGTGCTAGGAGCAATTTACAAGTCTTAGAACTCATAACATTTAGCTTATGAAAAAATGAAAAAAAAAACTTTGCAAAAAAATCTGTGGTAAACCAAAAGAATTTATATTTACATTCAGTTGTAGCAGTACAATTTAAAAAAGGAATGAAAGAAGTGGGATTTAAACTGAATTTTGGAGAAGATTTCCAATATTTAGATTTTATAAAAAAGAAAACCAAAATTCCCAATAAACCAGCAGTAATCCCAAATCGTGGGATCAGTTCTGCAAAAAAAAATAGGATTTTAAATGAACTTGGTCCATTTATGCCACCAAACAGAAAATCATTTTGGCAAAATGTTCCAACTACTGCAGAATCAAATGATTTAGTTTCATCAATTTTTTCACGAAGAATTTATTTATTTTTTTTTCATAAACTATCAAACTATTATCATTATATGAATTTAATTTAATTTTTCATTAAACAATTGTTATTTTTATTATTATTATATTTATTATTTTAATAAGAATAAAAAAATATCTTTTCTTTCCAAAAATAAAAGAAAAAATTTAATATATATAACTTAAAACTTTAATATTTTATTTGACAAAAAAAAAATTACTTTGACAGTATTTCAAAACAATCATTTAAGTGCATTTACTGTGCTTTGATTAAATTTGTTACCACAAAATATGCATTCGATCACCAATTTAAAACAAAGTAAGTGCACTTGCTGTGTTTTGATTAAATTTTTTACCACAAAAAAAAACATTCGGTCACCAATGTAAAACAAAGTAAGAGCACTTACTGTGTTTTGAGTTAGCAAATTTTTACAAACTGGAATCGTTCAAAAATTGTAAAACAAACTTAGCTTTGCCTACCTAATTTTTCTTGAAGTTAAAGGAATTTTGAAAACGTAGTTTGAAAGTAGATTTTCCATTGAATAACAACGTTTAGTTCTTTTATTGATACCACACAAACTTTTTTAAGGCTTTGATTTTTCGCAAAAATTCGCATTACTCAAAAATAACTATACTGCTGTTACTGTGTTTTTCCAAAGTCCAGCAGATCTGCACAAATGTATTTAAAAGCGTTTTCAATGTATTTAAAAGCGCTTTACATTCTGTTTTGAAAGCTTTCAAACCAAATGCAACATTACAAAATTATTATAGAATAGAATAAATTAAATATAAAATTATTTTAGTATAGAATGGAATACATATGTATTTGTTTAATTTTGTGTAACGTGAAGAAAAAGTATTTATAATTGTTAATTATATTAATGCACCTAGTACACCAAATACTACAGTGCATAAAAGTCAAAATGGGACACTAAAATACAAAATATTTTTTATTCTACAAAATTTTAAATAAAAATAATTTTCCGAAATAAAATATCTTTATTTATTTAGACATCTGCACAAATATATTCCTTCATAAAAATTATCATTCCTTTATAAATTTGTTTTTGTTAAATAGTTTTTTTTATTTAAAATTTTGTACATTAAAAAATATTTATTTTAGTGTCCCATTTTGCTTTGATGTACTGTACCCATTCGCTACAAAAATAAACAAACATTTTTTTAATACGAAAAAAAAGCAAAAATAAAAAACATTATTTTATAAATTATGAATGTAGTTGTTTTTTATCAATACCAACTATAGGTATAAAAATTATTATTAGAAAAGTATAAAATATGATGTGTTTGTATAATATGTTTAATTTTTAATATGATGTTATTTAATATGTTTAATATGATTTTTATGATTAAAAAATATTTAAAGTATAGTATTCCACTTGTCTTATATTTTTCACAGTACAAAAACTATTCAAAATACTTCACCGTTCGAAGAACTTGATCGTTTAAATATTACTATGGAATATTACGACAGGAATATCCATGCAGGAATCACATACATAATTATGTTGATAATTTGTTACAAAAATAAATCGCATTATTATAAATATGTTTTGTTTTGTATGTGGTTGTTTCTTGTTGATTTAATTTTTTTAAATGATCGATATCGATCATTCTTAACTTTGATGTCAATTCGATTTTAAAATATTTTGTAATATTTAACGTTTTATACTTTTATACATTTATTAAATTATTTTGTTTCAAGTTACCGTCACCCTTTGACCCTCACCTTTAAGTTAATGAAAATGGAACCGAATTCTTCTAAAAAAGTAAAAAGTGGAGCCCAAAAGCGTAAAATCAAGAAAGAAAAAGAGATTTTACTTCAAATATTACCGAAACTTGATTCATTTCTGGAGAAAGGCAGAGAAAATATCCAGTTCTTTAATACTCAACAGTCTGCAAATTCAAGTGAAGATGATGTTGCTGAGATATCCATAAATGAAAATGTAAGGCCCGTAATTGCAAATGAGAGAGATAATAGCATTCAACTCAACAATGAAACTGAACAGTCCTGCTCAAAAAATCTCGACAATATCAATGATAACGATTTAGGTAAATATTTAAATCAAATTATATCTGATGACGAAAAGCGTAAAATAATATGTAGTTCGCCATACCGACCAAAAGCACCGTTTCCTAAGGACTCTAATAATAGAAGTTTCAACGAAAATTTTTATTATGCTAAATCTAAGTATGGTCCAGTTCCACGTTTATGGCTATGTTATTCAAAAATTTTAAATGCTGCTTATTGTCAGCCATGTTGGCTGTTTTCAAATCACGACAGTCAATGGAAAACTGGTGTAACAGATTGGAGGCATTTAAGTTACCGTATAAATTCCCATAGCTCATCAACATTTCATACTGAGGCTTGTGCAGTTTATGAACTGTGGAAAAAAAATAAAACAGTTGACAAAAGTCATGAGGAGAAAGTCCGATATAAAGCTTCATTTTGGAAAATGGTTTTAGAACGGTTATTTCGTATAACACTTATGCTTGCCAAAAATTGTTTGGCTTTTCGTGGTCATCGGGAAAAAATTTCAGATATTTATAACGGAAACTTCTTGTCGCAAGTCAATTTACTTGCTAATTATGATGATGTAATGACACAAGTCCTTGAATTGCCTTCTGGTTCAGTCACGTACCTAAGTCCACAAATACAAAATGAATTAATATCAATATTGGGAGAAAAATTATTAAAGGAATTAACAGCAAAAATTAATTGTTCATTATTTTATGCTTTGATGTTAGACACGGCCCAAGATATTTCAAAAAAAGACAAGCTAAGTGTAGTTATAAGACATGTTCATATAGATCGTAACTCAAATGATAATTCAATTAGTTTCAATATTATTGAAACGTTTTTAGGATTTTTTCACTTGAAAGATCATTCTGCTACTAGAATGACCAATGAAGTTTTCTGTATACTGGATAGTTTGAACATTCTAGAAAAATGTTACAGTCAGGGGTATGATGGTATAAGTGTAATGAGTGGTGTTTACAATGGGGTACAATAAAAAATTAAAGAAATTCAACCCAATGCCGATTATGTTCATTGTAATAGCCACAACCTGAATTTGGTCATTAATGATAGTGTAGTTGGATGTCATGATGTTATGTCATACTATACAATTTTGCAATATATATATGCCTTCTTCGGGCAGAGTATAAATCGCTGGGATCTTCTATCATCATTTTCAGGGGAAAGTGAAATCGTTTTGAAAAAGCTTAACCCCACTCGATGGTCAGGAAGGATTCAATCAATTGCTGCAATTAAGGTGCGATTTGTTGACATTTTGAAAGCACTCTCAGAAATATCATTAAAGTCGAACAAAGCAGATGAGAGAAAACAAGCAACTGCGCTAAAAAAAAATGGAAAAATTTGAATTTGTATTAATTACAGTTTTTATTCAAAATTATGAGTGAAATAAACTTCGTTTCTAAAAAGTTGCAACAAAAAAGCATTGATTTAAGTGAGGCAGCCACTCTATTAGAAACTTTAACACTTAAACTAAAAAAATTTAGAAATTCTTTCAAAGAATTCGAAAAGGAAAGTGAAAAGTTAGGAAAATATTGGAAAATTGATATAAACTTTACCAGTCAAAGCCAGCGCCTAGTGAAGCGTCATTTTGACGAATTATCTTCAGACTATCGTTTTAATAATCTAGAGGAAAGATTTAGCGTAAATGTGTTTTATTATACCTTAGACAAAATAATTGTCCAAATTGAAAAACGCTTTATGTCTGAACAGGAAATGAAGATAGCTTGCGATAATATTTCAAAAAAATATTCAGAAGTATTTTCCAATAACTTGTATATTCAGTTAATACAAGCCGCTAACTTACTAAAAGACGATTTGAAAGAAAACATGACAATTAAAGAATTTGCAGATGTTCTAACAACAAAATATAGTATTATGGAAAGTGACTTATCTGATTTATATGTGGCATTGCTTTTATTTTTTACCTTACCGGTAACAGTTGCGAGTGTGGAAAGGACTTTTAACAAATTAAAAAAAATAAAAAACTACCAGAGGAATTCAATAGGACAAAGCAGATTGCATCAAATGGCACTACTATCCATCGAATACACAGAGGCTTCAAAAATGGACCTTACAGATTTAATAAATACATTCGCAGAATCAAAAGCAAGAAAAAAAACTTTTTAAAAAATAAAATCAATTACATATAAGATTTTCTTTGTATATTTTATTTAATAAGAAAAGATTTGTAGGTGGGCCCCAAAATTGATTCTTGCACAAGGGCCCAAAATGTTTAGCTACGCCACTGCTATACATGTGGGAGTCATTGATTTGCTGAAAAGCATTATCCCACCACTATTTTACTCACCACAGTTATGTCATCTCTAAATGTCATTTTGTCAACTTTTTCCTATTTGTAATTTTACAACTACAATTTACAAGCATTTGGGGAGTCTACTAATTTCTCAGCAACAACGTGGACGTGGAAGTATTAAACAAAGATTAATATTTTTAAAATCTCTTAAATTAAATATTAAATTACAATTTTTATAATCATAAATTATCTTTAACAAATAAAATACAAAATTGAATTGTTAAAATAATTCGACTCGTTTTATTTGAATCCCACGTACATATATGGACTTACGATGAAAACATAAAAACTAAATAAAATTTTTTTAGATTGATATTGACTTTGATTTTCTTCACCCAAATGCGGAAACTATATTTTATGAAAGAAATATAATTAAATAGAATATAATATATAAGTTAACAACCGTTAACCTTTCATATTAAATTGCAAAATTTTTTTTAAATTTTTTGCTAAATAAATTGTTCACACGGGAATTGTTTATTTTTTTATCAAATTTTAATAATATTAAATTAAATTTTTTTTTTGATTTCCTAATATCAATTTTCAATAATTTTAAATTAATAATTTTTTTTTATAATTTTGTAACAAATTTCGGACATTCACACTAAAATTATACTAAATGCCTTACGATGCATTTCGTAATAAAAAAATTATCCACGCGGCGTCTTTTTGCAGGTAGAATGAAAAATTAAAAAAAAAATAAATTTCACTTCTTAATTTACTTCTGAAAAGAAAGGTTTAGAATTTTTTCATAAAATATTATTTGTAAAATTATTTGTATTACTAAAAGAAAAATCTGTGAATTAAAAAAAATAAAAAAACTATTGTTAAATAAATTAAAAGCTTTTATTTTTTTGTGGCTTATATGAGCAAATAAATTTAACTTATATAATTAAAAGCTTGAAACTGCTTGTTATAATTTGGGTTTTAAACCAACCAATTGAAAGTTTGAAAATAAAATAAGTAGCTTTATAAAAATCAATGTAGTTTAGTATGTTCTTTTTAAAAAAAGATGTGACGGACATAACAAACCTTACAGGACCTAAAATTGGCACAATCGGGCAGGATTTTGCCCACGGAATAGATGATAAAAATAAATAAGAATATTATTTTGATTTACAAAATATATTTTTAACCAAAATTAAAAACAAAAAATTATATTTTGATTTACAAAAAGTATTTAGGGGGAGGTGGGGATAATTTTAGCGTGGGGTAAAAGTAAACAGATGAATAATTTCAAAAAATAAACACGTTAGAACACTGCAAAGTTAACGGGACTATCGAATGTTCATTCTCTTCATGCTTAAAAAAGTTCAATGCTTTATTCAGTTGCGTTCTAAAATTAGAAGTGAAAAGGTGTTTTTCGTTAAAAAAAAGTAATTTTTTATTTGTTTTTTTAAATTTTTATTGTATTGGCTATTTTACTTGGCTATTTTACGTTAGAACACTGCAAAGTTAACGGGACTATCGAATGTTCATTCTCTTCATGCTTAAAAAAGTTCAATGCTTTATTCAGTTGCGTTCTAAAATTAGAAGTGAAAAGGTGTTTTTCGTTAAAAAAAGTAATTTTTTATTTGTTTTTTTAAATTTTTATTGGCTATTGGCTATTTTACTAAATGAAGTAATACATTCAGAGGAGAGTGGGAATGATAGTGACGATGAGAATATTATAAGCAGAAGATGTCTTGATAAACAAAAATATAAACATAGGCAAATATTTTCGGATTCTGAAGAGCTAAAATTAAATAAATATTTACTACGATCGTCACAAATTAACTTCGGTCTCACATACATTCAAACACGACAACTTGCTTACGAATACGCTAAGAAGCTTGGAAAATCTTATCCAGCTAGTTGGGATGTTAATAAAAAATCAGGAAAAGACTGGATGCTTAATTTCATGAAACGGAATTCTAACTTGAGCTTGCGGAAACCGGAAAATACTAGTCTTGCACGAGCCTCTGCTTTTAACCAAACAAATGTTTCAGAATTTTTTAAAAATTATGTGCAAGTTTTAGAAAAATTTAAATTCACTGCTAGCAAAATATTTAATATCGACGAAACTGGTATTACTACTGTTCTACAAGCTCCAAAGGTAAATTTTTAATTTTAAAGGAAATACTACTTTATCTTCTTTCATGTCGGCAGATTATTGCAGAAAAGTCCAAGAGACAAGTAGGCCAGATCGTGTCAGGGGAACGAGGTGAACTTGTTACTTTTTGCGGAATTATTAATGCAATAGGGAACTCATTTCCTCCAGTTTTCATTTTTCCGCGAGTGCGATATAAGGAACAATTTTTGGTAGGATCTCCATCTGGTAGTTTGGGTCTTGCATCAAAATCAGGCTGGATGACAGATGAGCTATTCCCAGAGGTGTTGGAGCATATTAAAACTCATTCAAATTGTTCAAAAGAAAATAAAATACTATTACTGATGGATAATCACAAAACACATTGTTCCTTGTCTGCAATAGATTTTGCAAGGAACAATGGAATAATACTACTATCATTTCCACCACACTGCTCGCATAAATTGCAGCCTTGTTATATTGGTGTCTTTGGCCCATTTAAAACTGCCCTAAAAGTAGCTTTTAATAACTTTATGGCAGCTCATCCAGGCAAATTAATTACCATTTACGATATACCCCACCTTTCAAAAATAGCCTATGAAACATCTTTTACGCCTTCAAATATATTATCTTCATTTGAAAAGCCTGGGATTTGGACGCTTAATCAACTGGCTTTCAATGAAGAAGATTTTGCTACAACATATGTGGCAGATCGTCCCATGGATATTGCTGTTGAAAATCAGGAAACTGATGTTGCGCAAAATTGTGAAGTTCAACTTCCTTCAACTTCGAATGGAATTTTTATTCCTACTCCAGAGCAAATTAAACCGTTTCCAAAAGCTCCGACACGAAAGAAAATATCCAAAGGGGGAGAAAAGGGAAAATCTAGGATATACACCGACACTCCAGAGAGAAATAGGGTTCTTTCATTAAAAAAAATTAAAAAAGAAAAAAAAAGGAAAAAAAAAAGAAACGAAAGAAAAGATGCAATTACACGGAGAAGGTAATTTATTGGATAGGTATTGTTGATGTTTTCTGATTTCAAAACTATTGTCTTTTAACTATAGCAAAGTGAAACATCCATATCGGAAAGTTCTATACAAAATTTGCCCGACTCCGATGATTGCTCTATTATTTCAATGGAACAGAATTATCCAAATTTACTATGTGATGACGAGGTAGTTAATGTAAATGATTATGTTTTAGTCAAATTTAGTCAAAAAGATATAAAAAAAAAAGATGACTTTTATATTGGCCAAATTCAAAAAATATTTGAAACCACTGACTTCGATGTCAAATTTTTGAGAAAACATAACCAATTTTATGTTTTTCCATTAATTGACGATGTGTCGCAAATTAACAGAAGTGACATAGTTTGTAAACTAGAACAGCCTAGTGAAATTCCTGGAACAGTGCGTACTAAAAGCTATTTACGGTTCAACGTAGATGAATACAATTATTACATTCGATAAATTAATATCCATTCCCATTATTATTTTGTAATTTTTATTTATTTTGTTTTATATTGAAAACTGTTTCGTTTATGTTTTTTTTTCTTAATAAATTATTTAAAAGCATTTGATAAGCTTTATTTTATAAATATAGATTATGCTTATTTTAACCCTTACAGAAACTCTTATTGCTTACATTTACCCCGTCTATGGGGTAAAAGAAAGCAAAAAACGCAATTATTTCTTTCAAATATTAAATATATTTTAAGTCTAATTTTAATACACTCAAACAGCATAAAAGATGCGTTAAACTTCTAAAATAGCAACACAGGTAAAGATATCTCAAATCGTTAAATTTTTAAAAGTTGAAGAGAAATATTCTACAAAATGCTTACTTTATCCCCACCTCCCCCTACAGGTCCTTTTTCAAATGGATTTATCGGCAATAAATAAAGAAAAACACATATGATTCGTATTTCGTTCGTCGTGTAAAAAACACCGAGCAACTTAAAGCTTAAAAATTAATTTTATCAAAAAATTAAAGAAAACCAAAAAGAAAGAAAATAAACAGAGTGTAAATATAGTTAAATAAAATTACAAATAAATTCAACTAACTTTTCAATAATTTTAATTAACTTTTTTAAAAAATATCATTACTTAAATTAAAAAAAAAAATTAATTAAAAATAGACATCAAATCAATATATGCATTTATAATAAAAACCAACAGCAAGTGATATAAAAGTGTGATAACAAAGATCAATAGAATAATCTTAGCATAAACGACTAAATATATTGCACAAATTCACTATATATAAATTATAATTAAAAAACAATATACATAAATTCATATTTCCATTAAAAATTTGTATATATAGAACATAACCTCAATTTCACCGGATTGTATGCTGAACTTTTCTTCATTCAAATCAACTTTCAACACACACCAGGAATTCAACCTACTTTGCTTAGAAAAAATTTTCAAATTTTAACACTTAATTTATTTAGAATACCTATTAACTTTAAAGATAATCTATAAAATCACACTAATCTATTATTACATTAATCTATTATCTACACATTAAAATATCATTTAAATTTTTCATTTTTTTTTTTAGACTAGATATGATTTATTTTTTCTAATCTTTGCTTGCTTTTAAATACAAACACTTAATATATTTTTAATTTAATATTTATCTTAACAACTAAATTTATTAATTTATACACTCTTTAATTTTATTTACTTTTAAGTTTTTTCTTTAAATTAACTTCAAAACACAATTTACTTAATTTTAATTTAAATTATATTATTATTGTTTACTTCATTATTGATCGAAAAACGCAATGCAAATATGTTGCCTTTGTACTATAACCTTCTCTTTCTCGTAAACTATTTTTTAATTAAGTTAATTCTCATCTTTTTACTCCATTTAAAATTGCTTTCTTTCATTCTTCAAATGAAAGAAAAAATTATTAAAGAACTATCTTATTAACTGTGGTTGTTGTCTCGGCTATTAGTGGTGGATATAATTTAAATACTACTTGTGTATGATAAGGTATTATAAACTGTCATGTACAATTGGTGTTCTTCTTATATCCAACTCTAACCTAAGACGTTTAACGAATTATGTTTCAATTTTATTTTGTTTTTTAAATATTTTTCTATCTTTCATTTTTCTATTTTTAAAATAAGTAATTTTAATTTTTCTTTTTTTTCAACAATTAATAACTTATTTTTTTCTTTTTTTTTTTTTTTTTTTTTTTGTTAAACAAATAAATAATTTCTTTCTTATATAATATATAAACTCAGTTAAACAATTACGTTTCAATTTTAATTTTAAATAATTTTCTATTTTTATATTTCAATAATCTATTTGCAATATTGTAATGTAATATCATGATTGCCAACTTTTCTATTAATTTTTGCAATATTCGAGGTCTCGCATCAAACTTTTGCGCCGTAGAGGCCCACTTATTCTCCCAAAAACCAGCACTGTTAGCATTATGCGAAACCCAAGTTAAAGACGATAATATTAATTTTAATATTAACGGCTATTCTTTGGTTTCACATTTCATACTCCATAGAGGTGTCGCTATATATATTCGTTCTGATGTAACTTTCAACACTCTTCACAACCTAAAAGGCTCCAACCATATTTTTCATTATATGGATCAAACTCCGTGTTGAAAAGTCTACAATATTTTTCTGTTTCTTATACAGATCACCCCAAGCAAGTGAGTCAGAATCAACTATGGTCATTGAGGAACTATCCGATAACATCAATTCAATCCTGGAACAACACCCGGATGCTGAGGTTGTTATCGCTGGTGACTTCAATGTTCACAACAAGAACTGGCTCCATTACTCCAGTCACAATTCCCCAGAAGGCAGGCAAGTTGAACTATTTTCCAATCTCTTCCAACTTTCTCAACTTGTTAAGAACCCAACGAGGATTCCTGACCAGAATTTCCATAATCAACATCTTTTGGACCTCTTTCTAACCACAAATCCAGAAAAATACACAATTTCCGTTAACTCTCCACTTGGCAACTCCGATCATTACCTTGTTAAAGCTACATTCCCTACAGGTACAACGGCTAGTACGAGCGTAATCCCGAAAAGAGTAGTCTGGCATTACAACCGGGCTAACTGGGATGGCCTGAACTGTTTTTTAAAAGGCTTCGACTGGTCCATGTACTTTCGCCATAGGAATGTTTGCTGATGTCATTTGTAAAACTATAATGCTAGGTATGAAATTGTTTATACCTAGATCGTATAAATCAGTGAAACCAAATTCCAAATCATGGTTCAATGACATTTGCAAAAGGGCCATCAAGAACAAAGAGGAAAAGTTCAAGCTTTACAAGGCTAATGATTCGGAGGCATCACGTGGAAGTTATAAAGTGGCTCGAAATGAGTGTAAAAAAATTATCAGTCAACAAAAGTTTCTGCATAACCAGAGGTTGAAGCATAAAATTCTCCACCAACCCAACTGCAATCGTTCTTTTTGGACATTCGCAAAAAGCATTAAGCAGAACTTTTGTAAATCTTCATTCCCTCCTTTGATTGATAAAAACGACGATATCATTTCAGATTCGGTTGGTAAAGCTAACCTGTTTGAAAAAATGCGGCTCTTTTGAAAAAATGCCAAGCTCTAGGTCTGGGTTCAACTCTATGTAAATGGATTGAAGGCTATCTTTCGAATCGTTGCATTCGTGTCTTGGTCGACGGCTACACGTCTGACACATATCAAATAAACGCTGGTGTTCCACAAGGATCCGTCCTTGCACCTACACTCTTTTTGATTTTTATCAACGATCTTCTATCTTCTACCCTCAATCCAATCCACAGTTTCGCCGATGACAGCACTCTGGTGGCATCCTACAATTTTCCGAGAAAGTCAAATGCCACAACCTTTGCAGTTGACACAGCTAGACTGTCTATGACCAATTCGGTTAACGACGATCTAGTTAAAGTCGCTAATTGGGGTTCGAAAAACAGAGTGGAGTTTAATTCTTCCAAAACCCAATGCTGTCAGATAACGCTAAAAAGAAACAATTATAACCCTAGTCTGAGGTTTCTTGGTGAAATCGTGCACCGATCAGAAAACTTAAACATTTTGGGTATGCAGCTTAATCAAAAAATGATGTGGAATGATCATATTTTTGATATAGCTAAAAATGCTGCCAAATGCTTGGGTTTTCTCTTTAGGTGTAAGTCGTATTTCTCTTCAAGGGACCTGTCTAAAATCTATAAAGCTTATATACGACCTAAGATGGAATATAACTCACACATTTGGGCTGGCGCCTCATTAAGTTCCTTAAACTTTCTCGATAGAGTTCAAAAACGCGCCATTCGTCTAATTAATGACCCCAATGTGAGTAATACTATATCTGCACTTGATATACGTCGTAATATTGGAGCTCTTTCTCTTTTTTATAGATATCTTGTAGGTAATGACACTTGTTCAGTTGAAATAAAATCTCTGATGCCTCCTCTCAAACAATTCCAACGTACCACCAGAGGGGCAGCAAACGCGCATTCCTACTATGTGGAACTTCCTAAGTGGTACTCTACTGGTTATAGTAATTCGTTTGTTGTTAGAACTGCAAAAATGTGGAATCTATTACCATCTTCTGTATTTCCAAAAGTTGGCAATTTTGATATTTATAATTTGCCCAAATTTAAGAAGAATCTTAACGGATTCTTCACGAATTTACCAGTTAACTCCCCGTTGTCCTCATTTTTTCCATCCCTATCCTATTCCATTCAATCACAACTACGTTAAGTACATAGGATCATATTCCTAGTTTGTGGTTTTAGAATAAAAAAAAAAAAAAAAAAAAAAAATATTTAAAGATATTGTAATGGAGACTAAGTCCGTTCAGCTATTTACTGGAAATGACTGAAACTCAATGGAATTAAGTTATTTTCTGCTAGAAGCAGAATCATTAATGAATCAAGCAGATCATGATGAAAAAAGTTACATATGTAGAATATTAACAACAAAAATTCAAGACCGAGCAGCAGTTTCAATTAGGAGATTTTTATCAACAAATCGAATCATTTGGTATTCATGAATCCTATTAGGCATTAAAAGAACAGGCTGATGCAGTTAAATTTATTAATGTAAGTCAATTTTATTTTGAATTATATAAAATATTAAGTAAACCAGAATTTAATCCCGAGAGTAACGATAAAAGTATTCTCGACAAATTTTTAAATAAAATTAACAGATATGATTCTAATTCGTCTTCGAAATGGAATACATTTTCTAAACTTATTCTGGCAACACACTCTTTTCTTGCCTTCATGCTGACTACACTTGCTGTCATTCATTGTGAACTACATTTACATACATTATTCTAACTGTCAACTCTTGCTTCACATTTGTTTTTTTTTGAGAGAGTGACTTAGTAACTTGAACGGAACGAACGTGTCTAATTTTTTTTAATGAAGAACGTGAACGGAAGAATAGCAATAATATTAATAATGTAAAGAAAATCAAATAAGTAACAATTCAGAAGTGGGATTCATAAAAGTCCATAAATATAATCTGTAAATTTAAAAAAAAAAAACAAAAAAGGAAAATTTTTTGATTCTTTTGTGTATTAAAAAAAAAAAACAAACAGAAAAAAAACACGCACGTTTAAGGTTTTGTCTGGTTTTTTTTATTATTCGGTTTGTACAAAAATTGACACACAAAACAAGGTGCATGTAATGAAAAATAGTTTTTGCATTTGTATTGTTTTTTTTGGTCAAAAAGGAAATATATATACATACATATTTTGCATTAGTGCGAGTTATGTATAAGAAATCTCCTAATATTGAAAAAGGATATTATTTAAATACAAATCCAATAGATAATATTGATACAGATATAAATAGAATTAGAAATTTAACAGATAATAATTTTAATAATATTTTAAAGGCCATTTCGGTCAAAACTAATAAAATATAAATATTAAATAGTTTAAGAACAGATGTTTAGGATCATAATTTATTATGTGAAAGTAAAAGATAAGTTTGGTTTAAAGATCCTCTGTTCTTAGAAAAGTAATTAAAGATAAGATTATATAGTTAATTTTCTATTGGTCATTAAGTAATAAATATTGTAATTTTCTTATTGGTTAATTAATAATAAGACAAAAATATAAATAGTTTGTATTAACAAAAATAGAGGATTGTTGTTCTAGCAGTCATAACGTTAAGTTGTAAAACTTATTTGAAAAATAAATAAAGTGTTTGTTTTAACAAAAATAAAAAGTTCTTTTTTTATCTAAAATCACGAACTAAAAACAAAATTGGCGCAGTCGGTAGGATAATTCTAAAACGAATTATCTAGTGAAACGAATCGAATCGGTAAATAATATTAAAAAGAAAAAGAAAACCTTTTTTATTAATTAATTAAATATTACTCGAAAATAAACCAAAAAGTAAATTTAATAATAATATTAACACCGGTACTTAAACAAACATTTAGTGAAGTGTTTAAAATTAAAAAAAAAAAAAAAATTAAACACTAAAATAAAATAATTAAAGAAAAGTGGAAAACAAAGAGTAAAATACTCGTAGAAACGCAGCTTAATTTAATTTCAAAATAAAACACTAAAATAATAATTAAAGAAAAGTGGAAAACAAAGAGTAAAATACTCGCAGAAACGCAGCTTAATTTAATTTCAAAATAAACACGTTAAAATTTAATATTTTACAAATAAAGTTAATGAATAAGTACGACATTAACCGAAAAATGGCAGAAAATGAACAACAATCAATCCAACAAAATCAACTTGCAATGCAACAACAGATAGTTGATTTAACTGCAGCTTTACAAAACTTGAGAGCGCAAAACAACTTACATTATAATCAGACAGGAAGTATAATGAAAGAAATAAGTTACATGTCCACATTCACAGGACGTAACGAAATTAGCATAAACTCATTTATATCAAGTGCAGAGTATCACCTTTCAACGGTAGCAGATCCAGATCAAAAAAGACAAATGACCAGAGCAATCTTCTATGAGAAAATCCAGGGAGAAGCTAAAAATGCAGTAATTAACATACCAGATCCATCAGACTGGAATACTGTGAAGCTGGTTTTGAAAATGAGATATAAACCGGACACCGAACCAATGGAGATTTACAAAAGGATCAACAACATTAGAGTTAATTCGGTAAGTGAACTTTGTAATGAAATACAAGATATTAAATATAAGGCAGATGAAGTTAGAATTTACTATAAAGAAGATCAGTGCATAGATTTAGGTAACGTAGATAGTATCTTAATTAATATGATTAAAGAAATTACCCAAGGGGTATTGTTAGATAAAATTTATGAAATAAAAGAGTTAGGTAGTATAATTCAAATCATGAGAACAAGAAGATTTGAAGATTCGTGTATCCGACACGAATATAAAAAAAGTAATAATTTTAGCAAAAGCTTAAATAGAAATAATACTTTTAAACCGCAAAATAAAAATAATAATTCAGGGCCGTTTAGAAATAACTTCAATAATAATAATAATAATAATAATGGAATTAATAGAAATAATTATGAACATTTTAGGCAAAATAATAATCATAATTTTCAAAATAATAATTTTAAAAATAATTATGATAATAAATATACCAATTCAGGATTATATAAAAATAATCATGGCAATCCTGAACGGTACTATCAAAGGTCAGGTAATCTTAGGAATAACTCGGGCCAATATCGCCAACAACAGAGTTATACTAGGCAAGATCAGATAGAACCAATGGATATAGGTAATATCCATTCAAATAGTAATAATTCCTACCAAGTGTCAGGAAACTCTAGAAATAACCCGGGCCAATATCGCCACCAACAGGGTTCTACTAGACAAAGACAGGAGGAATTTGAAAAAAATGTAGAAAATGATCAATCAAATAATGTAGAGTTTTTTATGAATTAGCCTCGGAAGAACTACCTATGATCCAAATTACCATAAATAAACGAAATTTTATAGCATTAATAGACACAGGCTCAACTTTAAGTATTATAGACGATAAAGTTTTAGGATTTAGAGAAATAGAAATACCACCAATATATTTTTCCACTATTAGCGGAAAAGACTCAATTAAATACGAAGTACACACAACCTCACCTGAACAATTCAGAGCACCTCAGGGCGCTTTAATACGTTGGAAAAAGAAAAGTCTACCACAACGAAAATATCAGTTTATTATAGGAAATGACTTATTGACAGTACTGAACACAACAATAGATTTAGAGAAAGGAACAATTACATTAAATAATAAAAACTAAAGTTTTTGAATAACCCATACTTAGTAGAACAAATTTGCATTTTAGAACCAGTGGATAAGGACATATGGGGACATTTAAAATTAAATCATTTAAACAAAGAAGAATATCAGGAAGTAAGAAAAATTATTAAAAGATTTGAAAATATATTTTTTAAAGATGGGGATAAATTAACTAGTACTCCAGAAATAGAACACGAAATTATTACAACAACTAATCAGCAAATTAATTCCAAATTATATAGATATCCTCCCCAACATGAATCAGAAGTTAGGAAACAAATTAAAGAGATGGAAGATCAAGGAGTAATTAGGAAAAGTAATTCTAGGTACTCCAGTCCTTTGTTAATAGTACCAAAAAAGGTAGATAATTCAGGGAAAAAGAAATATAGGCTAGTAGTCGACTATAGAAGACTTAATGAAGTCACAATCGATGATAAGTTTCCATTACCCAACATAGATTCATTATTAGATAAGTTAGGGAAGGCACAATATTTTACTACGTTAGATTTAGCTAAGGGTTACCACCAAATTATGATAAGGGAAGAAGATAGAAAGAAAACAGCATTTGTAACTCCTTTTGGGCTTTATGAATTTAATAGAATGCCATTTGGGTTGAAAAACGCACCAGCCACATTTCAAAGGCTTATAAATGAAATTTTAAGAGATCACATAAATAGAAATTGTGTAGTATACCTTGATGATATCTTAATATTTAGTACATCACTCCAAGAACACGTAAGGGCAATTACAGAAATTTTTAAAATATTAAAAGAAAATTAAAATTTTCAGACAATACAGATGATGTTGATATGGTTTCTATTAATAATACCAACTAGTGGATATCTGAACATACAGAAAATTGACGAACATAACGGTTTTACAATAATAAATTTAGACAAAACAAAAATAGTAACAGAAACAAATATAATATTACATATAATCAATACGACAGAAATAATTGAAATCATTAAGGACATGACAAAAAATGTACAAGTATCAGACATTAGGAATAAACAAATATTAGAAATCGAATTAAAAGAATTAAGAGATAAAGTACTTACACTAGTACCCAATAATAAGAGACAAAAACGAGGACTCATAAATGTAATAGGAAGTGCCTCCAAATGGTTATTTGGCACAATGGACGAAGAGGATAGAAAAAAAATAGAGGAACATTTGACGACAATAAATTTAAATAATCATAACGCAATCGATCATCTTAATGATCAAATCAAAATTAATGATAACTTTAATAAAACATTGATAATGTTAAAAGAAACAATTTTAAGCGATAGGTATCTGTTCGAAAACGAAATAAATATAATTAAATTAGGTACTATGGAAACATTTTATCATGATCAGTTATTAAAAATACAGATGCTAAAAAATAAAGTAGAGGACATTCAAGACAATTTAGCTTCGGCTAGACATGGTATTTTACACCCAAATATATTAACTAACAGAGAAATAGAAGAATATAACATTGATTTTTTCAAATTACAATACATTAGATTAGGTGTAGTGAATTTCCAAAACAATTTATTAATATTAGCAATCAAAATTCCGAAAACTTTTGCTGAAATTCAATTAAAATTGATAATTCCAATACCAAATGTAAACAATAAAGAAATAGATTTCACTCAAGAAATAATATTTAATTTTAATAATAAAGATTATAAATATGAAAAATTTAAAACAATAAATGAATTGTCATTATCAAAGCACTGTATCTATAGAAATAATTGTAAGTTAATTAAAAATAATGTAACAGAAATATTGTCATTAGATGAACAAACAATTATAATTAAAAATGCATGTAAAATAGCCTTAGATCAATCGTGTGATCAAAGAAAAACATTGTTATCGGGAAATATATTAATTCATTTCAATAACTGTACTTTAAAAATTCTAAATCAACAATTTTCTAATGAAAAGGAAATGATAAAAGAAAGATTTTATTATCCTAATATAGAAATAAAAAATTTTTCAGATAAAATAAATTTTGAAGATCTTGTAATAAAATATGAAAACAATTTAAAAATAATAAAAGAAGAAAAATTTAAAAATAAAAATATCACAATTAGTATCTGTACTATATTAATAAGTATAATAATGACCATAATCACAATGGTAATAGTAATAAAAATAAAATGTTTTAAAAATAAAAGAATTCAGGAGAATTCTAATGTAAAGGAGGGAGAAGTTATGTATAAGAAATCTCCTAATATTGAAAAAGGATATTATTTAAATACAAATCCAATAGATAATATTGATACAGATATAAATAGAATTAGAAATTTAACAGATAATAATTTTAATAATATTTTAAAGGCCATTTCGGTCAAAACTAATAAAATATAAATATTAAATAGTTTAAGAACAGATGTTTAGGATCATAATTTATTATGTGAAAGTAAAAGATAAGTTTGGTTTAAAGATCCTCTGTTCTTAGAAAAGTAATTAAAGATAAGATTATATAGTTAATTTTCTATTGGTCATTAAGTAATAAATATTGTAATTTTCTTATTGGTTAATTAATAATAAGACAAAAATATAAATAGTTTGTATTAACAAAAATAGATGATTATTGTTCTAGCAGTCATAACGTTAAGTTGTAAAACTTATTTGAAAAATAAATAAAGTGTTTGTTTTAACAAAAATAAAAAGTTCTTTTTTTATCTAAAATCACGAACTAAAAACAAAATTTGCGTGATGATTAACCACAAAATTTATTTACATATTTATTATATCGGGTTCGGTAATAAATATTTGTTATTTGGTAGTGGTGCGCCATAAAAATAAAAAAAATAATAAAAATGAATGCTACTGGGCGAAATTAAAAGAATATTCGTTACCGAGTTCGGGAAATAAAAAGACATTAATAGAACGTGTAAATAACCATATGGAACGTCGTCGTGATTGTGTAGCTGATGAAATTGATAATGATAATTCAGAAGTAGTTGAACAAAATATTGAACAACATGTAAACGATGATGATAGTAGTATGAGTATCAGCATACAGGGAAATTCAAATAAAATTAATTTTAGTTTAAAAGAAGTGATGGAAATTCTACCTGAATTTAATCCGGACGACGAAAAAGGTTTGACACCTGAAGAATGGTATAAAAGGATATCAAAATTAAAATTATTTTATAAAATATCTGATGAATTAATTTTGATATCTGTCGGACTAAAACTAAAAGGTAGTGCTAGACTGTGGTACGATAAAATGGATGATTTTTGTATAACGTGGGTTGCATTTTTAAATCAATTTAAACAAAAATATATGTCGGTAATCAATAAAGCTGATGTTCATATGGGAATGGTAGCTCGAAAACGGGAAAATGGTGAAACGTTACTTGAATATTTTGATGAAATGTCTCGTTTAGGTTTGAAAGGACGATTACAGGATAATGCTATTATCAAATATTTTATCATCGGTATGAGAGATGATGATTTACAACTATCATTCCAAAGTCAACTTATTGAAACTCTTCAAGAGCTAAAAGATAGAATTATATGGTGTACAAGTTTACGAAAGTCAACTCAAAAAGAATACAGGCCGAGACATTTTAATCAATTTCAAAGAAAGGAACCACAGTTAAATAATGCACTTACCGAAAATACCAATAAAAATTTAAATAATTTTAACAAAATTTTAATAATAATAAAATTTCTAGTAATTCAAATAAAAAGTTAGAGTGTTTTAATTGCTACCAATCTGGACATTTCGCTAAAGACTGCCCTCTACCAACAAGACGACCTCGGTGTTCAAAATGTGGTAAAATACATAGAAAGGGTGAACCATCAGAATGTCCTGGTGACATTAAAGTTGGAATTTTAAATTGTAAAAAATTACCAACTATTTATCATAAAGCAGTAAAAATCGATGAATACGAATTAATTGGTCAAATTGATTCGGGAAGTCCTCTTACTTTTATTAAAAAAGAATATGCTGACCAATTATTGAACGAAAAGATATCTTGTGAAATGGAAATAACCGGTTTTCTCGGGGGGAAATATATTTCAAATAAAAAAATGAATGTTAATATTTGTATCGATACCATTAATGTTGATGCTACCATTTATATAGTAGATAATGATTTTGTACCTGTGCCACTATTAATAGGCAGAGACCTAGTAAATTTACCTGACATTAGGATGATAAAAGAGAACGGAACGTTGGTTTTGGAACGTATATTTAAACCAAATGTTATTGAACGTAAAAATATTATTGAACGTAAAAATGAACGAGAACCAATTATTGAAAGTGAAATACAATATGGCTCACAATTGAACGATAATGAACGAAATTCATTATTAGATTTATTGAACGAATTTAAATTTCTTTTTCCAAATGATTTGAAAGATATCGGTTTAACTAATGAAACGGAAATGTTAATTAAATTAGATACAGAAAAACCTATTGAACAGAAACCATATCATGTACCGTACGCAAAAAAGAAACGTATTAATGAAATTGTTGATGAACTATTGGAAAAAGATATTATTACACTATCGAAATCTAATTATTCAAGTCCGGTATTATTGGTTAAAAAAAAAATGGTGAAGACCGACTTTGTATTGACTATCGGCAAATAAATTCATATATCAAAAAAGAATTATGTGTTACACTAAATATTGAAGAAGAACTTCAGATAGCAAGTTCTTATAAATATTTCACATCATTAGATTTAAACAGCGGTTACTATCAAATACCAATTAATAAAAATAGTTGAAAATATAAGGCTTTTATTACCCTGAACGATCTATACGAGTTTAAGCGTATACCATTCGGACTTAAAAACGACCCAACCGTCTTCCAACAATTAATGTCAAAATTTAAATCTGAAATTGATGATAATATTCAAATATATATGGATGACATTCTCATTGGTAGTTTGACAAAAAAAGATGGTTTAAAAAAATTACGAAAAACATTTAATACTTTACGAAATTTCAATTTAACGTTAAATTTTAAAAAATATTCCTTTTTACAAAATGAAATCGATTTTTTAGGACATAAAATAACTGCAAAACGACGGCTGTGGAAAATTTTAAGCAACCACCTAATGTAAAAGAAGTAAGACAATTCCTTGGACTTTGCAATTATTTTCGAAAGTTCGTTAAAGATTTTGCTATTATAGAAAAATCATTAACTCAATTGCTAAAAAAAGAAGTAAAATTTAATTGGATGAAAGAAAAAAATGATTCATTTATAAAATAAAAAAAATATTAATAAATAAACCATTATTAGTCTCTTATAATGTAAATGGTACGCATGAAGTCCATACTGATGCTAGTGCTGATGGTCTTGCTGGGATATTGTTGGAACTAGATAATAAAACATTTAAGCCTGTTGCATACTTTAGTAGAACTACATCTGATTCTGAAAATAAATTTCATAGCTATGAGCTTGAAACTTTAGCCATTGTCGAATCATTGCAACGCTTCAAATGGAAAGACATTTAAGGTTGTGACTGATTGCGCATCCCTTAAGACAACCATGCAAAAAAAGGAACTAATACCTAGAATTGCGAGATGGTGGTTGCGGTTGCAGGAATTTGATTTCGTTTTGGAACATCGAAGTGGAAGCCGAATGACACACGTAGATGCGTTGAGCCGAATGCCTAACGAAGATAGTGTTGCTGAAGTGGAAACTGCGTCATTAAGAATCATGAACGTCGAAATTAATGAAATTGATTGGCTGTTAACGATGCAATTACAAGATGAAAATTTGAAAGAAATATTTGGAAAACTTAAAGCAGAACCTGTAGATAAACATATAAAAAAAGAATATTGTGTTGAAAATGGACGACTGTTTAAAAAAATTGATGATATAAAACGATGGATAGTGCCAAAAATGGTGCGCTGGCGTATTGTTCGTGAATGCCATGATCTAGTTGGTCATTTAAGTCTGGATAAAACGTTACAAAGGATCCAAAAGTGGTATTGGTTTCCAAAAATGCGTGGTTACGTTTCAAAATATATTAAATCATGCATCGAGTGTTGCTACCACACACAAAAAACCAGGGGGTAAATTGGAAGGTGAAATGCATTATGATGATATTGAATCTATTCCGTTCAAAACTATGCATATTGACCATTTAGGACCATATCCACGTAGTAGTCATGGTAATTTGTACGTAATCGGTATATCTGATCCGTTCCATAAATTTGTATCGCTGAAAGCTGTAAAAATTACAAATGCAGCTGCAGTATTAAAACATCTAGATGAATTCTTTAGCTATGTTGGAACACCAGCACGCATAATTTCCGATAGAGGTTCTGCTTTTACGTCAAAAGCATTTGAAATTTTCTTCAAAAATGGTTTTTAGCAAGAAAAAATTAAAGCTGGATTAGGGCATGAATTGCAATTGAAATTAGACGTCAAAACGCGGTGGAATTCTATGGCAGATATGGTGGAAAACTTTGTGAGAATACGTTTTTATGTCGAGGATGCCCTTCGCGAGTTTAATTCTACCGAATTATTAAACAATTTGAATTTTAATTTGCTCAACGATCTTAGCACAGTACTTAAACCAATAAAATTAACAGTATAGGCTCTAAGTCGGGAAGATTCCACTTTAGTTTCCTCTGAGTTGGCTATTAATTTTTTGAAAAAAAAAACTAAGAGAAGCTAATACTGCAATAAGTTCCGAATTATTAACAAGCATATCCAAACGTATTGAGGATCGTTTAAATCCCAATTTAATGACGCTTTTAAAATGTTTAAGGGACTTATACTTCATCCAGAGATGTGTTAATTTAGCTGGAGATACAATAAAAAGAATTTTTGGTGCTGATGTAACTGAATATGAAAATATAACTGAAACGGAGTGTGAATGTGAAATAGTTACACAAACGAGTAATGAAGAAGATTTGGACCCAACAATGTCTATTGAAAAAGAATTAGATGAAATTTTAAAAAGTGCAATGGTAGAACCTGCCCAAAAAAAATACCGGTAAAAGAACATCAAATTTGCAGAAACTGCATGATGCGCTTTTGACCATTAAGCATACCTCAACCGATGCAGAAAGAACATTTTCGTTGTCTGGCACCTTTTGTACCAAAATTCGCTCTCGTTTATCAGACAAATCGCTAAATTCATTGTTGTTTTTGAAAGCTTTTTATTTAAACCAAAATAATTAATGGTTGTATACATATTGTTACGTAAGCAAAATGCATACATTTATTTAAACAGTCAATTTATAAACTGTACTTTTAAATTTTAATCGCATTCCTTAAAATGCATAACTGTACTTTAACTATCAAATTTCGTAAACGCTAATTTACGAAAATAAGAAAACAAAAAACCAACTTGGTTAGTTAAATATTGTTAAATATTGATAAGTTAAATATTGTCATGTATTAGATTTTTGCTTACGTAGTATTTTATCCATTCAAACATAAAACAAATTGAATTACAAAATAATTTTGTATTAAGTTAGTCTGTAAGAACAACTCAAATAAACAACATAAAACTATATAGACTATTTTCTTTATATAAATACTACATATATACTACTTTATACTAAAAATGAATTACCATATTCTCATAATTTATGTAATAATAATAATAATAATTTAAAATATAAAATTAAAATATGTGTTTTTTTATTTAAAATCGGATTCGGATTCGGATTCGATTGTTATAACTATTTAGAGAACCGGATTCGTCGAATTCGAAAATACCGAATATTACATTGAATTACATTAATTAAATGAAATATTTGTTCTTTTATTAAAATAAAAAAATAAGCATAAAGTAAATATATATACATACATAAAAGTTTTTTTTTTAAAAATAACAATTTTTAAATTAAGTTTCTATTAAGACAAAGTTTGTTCTTAAACAATTAAATTTATTAAAAAAAGGTTGGTAAAATTTTAAAATGGAGTTTGAAAATATTGATATAGAATTAATGCTATATAATGCTATATAATGCTATATGACACTGGATAGTGTGACCAGACGTCCTCTTTTAAGAGGACATGTCCTCTTTTCAATGCAAAAAAATATGTCCGGTATATTTTTTTAAAATTAAGGCATTTGTCCTCTTTTTTAGAAATTCTTAAATTTCCCATTAGATGGCATATAAATATTTTTTCCACAATTGGATTAAGTTTAAACTAAAAGAAGATGTCTCTTATACCCTATTCAGACTATGTGCTATAACATGTTTTAAGCGTTAACATGTTATGCAAAGTGTTATAACTAGAAATAATGTATGCAAAAAATATGTCAAGTAAAACATGTTATTCAGAAAAACATGTTAAGCTAAAGGGATGTATTTAAAAAAATTTTGACATAATCGATTTTTTTTCGATTAATCAAAGTCTTTTTGGATTTTCTTATCCTTGAATGATCTGTTGTCATTTGATCTGTTGTCATTTGATCTGTTTTAAAATTTAGATTTTTTAAAATTTAGATGGCGGACAAAAATAAAAAACGAGTAATTTGGAGTGAGGAGGAATTAAAAACATTTGTGGCTATTTGGAAGGAAAAAAAAGATGACTTAAATAAAGCAAAAAGAAATAGCCACATAATTTTAGAAATTCAAAGGGAGCTGGAGTTGAATGGTATAAAAACCACTGTGGCAGAAATTAAATCCAGAATGCACAACTTCAAAACGAAATATAGGTAAATATCTACAAAATTTTTGCCAAAAACTTTTTTTTGAGAAAGAGTGTATATACCTACATTTTTATTTTTAGAAAAGAGAAAAAAGATGTTGGTCCATCAGGGGGAACTCCTTCTGATTGGTCATTTTATGATGACATGAAGGACATTCTTGGCAATAGCAAATTTATAAACGCCACAGAAATAATGGAAGAAAGTTTCGAAGGTAATAAAATTTATTTAGTCTTGTGTGTTTTTATTTTATTTTATTTTTCAATATTGTTTTCTAGATTATTCAATGGAAAGTTCATTTTCTGAATGTAGTGAAATATCAGCACCATTACCAACATCAGCACCATTACCAACATCAGCACCATTACCATCATCATCGCCATTACCATCATCATCATCCACTGTAAGAAAAAAATTAAAAAGATATAGTAATGATGAGATATTACGATGTATTGAAGAGGGAAATGAAGGAATTAATAAATTTATTCAAAATTCTGAAGAAAATGAAAAAAGATTAATAGATAATGAAGAGAAATTATTAACGATGGAAGAAAGAAAGGCTGATATTTTAGAAAAGCTATTAGAGGAAAATATTAAATTTAATAAACTCCTATTAGAAAAGTTAATGTAACTCTTAAAACAAAAAATTTAAATTCAAAATATATATACTTACTGAAATGTAAACTAATAGCGTTTCTTATCAAAATACCATTTCTTGCATTTAAATTAACAACTGAATTTGGTTGTCTTCTGTTTGATATGCTTTCTTCTTCCAATTGTTGTTGTATCCAAATTTGGCGAACTTCATCTTTTTTAGAATTCAGATAATTGTTTAATACACAGCATGCTTTAATAATCATAGATGTGTGTCCAACGTGATTATCTAGCCCTTTGCCCAATCTCCTGAAACGTGCCTTTAGATGACCAAATGCATTTTCTACTACTCTTCTGCATTTTGATAAATTATAATTGAAATTTTTTTCCGAAACTGGTTGGTCAACTTTAAATGGGTAAGGTTTTAATACGTATTTACTTAATTTAAATGCAGAATCTGCAATCAACAATGGTGGTACTGAAATTGATTTAATTGTTCTAACATTTTGCTGCAATATATGATTTCTGATATGATGTCTTTTTAAGGATGATTGCTCGTAAATACCCGAATCATTACATCTGCCTGGGCATCCAACATTGATGTATGTAAAATCATATTTATGATCAACAACTGCAAATAAAATAGTGGAATACCATCCTTTGAAATTATAGTAATCCGTAGCGTCCTCCTTATGAGGTTTAACTTCGATATGACATCCATCTATAAGTAAATACATTGTATAATATTACACATATTTAGATATTTTACATTACCCATTGCACCGATACACTGCGGAAATCCCAATCGCTCAAATCCTTTAATATTTTTTTTTATAGTTTCATCAGTTAGGGGATATGAATTAAGGTATTTGGGTTTTAGTTCCTTCCAAACCTCAAAACTAAAATCTATAACTATCTCACAAACTGTAGAAACACCAACACCAAATATGTTTGCTATGGTTCTATATTCTCCAGAAGAACCAAGAGCGTATAATGCTATTGCAATCCTCTTCTTTAATGGAATTGTCTCTCTGAGATTCGTTTCTTGCTTAGTCAAACCAGGAAGCAAAGAACATACCTCCTCAAAAGATGCAAACCCCATTCTTAAATTTTCTTTAAAAAAAACTTCACCATTATTAAATAAATCGTGTTCAAAAAAACAACTTAATCTGTCCTAAAATAGTGGAGTAATCACTAAACGATTTAACTTTTTGAAATGGAAAAAAAACGTACCTTTGTCCATTCTATTCGTATTTTTAGTTATATTCAATGCCAAATATAACCATTTTCGACAATGGTTTGAAAACAGAAATTTTAGTGTTTGTCTTTTTTTTAATAACCTTTTTCTTTCCATTTTAATTTTAGTCAATGCAGTATTAATATTTTCAATTTGATGAATTAAATAATTCATATTATTGTTTTTATTTATAAATAACATTATTTTTTTTTTGTTTGAATCCATTTTTTTGAACTGTCAAATGAAAAGTAGTGTGAATAGCAATTTCTATAACATGTTATACGACCTCTATAACATGTTATAGAGCTGTAGTGTGAATAAGGTATTAATTTGTAGTAAGCGATAGATATCTATGTAGTAATCGATATTAGATTGTAGGGGAATTGGTTGGTTTTGACATTTCAATTTTACAATTTAGTTGACTTCGTTTTTGCAGCGCAGATGAAAAATTTTATAATTTTAAATTTAACTGCCAAAAAAGTGAGTTTTAAATAATAATTTAAAAAACACAAAAATTATTCTGTATTATTTATGTTAATTGCTTAAAAATTTGTAGACTTTACGTCCAATATACCGAAGCGAAAATGTATTTTTAACGACGAATTAAAAATAAAATATCCTATGTTCATACAAAAAGAAAATAACACTCTTCATTTCGTATTCTGCGGTGTTTGTAGAGTGACTTTTTCTATAGTAAACAAAGGAAATCAGATTTGGAGCAACATTTGCGAACTGAAAAACACAGTAAAGCAGTAAGAGGTACAAATTCGTCAAATAAATTATCGGATTATTTTGTTGAGAAATACACTAAATTGGACGACCAAGTTTCTGCAGCTGAGGGTGCTTTAGCATATCACACTGTTACACATCATTTCAGCTTTCGATCGACAGAATTTAGCCATAAATTTTTAAAACATATTTTACCTGATTCTAGCATTGCCAAACGAATTTCTTGTGCGCGAACTAAAACTGAATCAATAGTCGTTAATGTGTTGGCTCCGTTGTCAATAAACAATGTTTTTGAAGATATTGAACACACGAACTTTGTATCAATTTTAACGCATGCTAGTAACCACGACAATAAAAAAATATTCCCCGCAATATTACAATATTTTAAAAAAGAATCAGGTATAAATATCAAAGTAGTGGATATACAAGCACTAAAGGATGAAACCTCCAATACAATTTTTGAATTTTTATTATCAGTTTTAAATAAACATGATATATCAACTAAATGTATAGCAGTTTCTGGTGCTAACTGCAATACGAATTTCAGAGGAAAACAACGTGCAGGTAGAAATAATGTATTTTTCAAATTAAAAACAAATGGTCTACTTGATTTAATAGGAATTGGATGCCCTGAACATATACTTCATAATGACACACAATTTGGGTTTGACAGTATGCCAATATATTTGGACAGCCTAATCATGAAGATATACAATCATTTTTCCCCCTTTGCTATACGAACTGAAAAACTTAAAACGTTTTGTGAGTTTGTGGATATCAATTATAAAAAATTGCTCAGTCATTCGAAAACTCGATGGCTTTCGTTATTTCCACGCGTCCAACGGATATTGGAAATATTTGAAGGATTACAATCTTATTTTATGTCTCTTGACAGTCCACCAGTAACCATCCAGATTTTTTTTGAAAATGATATTAATGAAGCATATTTGTGGTTTTTACACTCACTGATGTATACTTATAACGAAAAAATAAAGGCAATAGAAAGAGAAAAGATTTCAGTTGTGGAAAGGTTAGAACAGTTAGATACTGTTAAAGAAATACTTAAATGCAAAATAAGAGAGAATTTCCTTCCATTAAAAGTAATTCCAATTTTTAAAAAATGTGTTGAAATTGGCAAGGAACATGAAGTTGAAGATATGAAAAAAAATTTATTATATGTATATACCAGGTGCTTATAGAATACTTGATTGAGTGGTCAGAGCAGCTACGTGAATTTGAAAGTTTTAAATGGATGGATTTTAAAAACATCCCGAAGTGGCAGGAGCTAGAAAAATCTCTGGAGTATTTACTGCACAAAAACGTAAATTTCAATGAAACAAAGTTGTTTGATCAATTTTGCAATTTTCAAAAGTTTGCAAAAGAAAATATTGGTGGAGAAAAATTCTCAAATCTACCACCACTTCACGAAAAATGGCTAAGATATTTTAAAAACATTACGATATTGAAATGCATAGTGAACTTCTTGTAATAGCAGAATTTTTTTTTGCAATTCCAGCTCACAATGCAAATGTTGAGAGAATTTTTTCTTTAATCGTAAGCCAATGGACTAATGAAAGAAATAGGTTGAATGTTAAAACCATCAAAAGTATTATTTCATACAAATTCAACTTTAAAGAATATTCTTGTTCACAATTTTATGATTATTTATTAAAAAAACCAAATATTTTAGGAAAAATTTCGTCAAATGAAAAATACGAAAAATAGGTAATATTTTCTGTGACTTATATAAAAAAAAATTAAGATTAAATGTAGTTTGTTTATGTTCTTTTTTAGAGATGGTATTACAAATATTCAAAAACTATTGAAGAATTTATTCAAAAACTATTGAAGAATTTAGAATCTAGATTAAAAATCATACCAAAAAATAAAGAAAAAATATATAATTTAATTTTTCCTAAAAAATATAAGTACTCCTTAAAAATAACTAATGAATTTTGTGCAATGTATTATTATGTTGTTATGTTTAGTTTTATATTTTGAATTTTATTTTTGTTTATTTTTTATTAATAAATATTTAATAACAACTATATTATGCATTAAAATTTAATATTTTTTCTGAGCTTGAAAATAAGTCAACTTTTCTGTTGAGTTTAAAAAATATTGGACACACCTCCTCCCAAAAAAAAATTGTCCTCTTTTTTGTAATGCTCGATCTGGTCACCCTAACACTGGATGATGTGAATAATTTATTACCAGTTTCTAAGTCTAAGAATTAAGTTTAGACAAAATTTGTTAAAGTGGCGTGCAGAAAATGTAAGTAAACAATTTATTTTAATTTTCAAGTGTTTTTACTAAATTTAAGCTATAACAAATTTTCCCAAGTATAAAGTAAAAGTACCCTAATTGTAAAGTAATACAAATTTTAATTATAAATATAATAATTCAAAACAAATTTTTTTAACTAAATTTTTTATACAACTCTTAACTCTAACCTATTTATTTTAAATAAAAGGGATATAAAACACCATTGGCAGATACGCTGTCTACGAACGCCAGTAGTATTCAAAAATGGTTAGCCGAACAGGGGTCATCGCATGCGGAATCACCCTTGCCAATACGAACTCCAAGAGATGTTCATTCATCAACACCTACTAATAAAGAATTTACGATCGCAAGTATTACTATTTTATAGTTACATTTACGATTTTACTAATTTAATATATCAAAAGAACTTACAGGAAATTTTTAATAACTCCTTGATAGGAAAAGGTATTTTAGCTAAGAATTGTGTAATAATTTTTCTTTCTATGAATAAATTTTCGATTAATTTTACCATGAACTATATTTTAATAATTAAGTATTTGTTAACATATTTAATACATGTAATTTTCAATTAATAAATAAGTATTAATACAAGAATTTAAACTTAAAAAAATTTAAGTTCTTTTTTATTTTGAAAATAATTTCAGAGTTTTTTTTCGTAAAATTCGTTTTTTGTTAGCATTTAATTATTGTTAAGATCTTGTGTTTTAAAATAAATGTTAAAGCATAAAATAAAAAAAATTCATCTTTTATTTTTTTATAATTATTTTTAAAAAAATAAATAATTTAATTGGCGCAGTCGGTAGGATTTTTGTCCGTAGATAGAAATCCAATGATTAAGAACCGTAATAAATAAATAAATATAAATTTTAACAGTGATAAGACGTAAGTCAACTATTACAACAAATACAGGAGAAAGATAGGCAACTAAATCAATTTGCTCAAGCACTACAACAAATGCAGTAAATGCAACAAGTTCAAAATCAAAATGCAGTGGTGGAAAATCGAGAAAAAACTGTGAAAGAAATAAAGCATATGAACATCTTTACCGGACGAGGTGATTTCACAATAGCTTCGTTTTTAAAAAGCATCGAATATCATCTATCAACTATTAGTAATGTGGAATACAAAAAATGTGTAGTTAGAGCAATTTACAACGAGAAAATTCAAGGTAAAGCTAAGAACACAATCATCAACATACCACAAACGGACAATTGGAATCTTATAAAACAAACTCTAAAACGAAGATACAGACCCGATGTGGAGTCGACAGAGCTTTTCAAAAAAATTGGTAACATAAAAGTTGTTTCGGTAAGTGATTTAGTTAATCAAATTCAAAATATTAGATATAAGGTAAATGAATTAGAAGCTTATTATGATGAGCAAAATTATATAGATTTAAGTACTATTGATACCCTTTTAGTAAATGCAATAAAAGAAACGACACAAGGTGTCCTATTAGAGAAAATTTATAAAGAAAAAGAAATAGATAAAATTATAGATATAATGAATAAAAGAATGTACGTTGATTTTTGAAAAAAAATAATAATCAAAATAATTTTAATAAAAAAAAAGATAATTCAAAGAGTTATAAAAATGATATTTATAATAAAAATTCTTATTCAAATAATAGAAATTTTAATCCTAGTTATAACAACGAGAATAATTATTATCCAACAAATATCAATAATAAAAATAATTATTATCCATCAAATAATATATTAATACTATTCTAATAAAAATATTTTTTTTCTCATTTCTATAAAATTACAGATCTTTAAAATAATAATTATTACCATATTATGTTTAGGATGGTTACCAGGAGCATGTAGTTTATTACATGTAAGTCAAATATCCGAAGAAGTATGTTATATTCAGATCAAAATAAGAGAAATAGAAATTACTAACGAAACAGTAATAATACTTCATGTTATTGACCCCAAGGAACTTAATGAATTACTTTTACAAATAGAAAGCAATCTAAATAATTTAAATTCGTCGGATAAAAATTTAATAAATTCAGAAATAAATCATATTAGGGCAAAAATCAAGTCTATAATACCAACTAGTAACAGACGAAAACGAGGACAAATAAATTTAGTTGGGAAAGCTCAAAATTGGCTGTTTGGTACAATGCATAATGATGATAAGTAGAGAAGAAATCCTAGACCATTTAAAAATTGTAGAAGAAAATAATCATAATTCAATTTCAAATTTAAATAATCAAATAAATATTAATAACAATTTTAATAAAACAATTCAAGAATTAAAAAATGTAATAGAAAATGATAGAAGTAAAATTAAAAATGTTTTTAATGAAATTAATGAAATGAATTTACAAAGTTTGAAACATTCTCTATATGTAGATCAAATATTAAAATTAAGATATTTAGAAAATAAAATAGATCAGATACAGGATAATACAGCTTCAGCGAAGCATAATATTGTACATCCTAGTATCCCAACAACAGAAGAAATAGAAACATATAAAATTAATTTTTATAAGTTAAAATTAATTTGAATGGGTATCATGTTATATAAAGAAAATTGTATTGTATTCGCAATAAAATTTCCTCAAAATTAAGAATGTTAAAAAATTTTAGTTTTCCTGAAATTAAAAGGAAGGAAAATGATATTGAAGAGTTTTGGTTTGAAATTTTTAACATGAAAAATGGTATTAATGAACTTATGTTTCCGAAACTTAAAAGTTTTTTATCAGGTATTTTAAGCCTTCCACACAGTAGTGCTACTGTTGAAAGGATTTTTTCACAAATATTTCTAATAAAAAACGATAAACGAAATTGCTTAGAAGCAAGCACTTTGCATACAATAATGGCTACAAAAGCTTTACTGGAGATAATTTTGCACATGAGTGGAATCCTCCAAAAGATTTAATTATAGAATATAAAAAACGTTAGAATGGAATGGTTGTTAAAGTATTTTTATTAATTTTTTTATAATTTATCGCATACACGGCGAAATGTGTATGCGGTACCTTAATATTTTTGTTACTTAATTTAATAAAATGATTACCTTATTTATTTATGATTAACATAAGTATTGAACATATTTTACTTTTGATAAATATATACCTATTTAATAAAAAAATAATAGATTTTTATTAGTTTTAAGAACTTATTTAATTGTAAATTCAATTAAAATATACGTCGTCTGAATATTGGTTTGCTCCATACGTCAAATCTTTGCGAGTTGTTTGTGGAATTTTGAAAGGAGCTGCGTCTATTGCACTTATCTGTTTTCTGTTAACTTCAGCGATTTAAGAGATACTGAAGTTAGCAGAAAACGTATAAGTTCTATTGCTCGCCAGCTCGTTTTAAAACTCCACAAACAACTCCTAACTCAAAATTGACTATTTGGCTTATGGAGCTAACTAATATTCAGACGACGATATCAATGAAATATTAAATATTTTTAATTTGATTTAAAGCCAGAACGTTGCAATTATTTTACTTTAAGTTTGAAGTTACTTTACTTTAAATTTGATAAATATATATGTATTTAATGAAATAATTCTTTTATTATCATTAATAAACCTACTTTCATTTTTAATATTATAATATTAGTGAATGAATTAAAAAAAAAAATTAAGTTTTACAGCCCAAAGGCTATGATTTAAACTTTGTATTTTTCTTTTAATTTAATAAAAAATACGATTAAAATGTAAAAATGTTAAATATTTTTAAAATTATATTTATTTAATAATAAATGGCAATATGATAAAATGTTCTTGTTACTGAACTTAATAAAATGATTACGTTTTATTTATGAAAAAATTTCTTTCATTTTTTTGCTTATTATTTGTATTAAATTATTAAAATGATAAAATTTTAACTTTAAAAATTTTTTTTATATAAAATAGAAACCAAAGATTAGGAAAACGTATTTTCTAATGTACATCATATAAAACAGTGCATATAACACCGTTTTATTCAAAAAGTAATAATGCAAATTTTTTATAGCAATTTTATGGAATCTATAGCTTTTTGAAAGTTACAACCCAAAAATTCAAAACGACAGCACTGCATATACCACAAAATTACAACATATAGCACATTCGGATATTGACATGTTATTCTATTAACCCATTTTTGCTCGGTGTTCCAATATTGGAACAAGTGCATTTTGCTATTAATACGGCCAAGTAAAAAATTTTTTTTTTTTATTAAATCAAAGCAACCTTTGAGTTAGAATATGAAAAACATAATTTGCACGTGTTTAATTTATATATGTCATTATTAAGTAATCAGTATTGTTTTAAAAGTGAAAATAATAAAGCAAAAAAATGTCTTCAAGAAAGTAAGTATAATTTTATTTAAAATATTAAAATTTATCAAAAAACCGAAATTTTTACAAAAATTAAAGTTTACTAATATTCATATTAGCCCGGAACTCCGAATTGAATTTTTTTTTAGATTCCTAACTGCTGAAGAATTATTAAATTTGATAGAAGATGATGAGTTTTGGGGTGGTTTAGAAAGTGCCGATGTCTTTATAACTCCTCCTGAAGATGGTGCTGCCAGTGAAAAAGACAGTGCTGGTGAGGATGAACAAATTACCATAAACAATTTAAGTGGACGGCAGTTACAAGCCCAATCTGTAGCTACATTTTTTTCTAAAAATAATGATGATTTTCATTTTGGTGAAGAAACGGATGAGGAAGATAACATTCCACTGTCCGAAATTCAAAGAAAAATGCAAAAGAACCGAAAAAGAGAACAAGTTTGGAGTAAAAATGTTGATTTTGAACCTACCTTACCTGAGTTTGTGTATTCCAAAAATTTGCCAGATATACCAACTGATCCAGTAGCATGTTTCGAATTGTTTTTTGATGGAGAAGTATGTGAATTTCTAAAAAAATATGTTTATTATCTACGCAATATCTAAAGGAGACCACAACTTCGACATGAATGTGTACGATTAAAAATGCTATATTGCGATATTATTGTTATCAGGTTACGTGAATGTACCTAGGTGGAGAATGTTATGGGAATGCGACGCAGAGACATACAATCCTTGGGTGGCTAATGCAATGAGACGTGCACGCTTCGAACAAATTAAAAAATATACGCACTGCAGTGACAACGATAATCTTACGGATAATGATAAATTTGCAAAGGTTCGTCCTGTATTTGATTTACTGAACATCCGATATATGAAATATGCTAGTCATGAGGAAAATCTTAGCATTGACGAAAGTATGGTTCCATATTTCGGGAGGCACTCAGCTAAACAATTCATAAAGGGAAAACCTATTCGTTATGGATACAAAATGTGGTGTCGTTGTGAGCCCTTAGGTTACCTTATGCAGTTCGATCCGTATCAAGGAAAGCAGGAAAATCGGAAAAATATGGATTTGGGAGTTGGTGGTTCAGTGGTTTTAAATTTACTATCAAAACTTCCAATACACGCAGCATTCAAAATTTATGCAGATAGGTATTTTTCTTCTTTGGAATTGATGAACCGTTTGAACCGATTAAAAAATTGTACCATAACAGATGTAAATATCATGCAGAAAAAGGAGCGAGGAGAATATGATGTTTGTACAGATACAAAAACTGGAATTACCGTAACCTCTTGGAATGATAATCATGTTGTTCTTACTGTATCCTCTGCCAATAAGACCAATCCAATTGGGCAAGTTCTTAGATGGATATCCTGTGAAAAAAAGAAATTGCCAGTCAAACAGCCGAATGTCATTTCCATGTATAACAAGTACATGGGTGGAGTTGACAGGATGGATGAAAATATTGACCGCTATAGAGTGGGAGTTAGATCCAAGAAATGGTGGTGGGCCCCATTTGCTTTTTGTTTAGATACAGCTGTTCACAATGCCTGGCAAATACATAGAAAAACCGTGGAACAAATTAAAGGGGTGGTTATTTACATTTTCGACGACATATAGTACAAGTGTATTTAAAAAAATATGGAACTCCGGTTGTAGGAGGAGGAAGACCAAAATCGTCCAAAGAAATATGTAGTCGAGTACCAAATGAAATAAGGTTTGATCGACTCGATCATTGGACTGTTCCAGCGCCAAAACAAAATCGATGTGCGTTTTGCAAGAAAAATGCAACAAAATTTTGTGAGAAATGTGGTGTTAATGTGCATGATACGTGTTTTAAAAACTTTCATGTAATATGTTAAATAAATTATTCTTGTTAATTTTTTTTTAAATTATTTTGTTAAAATTACCTTTTGAAATATTACACATTTTTTTGTTTTATTTATAAGAAACGAATTGTTTTTAAATGAAAAATATAATTATTTGCACGCGTTTTATTTTTTTCTATTTAAACCTCATAATAGGCTCGGTGTTCCAAAATTGGAACATGCCTAAAAACCTAGGTTTTGGTAATTTTATATATAAATTCAAACGAGATCTAATAATTCACGATATTACAACCTAAAAAAACATAAAAACGGGAGGAATCAAACAAAAAAATTAATTCGAGCAAAAATAGGTTAAATAACATTTCTATTTTATATTTGAAAAGAAAAAACAACATATGATCTTGTAATTACCGTTCTTTTTTTTTAATGAAAAAATAAAAGAAAGATGATTGAAAGCAGACAGCAGTATAACGTGGTCGTGGATGAAGTAAAGACGTATTGAAGAATTAAATAAAATAAAGTTTTGTTTTTGAATATTTAAATAAGAATTAAATAAAATAAAGTTTTGTTTTTGAATATTTAAATAAGAATTAAATAAAATAAAGTTTTGTCTTTTAAAATATTTAAATAAGAATTAAATAAAATAAAGTTTTGTCTTTTAAACATTTAAATAAGAATTAAATAAAATAAAGTTTTGTTTTTTTAAATATTTAAATAAGAATTAAACGTAGAATTAAATAATAATTTTTGAACATTTAATTAATAAATACAGTGTAGTCTCTTTAATCCGGATCCCGTAATCCGGATTTCTCGCTAATTCGGATCACAAAATATTTACATTAGTCCCTCTACAGTCCGGATCACATTAAAATATTGGCTTCTTTAATCCGGATTTATTTTTAAATTCTTATTGACATGTGAAAAAAAACATTGCTTAAATTTATCGTAAATCTTCTTTTTATTTAATTCAAAATGTTAACGGAATATCACAATTTTTCTGTTTTTGTTTTTGTTTGTTTCTATGGTTTTTGTCAATAAACAAAATGCTTTTGACAATAAACTTACTTTATTTATCATTCGTTCGTGATGTTTCTTTAAGAAAGTTAGTTAAATTTAATTTAAAAATTTAAAATTTGATGTTAAATTTCTAATTTTTTACACAATGCCTAAAAGATCCCATAAGACATTAACTTTAAAAACAAAATGTGAAATTTTAGACAAGTTGAAAAATAATGTTCCTGCGAAAACATTGGCTTTAGAATACGGCGTTGGAACATCCACCATATCTGATATAAAAAAAAATAGAAGCAAAATTTTTGAGTAAGTGCAATAAACAAAATAAATTAAAACTAACAAATAAAAAATTAGTAATCTAATTTAAATGTTTAGGTACATAAATTTAACAAGCAACAAATTTAAAAATAAACGAAAAACACTGAAGTGTGCTGAGTACCCTGATATGGAGCGAAAACTTTATAAATGGTTCTTAAAACAGCGTTCCAGACACGCTCCTATTTCACAAGAAATACTTCAAAGAAAGGCATTAATAATTTTTGACAATTTATATGGCAGCACTAATAAAAGTTTCAATGCCAGCAAAGGTTGGATTTCAAAATTTCGAAAAAGATTTGGAATACGGATTCTTAAAGTAACTGGTGAAAAACTGTCTAATAATCCCGATGCCACAGAGCCATTTAAAGAAATATTACATAAAAAAATTGAAGATTTGCAATTAAGTGATTACCAGATTTATAACGCAGACGAATCTGGACTTTTTTGGAAAATTTTGCCGGATAAAACTTTGGTACATACAAAAGAAAATACAGCTCCTGGAAGGAAAACGAGTAAAGAACGGATAACATTTTTGATCTGCTCAAACGCCAACGGGAAACACAAATTAAAACTCCTCGTCATTGGTAAATCCAAGAATCCAAGGGCATTTTTAAACACAAATTTGCCTGTTGAATATAAATCATCTTCAAAAGCATGGATGACGTCAGAACTTTTTAAAGAATGGTTTCATTATTCTTTCGTTATTCAAGTAAGACGATTCCTTCTTGCTCAAAGTTTGCCTGCAAAAGCTCTCTTATTAGTTGATAATGCTCCAGGACATTCACATGAATCAGAATTGATAAGTGAGGACGGAAATATTTTTGCAATGTTCATGCCCCCAAATTGCACTGCCTTAATACAACCAATGGATCAAAATGTGATCCGAATTACTAAACTTTTTTATAAAAAAAGTTTGTTATCTCACATCATCTCTTCAACTGAGGACGATGTTGTCAAATGCTTAAAAACGATAAATTTAAAGGATGCAGTTTTTTACTTAGCGAATTCTTGGGATCGTATAAAAGCAGATGTAATTAAAAAATGTTGGAAACCTTTAATGGAACGAAATAACCAGTGGGATGAGGAAGACAATGTACCTTTAAGTATTTTTACGCAACAAGCTAGACAAAGCAACACACAAGATCAGGAAGAACTAAATACTATTAGAAATATGTTAGGATCCGTATTTCCAACTGATTTAAGAAATTCAGATGTAGAAAACTGGATAGTAGAGACTGATATTCATGATGTTCATAATAACATTGAAATTTTATCAGGTTCTGAGTCAGAAGACAGCTACCAAGAAAATATTACAACAATGACCAAAGTAAAACATGAAACAGTTGCAAAATATATATCCACAATAGTTGAATGGGCTAAACAAAATGATGTTTCATTTACAGATATTTCAGTTCTAATGAATTTAAAAGAAAAGGCAATAAATATGAGTTTGGAACATTCTAAACAAACAAATATAACAGATTTTTTTAAAAACTATTAGTTCACGAATAATCTTACAATGTATTATGTAATGTATGAAATGTACTTATTTTTTGAAAAGTGAAATACATATTTAATTTTTGAATTACATGTTATGTATTAAATTATGAATTATTTAACTTAAAATAATGAAATTAAAGAATAAAAATTTATAATTTTTTGTTAAATTATTTTTTTGATGAATTTTTTATCATTTGCATATATATATTTACATTCTGGTCATTATTTTATTAATCTTTAAGCGTCTTATAGCTTCTATTGGGTCAAATATCCACTTAAAACTAGATTTCTTTGATCCGGATTTCTCGTTAATTCGGATCAGCCTTACATTAATTGATCCGGATTATCGAGACTACACTGTATAACTTAGTTTTTAGTTATAGCTTTCTTATTCATTAGTTTTCTTTATTCATTTTGATTTAACATATATATATACATATACGAGTATAATATATTAATTGGTTTTTGTTTTTTTTTTTTAATTTTTTGCGTTTGTAATTTTAGTGCAATGGCTGAAGGTTCTTATAATATTTCAAATACCTCTGATTGTGGTGTTAAAATTAATGTGTCTGCCACAGCTTTGAAACTTTGGCAGCAAGATGGTTATCGGAAGATGATGATTTTAGTGATTTTTCAGATGGGATTGATTCTGGTAATATTTTAGAAAGTGACCATAACTCTTTATCGGAACAAGAAGAAAGTGTGAATGAAAGTGATACATCTGACAATAATGAAACTGATTTAAATGAAAATGTAGGACATTTTAAGGGAAAGAATCGGTTTAAATGGTCCGTCCATCCACCTAGTCATACTTGCAGAACACTATTACATAATGTAGTTAGAATTTTTTCCTTCTACAAGTTCAATTTCAAAAAATTCTAATGCTGTAGAAACATGGACGCCGGCAGGACTTTGTGTAAGGTGGTGCATGTGAAAATTATTATTGATTTCACAAAATGATCTACATACATATTGCGAATTTACCTTTCAGCCACCTTTGTTTAACATTGTTTTAGTCTTCAAAAATATTAAATTTTGATTTCAGGAAATTCCCGTTACAAAACAATATTTTGAATTTACGAAAAAAATCATCTCAGTAGGCTGATGCTCAGAACTTTTGAGAATCAACTTTTACTTTCATTAAATTTGCATAAGCATCGAATTCAGTTGTTTTGCTTTTTATATGTATAAAAAATTTGTGTAAAAATTTGAGCTATTTTTAGTGTCCTGTAGTGCATTTTACGAAATTAAAATACCATTATACTAAATACTACAGAAGTATAAAGTTGAAAAGGTTCTACAGTTTTTATAAGGTAAGTAATATATATGAATTTTTAAGCGCTATTTATTTCCTAATTTAAGCTTTTGTATTATATACAAACAAAATTAAGCCCAATGAGTGATATACGGATGTTTTTAATCAAGAATAAAAAACGTAAAGTGGACGAGAATGAAGGGAGTCCCCTTGCACCTGCTCCTGCTCCGTCATCATCAGTAATGTTATCGATTCCCACAACGAGTTTAGAAGAACCTGTATTAAGTGATTTAGATATTGGTACACGGTTAAAAATTTAGGTATAAAAATTAATAAGTTTTTTTATATAACTCTTATGTATACGTTTTTTAGTATTAAATCAATATATTCCCAAATTATTATTCATCTTTATCTGATAATTCTTATAATTGTAATATAAAATTCGTATACATTGTTAGATGATAAGGCAATCTTTATAAAATTAATAAAAATTAATAAAATAGATTAACTCTAATAAGCCAAATTTATAAATTCCGCTATAATCAGCACTTTTAATTCAACCTGTGAATGCTGATTCAAGCAATTAATTAATATAAATACCTGTAACTTTGTTAACACAAATCAATTATTATCATAGCGGTCAAATAAATCAGTTTAAAACTAAAATTAAAATTGTTTTTTTTCGAGATCCTTATAAACGATATTGTAATTGGCGCAGTCGGTAGGATACACCAAAGTATAAAAATTGATATTGCCCAAGACTACTCTGGCTTAAAGTTTAACTGAGTCTGGTTAAACGATATTAATACTTTGTGTATCAACACTTAATAGTGTAAGGATCTAGCAACACGGTACGGTCAAAAATTATAAAAGTGTAAAATAAATAAAAAAAAATTTTTTTTTTTGCGAATGTGAATCAAAACAAAAAAAAAATATATTGTGAACTTTATACAAGTAATATTGAAAAAACTATATTGTGAATTTTACAAAAGTATATTGTAAAATTAAAACAAAACAAAAAAATATCTTGTCAACTTTATACAAGTAATATTGAAAAAAATATAGTAAAATTAAAACAAAACAAAAAAAATATATTGTGAACTTTATACAAGAATATTAAAAAATTAATTTTGAACAATTTTTACAAAGGTCGTCTACCTAAAAGCAAATCTGTAGTCAGTTTGAAATTTTGAATTTAGGTTCAGTCTGATTAAGTAAAATGAGCGTAAAGTAATGTGTACCCTAATGTCAAAATCAAATCAAATAGATGTCAATTCTACAAATTTTTACAGATTAAATTTTTAGTATGCGTTGAAAGTTTGAATGAAGAAAACGTCAATATGTAAGTTGAAAATAAATATTTTTTGGTTTTAAATTTTATTTGTAATATATTTTAAATATTTATTTCAGATAAAAATGGACAAAAAGTTTATTAAAGCTTTTGGTTGAAGAAAGACTAGCATTAGAAGGCGATTTTACTGGAGGAAAATTTCAAAAATCAACGCTTTGGGGAAAAGTCTTGGAAAAAATGAAAAATACAACAAATGTAAGTTTCACAAGAGAGGAAATCATGAAAAAATTCTTCAATTTGTGGGCCACTTACAAAAGAATCAAAAGAAGGGGTAATAAAAGTGGCGGCAATGCTACTTATTGGGAATTTTTCGATTTGTTTGACGAGGTTTATGGATCTCGTCACAGTATTAGTCACCTTCAAATTTGTTAACAAGTTCGTCATCGTGCTACATCGAAGATGACAATAATATTGAAAATGATTCGGAAATTTCGGTACCTCGCAAAAAAAGAAAAAATGACAGCCTGGAATTCCAAAAAGAACAGGCAAAAAAAGATGAAGAAAGGCATCAGGACTTATTAAAACTGGAACAAGTTAAATTAAAGTTGGAAGAAAGGCGTTTGACAGTATTAGAGTCGATAAAAGATATGCTACAAAATCAAATATCAAAATAATTTAAGTTAATTTATTAATTTTCATACAAAAAAACGGATAACCGATGGTAACATCATTAGTTACCATATCTGCCGAAAGGGGGTTTGAACTTCAAATCTCCATATGATGAAAACTCTACACATCCTGTAATAAAGGAGAAATACAAAAAATACTTTCTTCTTGATTCTGAAGTCGAAGACCGTGGACGTGGATAAGAAAAGAAAGAAGACCGTGGATAATATACTTTAAAGTATCATTTTGTATAATAATCTAATTAAATCATTTTCAATAAATAAATAAATTTTATAATCATTTGTATAAAATATATTAATTTTTATAATTTTTGTATACTATAAACATTACATAAAATTTTGTTAAACATTAAATATGAAACACTGAATTTTATTAACCAATTCCCACATGGGGGCTCAACCGGGATGAACGACAAGACATTAAGCTAACCTAATTATCAAACACGTGGATACGAAGTTGAACTGCAGAATTAAAAGCAGGAAAGTTGGAACCAGAAGTATTCTTGAAAATGATGTATGTAATGAAGTATGTAACAATAAATGAAAATTATTTATTCTAACAATTTTTTCAAAAAATTCAAATAAAAACTTTACGAATAATAATTTTATGTTAGCTATTAGCATCTTTTATAATCCGGAATTACAAATTCCTATACAAATTAAAAAATTCAGGATTTACCTTTTAGGTTAAAAATTCAAATTAGTAACTGACTGCAAAGCTTTCGAGGACACAATGAAGAAAAGGGACCTAACCACAAGGGTCGCCAGATGGGCACTATTAATAGAACAATACGAATATGTTATTGAACATCGAGCAGGAATCAAGTTGAAACACGTAGATGCCTTAAGTAGAAATCCTGTTGTTATGTGTATTTTGGAAAAAAACGTATTTCTGGAAAAATTATCAGAGGCTCAAAGAAAAGATGATCGCCTATTCGCTATTATTGAAATTCTTAAAAAAATCATATAAAGACTATGTTTTATATAGCAACATTCTTTGTAAAAATATTAATAACACATTTTTATTTGTAGTTTCTGAAGAGATGAAGCATCAAATAATTAAAGACGTTCACGAGAAGGGTCATTTTCATCACAAAAAAATGACCGAAATAATTCAAAAAGAATTTTATATCCCTGATCTACAGAAAAGAATATCAAACGTAAAAGCGAACTGTGTAAGATGCATTCTAGTTGAACGAAAAGCGGGAAAATCTGATGGATTGCTAGAGCCTATTCCAAAAGGAGAACGTCCTTTAGAAACGTTTCACATTGATCATCTGGGACCCATGCAGACTACGAAGAAGGGTTACAAATATATTTTCTCAGCGGTCGATGCTTTCTCAAAACATCTTTGGCTGTTTCCAACAAAATCATTAAACAGTGAAGAGTCAATACAAAAATTGGAAGTAATAGCAGAAGTGTTCGGACATCCAGAAAGAATCATAGAAGATAAGGCAGGAGCCTTTACCTCCAATCAATTTCAAAATTACTGTAAAGAACGAGAGATTAATATTCATTTTATTACTGTTGGAGTGCCGCGTGGCAACGGTCAATTTGAAAGAACACATTCGTTTGTAATTGGATCTTTAGCGAAACTTTCCCTAGATGACAACGAAAAGTGGTACACTTACGTCAAAGAGGTGCAGCAAGCCATAAATTCAACTTACCACAGGTCAATTAAAAGCACACCATTCCGAATATTGACAGGATGTGATATGAAGACACAAAGGGACTTAAAAATACTCAACATAATTGAAGAGGAAAACCTGAAATACAAAAAATACTTTCTTCTTGATTCTGAAGTCGAAGACCGTGGACGTGGATAAGAAAAGAAAGAAGACCGTGGATAATATACTTTAAAGTATCATTTTGTATAATAATCTAATTAAATCATTTTCAATAAATAAATAAATTTTATAATCATTTGTATAAAATATATTAATTTTTATAATTTTTGTATACTATAAACATTACATAAAATTTTGTTAAACATTAAATATGAAACACTGAATTTTATTAACCAATTCCCACATATATGTGAGATGTATCACCTTTAATTAGCTTTATTACTATTTAATTAATTTTACTATATTAAGTTTTATCACTATATAATTAATTTTACTATTTGCTTAATTTTTACTATTTGCATAGGACATAAAATGCAATAACAGCATTTTATTTTTTGTTGTTGTTTTACATTAATTTCTTTAAACATATGATTTTATTACATAATTTGGAATCAGTTTTTAAGTTGAACTCGGTCGAATAAGAAGAAGAAAGAAATTTAAGAAGAAAATAATTTAAGAAGAAAAGAAGAAAGAAGATTTTAGTTTTTGTTTTAAAATTTAATTTTTTGTGAATTTTGTACACTGAACTGTAATAAATAATTAGAATAATAAATACAAATCTGGTTATTCCAATTTACATTTGGGGGCTCAACCAATTTTTTTTTATTTTTAAATTTAAATTTTAAAAAGAAAAAACTGTAAAAGCACATGTTTTACCTAAACGTGGGTGCATTAAAATTTTTTTGTTGGGTTACTGAATATTAAATGACTGTTTCATCAAAAGTGAAAAAAACAAGAATAAAAAAAAGTAGTAAAACGGAAGATTTTAAAAATAAAGTTTACTTTACAAGACAAAACGCAAAAAAAATTTTAAAGTTAAAAGGAAATATTGATAGTTTTGAGTTAAATTGTCTCGTGAACATGAGTAAAAATACAGTCGATTCAAAAGATGCAGGAGTCTCAGGGACTAACGATTTGAGTGAGCTGATTAGATTGTTAACCATAAAAATCACAAAAGAAGAAACACAAGAAAATAAAGTAAAATTTCCTATAGACCACGTGGAAAATTCAATCACTGATTTTGATGATGAAAACGTGGAAATCCAAATATGGTTTGAAAATTTCGAAAAAGTTGCAGAGGTCTGGGGTTGGACAGAAATGCAGAAATTCGTGTATGTACGTTTTCCCATTCGGAAATGGCTTTTAAAAACCTCATCACTAAACTCCTTAATAGTTTTTAAAAATCCTTTTGATTTCTGTATAATTTTTTTTTTTTTTGAAATAAAATTTATTTTTTCCTTCCTTTTTTTTTGTATATTTCTAATATTTTGGTACGAATTCATTACTAACGTTGAAGAAATTTTAACTTATACAAAGACGCTGATGGGTCACCATACTCAAAAATCTTGTTACGTGCCATACGAAATAAAATAATTGGACAAGCGAATGAAGTCTTAAATATTTATGGAACAGCGCTTGTATGGGAAGACATAAAAACTAATCTCGTGTTACATTACTCAGACAAAAGAACAGAAACTTCGCTTATTAAAGACTTATATAACATGAAACAAGGGAACAGAACTGCAGAAACTTACTACAGTGAAATAATCGAAATACAAGCGACTCTTTTTAATAATATTCTAATTCACGAAGATGACAGGAATGTTGTTAATTCTAAGAAAGAACTTTATTCTGAAATGTGCTTAAACGTATTCTTGACTGGACTAAAAGAACCTCTAGGTTCAATGATACGAGCAATGAGACCCGATAGTTTACCAAACGCACTGACTTATTGCATAAAAGAGCAAAACATTTTTTATATGAAATCAGACAATAATAGACCTATAAATAATTTAAATAGTAATAGACAGAATTCTAGAACCCGACAAAATTCAAACATAAACCCTAGAATAAACTTTAATAATTATTCCAATAGACAAATTAATCCCCAATCAAGACCACAAACAACAAACAATGGAAATTACAATTTTATTCCTGTTCAACAAAGACTTTCTCAATATAGACAATATCAACCCATGGACACAAAAGACGATCAAGGACAATATAGAACCCAACAACAATCACAACCTTTTAACAGAGATAGCAACTTCCCAAATTTTAATAGAAATAACAATTATTTTAATTGACGAAATAACAATAATTTTAATAGAAATACTAATTTTCCGAATAACAATAATAACAATCAATCATATAAGCCTAATAACAATTTTAGTAATACCAATAGTTTCCCTAGATATTTTGCGGAAGAACTATTTAACGTGGAAACTGAAAGAAATAATAATTATTTTTATAACCACGACAAATATCGTAATAACATTGATTATGACAATAAAAATTATAAACAACAATTGGACGAATATTATGATCAAAATAAGGAAGACCAAAATTTTTGGAGCTGTGCCTCCACGAACCAACAGGTTACATAGAAATAAATAAACATGGAACATCTCTTCCATATATACTAATAGATTCTCCTTTCGGTAGACCCCTCAGATTCTTGATCGATACAGGAGCATTTTGTCCTTTATAAATCCAGAATTCGCTGAAACCCAACAAAAGTGCAAGCCAATTATAATTAAAACAATAATAAAAGAATATGAATTAGATAAAGAAACCCAAATTCCCGTATTTAAAGAATTTAAACAACCAGGATATTTCAAATTTTTAATATTTAAATTTCATGACTACTTTGATGGACTTTTAGGACTTGACATTTTAACCAAAACTAATTCAAAAATTGATTTTAATAATGACACCATAACCACTACAAATGCAACTCTACCACTACTTTACAAAATAAATAGAACTTCAGGAAAATTCTGTATTCCTGCTAATAGTAAAGTTATTGTCAATCTGCCAATTGATGTACTTAAAAGAGATGTATATATTAAACCAACCAAAATAAACGAAAATCTATATGTTTCCGAGGGAATTTATGCTAGTAAAAATGGAACAAGTTCTCTAGAAATTTCCAACATATCAAATTCTGATCAATTATTGTATATAGAGCAACCACTTAAAGTTGAACCATATGACAAAAATGACTATGTAGAGTTAAATAACTTTAATTTAATACCCAAAACTTCACAAATTAATACAGACATAGTAAAATTAATACGATCTGACCACCTCAATTCCGATGAAAAAGAAAACCTATTTAAAACTTGCCGAAAATATAGCGATATCTTCTTTCAACCTAATCAAAAACTTTCATTTAGTAATCAAATTAAGCACAGTATTCCAACGACGGACGAAATTCCAATTTATTTTTTTACATATATTCCAATTTTTTATTTATTACATATATCCATAAACAGGAAATCCAAAAACAAATAAATGAGATGCTTGATCAAAAAATCATAAGACCTAGTTATTCTCCATGGAGCTCCCCAGTCTGGATAGTTCCAAAGAAGAAAGATGCTTCTGGAAAAATTAAATGGAGAATGGTAATCGATTATAGAAAGATAAATGAAAAAACAATATCGGACCGTTACCCAATACCCAATATTACCGAAATTTTAGACAAACTAGGACGATGCCTTTACTTTACAACCTTAGATTTAGCAAGTGGATTCCACCAAATAGAAATGGATCCCAAAGATATAGCAAAAACTGCCTTTACTGTAGAACAAGGACACTACGAATTCTTAAGGATGCCGTTTGGTCTAAAAAACGCGCCATCCACATTTCAAAGAGTAATGGATAACATTTTAAGAGATTTAATAGGAAATATTTGTTTGGTATATTTGGACGACATTATTATTTATTCAACTTCTTTACAAGAACATACGCAAAATTTAGAAAAAGTTTTTACTAGACTACGTGAGGCGAACTTAAAAATACAACTGGATAAATCTGAATTTCTCCATAAAGAAATTTCCTTTTTAGGACACATTGTATCAGCAGAAGGAATAAAACCCAATACAGATAAAATAAAAGCAATAAAGAACTTCCCTATTCCAAAAACTCAAAAGGAAATAAAAGGATTTTTAGGACTTTTAGGATACTATCGTAAATTTATTAAAGATTTTGCGAAACTTCTAAAACCGCTAACTATTTGTTTGAAAAAAGGAAAAACCATAACCTTAGATAAAAATTATATTGACACCTTTGAGATGTGTAAACAAATTTTAATGAATGACCCAATATTACAATACCCCGACTTTTCAAAACCTTTTAATTTAACTACAGATGCTAGTAATTTCGCCATAGGTGCCGTTTTATCTCAAGGTCCTATCGGCAGTGACAAACCTATTTGCTACGCCAGCAGAACTTTGAGTTATAGCGAACTACACTATTCCACAATAGAAAAGGAACTTTTGGCAATTGTTTGGGCAACCAAATACTTCCGCCCGTACTTGTTTGGTAGACGTTTCAAAATTATTACCGACCACAAACCTTTGACATGAATTATGAACCTTAAAGAACGCAATGCAAAATTAATTAGATGGAAATTAAAGTTCCATAAAAGCGGAAAATATAATACTAACGCTGATGCACTTAGCAGAATAAAAATCGAAGATGTTAATCATATAGATTTAGAAAACTCAAACATTATTCCTACCTCAGAAAAACCACTAAATGATTTTAATATCCAAATTATATTAGAGAAATCTGACAAGAGACCAGCTACTTATGTGGAAACATTATTTAAAAATAAACAACGTAGAAAAATTCGAATGCACGAATTCTTTGAACCTGAAATAACGGACATTTTTAAAAAATTTTTCCCTCCAAATAAAATAACTGCCATTTTTACTGATGACGAAACTTTTAATACTATTCAAAATACCTATTCAAAATATTTCTCACAAAATAAAGCTTTTAAAATTATTAGATGTAAAGAAATTCTTATAGACATCACAGGACAAAGACGAACAAGAAAGAATCATAAAAGAATACCACATCAAAAATAACCATCGTGGCATTGATAAAATATTACTTCATCTTAAACGTACATACTACTTTCCATACCTAAAAACTGAAATAAAAAAATTTATTAATAACTGCGAATCTTGCCAAACCTTAAAATATGACAGGAATCCACCCAAATTAAAATATGAAAAACCAGAAATTCCTTCAAAACCGTTAGAAATAATACATATGGATATTTATACCATAAATCATAATCAAGTTCTTACCATAATCGACAAATTTTCAAAATTTGCTGCTGCTTTCACTATTAATTCAAGAAATACCTTAACTATAAGTAAAAAATGTAGGACACTTCATTAGTCTCTACGGAATTCCTTCTAAAATAATCTGTGATCAAGGAAATGAGTTTAATTCAAATATATTTAAAGATTTTGCAAGCAATATGAAATTAAACTACACTTCACGTGTTACCAACAAACAAGCAGTAATTCACTAGTAGAAAGACTGCATTCAACACTCACTGAAATCTATAGATTAATAACCCAAAAGTTTAAAGAAAATAAAATTGAAACAGACCATGAGAATATCCTACTTGAAACCTTAATTACTTATAACAATGCTATACACTCTAGTACTAAACTAACGCCTTACGAACTATTTCATGGTAGAACTTTTAAATTCTTTAGAGATAATAACTTTAATAATGAACATGAATATCTAAGAGAACTTAATAAATTTCAAAACATTTTATATCCTTCGATTAGAGAAGAAATGGTTAGATCCACTAATAAAAATATAGATAAACTAAATCAAAATAGAGAAGAACCTATAAATTTAGAAGAAAATGAAATAATATTTAGAAAGGAATATAAAAGAAATAAATTGAGTCCTAAATTTTCAAAACTTAAAGTAAAAAGAAACCGAAAAATAACTGTTTTAACTGATAAAAATAAAAAATTGCATAAATGTAGAATTAAAAGAAAACGATTATTTCAGACTAATACAACTAACAATGGGACAAATAATACAGATTCAAGACCTGACGAACAGACAAGGATTGATACCATTACAACTGGGACCAGCGAGAACAATATTAGGATATAATAACTTATTACATATAATTGAACTTGACACATACAAAGAAAATATAATAAAAATAAACGAATCCATAAACATAATATCTCATAATAAAAATCTTGAAAATTCTGTTAATATAACAAAAATGAAACTTTTAGAACTAAACAATAAATTGAATTCCTTAATACCTAAATATAGACCCAAAAGAGGACTTTTTAACGGACTAGGTACCACTATAAAAATCTTGACCGGAAATATGGACGCATACGACGCCGAACAAATTAATAACCAAATTGATATTTTAAGATCAAATCAAACTGAAATAAAAAATGAACTTAACAGTCAAACAGCTCTTAATATTCAAATGCTAAATAGATTTAAAAAAATTGTTAAACATATCAATACAGAACAAGAGAGTATAATGAATTATTTGAAACTATTTCAAGACGAAACACAAAATTCTATACGTAGAGATTTACAATTAATTACTTATTTGCAATATTTAAATCAAATTAATTATAATATAGATCTTTTAACCAATCATATAACGAATATCGCAGAATCAATAGTTTATGCTAAACTAAATTTAATACCAAAATAAATTTTAAACACGGAAGAAATAAATGAAATATATAATAACTTTCAAGGGTCTATCAATATTACTTCTTAAGAAAATATATATGAACTTCTTAAACTTCAGGCATATTATAATCATTCTAACATTATCTTTAATATAAAAATTCCTATTTTTTCAAATGAAATTTACTCCTTATTTCATTTAATTCCTATCCCCATTAACAAAACTAACGAAATTAAAATTCTACCTTATGCTATTTTAAATAAAAATGAGATTCAATATTTAAATTCCGAATGTCCAAGAGTAGAAGGTACATATTTTTGTAAGTATTCAATCTCCAAAGAAGAAACAGATAAATCAACATGTTTGGGACAAATTATAAAAAATAAACCAGCACATTGCACAATTCAAGAAACAACAGAAACAACTTCAATTTCACAACCAGAATCAAACTTCATTTTGCTAATCAACTTTCCGCAAACTTCAGTTACATCCAATTGCAACAATAGAACTCAACAAATTAAAGGCACTATTCTCATCCAATATAAAAACTGCAAAATCGAAATTAATAACATCACTTATGCTGATAATCCAAAAATTTACTTCGACGATATTTACATCTACCCATCAATCTTCAATGAGATTCACCCAAAACCGTCAAATCAATCACTTCACTTGCCAAAACTAAAATTACACGATTTTAAATATGTACAAAATCAACGGGAACTTAAAACCAACTGCACATTTTTCATACTCGCAATACTAACAGCTAGTATCACCATTTTGGCAAGATTTATATTAAGAAAATTCAACACATATAGTATACCAATCAACATTACTGCAGCTCCAACCTCAGAAACTTCCACACCAAAGTTCCTGTGGTCATCGCTTCATTCTAAGGGGGGAGGAATTACGAATACACCATAACACCATACATATAATTTCATAATATTAAATACCTTTATTTTCTATTTGTTTAATATCAAATTACATTCAACTTAACTTACCTTTATAAATTTTTAATTAATATTTTTAACGTAATTATTTGTTAAATTAATGAATATCAAATTTCAATATGCGAATTAAAATATAATTAGTTTCTCATGATTTTGTAAGCTAGAATCAGCACTTTTAATTCAACCTGTGAATGCTGATTCAAGCAATTAATTAATATAAATACCTGTAACTTTGTTAACACAAATCAATTATTATCATAGCGGTCAAATAAATCAGTTTAAAACTAAAATTAAAATTGTTTTTTTTCCAGATCCTTATAATCGATATTGTAATTCGTGTTTGAAAATTCATGCGAGGTGGTTGTTTAAAGTTAAATTTTTAAATTTTTAAATTTTAGTGTTTTTAGTGTTACTAAACTTTCAGTGTTATTTAAAAGTGTTTTTCTAAAAGTTAAAAGTTATTTAAAAAAATGAGTGGTATTTTCCTTTTAATTTTTTATTCAAAATGAACATAATTTAACTATAGTCTATTGTTTGCATTTTTCAGATTCTATATGATTTTTATTTAAAATTTGGGCAAGCACCGCAATTAAAGCTTGAGTGGCCCAGTTACCAGTCCCATGTTTTCACAGTAGTGAAAAACTCAGGGAAACTAATTTTATATACGGAGATTGAGCGGCAAAACGGTAAATAAGACTTTTTTTTGATTATTTATTTATCTAAAGTTTAAACTTTAAAACTGAAGTTAATCAATTTTAATATTAATCAACTTAAATTTTTTTTTTAGATTGGGATACCATTACATTATCGATTTTGAATTTAATAAGGTTACTTCCGCCTTGACCTGCTGGAAGAAAAAAATTCAATAGATTAACCGACGAGCAGGCAATTGAAAAATTGGTTATATTTAAAAACGTGAGTTTCTTTTACTTTACACATATTTTTACTCAACACATATTTTTTAATCTTTCTTTTAAAAATTTATTTTAGACTGGAGTTACAAATGAGGAAATCGTAGAAGGTGCGACGCAAAAGGCACCTTATATTGTTGCTCTAGGAAATTCAAAATCAACAATAAACCAGTATTTAGTAATAATCGATGGGCATTTAATGCCATTAAACGCTGTTTCAAGCATTTTAGAAGCTGTAGATTACGTGTTCAAAATACATTTTTTGTTTGACATCAAATATGATGATAATTTAAGATTATTTTATTTATTTTTGCAAAAATACATTTACAAAATTGACGCACAAAACGCATCGATAACCCTGGCTGAACTATATTCAAAATTTATAAGTTGATAAATAAAAATTAATATTATATTTTTAAGTTTTAAAATTTTTTCTTGATATAATCATTTCATTTAATTAAATTATGATATTTCATTAAGTATTTTAACCTTATATTTAATAAATAATCAAACTAATATTTAGGTAATAATTCCAAATAATTTAAAAAACAAATTAAAAAAGACTTAATAAAAAATACTAATATTATATTTTTATACTTGTTTTAAAAACTTTTTCATCTAATTTAAGTTACAATAATATTTAACTATTTAACTTTAAGTTATTTATTTGAAAAAATATTAAAAAAAAAGGAAATTATATGGCTTGTTAAAATGTATTTATGTACAAAACAATGTATATGTTACAAAGCACAGATAGTAAATAAAAATAAAAATTTTTAATAATGAATTAATTTTGTACTTTTCATTTGTTATACAAAAACTATATTTTTTTTTAACCTTTCAGCATAGGATATTCACAAAAATGTATTTTTTAGTGAATTGTTAATGAATACAACAATAGTAAGTATAAATTATTTAATAAGAAAAATATTTGTAATTTCTTATTATTTTTATAAAATTTCTATATAAATTTCAATAAATTAGTTATTAAATTAATACATTTTTTTACCGAATTCATATGCAACACATATTAATATTAATATGAAATTAAGTTATTAAATTAATAAGGACGATTTATCCATTACATGAATAACTGCAAACTTATAAATTTAATATAGTATACAATATTAAATTAATAGGATCTTTTTTATAGAATTAATATGCAACACATATTAATATTAATATGAAATTATATTATTAAATTAATAAGGACGATTTATCCATTACATTAATAACTGCAAACTTATAAATTTAATATAAAATTTATATTAATTTGATTTATATGATACAATATTAAATTAATACGTTACTTAATATCCATGGTTTTAATATAAAAATCATATCATATTAATATGTTTGTATCTATTCATTATTTTATATTTAAATCTTATTAATATAATCTATAACTAATTATCAATTTTAATAAATTGCTAACTTATAGATTTAATAAGATTTTTTTATGGATTTATATGAATACGAAAAATTTATTAATTTTGTACCTATTTTTTCAACCGTGTATATATAAAAAAGGATATGAATGACGAAATGCGATATAAACTTTTAAAAACACAATGGATACCAAGTGTAAAATATAATTTTAAGAAGGATGTTGACAGTGCAGCTAAACGAGCATTTCGACTGGAATGGTTAACTTTGTATCCATGGTTATCGTACTCCGCTGCCGAAAAAGGACCGTTTTGTCGGATTTGTGTGTTATAGCAGGAATAGAACAGATGTCTATTGGAATTCGCTACTTACATCAAGATCAGAACAATATTTTCAAACTTCATTAAGAATTTATGGAATTTTCTTCTCTCTCTGAGATGGCTGTGCTACCATGTCCGGACATATAAGTGGTGTTCAAAAAATAATAGGGGATTTGTATCCAAAAGCAATGCTTTTCCATTGTGCAAATCATAGATTAAATCTTGTAATAAATAACACAAACGCAGTAATTGAAATCAGAAACACGGTAGGAACTATAAAAGAAATTATAAAATTCTTCCGGGATTCTACTCTAAGAAGAAATATGGTTCCAAATATTCCTTTACTCTGTGAAACTCGCTGGTCAGCCAAACATAAGGCAATACGTATTTTTAAACTTAATTTTATAGAGATAATGAATGGTTTGGAAAAGTTGTCCACAAGTATGAACTGCCAATAAAGACAAAAGGCACACCACCTTTACGTTGCAGCAACTAGCAGTAATTTTGTTTTAGCTCTGCACATAATTGCTATCTATTCATCTATACTAGAACCCGCCACTAATCAATTGCAGGGAACTCAACTTAATCTGCAATCTCTAAATGAAAAAATTGGCGACCTAGTAAAGATTTTAAACTGTCATAGAAAACGTATGACACGTATCATAAATAATATTATTGCGCTTTCAATTTGCCGCCGGAAAAACATAAATTTTATATTTGTTAAAAGAAAAAAACTATTGATTATAATTGATCATGAGGCTTTTTCAATCTCAAATTTTTTGATTATTTTTGTTTATATTTTTGTTTTTGCTTTAAACTTGTATCACGGTAGATGTAATACAAAATGCAAGAAATGTAATAAAAATTAAATAGATATTGATGCATAAGTGATTGTTACCTAAAATGTGAAACGCATATTAATTAGAAACGTAAATATAATCGTATTAGTGAACCTCTTATGAAATTTTTCATACAATATACTTTAAGCGCAATAGTTTAAGCACTTAAAAAATACAGAAATAATCATAATATAAAAAGAAAAAATAAAAAAAAAAAAAAAAAAAAGTAATATCATCACTATGTAATATAAATTAATTTAAGTTTTAATATTATCAATTATCAGGTTATACAATGAAACAAAGAAAAAAATTTTTTATTTTTGAAAACTTCAGAAAGTTCATATAAGTTTTCAAATGAATGTAATTTTATAAAAATGTTGTGAAATACAAATTAATTTGATGAGATCACCAGAATGCAAAAAAGTAATCAAGGGTTAAGTTACGTAATATAACAACAACAAAATTTTTTTTTATAAAGGTAATTTTTAATGATATCAAATGTCTGTTTTCAAGAAAGTTGTAATATGTAGAAGATTAAAAGATCTAAATCATCTTTTATAAATATAAGTTGGCACTGTATTGTGAATGCAAATTGTTTTTATTTTGGGTATACGGTATTGCATGCAAACATTGATTTTATTGTCTAAATCTCTAGAGATTTTAAATTTATTTGAATTAAACAAATTGCTAACCTTCTTTACATTGTTTTTTAAAGTTGAAAAATAAAAGTATGAAATGATGTCAGATGATTCCTATAATTTCATATAATTTTTTCTATATATATTGTATCTGATTGTGAGGGTTAATAAATATATCATTTCAGTTAAAGTTAAGATCATTTAAAATTTTATCATACATCACCTAAAAATATATAACAATATTATCCACAGACTCAGGGCCGGCCATATGGGGGGTGCAGCGGTTGCAAAGCACCCGGGCCCCACTTTTACAGGGGGCCCCCAATATGAGAAAAAAAAATTATATAAATTATATTTTACATAAAAAAAAAATTATTAAAATTTTTTTTATTTTTTTTTTAAATATTATATTTTTTTTTATTTTTTTTTAATTAGTAAGAAATAACGTATTAAAAAATCATAAGATATTTTTATTGTACGCATTTCATTCGTTATTTACGTCATTTTATTTACGTTTGTGCAATATTTCAAATATGCTTGCTTATAGGGTTCTGTCTTATAACGTTTTCAGTGTCACTGTCAGTTTGCGGCTGACATTGCAATCAGATGTTTTTTATATTATTAGAAATTTGTAAATAAAAATTTTGTTTGGTTGAAATGGAAATACGTTCGAAATAATAGAAAAATAAGTGTAAAAGTAAGAAGATTTTATTAATCTTATGTGATATAAAGATTTTAGTTTCATTGTATATATGTATTGCAAATAACCCAACATATATAATGAAATTCTGAATATGTAATTTATTTAGTTTCAGTACCCAAAATGTCATCAAAACCAAGAAAATATCTTTCTGGGTCACAGAAAAGAAAATTGTGTCTAGAAAAACAGAAAAAGGAGAAAAAATTAAAAAATACACAACCAGAATTGCTTCCATGGCTAAAAAATAAAAATAATGCAACAAGTTCTGGAATTCTAGACAATGTAGAACAACATCAACATGAAGTAACTATTCAAGTTGACAATTCCGAAGACGAAATTGTGGAACAAAATATTGAATTTCCAGAAGAAATAAATGTGCATACTGATGAAACGATAACTCATAGCAACAAAAGTGATACAAATACAGAAAATATAAGTGATCCCGGGTTGTGGCCATGTACGATAAATTCTACATTTAGGTTATTAATTGTTAAAACTGGTCCTAAGCAAAAATTTCAAAGCAATTTCCCTAAAAATGATGAAGGTAGATCCTTCTCTATATCATATTATAATAAAAATATGCAAAATGGTGAAAAACTGCATCGCAGTTGGTTAGTTTATTCAAATGCAAAGGATTCAGTGTATTGTTTTTGTTGTGTATTATTTTCAAAAAATAGAAACCAATGTACACGATTTATAAATGGCTATAATAACTGGAGAAAATTGACGCTAATAATTAAAAGCCATGAGCTTTCCGATTGTCACATTAAATCTTTTATTTCTTGGCAAGAATTGCTAAAACGACTTCATTTAAATTCCACTATTGACAGCGTAATTCAAATTAATATAAATAATGAAACAGAACGTCTCAGATTAATATTTCGAAGAATTGTAGATGTAATTTTATTTTTACCCGAGAATAATAGTTATGTCACCCTGTAATAAAATTATGTTTTAAATATATTTCTATTTTCTTTCACACGCGCAAACTTACTTTTGCGCGCGTCAACAAATATTGAAACATGATCCTATCTTAAAAATAACTGTACATTAAATTAACTGTACATCATATTAAAAACGGAATTAACTGTACATTCCAAACTTTAATAATAAATTTCTCAGCACGTTGCATTGCAACGTGACTTAATGAGAATATAATTACTTTATATAAAATGCATTTATTCTGCTATTAGACGTGGTATTGATCGGGAGTTGTCTTGATTCTTTTCGTGTAAAATACTTTTGTTTCGTTTCATATAAAAATAAGTAAATAAACGAAGAATTAATAATAATAAAATCAACTTATTAATAATAATAAAATCAACTTATTAATAATAATAAAATCAACTTTTTGTTTAACTATAAATTATATTTTATTTTTTTTGTTTGTTCCGTTAAACTATAAAACATAAATAATAATCTTGCACTAAGAGGGACTCATGAAAAAAAAGGAGTACTAAATAATGGAAATTTTTTAAGTCTAATCGAACTTTTAGGTAAATATGACCCTGTGTTAATAGATTATATAAATAGAATTAAAAATACGAAGAAAAGAATTGTTCATCATTTGGGACATAGATCTCAGGAAGAATTTATTGTCGCTTTAGGAAATGAAGTGCTTAATAAAATTATTGTAGACATAAAATATTCCACATATTATAGCATCCAAATGGACTGTACACCTGATATTTCCCACAAGGAACAGACATCAATAATAATTAGATATGTAAATTTTAAAGACCAGAAACTTGTGATTAAAGAATCATTTGTAGGATTTATTGAAGTATCCGATACAACTGGTGAAGGTTTAGCAAATACACTTGTACAAAAATTAACTGATTTTAATCTAGATATTATGAATTGCAAAGGCCAAGCTTATGACAATGGCAGTAATATGAAGGGTAAATATAAAGGTGTACAGTCCCGAATAATTAATTTAAATCATCATGCACTTTATGTGCCTTGTTTATCACATTCCTTTAATTTATTAATATGTAAATAATATGTAATGATATGCTTTCAGCAGTATATACTGTAAAAATTTTTTTGGTATACTACAACGTTTATACTGTCTATTTTCTGCATCTACGAAAAGGTGGGAAATAATGAAAAAATATTTAAATATTACCTTTAAACCATTGTGTGATACTCGTTGGGAAGCTAAAGTACATTCAGTGAGAGCTGTATACGAACAATTTGAACAAACTTGTAATGCTCTTGAAGAACTTATTATAACTAGTAATCATAACGCAGCAGTATCTGAAGCTCAAAGTTTATTACATTTAGTACAAACAATGCCATTTATATTAAGTTTAGCAGTATGGTTTACTGTATTGTCTAAAATTAATAATATTAACAAATTATTGCAAACAAAAACTATTATACTTGATTCAGCTTACAATCTAATAAATACGATTAAAAATGAAATATTAAATCTAAGATCACAATTTGATGTTTTCTTGATTAAGGCGAAGTCAATAGCACTAAGCATGAATATTCCTCAAAGTTTCCCTGAGAAACGAGCTCGAAAAAAGAAGAGATTATTTTCTGAATTGGCAGAAGATGAAACACCAACCAATCCGGTCGAAGAATTTCGATGCAATTTTTTTAATATTGTAATCGATACAATTATAGTGCAAATCGAAGAAAGATTCAAAAACATACTCAAAATAATTTCCATATTTAAACTAATAACAGATATAAAAAAATTAGAAAACGGTGAATTAATCCAACAGTCACAAGATTTCATAAAATTTTATAATAAAGATGTTGACGAAAGTTTAATTGAAGAAATTTTATCGTTAAAAGGATTAATTTTGAACGAAATTGATGTGAAGAATGCAGAGGATATATTTCACTTTATTTTAAATAACAACTATAATGAAATTTTTCCTAATATTATAACTGTATTAAAATTATTATTTACGCTTCCAGTTACTGTTGCAAGTGCAGAACGTTCATTCAGTAAATTAAAACTGATTAAAAATTACCTCCGATCAAGTATGTCTACGAATCGATTAAATTCACTTGCAATTTTGAGCATTGAAAAAGAAATGGTCAAAGAATGTGATTTTTCAATTATAATTAATGATATGGCCATTAAAAAATCACATATTACAAGTTAAGTTTAGTAAATGTTAATTATTTTTTATTAATTGTTTATGTTTTATTATGTTTCATGTACTTTTTTCATATTTTTTTGTTTTTGTATTGTTTTGTATTATTGTATTAATGAAAAAAATACTGATGAATTGTTTAGTTTCGAATAAAGAAATAAGTACAAAAATTAAGTGTTTCTTTTAAAAAGGACGTTTACGTTGGTATTACTATTTTTTTAATGTTGAGGGCCCCAAAAAAATATATGCACTCGGGCCCATTCATGGAGAAGGCCGGCCCTGCACAGACTGATGTAAGGTCATTTTGTAAACGTTTATTATTGAAAACATTTTGGTTGATTTTATAGAAATTTTACAATCTAAATAATATTATGAAGTTGTAAAATCTATATATATTTATATAAATGTATATAATTTTTATTATAATAAATAGAATATGCATCTACATAAAAAAACGTTTTTCATTTTCTTCATCTTTATCTTTTATATTAATACGGATTTAATTGATTTTATTTTTTAATATTTTTATTGATAAGAAATTACTAAAAATGTAATTTTAAAAAAATGTAAATTATTATCAGTTTTTGAATATTGATAGATTTCATATTTAATTTTAGTTATTATTAAATTATAAATTAGTAAATCATCTATATAAATTGTAAATGATAACTTTTAACCTTTTCTAATATTTATTATTTTTTAATTTCATTATTATTGGATATTAGTTTAATTTCTAGAACGTGTAACAAAATTACAATATTAGAGAATACTATACAGCGGTTTACATTGTATTTTATATTGAATTAATTTTGTATTTCACAGCATTTTTATAAACTTTGAAAACTTATATGAACTTTCTGAAGTTTTTCAAAAATAAAAAAAAAACATTTTTTTTCTTTGTTTCATTGTATAACTGATAATTGATAATATTAAAACCTAAATTAATTTATATTAATATAAAAAATGCAGGGTAATCAAAAATTTTATATAAAACGTTAATAGTTTTAATAAACAGCATCATTTTAACGTTACAATCAATCATGATGAAGACGCAATTTTTTATTTTATTTGTTATAACCGCAAAGGTTGTTATTGGATAAGTGCGGGAAATTAATTATAGGGACATATTGAGTTATAAAAACACGGTAATAAATGGAGGAGTAGTTTATGTTGGGAGTCAATTTTACGGTAATCATGAACGATATCACAATACCCCAACAAAACAGGAAAAAGATGAAGAGCGAGCTATAGTACCTGCACCGCCAATTTATCCCATTAGGATAACTACACCATCTCCAACGTTAAAGCTGGATATAAATGATCAAATGTTAATTGTTAAAGTAAAAACAAAAATTAAACAGGAAAAAATAGCTATCGACGATATTATAGATACCGGAGAAGTCGATAATCGCAGCGGCAACTATTTATAAAAAAAAAATTTTATTTTAAAGTTTCAGATACCCAGGAAATTTGAATACTTATTTGATTTTTTAATACATAAAAAAAAAAAATTATTTTATTTTAAAGTTTCAGCTACCCAGGAAATTTTCTAAAAATTAGTAGCCGACAGTAAAAAAAAATTTTTTAAAATCCTCTGCAATTATCAAGTTATACAAAATTCAAAACTTAAAATCAGTTAAAATTTGTTTGTACGAAAATAGAAAAATAGAAATTTAAAATTATATTTTCTTGCAAATATTTATTCATTTTTTTTTTTAAATATTTTGTTTAGTTGCGTACGTAGTAGGCTTTTTTTGAGGTAAAGAAATAGCTAAGCAACAGTAACTCAATAAGACAAAATATTTAAACAAATTATTTCGTTTAATTTAGTAATCGGTTGGCGTTGGTGGTTAAAATATTTCTAGTTCAAAATTGTGTTTTAACCGTATATTCAACCATCAAGTAAGTATATTTATTTATTGTGCGATATTTAAATCTAATTAAAACTATATTAATTAACAACATATATGTGTAGAAATAAGTTTTTATTTAAGTTATAAACATTTGATGAGAGTCTTCAATTTCCCGGTGATTTTAATTACAGATATTTTAATTTTGTGAATAATAATAATGTCAAAAAAACTTAAAAGAAAACTTAATGAGGAAAGCAGAGCTTTTAATGAAGAATGGCAGCTGCAATATTATCTTATTTCTGTGAAAGATAAAATGGTTTGTTTGTTATGTAATTCTGTACTGACAACTTTAAAAAAGTATAATGCGAACCAGCATTATATATCTCACAAAGATCACAAATATGTTAAACTCGAAGGCGAAGCTCGTAAATATGCATTTCAGAAAATGAAAAAAGAAAGACAGGATCAAACACTATCTCTCAGTGCTTTTACTAAGCAAGGATCCGCTTCAACTGATGTTACATTCAAAATAGCGTATATACTTGGAAAAAGAGGTAAGCCATTTAGTGATGTGGAAATGATAAAGGAATGCATTGTTGAAGCCGTTGGATGCTTAGATCCTGAAAAAATTGAAAAATACAAACAACTACCTCTTTCAAGAAGGACTATTACTGATAGACAACACGAATTAGCTTACAATGTAACAGAACAGCTTCGCACAATAATTCAAAAAAAGAATGTATATTTTTCAATAGCATTGGATGAATCTACTGATAAAACTGATTCGGCTCAGGTTTTATATTTTATTCGTGCCATAACTGAAGATTTTCAATGTTATGAGGAACTACTCGGTTTGGGTACGCTCACTGGAAGAACTCGTGGAATAGATATCTATGATAACTTTAAAAAAATATGTAGTGAAGCAGGACTAAAACTTGATAATCTGATAAGTGTGTGCACTGACGGTGCACCTTCCATGAAAGGCAAAAAAGAGAGATTTGTTTCATTGTTAAAAAAAAACAATTCAAATTTACAAACATTAATTTCATTTCATTGTATATTGCACCAACAAAATCTTAGTGCTAAATCTACTTCATTAAGCAATACTATTGAGAAAATTATTGCACTTGTTAATTTTATCCGAGCAAATGCAACACGACATCGCCAATTTCGAAACTTGCTTTTATCAGATGCTGAGACATATAGTGTAGATTTACCGTATCATTGTAAAGTGCGCTGGCTATCAAGAGGACAGGTTTTAGTCAAAGTTTTATCATTGCGAGAACAAATCGTGAGATTTTATGAGAAACAAAACCAGCATTGCGATTTACTAAATGACGAATTTTGCAGAAATAGTGCATTTTTGTGTGATATTATGGTAAAGCAGAACAATTTAAATATTTCTTTGCAAGGTAAAACAAAACATATTTATGATATGTGGCAAAAAATCCAGGCATTTCGAAAAAAATTATTATTTTACAAAACTATTTTACCTCGATCAGATATTTCTGAAGAACATTTTCCGCAATTAGCAAAAATATTAAATGAACAGGAACCTAGAAATTTCATATTTCAAGATTATGTAACTCTTTTGGACTCATTAATTGAAGAATATACGGAACGGTTTTCTGATTTTGAAGAACATACTCTGACAATGAAATTAGCATTTGAACCACATCTAGTTGATATCTCAAAAGCACCTAGCGAACTACAGATGGAATTGTTTGAGTTATGTGAAGATAATATTATAAAGTCTCTTTTTGATGCAAAGAAAGATCCGATTGAAATATGGAAGAATGCAATTGAATACCCACGTTTACGCGAACATGCTCGTAGACTTCTTTCTTGCTTTGGAACTACTTACTGCTGCGAATCAATTTTTTCATATTTGACACAAATTAAGACCAACTTAAGGACTCAGATAACTGATATTCATTTAGAAGATCAACTTAAGTTACGTGTTACTAAGCTGTAACCTGATATCAAATTTCTTTCCAATAAAAAGCAGACACAAAAGTCCCATTAAATTGGTTATGTGGACCTGTATATTTTTTAAATCTTTTTATTTTTTTTAATAAACTATGCATATTGTGTTTTATATCGAACTAATAAAAAAAATTGGATTTGTGAAATTATCATTTATTGTGTTAATTTTTATTTTTTGTGCTTCCAGAAAAATAGTAATATATTGAAGTTATATGCGGCCTGCTTACGATCTACAAAATTATAATTGGCCTTTAATGGTAATAAGGTTCCCCATCTCTGGTCTAGACTAATTGCTTTAGATGGTTTCTCTTATTATGGCGTTACAAATTCGTCTTTTATTCGCCAAAGTATAAATAAACTAGGATACAAGCTGCCAAAAAATTCAACGGGCACGATGGAATTGGTAAAAAGTTATTACGAAAAAATCAAAATACAAATTGTAGAACGATTACAGTCCAAAATTTCGATTGGAAAACGATTTTCGCTGTCTGTAGATGAATGGACAAGTATCAAAAATAGAAGATATTGCAATATTATTTTATATGATAACAATGAAAATTACAATCTTGGTTTAGCAAGAATAACTGGAAAATGCGATGCAAAAAATATTCAGGCAATAATTAGAAAACGATTAAATGAGTTTAAGGTAGATTTTGATCATCATATTTTATGTTCAATCAAGGATGGTGCAGCAGTAATGCAAAAATATAATAGAGAAAGTCTAGTTGAACCGGTATTATGCTTAAACCATGCATTACATTTATCAGTGGCAAAGTTTTTATACCAAAAATATGTTGCTGTTGATGAAACTGATCAGAGTTCAATTGAAAATGAGGAAGACATTTTTTTAGAAGAGGTATTTGACAGTGACGCTGATATTGATGATGGTGATTCGGTTAAACCAGATGACCAGATGGTAATTGAGAAGATAAACGAGGCAATTGATAATGGTGGCAAAGAACTGGAATTAAAAATAGATATAAAGAGACGTTGGAATTCCATAGATCCCATGATAGAAAGATATTTATTTTAATTCTCTTCATTTATTAGCTCCAATAGACGAGAAATATTTGATAAACATCCAAAAAATTTTAGAGCCAGTACGCATAGCCGCAGAAGCCTTAGCAAGAAATGATGCTACACTATTTACCGCGGAAAGTGTAATTGAATTGTTATGTTCAACTTGGGAAAAAAATAGCGATTCACCAATATCCTCTAACTTCCTAGTTTGTTTGAAAAGAGAAATTAATAAAAGACGTAATATTAAATTATTGTCTCTTGTACAGATATGCTTCATCCAAAAAATTTAATGAAACGAAATGTTCACTTTGATTACTGTTCAAAGTTAACGACAGTGACATTTGGGAAAAAAATAATTGAAAGATTATTCAAATCAGATGAGCAAGCAGAATCAGATTAAGAAGAGAATGACGAGCCTGAACTTTTAAATACTGACTTGAAATCTCAATTTCAAAAAACTATTTCTACAGCTATGGTTTCCATTTCCAGTAAACCAGAAGGACTATCATCATCAGTCCAGAAAGAGTTTTTATTTTTTGAAGTATCCGGAGAAAAAAGTCATAATCTCACACTGTTGTTCGAAGCTAAGCAAACCGCAAAACCAACCTCTACAGACAATGAAAGAACATTCTCCATAGCGAGCCGAGTTTGTACTAAAATAAGAACTAGGTTATCGGATGAAAATTTGCACATTATCGTTTTCCTTAAATATTTCTTTTTGAAACAAAATGGTAAATAGATTAACATTTCTTTTTAAATGTTGGGTAAATTATAAAAAAAAATAATTTAAAATTTAAATTTTTGTATTTGTTCTTTTCTTCAATGATTTTTTTTTTGTTCGTTTTTTGTATGAAATAAATATATTGTAATGTTTTTTTTTCACTTAAACCATGATTTTCTTTTAATTTCTGTTAAAAAGTTTATCACCGAAATTTACCGGTTTTTACCGGTAATAAGATTGAAAAAGTTATAACCGTTTACCGTATTATTCCAATTGATTCCAATTCTCATTTAACGCATATAAAATGAAATAAAAAAATCAGATATAAAAATCTTTGCATATACACATTATAAAAATAATTTTTGTACGTATAGTTGGTTAAACTGAGCGTTCGTAGTGGGAAAAAATCATGCCATATTGCACGAAATATTGACCTACATTTTTGATTAATGACCAAGTCCCCGGAAGTAGGACATCCGAAAGTAGGTTAACTCTTAATAAACAAATTCCTTAAAAGTAAACCAGTTTTCTGTGTTTAAAAAAAAAAAAAGGTAGTTTTAAATATACGAATTATAGATAACAAGAAAAAAAAAAACTAATTCTTGATAAAGAAGATGTGTAGTGTACCTTTACATAAAGATAGACAACAAAAGTTCAATGATCATGGTGTAATATGTAGTAACATTACCTGTTTTATGACTATAGTTGAATCTTTGTATTATTTAAAAATGCTTTATATATAATAAAATAAAAAAATGATAATAAAAAAATTGAAAGTTTATCTATAGTAGATAAGCTATGTCACTCCGAGCGCAAAAATCCCATGTATTTTAAAAGGGGCAAAATTCAGATATTTTCCAGTGTGGCCGTTGTAGCTAAACTTTGCGGTACATGCTAATGTACTAAACTGCAAAGCTTTTTCCCTTGTAAATTATACTACCATGAAATGAAAAAGCTTTTTCTAGAAAGATTACATATCCATACATACACTTTATCATAAGGGCAGTACGAAGAAAAAAATGCTAAAGAAAAACCCCATATAAACTAAATAACAATAAAAAGGAAAAAAAAAAAATTTAAAAATATATATTTAACCTATGCAGATTTTCTGAACGATTTAATTAGAGTTACCACGACTCCTACTTTCGGTAGGACAGTCCTACAATTATGATATTTGTCCTATGTCCTACATAAAAGAAAAATTGTGCTACTTTGAACCATTACCCTTTAAATTTTTAAAAATGGTTTTTTTTTTTTAACAGAAATTTTTGTAACAATAAGTTTTTTTCTGGTTAAAATTTAAAGCTTAGATATCTAGATTAAAATATTTGAAAATATATTGGAATTTGAAATATATTTCTGAAAATGCGTTAAAATAATTTTTTTTCTTTGTATATTTATTTTCATACGTAAAATCAGTTTCAATTAAGTGCTCTGTAAGTTAAAACAAAATTTATTTACTGAATAGGTAAGTGAAATTCTTTTTTGAATTAAATAAAGAATTGAAATTATTTATATTATTATTATATTTTAGAAATTCATTAAAAAATTTAAAAAAAACCTTGTGGCAATTATACTGCTAAAATTAATATTACAACTAAAAAACGTAAATGTTATTTTAATGAAAGTTGGCTAAAGGAGTATAAATGGCTCATAAAATGTAATGAATCTCAAGGACAATGTAAATACTGTCTCAATACATTTTCTATTGAATTAAAAGGTATAACTGCTATAAAACAGCATGAAATGAGTGAAAATCATCGTTCGAAATTAAAAGCATCTGTCAGTTCTCAATTAATGGAAAAATTTATTATTAAAAAGAACTCTCCAGAAGAACTAAAAAATGTTGCTATCGAATTAGCACATATATACCATACAGTGAAACATAATTTATCTTATAACTCTTTAGATTGCTTGATGAAACTCGTGCCAAAGACATTACCAAATGATAATAACTCATGCAAAATATCTTGCGGCAAAACAAAAGCACAGGCAATCGTAGAAAACGTTTTGAGCAAAAAAAATTTTATAAAATATTATTAATGAAGTAAAAATTGAGGATTTAAATTTTTCTATAATGACAGATGCATCAAACAGAAAGAATAGGAAGTTTTTTCCGTTAGTGATTCAATACTTTTCAAAAAATGATGGTTTACAACAGAAGTTAATTGATTTTTATGAAAATTCTAACGAATCTGCTGATGGAATGTTTGCTTACATTTATAAATCTACAAAAAATTTAAGTTTAGATATTTCAAAGATTACAGCTTTAAGCGCTGATAATACAAACGCAAATTTTTGTCGTCATCATTCTCTTTTTGTAAATTTAAAGAATTAAAATCAAAATATTATAAAAGCTAATTGCCATGCGCATATTTTGCACAATTCAATCAGGCATGCATTAGAAGAATTGACCATAGACATTAAAAATATTGTCTTAAAAATCAACTCTCATTTTAGTCTATCAGCAAAACGTCGAGATCAGTTTTAAGAATTCTGTGAATTTTTGAATGTTTCGTTTACTAATTTTCACGTCATGTTGTAACTCGATGGTTATCGTTACGACCTTGTGTAGAAAGGTTATTACGTGAATGGCCAGCATTAATATCATATTTTTATAGTAATATTGGTGATTTATCTTTAGCTTTAAAAAAGGCTTTGCATTTTAAAAATGAAGAAATATCAAGTAAAATAAAGATACATTTACTGTTCGCTAAACACCTACTTGTAATTTTTGAAAAATCGAAAAAATTATTAGAAAAAAATAGTACCACAGTTATCGACTTGTATGCGATTCTAAATGATTTTAAGCAACAATTGAGTTCTAGAATTGAGAATAAATTTTTTGGATATGAAGCTATGAAAAAAATTAAGGATTTATCTGTATATGAAAAGCAACAGTTTGAAAACGAATTTTTAAATGTTTATAAAAAAGCTTTGTCTTATGTAGAAGCAAGGTTTGAGTTCGATGAAAATTCTTTAATTGTTAAGTTATCAAAACTAGTAATTGCTAATTCATTAACCAAATTGCCAAATTTTGAAATATTTTTTGAAATAGTTGAAAGATTAAATATTTGTAATATAAACATGGACAAACTATTCGAAGAAGTTGTGTTTATTAACGAACATTTAAAATTTATTATTAAATCGCCTGATTGGCAAACAGAATGTACTACCACGGATAAATGGAATATTATTTTTAAAAATACAACATCGAATTATGATAATTTATTTAAAATTTTATCATATATTTTAAGCATACCTGCATCTTCGTCGTTTATTGAACGTGTATTTTCTATTATGAACAATTGGAGATTGTGATAGAGAATTCTGGTCTCGAAAAATTTCGAGACTTTTACATATTTTAATGTCTCGTGTCTCGAGAAATTTAAATATTCATGTTTCGGGAATTCTCGTAGGCTCGAGAATTTTTTTTTTTGCCTCGAGAAATTTAAAAAAAAATTCTTTTAAAAATTTTTATGTTTATTTGGATTTGGATTTTATATTCTGTAATTTTAATATTGCAATCAAATTTCCTAAAGAGTAATAACTAATAATATTTAAATGTGGCAAGAATTTTAAATTTACAGATATTTTTTTTGTTTGACTTTTAAATTTATACATGCTGTCAACTGTCATATATGTTAAAATATTAATGTAATATATTGTTTTAGACAATACTGTACTATTACTTTTGTTGATTTACAGTAAATTTCTTGATCACACTTGTGATTTTTGAGTTTGCTATTACATGTAACGTTTTTCTTTTTATCTTTCTAAAGTTAGTATACATGAAGTTTATAAACAGTATACATACATGAAAGTATTATTTATAAGTATGTATATTACTATAAGTGAATGTATTGGATTTTGCATTTTTGCTATTACTACTATGTAAAGTAAAACGTTTTCTTTTTCTTCTAAAAAAGTTTTAGTTTGTTTAATAAAGTTGAATGGAAAGCAACTTGGTTTTTTATTTTCTCCGTTCATAAATAAATCTTACAAAGGTTATGGGCCCAGAGCCACGCGGTGATCGAATAAAGAGAAATATTCTTTTTTAATTAATATTAGTTGTTAAATAAAGAAAGTTCGCCATTATATCAGATAGAAAAGTTATCTGAGGATAACTACGACAGCTGGAAGGTACAGATGAGGTTAGTCCTCGTACACAGCGAACTATGGAGCTATGTAAATATGGATCAACCAACGAATGATTCAGAAAAAGCAGAATGGGAAAAAAGAATGAAAAAATCTTAGCCACCATTTTACTAAGTGTAAAGTCAACCCAACTTTTACACATTAAGAATTGCACGACCGCAAAAGTAGCATGGGATAAATTAGAATCAATTCACTAATCAAAAAGCCCAGCGAGAAAAGTCACGTTATTTAAAAAATTAACAAGTTTGAAAATGGCGGAAGAATCTTGTATGTCTGAACACCTGCATGAGTTTTTTGAAATTCTGGAAAAATTAACTGAAATAAATGTTAAATTGGAAGACGATTTGGTGTGTATAATGTTATTGTCTAGTTTGTCTACTGATTATGAAAACTTTTTAATTGCGATGGAATCCCTAGATAATCTACCATCAATAACGACACTTAAAAGCAAATTAATTGAAGAAGGTTCAAGACGTGAAGGTGACCTTAAATGTAAAAATGAATCAACATTTTACTTGAATGAAAAAAATAAAAGCTTCACAAACAGGAAATATAAAACTGGTAACGAACATCCATCAGGTAATAAAATTAATCAAACTCAACAAAAATATAGGGTTAAGTGTTATAAATGCAAAAACCGCGGCCATTATGCAGCCAACTGTAAAAATTTTCAAAATGGCGCTAAAAGTAATAATAATTTACTAAATACAACTGCTACTTTTTCAATTATTCAAAATTTAAATTATTTTTCTCAAAATTATAAAAATGCACATACATGGATTCTTGATAGCGGCTGTACTAGTCATATGTGCTGTAATAAAAATTTATTTGTTAATTTGAAAGAACATATCGAGATGATCAATTTTGCTGATAACAATTATATTAATTCAGTCGGATGTGGCGATGTCCAAATACAAATTGATGATAATAAAAATATTATATTGAATTATATTGAAAAAAGAAATTTGATATTATATTATATTATATTGAAAAAAGTTTTATTTGTACCAGAGTTGGTCTCTAATTTTATGTCAATAAGCAAAGCAGTAGAAAATGGTTTGTTGGTAGATTTTAATTCAAAGCAAGCAATAATTAAGAAAGTAAATGGTGATGAAATTTTAAAAGCAGAAAAGGTAAATAATTTATATTTGTTTAAATCGCATATCCAGAATAATTTTAGCTGCTCAAATGATGCTCATAAAAACTTTAAATTATGGCACGAAAGATTTGGCCATTTGAACGCAAAAAGTTTAAGCCAATTATGTAAAGATGATATGGTATATGGATTGAATTTAAATACAACAATAAATAGTATTAAAAAAAAAAAAAAAAAAAAAAAAAAAAAAACGTAGTTACATGAAGAAACGTGTTGAAGAAATTGAATCCAACTTCAACAACAAAGACATAAAAAATTTTTACAAAGGACTAAAAGAAGAAACAAGAAATTTCCAACCTAAATTGACAAATTGCAAGGATAAAAATGGTTTTATTCTATCTGACGAACACCAAATTATAGATAGGTGGAAACAGTACTTTGAAGAACTTTTCAATATTGACAATAACAATAATGATGGAGTAACATTTTCATTTCACATAGAAGGAGATAATGAACGAAATCCTAATACGGAAGAGCCGACAATTGAAGAAACTACAGCAGCAATTAATAAACTTAAAAACGGAAAATCACCAGGCGAAGACGGTATTACTGCAGAACTTTTTAAAAAAGGAGGTGAAGAGCTGCTTCATCACTTACACAGATTAATGTGTAAAATATGGAGGAATGAAAGCATGCCGAAAGAATGGGAAATTGGTACCATATTCCCTATCCACAAAAAAGGAGATAAACTCAATTGCAGTAACTACAGGGGTATCATGTTACTAAATGTTGCATATAAGATTTTTAGCAAAATTTTATACGAAAGACTAAACGAGAAAGCAGAAACCATCTTAGCTGAGTATCAATGCGGTTTTAGACCAAACAGATCAACAACAGACCAAGTTTTTCTCATAAAGCAAAACATGGAAAAATGCTACGAATACAATCTTGACTTGCATATACTATTTGTTGATTTCAAACAAGCTTTCGACAGCATTAAAAGAGAGGAAATACCGAAAATTTTGCACAATTTGGGATACCCTGAAAAACTAATTCGACTTACAATGATGACCTTAAATAACACCAGAAGCAGCGTCATAGTACAAAATCAAATTTCAGAGGTTTTCAGCATAAAAACAGGTGTAAAACAAGGCGACACATTATCGTCAGTGATTTTCAACCTTATGCTGCATTACGTAACGAAAGATCTAGATAGAGGGGGAAATATATTCAACAAATCATCACAAATTAACGCTTTTGCTGACGATATTGCTATAATAGCCAGAAACAAAAGAGCTATGGTGGAGCAGTTCGTGAAACTCGAAGCAGAAGCTATCAAAATTGGCTTAAGAATAAATGAAAATAAAACAAAATATATGATATTATCACGCTCAAACACTAGGCGCAGCCCGCAAAACATAACAATCGGAGAATACAACTTCGAAGGCGTAGATAATTTTACGTATTTGGGAGTATTGCTCAACAACGACAACAGCATGCACTGTTCAATACAAAATAGAATCCAAGCGGCCAACAAATGCTACTATGCACATCAAAAACTATTTAAATCGAAGCTTTTATCTAGACATTCAAAACTGTGTATGTATAAAACCCTAGTTAGACCAGTATTGACCTATGGTGCGGAAAATTGGACATTATCAATATCAGACGAAAATAGTCTAAAAATTTTTGAACGCAAAATTTTAAGGAAAATATTTGGACCGAAACAAAATCTACACGGTGAATATATGCACAGAAACAATCAAGAACTACAACTACTAATAAATAATGAAGACGTGGTCCGCTTTATTAAAGCACAAAGAATTAGATGGGCTGGACACGTTGCTAGAATGGCAAATAATAGGTCACAAAGACTTATATTAGATGTTGCTCCACCTGTAAATAGATACAGAGGAAGACCAAGGCTAAGATGGACAGATGGCTTAGAAAATGATTTAAGAAAACTTAATATCAGAAACTGGAAAGTTGCAGCACAAAATCGACAAGTATGGCGGGCAGCAGTAAATCAGGCTAAAACTCATCCCGAGTTGTGACGCCATTTGATGATGAATAAATAGTATTGAATGTGAAACCGGTTTGAAAGGAAAAATTTGTTTACAGCCATTTCCCAAATCAACATATCGTGCTAAAAGTGTGTTAGAATTAATACATACCGACGTTTGTGGACCGATGAGAACTAAATCAGTTGGCGGTGCTCAATATTTCTCAACCTTTATATTTATATGAGATGATTTCTCACGTAAAATTTTTATTTACTTTCTGAAGGAAAAGAAAGAAGTTTTTGATAAGTTAAAAATTTTCAAGAAAAAAGTGGAGTTACAAACATCAAAGAAAATCAAGAATATCAGGTCGGATAATGGAGGTGAATATACAAGTAATGAGTTTACAAAATACCTTGAAAGCGAAGGTATTCATCATCAATTAACAACAAGCTACACACCTCAACAAAATGGGGTAGCCGAGAGATGCAATAGAACTATTACTGAAATGGCACGTTGCATGCTATTAAAATCAGATCTTCCATCATCGCTGTGGACCGAGGCTATCAATATGGCAGTTTATATAAGGAACAGATCACCTTCAAAGATTTTGGAAAACAAAACACCTTACGAAATGTGGAATGATAAGAAGCCTAATGTTTCAAATATGAAAATTTTTGGTTGTAAAGCAATTATGCTTGTTAAAGGTAAAAATAGGTCAAAAATGGAATCAAAAGGTATTGAAACATACATGGTTGGTTATGCAAGCGCTTCCAAAGGATACAGAGTGTATGTTAAGAAAACAAGAAAAACTTTCATAAGTCGAGATGTAAAATTTATCGAAAATGTAGAATGTACCAGGCGTGAAGATATCATTCAGGTAAATCCTGTTTCTTCAAATAATAGTAACAGTTTAGAAATTTTAGAAAATATACAAGAAAAAGTAGAAGAACCAAAATCTGATGAAAAATATGAAGAACCTAATTTTGAAGTCAAGGAAAATGAAAAAACTTTCGACATTAATGAAGTTAACAAAATTAAAGAGTTTTGCCTGTGCTTGCCTGGTTCGAATGCTGCTACCGAGCGAATATTTTTGGTAATGAATAATTTTTAACTGAAAAAAGCCAGTTGAAAATTGAAACTGTTAAAGCACTAATAACAAAATATAATTTTGATATGAATTGTTTACAGTTTTCGGAATATTTGCAATCTAATAAAAAACGTCATAAATAATTTTTTTTCTCACAAAAGTGATTAAAAGTGAGATACATGATTTGGGTATTAAACAGTGAAGGGGAGAACAGGCAAATCTTCTTCCAACATCAACTTACGCCGTTTCAAGCTAGTCTCTATAAAGAAGCGAAGGAAATTAAAGTATCCAAAAACTGGCGATTTATTTGGATTAAGGATAATAAATTGTTTCTGCGTGAGGAGGAAGGAAGCAAGATTTACCGAATCTCTTCACACAATGATATTGCTGATATCCATAGAATTTCCAAGTAACTACTTTTTTTTTATTATTAACTTAATTAACAGAAATTACTATATTAAATTATTTGAAATTCTTTTAAATTATAACCTAAAAACTTTATGTACTTTTCTAAACACTTTGTCAGTCAAATATTTTTTTAAACATTTTTTTAAACATTTTTTTAAACATTGTTTTATCAATCAATATCAATATTTTTTAATTAGGACTCAAAAACTTTATGCTCAATACTTTTTTTCTTCTTTTTTTTTTTATATAAAACATTATTTGAAATAGTACATAATTATTTTGTAAAATTTTACAACATAAAAATACTATTTATTTCGCCTGTCAAATGTTTCAATAAAAATATTATCAATCAATATCAATACTTTGTAAATAACAAATTTCACTCAAAAAAAATTTTTTTTACTCAAAAATTTCGTTCTTCGTAACAAAACCATCTAAAAAAATTTATTGTACATATTATATTATAATCTTGCAAAAAAACTCGTGTTTAATTTTTTTATTATTATTTTTTTATTACACATTTATTAAATATTATATACTTAGGTTTATTTACAAAATTTTACAATGAATGAGATAAATCTTGATTGTGGTATGAAAATAAAAATATGTATAGGTATAAGAAAAAATTTAATATAGTTTATCTTAACATACAGAGTTTAAGAAATAAATTGTTTGAAATTGAACTTTAATAGCCTCATATGAATGCGATGTGCATATTATTGTATTGTCCGAAATATGGTTGAAAGAGGAAGATAATAAATTTTTTAATTTGCAGGGATATAGGTACTGCACATTTTTCTAATAGAAAAGATTCCTACGGAGGCGTTGCAATTTTTTTTTAACAGAATTCTATTATTTGTACATTAGTAACTGAATCAGAGTATTATCAATCGAGTTTTTTGATTGTTAAGCTGTTGAAGCTCAACATTAATATTATTGCGTGCTACAGATCTCATTATACAAAAATAGACGACTTTATAAATAAATTTGATGAAATTATTCTTGCAAACAAAAATTCAATAGTAGTGGGTGATTTTCACATTAATTTGTTAAATGAAAGTTATAGGGATGTAATGTTCTATTGTAATACGCTTTTGAGTAATGGTTTTTCGATTTGTAACCAAACAAAACCAGAGTTTGCAACAAGATTCGGAATCATGTCAAAGATCATTTAATTACTGATTTGTTAAAATTCGAATATACTTTTCATATTGCCTTGTCTGACCATCAAATATTTTTTATTAGTGTTGATCTAAATCCTAAAAAATTTATTCTGTGCTAAAAGAAATAAACTTAAGTAAAATTACTGGTCAAATAAGTCCAAATTTAAACCAGCTTAAAAATGCTTTACTCACAGTAAGACCAACGTCTACTCAGAATGAGCGAAACTTTTTAACAGCGGGAAACTTAGTTTCCAAAAGAAGAACTCGTCTATCAAATAGAGCTATAGATACCCTTTGTTTTTTAAAATGTTTTTTTATGAAAAACATTTCCTTATAAATTTTATTTTTTCCACATACTTTTAAAAGGTTATCTTGGTATTTATAGCCCTATCTGATATACAAGCCTTTTTTTTTAGAAAATATATATATATATATATAACATATATATTATTTAATATTAGTTTTGTTCCTACTAATAATATGTTCCTAATAGTAATAGTAATATATTATTCAATATTATTTTTTTCCTAATATTATTTTTGTTCCTTAACATGACATGATAATGTGAAAGAGATTTTGTGTGTTTTTTTGTTATTGATTGATTATATCTACAATGAATTGGGTTTCTTTCCTATATTTTTTTATTATTTTATTTTTTCTTTGAATTAGTTATTAATAAAAATAAATAACTTTCCAAATTTTTTGTAATTATTTAAATTTTATTTTATTTTATGAAAGTCTCGAAATTTCCATAGAAAAAAAAATCTCGTATTCTCGAGACTAGATTTATTTCATTTCGGATGTAGAGTAGATTTACTACATTAAGAACATTATTTGTAGCTTAAAAATGAATTGAAGTTTAACCAGAAATTATATATAAATCCTAGTTTTACTAATTAGGAACATTTATAAATTATGAAAAGAAAATTTATTGATGTGTAATAATTGTATAGATATATATACCGTACTATTCCGTATAATATACCAGTCATAATAATATACCACTGGTACATTATTAGAAATAAACTGCCCGAATAGTGTACCATGGTATATTATTAATTCTTCGTTTAATGTTTTTTTTTCACTTGTTTTGCAATTGCAACGGAATTTTTAAAACGAAGTTGAAACGAAATAAATTTGGTAAAATAAAATCAAGTAGGCATTGGTTTTTTTTTTTTCAATGTTCTTCGAAAGAATTTTTAGTTTAGTCTTTTGTTACTATTAGGCACATGCACATCAAGTCAAGTGTTTGAATAAAGTGTTTCATTATTATATATATTTTATATTCAATAGGTAAGTAAGTATACTATACTTAGGTTAAATATATTTTTATTTAGACTAAGCTATTCATAAATAGTTTATAATTAATCATAACACGTTTGATTATCTTATTTCAATTTGAATCATAACAAATTTTATTTTATAAAACAGTTAGAGACCTCAACCACGATGCCAAAAAAACGTCAAATCTCTGTAGAAGAAAAATTAAAAATAATTGCCCAGATGAAAGCAGGTGAATCTTTGAATAAATTACAAAGCCGTACGGGATATCAAAGATCACAAATAAAGCGCTGGGCTAAACAGGAAAATAAATTATTGGCTGTAAAAGGAAATGCAAAACGTATTAAAGGCGGAGGTCGAACACCCCTATATAATAGGCTCGAGGCTGCGATAGTGAAGTGGTTTCGTGAGCAACGAGCAAAGAAACTTGTTGTTACTTATAGCACTATTAGGGAAAAAACAAAACGGCTTGTAGAAATGTGTCCTGAAGATTATACGAATTTTGTGTGTTCAGATCATTGGATCCGAAATGTTTGCCGACGTCATAATATTTGTTCAAGGAAAATGACATATGTAAGCCAGCAACAAACAAAAACGAATAAGGAATTGTTGCAATTAGTAAATGATTTTTTACGAAGTTTAAGGCAAAAATCTGCTTCTGTTTCACGCGCAAATATTTATAATATGGACGAAACGCCGTGTTATTTCGATATGTGTCATAATCGCACTCTACATTTCAAGGGCGAAAAAACAATCGATGACTTAGATACTGGACACTCAAAAAACAGATTTACTGTTGTGCTATGTGTGGCGGCCGATGGCTCAATAATTCGAACCATGATTATTTTCAAAGGTTTGAAAAAAGTTCCACGAATTTCATTGCCAAACAATATTGAAGTTGTAGTAAGCGATAAAGGATCAATGAATACAAAATTAATGCAGCATTGGATGACATCTTGCTTTGCTAGACGTAACGGTCCGTTCAACCACAATAGGTCGTTGTTACTGATGGATTCTTTTGGATCGCATTTGCGACAAGAAGTAGTTGATCTCCTTCAGAGTAAATGCTATACAGAAACATTGTTTATTCCTCCGAAAACGACATCTTTCCTACAGCCCCTTGATGTTTCCATAAACGCACCGTTTAAAAAAGCGATGAGAGAAATCTGGAACAAATGGATTGAAGAGGGACCAGAAATTTTTACCGCAAAAGGATATAGAAAGAAGCCTGAGTACCAAGATCTGGTCAATTTTGTAAGTGAGGCAGTTAAACGATTCAAACCAGAAATTATTAAGCGCTCCTTTGAATGTTGTGGCATATCTGGTTTTGGCGAAGTTATCCCGACTTGTAAGTACAATCATCGTCTAACACAAATTATTGATGAACTTGAAGTTCAGGACAGTGAGCCGGGTGATACAGCCAGCGAGTCTGGGGCTGAAGTTGAATTGACCAATATTGATGCATCAAGCAATGAAGAATCCGACCCCAGTGAACAATCAGATTCATCATCAAATGATTCAAATTAATTTTTTTTTTAAATTTTTACCTAATTTTATATTTTTTTTAATGTTTCAATAAAAGTTACCTCTGAATTAATAAATGAATTAAACTTAATTTAGCTTTTATTTCTTTTACATAGTTATATTTCATTAGCTCAATAATATACCATTGGTACACTATTAGGAATAAACGTTCCGATTACTCTACCAGTGGTACACTATTAGTAATAAACGGTCCGAATAGTGTACCATGGTACATAAAAAGTTCTCTATTGTCATGCTTCAAAAAGTGTAAAATTCGAATAGTGTACCATGCTACATTATACGGAATAGTACGGTACATAGTTATATAGTTATATTTACTCAATATAGTGCTATTACAAGTTTCTGATTTATGCTAATAAAATTTTTGTGACAAGAAAAAAAATGTAATAATTTAAAAAAAAAAAAAAAAAAAAAAAAAATGTAATAAAAATTAAATAGATATTGATGCATAAGTGATTGTTACCTAAAGTGTGAAACGCGTATTAATTAGAAACGTAAATATAATCGTATTAGTGAGCCTCTTATGAAATTTTTCATACAATATACTTTAAGCGCAATAGTTTAAGCACTTAAAATACAGAAATAATCATAATATAAAACAGAAAAAAAAAAAAGATGTATAAAACGTTTAACAAACTAATTCCTGCTCTTACGCATGCGCATTATATTTATTTTCAATCAGGGTTGCCGAATCTGGGGTAATTACCCAAAACTGGGGTATTTTTGATACCATTGGGTAACAAATTGGGTAATTTTTATTTTGGGTAATTTTGGGTAAATCGACTTTTTAAATTTAAAATACATTTACCTAATTATGGTTGGTCATTTTGAGTTGCTGCGATTAATCGTGACCATCTCTATACCTAATATTTTCCAAAAAATAATCACTTAAAAATCTTCAAAAAAAAATTTGTGATTATCGTGTGGTGGAAAATATTTATTCATGTAAACGATTCACATTATGTAAACAGAATAATTTTGTTTTAATTTTATTTGTCATTTTCAAGTATCAGTTATATTGTCAGTTATTTGTGATTTGTAAATTCAAAAGTTTATACGTTCTATTTAGTTTTAAATTTAATAAAATGGACAGATTTTTAAAATCAATACCAGAAAACGAAATTGTAAGTACTAAAAATTTTATTTTTTTTTAGTATAAAATTATATAGTTTATGTTTTTGGAGTAAATCAACTGAAAAATCGACAATTGCTGGAAGCAGTAAATATATAAACAAATTTAAAAGGAGTTGGTTGGCGTTGGATGAATTTAGAAGCTGGTTAAGAAAAGGTGACAAAGAAGATGAAGCATTTTGTAAGTTATGTAACCAAATTGTAGCAGCTCATAAAAGTATTTTGATAAGACATGCAAAATCTTCAAAACATTGCCTTAATCTAAAAAAAATTGCAAATTCAAGTACTCTTAATGATATATATAAAAAAACAACTTCCGAAGATGTGCAAGTTAAGAGAGCTGAAATAAAATTGGCTGGTTTGATAGCAACAATTGATTTAACATTTTTATTAATGGATACGTTTTCCCCACTTCTATCAAACATATTCCCAGATTCTACTATTTTGCTAAAAGATTGGCTATAAGAAGAACTAAAGCTACTTTTATTGTTAAAAATGTAATTGGGCCACATTTCTCAACTATTCTTTTTAACAAACTAAAACAAAAAGGTAATTTTTTTAGTTTAATAATGGATGAAACAACGGACCAAAGCACCATTAAACAATGGGTTTTACCGTAATATTTTATGACGAAAACTGCTTACGTACAACATTTTTGGATATGAAAGAATTCGAATCAAGTTCGAGACTAGACTTGTTTAACTGCTTAGTAATCTGTTAAACAGAAAAGGGTATTCCTTTCGAAAATTTTGTGGGATTCGCTTCTGATACACCAAATGTAATGATCGGTGCATATAATTCAGTATTTTCAAATTTGAAAAATAAAAATCCTTACATAGTATGTATCAAATGTGCATGTCACATGATACACTTAGCCGCATCAAAATTATGTTTAAAACTACCTCGATCAGCAGAAGATTTATTAAGAAATATTGGTTCGCATTTTAGTAGAAGTTACTCAAGACAAAACAAATTTCAAGAATTTCAAGAATTTTTTCACGTTGATATTAATAAAATATTATTTCCTTCTGTTACTCGTTGGCTGTCACTAAAAAAATGATGTAGATCGAATTTTGTCTCAATACTCTGCTTTAGAATCGTATTTTCGGTTAGAAATGTTTGAAGATTCATCAAAAACAACGGAAACAATATTAGAAACCATGAATGATTTTTTTACCAAACCATATTTAGAATTTATGTCATATGTGTTGGGTTTATTAACCAACTTTAATGTTATGTTCCAGGCAGAGACACCTCTTTTACATAAACTTAAACCAGAGGTGAGACGTTTACTAAAACATTTATGCTCAAATTTTTAAAAATAAATTATGTAAAATCTGTGGATGTATTAACACTAGATCATACCAATGTAAATGAATTTGTATGTTTAAATGATATATACCTTGGAGTACAAGCTACTTCTAGTCTTCAAGAAAAAAAAGGGGATCTCTCATCATTGGAATTACAGAATTTTTTTCAGAACTGTTTAAATTTTTATGTTGAACTTGTAACGCAGATTAAAAAAAGATTTGATTTCAAAGATGATATTTATAAAATTTTAGAAATAGTTGATCCATTTAAAGCGCAGTCATATAGCATCAAATCACTTCAGATGTTTTTTGAAAGATTTCCGTTTGTGAAAGTTGATTTACAATTGGTTGATGATGAATGGACGCAGCACGCACTTCTGAATTATGAGGAATGTAAATTAAATCCTTCAATTGAAGCTGAACTGTATTGGGATAAAGTTTTTAAAATGACAAATGCTGCTGGAACACCACTATTTGAAAATTTAAAAAAAGTAATTTCTTTTCTTTTAGTTTTGCCATTTTCTAATGCATCGGTCGAAAGAATTTTTAGTTTAGAATTTTAAAACAGATTCAGTTTCGGCTCTTCTTTTTGCAAAAGAAGGGATTAATAATAAAAATGGTATTATTAAATTTGAACCACCAGTAAATATTATGTAATGAATGGTTTTGTTTAATTTTTTTTTGAATGTTGAATTTTTATTTTTTTTTATTTGAATGTAATTTGAATTTTTTTTTTGAATGTTGAATTTTTATTTATTTTTATTTAAAATGTGAATTGTTTTTGTTTTTTTTTTTTGTAAAATATTTAAGAAAAAAATAGACGTATATTATTATTAGAGATGTAGTTATACATATACGAAAATTGGGTAATTTAGACATTTTTTAAGGTAATCTGGTATTTTTCATTTGGCAACCCTGTTCTTAATACAGGCAACTAATTATTTCAAAACCACTTTCCCTTTAACAAAATCTCTCTCCTCTATTTTTTCGCATGCACATTGCATTGCACATTATTATTATTATTCATAATATGTACTTATAATGTACATACATATTACTTACTTACTTACTGGATCCTAGAACCCCTGGTGGGGCATAGGGCATCAACAAATCCTCTCCACCTTTCACCATCCTTAGCAATTCCTTTTAGCTGTAACCACGTTTTGCGTTGCGCTTCTGCCTCTTTCAAAACCGTACTTCTCCATGTTTTCCTTGATCTACCCACTCGTCATCTGCCTTGTGGATTCCACTCTAAACTTTGCCTTGCAATGTTTTCTTCTGGCTTCCTCAAGGTATGTCCGATCCATCGCCATTTTCTCTCTCGGATCTCGACCTCAATCATCTTTTGGTTCGTTTTTTGCCACAGGTGTGTATTGGTAATGATTTGTGGCCAACGAACCCTTATGATGCGGCGTAGACAACGGTTTATATACGTCTTCAACTTTTTGGTGATAATGGCGGATACCTTCCATGTTTCACAGCCATATACAAATACTGATTTGACGTTTGTTTCAATACATATAAATGGGATCGATGGTAACTCCATTGTAATAATTACAAAATTTGTCGAAAGGTGATGCAAGCATCATCTGTCAAAAAAAATGTTTTCAGCTGTCATCCGTCAAAAGAGATCCGGAAACTAAATAAAATCCTCCTTCTTGTATCAGCCGTGGACGTAGGAAGACCAAGCAGAGTAACTCAACTTAAAATATTTAAATGAATTAAAGCATTTGAATATTTCAAATTATATTAAAATTAAATTTTGATTTAAATTAAACTAAATTAATAATTGTGAATTTCTATACTTTAAAATAATAAATAAATTGAAATATTAAATTAAAACATTAAATTATTACTAAAAATTTGGACAATTTTTATTAAATTCCCATATGGGGGCTCAACCGGGATAGAACCGAGATAGAAATCCTCTTTTCAAGAATCGCGTCATAAAATATAATTTATCAAGTGGACGTAGCCATTAAAATAATAATTATCAATTAAAATTACTAATGCGTTATATGGATTAAAATTAAATGTAGATCATATGAATTTAAAATAAAGTATACTGTACACATCGCGTCATAAAATATAATTTATCAAGTGGACGTAGCTATTAAAAGAACTATAAATTAAAATTACTACATAATAGGTTATATGGATTAAAATTAAATGCAGATTTTACGAATTTAAAATAAAATATACTGTACACACTTTAATATTTCATATATACCTACATAAAACAAGTTTTCAAAAAATAAAAATAACAAAATAATTAATAATTAATAATTTAAAAATAACACCTGCAAAAGTTATATCAAATAATAATTCTTTATGTACGAGAGGTTATAAAAATATTCAATAAAATATTAAATAATAAAGAAGAGTTGGTAAAAATTTCATTAAACAAACACAAAAAACAGTAATAAGAATAAGTTATGTATCAGAGCAAAAACTATAAATTTTATTAGAACAATAGATTCATTAAAACAAACAACAACTAAAATAAAATTTTATTTTTTTTATTTTTTAAAATATATGCTAGGTACATTTCAATTTCAAATCGTAACACGAAGGCAATAAAAGAAAACAAGAACTAAGAAAACCGATGTGAAATTAACGTACATTCAGATTTAAAGCATAGAATTTGAAAATTCAAGATCAAGCAAGAAACAGGCAATTACCATTTGTAGTTGAAGTTAGTACGTGGACGTAGAACCTGTGTGTAGATTACGAGCATTGGAATTTTAAAACTTTATATAATAAAAATAGTATAATAAATATATATAGAAAAAAAAAAAAAAGAAAAAAAAAATTAATTATCTGTACTCGTATTAATTATTAATTAATTACATTTCTTGTTATTTGACAATTTGTTTCATTTGGAACTTCTATAAAGGATATATTTCACAGTAGACGAGTTAATAATTGTATTCAAATGAGTGGGCGAAGACGACGAACTTTACAGGGTAGCGACATGGTAGCAGATTTTGGAGATGGAGCTGGCAGATCAAATTTGAACGACGCTAGTAAAATTAATTTCAATGATGCCGAAAGCTTAATTAGAAAATTTTCAGGTACAGAGACGATAAGTATTAGTCGATGGTTAGCTGAGTTGGAACAATATGCAACAGTATTCCATTGGAACGACTTACAAAAGTTTATATTGTGTAAAAGGTCCTTAGTGGGTGCTGCAAAACTGTTTATTGAATGCGAAGCTAAATCGATGAGCTATCATGAACTGAAGCTTGCACTATTACGGGAATTTAAGTCAAAAGTAACGAGCGCGGAAGTACATAATAGCCTACGTGGAAGAAAGAAAAAAACAGAAGAATCATTTCGCGAATACTTATATTGCTTGTTAGATATAGCCGCTCAAGCGGATATTGAAGAAGCAGCAATAATAAGTTATATTATTGATGGGATCAAAGATACTGTGAGTAATAAAATGTTATTATTCGATGCCAGCACTATTTCTCAACTAAAGGAGAAACTTGTAATTTATGAAAAGATAGGTAAAATTGATTCACAAAAAGGTGTAGAAAAAACAAACTTTACAAAGACTATACCAGAAAATAAGGGTAAACGAAATAAAAATTACTGCTTTAATTGTGGATCAAGCGAACACGAATTCCACGCTTGTCCAAATAAAGGAAAAGGTCCGAAATGCTTTAAGTGTAATAAGTATGGACATAAAAACCCAGATTGCAAAGAAGTGGTTGAGTTTAAAAATTCATTCACAAATTCTATTCAAGCTGAAGAAACTACAAAGAACAGTATGTTTGTTAAAGCCAATGTCAACAACATTAATTTTGAATGCTTGGTAGACACAGGGAGTGACATCTGTGTTCTTAAAGAATTTAATTTCAAATTAATTAATACTAATAATAATTTTAAGAAACAACCAATATCAATAACTGGTTTAGGTGCTAATATTACGACGAAAGGTTCATGTAAAGCTGTAGTAGAAATTCACCATGATGTACATGAAAATATTGAAGTGCATGCCGTTGAAGATAGCTATATGAAACCAGACATGGTTCTGGGGATGAATTTATTACAACAAGCCACCATCACTATCCATAAAGGTAATATTAGTATTCAAAAAAATCAAGCATCCAACAATGATGAGCACGACAATAAAGATCGTCCTTGCTTTTTGTACCAAATAAATCTTGATAATGAATCTAAAGAACATGATAATTTCTTTGGCCTTGAAACTTTAGGAAAACTTGATATGAATGAAGTACTTTCATTAATAAAAAATTATAAGCCAAAATCTATAGAAGAATCTGCAAACGTAATGAAGATAGTCACTATAGACGACGTGCCGGTTTATAGACCGCCTAGACGATTTCCACCGCACGAGTTAAAGGTAATTGAAAAACAAATCTTTCAGTGGATGAAGGACGGGATCATAAAGAAAGCAGTTCCGATTATGCTAGCCAAGTGATGTTAGTTAAAAAGAAAGACCATACTTACCGTCTATGTCTGCAGTAATACTGCAGAACATAGTAAGTCGCACTTACTATGTTTTCGATGTTTTAATTGATCCGTAATCACGAGAAAATTATCTATATTTTGGTATAATCAACATTCTGTAGTAGTTTTAGAAGCTGAGATAATTTATGTCTAAGAACATAGCAAGTCTGATTTGTATATAGCTGAAATACTTGAAAACATAGCAAATATACTTACTATACTGATTTTCTTTAACATTTCGCTAACACATCTAAAGAATATATTTTAAAACCTAGTAAGAAGACTTGCTTTTTTTTATGAAATAATTTAGAGCATTTTAAGATTTTTTATATTTTATAAAACGTAGCAAGTTTTACTTACTACCTTCTAGAGTCAATCTTATTGAATTAACTAGTATACTATTTTGAATATCCAAAAGATAGTAAAATAACTTCTCGCTAAAATTTCAATTACACACTAATAAAGTTTTTATTTAATGTGTCATAAGCATTTTAAATTCTAACGGTTTCTTTGATTGTGGTTTTTTTTCGATCAATAAATAAAATGCAAAATGTAATTTTGTTTTTTTCGTTCATTATTATTTTAGTGTGTATTTTTGTGGTAGCACAACTGTACACGTTTTTAAAATAATATCATTAATAATAAATTAAATTTTTGTTTTGTGGTGTATTATATATTAAAAAATGAATCGATCTAGAGGTAAAATTATGGTTGATTTGGCCCTTAAATTACAAAAGAAGTGAGTATGATTTACTTAGAAATGCATAAAATTATATTTACTTCCAATATAGAAGTTAAATAGAAGTGTTTATATTTTAATTTATATACAAGTTAACACATCAACACCATTGTCACTTATCATCGCCAACCGAGACACTCGGTGCACTTTATATTTCTTATTATATTTGTTAATATGCTAAAACTAAAAATGGTAAATGGTCACCAGTTACTATTTTGTTTGTAATTAATTATAATGAGATTATTATTGTTTTTGTATAAAATCACACCATAAAATTAACCAATCAAAAAAATGTAATTGTAACAGTAAATATTTTAAAATTTGTTTTGAAAGAAAGCTAAAAATAAAAAAGGTCACTTCAGTTCTGATCTTGTAAAGTTAAACGTAATAAAATTTAGAAATAAAATAAATAGTGTATTATTACAAAATAGTAACTGGCGCCCGAGCAGGGACCTGATTGAATTTCAAGGGGAAAAGTTTATTTCATGTATTGACAAATTTTCAAAATTCACAAAACTCTTCCGAATACGCGACAAGTCGGTTCTTCATTTAAGAGAAAAAATCACCAAAATACTGCACTATTTTACAGTACCGGAGATATTAGTGACTGATAATGAAACGAGTTTCTTGAGCCCTATAATTTCACAATATATAAAAGAGCTTGGAATTCAACTTTACAAAACACCGTGCCAAAAAAGCGAGGTTAATGGAATAATCGAACGTGTTAACTCCACTATCATTGAACTAGCCAGATGCCTACAGAAAGAATACCCAGATCTTAATCTAAAAGAAATTATGAATATTTCGGTCGACAGATATAATAACTCTATTCACTCCGTCACAAAAATGAAACCCTCGAACATATTTTTCGGTAGAACGCAGAAATTGAACTACCAGAACCTACACACAGAGAATTAGTTGTAATGAATTTTATCAGGCAGTGTAATGAAAATCGAAAACTGCCAGTTAAAATTAAAAAATCAAAATTTGATTACAAATGTAATAATATTGTATTCATTACAATTAAATTATAAAAATTTTGATTAATCTGCAATTAAATTTTTGAACAATTATTTTAACTACAATGTAATAAATTATTTAATTACAATTAAAATACATTGATTTTAATTATTTGTGTTGTTGTTTTTACAACCGATGTAGTGAAGTTTTTTATTTTTATTATATTTACTATTACAAAATAGTAAAAAAAATTTTGTAATTATTTTCATTACATATTGTAACAAAATTTAATTTTAAAAAAAATTCAACGATCTATTGTAAAAATTTAACTACAAAATTTGCAATGAATTTAATTGTGAAGCAATAGATTTCATTGTATTCTAATGTTATTTTGAAATATTATTCGAATTATAATCAAAAGTGTATCAGTGCTTTTTAGTATTATAGAATAATATTAATATTAATGACGGTGAAAATGCTGTTGATGGTGAGAACAATAATGCAAATAATGCAAATATAATAGAAGCAGAAGGAGAAGATCTTACTTTAATTTATTATGATGAAAATTTAAAGTTATTAACAGAGGATGGTTTAATAAGAGAACATTTAAGTGAAGATATAATAGCACAAGGAATAAATGAGGGAATTATAATATCAGAAGAATTAAATCCAGAGCTTGTGTTATTAAATAAATGGGGTCTCTCAAATTTGATTAATATTTTTAAAGGTAAGTTCATTTTCTTTTATTTTTTAATTAGTGGATTTTTAAAGTTACATAAGTGCGTTCTTATATCGATCTTCTTTCGTACCGCCACCTATAACAATATAATTGAATCAGTAGTAAAAATTTTAGCTTTACATAGGTACAATTTAAAAGTTTTAAAAAATTTTAAAATCCTATGCATATTTTATTATTTCAATCACAACAAAAGAAAACAAATATTTTGCTACCAAATGCCAATAACAATTTTACCAAATATAAAATAGGTATATAGATGTACCTACATATTTTTTAGCTCATTTTTTTTTACAAAATATACTTTCATTTAACAATTTGTCTGGAAAGCAAAACAAGTTATCTTTGATTTAGAAAAGTATTTTATATACATTTTTTCTCAATCATAACATAACACATATTATATTTTACTTTATGATGTGCTACTATAAAATCATAATTCATAATACATAGGTAGGTACTTAAATATAAAATACCTATGTTTTTTAAAAATTTTTATTTTCATGAATCAGATTTATAATTTTGAACAAATTTTTTAGAAAAATAATATAAATTTCTATATAAGTAGGTAATAGAGTAATAGTATTAAATGTATAGGCATTTTTTACTTTTAGATATGTACCTGCCTTATGATTTACATCAATCGTTTTATTTTCAAACCAAAAAAAAAAATAAAACTACTGTTATATTTACAAAAAAAAAAGTAAAAAAAATTGTTTTTGCTAAATCAAAAAAAAATTGCTAAATCAAAGCAATATACTTACTATAAACAAATGTATATAGTAAGTATATTGTTTTGATTTAGATAAAAATTGTTTTATTCAAAAGCAAGTGATTGCAATTCAAAACAATCATCTAAACAAGCATTCGAATAGAAGTTTTGTATAATATAATTTTAACATTTTTTAGCCAAAAAAATTGATTTAGAATGCTTCAAGTATATAACGGAATTGGCAGTTGATAAATTAATTCCAGACGAACTTTTTGCTGAGCAGATTAAATTTAAAGGAAGACTTGCTGAATGGAGGATTGAGCAAGGATATAGTCCATTTAGCGTGGCTGAAACCCTTTCACGAAGATCGTCAGATACACTTATAAACTGGGCGTCCGATAATACAATTGGATCTAATAGTTCCAATTGTAATATCGGATGTTCTAATTCTAATGAAAATAAAAAGCTTGGAGAATTGGTAATTCTTATATTAATTTAAAATTAATGGCATAGATTTAATAATTGTTTTAAATATGCTTTAGGACATTCAAGAAATATTGTTAACATCTTCGAACACTAAAATTATTTTAATAGATTATAATTCTGTTAAAAAACCTTTAAATGACACAAAAAGAAAAACTGTCATTGGGTGTATCGTCGATTACTTAGTTAGTAACAACATACACATGGGCACAAAGGAGTGCGAAATAATAGTGGACAAATTATTAGTCCAATTTCCTCTTGAAAAAAAGGTTTAGCTATTTTTAAATAATAATCACTAAATAATACAGCATTATTTATTTAAAATAAATTTCTAGGAAAGTTATTTTATTAAATGTGATGGTAAAGGGTCAAGATCTCGTGGTGCCTTATATACCGCGTATAATAATAAATTAAAATATCAAAAGAAACGTTCTTTTTATAAAAATATTGATCGTGAAGCAAGTCGATCTCCAATATTATCAACAGCATTATCACCTTCATTAGAAAAATCCATAGTTTCACCAACAAAAAGTATTTTTTATAAATTCTAAAAAAAATTTTTTATTTAATTGTACAAAAAGAAATTACCAATTATTAAAAACTTAAATTTATTTATTCAAAATACTATGTAACTATATAGATTATAATGATAAAAATTGGCTGAAAAATCATTTTACACCGTGGCCTGTGGTTGAACAAAAGTGGACAAACTCTTTCCAAATTAGAAGAACTGATATATTATCAAAGTCTCCAAGTGATATTTTTTTGGAATGGCCGTTGTTAACCCAATCTAACGCACTCCGATTGGTAATATTTTTTTAATTTTCAATTTAAAAAAATTTATTAAAATAAAGTAATTTGTACTTTTTACGGTTACAAATTCAGATTGATTTAGATTTTATTTCAATATATGGGGAGGAAAAAGCTTTAAGACTTTTCGAAAATTGGAAAAACTTTATTCCTAAATTTAAAACAATTTTAGAAGATGAAGCCAAGCCTCAAACCATAGAACTAATCAAAAGATTAAAAAGTGAGACTATTGAAACTAGTAAGTTCATTATATCAGCTTTATTTATTAAAAAGTTTAAAATATTATACAATATAATATGGTATTTGAATTCTCCAAAAAATTTTATGAAATAAGTTTTTTCAATTTTATATTTGCAGATGAAAAACATTTAATTGCGTTCAAATTGTTACATTTCAAATTGCCACCATCACAAAAATTAAAGTTGAAGAACGACAATACCAGATTGTGGCATTTATCAATCCAAGATTCGTTGGATAGCACCTTAATGATTGTTGGTAATCAAGGAGACATTCAAATTCAATACCAACAAGTACGCGAGAAATACGCAGCTTATAATTGTTCATTTCAGCCTATAATAGCAGTACAAGGTGAACATTTTTACATTGTTTTCGATGATATTTTGCATAAATCTGATTCGTTTTTAAGTGCCTTAGATAGTTTATTCAAGTTATTTTTTGTACTGAATATTAAATTTCCTACACAAAGCTACCAAGTGTGGGATTTTATTCAAAGATATTTTTATAAAATTCTTGATAGCTCTTCAAAAACTTCATCTCAAACCACTTCGTTACTAAACCAATTAGATATTTAAATTAAAAAATTTTTTATTATTTATGTATTTAAAATAATTAATTTATTTACATTTAAGAAAAACTAAAACTTAAGAGACTTACATTTGATAAAATCAATAATTAAATCAATTTTATATCATGTCAACAATGTTTATTTGCTTTCAATGCGAAAATGAATTTCAAATTTTAAATGATTATATTTTCCATCTAAAAAATTTTCATAAACTCAATTCCTACTCAAGATTTGAATGCAAACAACAATATTGTCCTCAAATATTTTCTAATATATATGCCCTAAAGAGACATTTAAGATATATTCATAAAGAAAACCAAAATTTAAATTCTTTAAGTTCTATTGTTTCAAGAAATTCTTTTCAAAATAGTGATGTTTTTTCAAATAACGATAATCAACTTTTTTCGAATAATGAGCAAAATAGTGACATTTTTATAAATAACGAGCAAAATACCGCCATAGACCAAAATCTTGCAACTATCTCGAACGATTGTGAACAAGTTCAAACTAACTTTGATGAAAACTGTCAATTTTCAGATATTTTATCAGCTAATACATTAAATTTTTTTTTAAAATTAATAGAAGAAGATAGTATTCCAAGAAAAAAAGCTTTTCAAATTATTCAAAATGTCCAGCAATATATATTAAACCCTATTAAAAATATAATTAAAAACACTTCCGAATCTTCTTTTAACTTGAAATTAGAAAGTATTGAAAAACAGCTTGATAGCGCATTTATTGAGGTGGACAATGAATATAGATTAATACGTAAACTTCAAAAAGACGATTTGATTAGCATGCCAAAAAATATTTTGCTATCTTCTGAAATTCAAAACGTGGTTCATCAAGGGGTGCCTGTTTTGGATTATACAAATATTAAAGGTACCATTATGAATATACCTTATATTATTAGAAAATTTTTTGAACAACCCGGCTTGTTAAACAAAACACTAGAAAATATTAAATACTTTGAATCGCAAACTAATTCTATTTCAAATTTTGCTTCAGGCTCTATATGGAAAACAATCCAAAATAAATTTAAAGGAGAAGGAAAAATCGCTATCCCATATTTTCTTTATAATGATGATTTTGATCCAGACAATGTGTTAGGATCACATCCTGGCCAAAATTCTATTTCCGCATTTTATTTAAACTTTCCCTGCATACCATCCCATTTGACTTCTTCTTTAAAAAGTATAATACCGATTATGTTTATTAAAACAAAATTCATGAAAAAGTACGAGCACGAAGATATTTGTCATAATCTCTACGAAGCATTATTAGATCTTGAAATTAATGGAATAACAATTAATATTTCTAATATTGAACAGAAAATATATTTTGTTTTAGACCTTATCACTGGCGACAATTTAGGTTTAAACACCATATTAGGATTTTCACGGTCATTTTCAGCTTTGTATTTTTGTCGCATTTGTATGTGCAGTAAAAATGAAACTCAAACAGCAGCCTACGAAATTAAAGAAAAACTTAGAAATCAAGAAAATTATAACTCTAATTTATTATTAAACAATCCGAAAATAACAGGTATCATTGACTCATGCATTTTTAATAATTTACCCTCGTTTCATGTTGTATTAAATACAGCAGTTGATATTATGCATGACTTATTTGAAGGTGTTTTTAAAAATGATGTAAGTCTAATTCTTTTACATTTTATAGATACTAAAGTTTTTTCATTAAACGACATAAATAATAGAAAGCAACTTTTTGATTATGGCGAAATTGATGCAAGTGACATATCCCCTTCCTATAAATCTGGAAACATTAAAGATAAAAAACCTTAAAATGTCTGCTGCTGAAACTTGGTGTTTTGTTCACTTTTTACCACTTATGATAGGAGATCTTATTCCAATTGGTAACAAGATGTGGGACTTTTTTCTTAATTTACAGAAATTATTAGACTTGTGTTTAAGGTCTAGCTTTGATTTAAATCAATTATATGAGCTTGAATCTGTTATTGCTACTCACAATAAAAACTATTGTGAGATTTTCCAACTTCCATTAAAACCCAAAGCTCATTTTCTAACACATTACGTGACAACTATCAAAAGAGTTGGACCTCTTAAAATGTTTTGGGCATTAAGAAATGAAAGTAAGCACAAGGAATTGAAAAAATATGCGACTTCTATTCCATCAAGAAAAAATCTCTGTTATTCTTTAGCAATTAAATCAACTTTTAAATTTGCTGGTTTAATAATTGATAACTGCGAAGTAGAAGATATTGAGATCGTTAAGGAAGAGTTATATATTACTCTCATGTTCAGAATTATGGTTTTCCACAAAATTTTTTAGTAGCATCTAATATAGTATATAAAGGAACAGTATATAAGTCCGGTTATTATGTTTTAAAATATAAACATATTGATTATATTAATAAAATTGTTGACAAAAATAAAAAAAAAAAAAAAAAAAAAAAAAAAGATAACTTGAATGATTTTGAGATTTGTGATGTTAAAAATTTTGAATATTATCCCACGTTACCTCATAAGCTTTCAAATATGAGCATAGCTTTTAGATTTAAGATAATTTAGATTTAAGATTACAATATGTGTTCAATTAATATAAGCTTTCAAATATGAGCATAGCTTTTAGATTTAAGATAATTTAGATTTAAGATTACAATATGTGTTCAATTAATATTAATAACGTGTTGAATTTTATATTTTTTTATTCTTTAATTTATATCATTCTGTGAATATTTAAAATAAAAACAAAAATAATAAAAACAATTAATTACATAATAGTAGTTATTTACTAATTTTTTTTCAGATAATGTTTTTATAGTCCTTCATGTTACAGGACTATTCATTTTAAAAAGCGCCCATTTTTACATGGATTTTTCTACTGTTTGCAACCAGAAATCTCATATTTTTAGTTAAAAACTAGATAGAGGTCTTATAAGTGTCAAATATTCAAAAATTTGAATTTTGAATTTTTGGCGTTTGTGCCCTTTTTCTCTTCGGCGGCAGTATACTACGAAGGTATTTCAGTTGTAATAACTTTCACTACCTTGCTTTTTTGTAATGAAAATATGGTATTATTGTTACATTACAAATTTAGTAAGAATTACTATTATGTAATGGAATTCATTACATATTCTGCTTTAATTATTATAATAAATTATTTAGTTAATTTCATTACATATAATAAGTTTAACTATAAATGGTAATTAAAAGTTTCATTACAATGTAGTGACCACTGACTGTATATTTCATTACTGTGTAATTGACTGAAAATTTATCGCAAATGCAATGCTTTTCATAGCATTTTTCATGGGTTTTCATTACAAAATATTTTGTGTGTAATTGACATTCGGGCGAAAGTTAACGAAAACCTAGCCGAACAAATAAAGAAAAACCAAAAAATAAAACAAAAAAGAGAAAACCAGAAAAGACAGAAACCGCAAACGTACAATCCCGGACAAACTATTTATGTCGGCGTAAAGCAAATTCAAAGTAAACACAAACCGACATACAAAAAAGAGATAGTCGCCAAAGACCATAGGGTAACCATAACAACGGAAAGCGGAAGACGAATACATAAGTCGCAAATTAAAAACATCAACTAATAAACATCCCATTCAATCTTTTTAGGTTTCCTTACAGAACAACAGTAAAGAATCTAACCATCTTTCCAACAATCACTTTGTCGGTAACACAAGAAATAGGTGCTCATAGTCTACAGGGACGCAGACATTTAAAGCGGGAGGAGTTAACACATCAACACCATTGTCACTTATATTCATCGCCAACCGAGACACTCGGTGCACTTTATATTTCTTATTATATTTGTTAATATGCTAAAACTAAAAATGGTAAATGGTCACCAGTTACTATTTTGTTTGTAATTAATTATAATGAGATTATTATTGTTTTTGTATAAAATCACACCATAAAATTAACCAATCAAAAAAATGTAATTGTAACAGTAAATATTTTAAAATTTGTTTTGAAAGAAAGCTAAAAATAAAAAAGGTCACTTCAGTTCTGATCTTGTAAAGTTAAACGTAATAAAATTTAGAAATAAAACAAATAGTGTATTATTACAAAATAGTAACTTACATATGTATACCAACACATGTGAATTAGTAAAGCAATACAATATATTATTAAGTCTTTTCTCTCTGTTTTTTTCTTAAGTAAAACTGTTTTAACAAACAAAACTTACGAAGAAGATGAATTGGATGATGAATCCATTGACAATTTTCAAGTGGATCCGGATTATGAAGACTCTCAAAGTGATATAGCATCAATTATTGAAAATGTTATAAATGAAAGTGATATTACAGAAAGTGATATTAATTCTTCCGAAAATTTTTCTGTAACTAATGAAAAGTCGTTGCAAGTAACTAAAAGTGAGAAAAAAATCTTGCCGGCTTGTACAAATTGCAAACGTAAATGTTCTGAGAGCATCAGTGAAGTAACCAGAAAACAAATATTTGACGAATGGATTATAAAAAAATTTGATGGCAGAAGATATTTTTTAGACAAAAATGTAATTCGGACAAAAAAAAAAGTACAAAAATCTGAAACGTCAAAAAGAACAATATCTCTGATTTATACGTTGCCAAAAGTTACAGACCCACAGGTGGATTTATCAATAAATGTATGCAAAACAATGTTTCTGCATACGCTTGGGTATAAAACTGATGGCATAATAACACAGTTAAATAGATCCAGAGCAAAAAAAGTTTCAATAACACAAGACAACCGTGGTAGTGCTTATCGCCAAAAACGGAAGAATCAACATGATATAGATGCAATCACAATAGCAGAACACGCAGAGAGCTTCCACCCGGTATTATCTCATTACAGGCGTCAATATTGTCCAAAACGTAGATATATGCCTTGAGATTTAAACATAAAAACTATTTGGACCGATTACAATTCGAAGTTCAATAGTGTCAGCTACTCTAAATATTGCAAAATTTTTAAAACATTAAATATATCTTTTAACAGCCCAACTGCAGATAAATGTGCAACTTGTGAAGAATTTTCGCACCATCTAGCTAAATACAAAGATGACGCAAACCATGTGGAAAATCAATGTAATATTTGTGTTGAAAACGGTTTTCATAAAACTAAGTATATTGAAGCTCGACAAGATTACCAAAACGATGTAGAAAAGGTGTACTTGGCAAATGAATGCTGCTTTACAGTAGATATGCAAAAAGTGTTAATATTACCTAAAATGCGCATAAAGCAAGCATTTTTTGTAAGCCGTCTCATTGTTTATAACGAAACATTTGTGCCATTGCATAAGAGAAGCAATATGTGCGTTTTATGGCATGAAGTTATTGCTGGACGTAGTGCTAGAGAAGTAGCATTCACCTATATATATATTTTAAAACGTTTAGATCCAATCGTAGATATTATCGTATTTTGGGCTGGTAATTGTGCGGCCCAAAACAAAAATTGGACACTTTTTACAACTTTAGTGTGGGCATTTAATTCGGAATGGGGGCCAAAACAAATAACAATAAAATATTTCGAACCAGGCCATTCATTTATGAAGGCAGATGCTATTCACGGTAAAATTGGCCGAAAATGGAATAGAACCGAAGAAATTTTAAACATCGACGATTTGGAAGACTTAATTCGATCAAGTTGTGCTAATAACAGTGTTATTAGATTGCATTTCACTGATTTTCTTTCAGCTTTAGATGGTAAAAAGGCAAGAAAAAAGAACAAAAATGGTGAATTTTCTTATCCATTTTTAAAAAATATAATGGTTTCTGAGTTTCGAAAAGGAAGTACAGCATTATTTTATAAAACAATGAGAAATAATGAATTCATAGCTTCTGAATTTCTGAAAAGTAAGTTTAATTTGAAGAAGTCTCCAGAAACCGTAAATGTTCCCAGAGGCATTAATAAAATGAAAAAACAAAATATGATTGAGAAACTGATTCCATACATGCCAGAACGCAAGGCAGTTTTCTTTATAAATCTGTTCGAAAATGAGAATTCTTTAGATGAAGCCAGAGTAGATTTTAACTGGCAAGATACAACCTAATGTTACATGTTTAATTATAATCTTATATATTTATATAGTATGTTTAATTTTAATCTTATATAGTTAGTACTTTTAAAGTTTTTTATTTTTACTTTTGAAATTGATTAAATTTTTATTTTTGTTATTAATGTAATGAATTATTTTATACTTTTATTTTCAAAATGAATTATTTTTGTTTGATTAAAAAATTAAATAAAATATTTTTGTTAGTTTAAAAAAAATTTTTTTATGACTTAAAAATTACTTTAAATTAATGTTTGACAGGCAGCTGTATTTATATTTTAAAGATTCTTTTGTATGAATTGACAAGGTAAACAAAAATAGTAAGTATAAAATGAATATTTAGTTGTAGTATTCAAATAAAAGAAAATTTTCTAAAAGATAGTAAATGATCTTACTAGGTTTTGATTTGATTCCATATTAGTTTCGGCTTATTTTTTTGTTCGTTAAAAAGATAGTAAGTCAATTTCCACCGACAAATACTAACATTTTTGACAAATTGACGTTACTAAAAATTTTTGCATCCAATTTCAGTTTAAAAACGTGCATAACATTAATTTAAGTTCTTAAGATACTCAGCGGGTAAAACATTTTACAAAAACGTAAATTACTCAAAATCACCAAAAAAACTTACTATGTTTTGTAATATCACTGCAGATGTGTAGACTACAGAGGGGTAAATAAAAAAATAATAAAGGATCGATATCCTTTACCCAACATTGAAGAACAAATCGTCAAATTACAGCCGGCAAAGTACTATTCATCTTTAGATTTGGAGAAAAGAGTAAGAAGTACACGTGGTTTGTCACTCATTGTGGACAGTTTGAATTCAACAAAGTCCCTTTCGGTCTCTGCAATTCACCCAGCGTATTCCAGAAATACATCAATTTTATACTTAGAGACTTAATTATGCAAGGTATCGTAATCGTTTACATTGATGACATCATAATACCTTCGCAAACTGTTAAAGAAGGTATCATCAGATTAAAAACAGTATTAGAACTAGCAGCTAAGAATGGTCTAAAAATTAAATGGCCTAAATGTAAATTCCTTCAAAGAGAAATTGAATATTTGGGTCATTGCATTAATAATGGAAAAGTATTCCCATCCAAATTAAAAACAAAAGCAGTTTTAAATTTTCCAATTCCGAAAACAATAAAACAACTCCAAAGTTTCCTGGGGTTAACCAATTACTTCAGAAAGTTTATACGTGACTTCGCAATCAAGGCTCAACCGTTAACCGAATTGCTCAAGAAGACTATACATTTTAGAATAGGTGATGCAGAACTAGCTGCGATCAAGAATCTCAAGGAAGCATTAATAACCAAACCTGTGTTATTCAAAGTATATTAAAATTTGGAGCATATACTGAATTATACACTGATGCCTGTCAAGAGGGATATGGAGCAGTACTATTACAAAAAGTTGATGAAGATGGTCTATTACACCCAATCAATTATCATAGTCGTAAAACGACAGATGCTGAAATATACTTCATATTATATACTTCATATGAACTTGAGATTTTAGCGATCGTTGAAGCGTTGAAGAAATTTCGAATCTATTTGCTAGGGCACAAATTTAAACTAATCACCGATTGCAAAGCATTTGAAGGAACCTTAAAAAAAAGGGATTTAACGACAAAAGTTGCTGGATGGGCATTACTGCTCGAAGAATTTGATTATGAAATTGAGCACAGGGCTGGTAGTAGAATGAAGCACGTAGATGCCCTAAGTAGGAATCCTGTAGTAATGTGCGTTGTTCATCGGGAAAGCGATTTTTTAAAAAAAATAAAAGAAGCACAACTCAAAGATGAAAACTTACTGACTATATTTGAAATCCTAAAGCAAAAACCATATAAAGATTTTTTTATTCATAATGAAATTCTTTGCAAAAATTCTAATAATAACTTTTTACTTGTAGTGCCCGAAGGAATGAAATCCCAAATTATTAAAGAAATCCATGAAAGAGGACATTTTCATTACAGAAAAATGAAGGAGATAATCGAAAAAGATTTTTATATCCTAGATCTACAAAAGCGAATTGCTAGAATTATTGGTAACTGTGTAAGATGCATATTAGCTGAGCGAAAAGTTGGGAAGCAAGAAGGTTTTTTACAACCAATCCCAAAGAGGGAACTACCATTGCAGACTTTCCATATTGATCATCTCGAGCCGATGCAGATAACACGGAAAAATTACAAATATATCTTTTCTGTCGTAGACGGATTTTCTAAATTTATCTGGTTATTTCCAACTAAAACGTTGAACGCCGAAGAATCAATGCAAAAACTCGAAATTATAGCAGACACATTCGGATATCCTGAGAGAATAATCGCGGATAAAGCGGCCGTTCACTTCAAATAAATTTCAGGACTATTGTAAAAAACATGATATTAAGATCCATTTTATAACTGTTGATAACTGTTGGTGTAGCCGTGGAAATGGGCAAATCGAGAGAATGAATTCGATCATTATTGGTGGACTAACAAAGCTTTCTTTAGATGATCACGAAAGATGGTACAATCACGTAAAACCGCTCCAACGAATAATGAACTCTACATTCCAACGTGCTGTTAAAAATACACCCTTTAAAATCTTAACCGGTTGCGAAATGAAAACAGAAAAAGACCTAAAATTAATAGAAATAATTGAAGAAGAAAACATGAAGCAATTTGAAGCAAGACGAACGTGAAAAAGCTAAAAGAGATATCCTAGAAATTCAAAAGGAAAACAAAAAGAATTTTGATAGCAAAAGAAAAAAACCTCGACAATTCCAAATTGATGATTTGGTCGCAATTGAAAAGATACAGTTTGGAACAGGATTAAAGATAAGGCCGAAGTTTTTAGGTCCTTATCGAGTAGTAGCCTTGAAAGAATTTGATCGATATAAAGTGCAAAAGGAAGGAGAACATGAGGGTCCTAAAATCACAGATACCAGCGCTGACTAAATGAAACATTGGCCAACCATTAACGTGCAAGACGACACATTAAGTTCGAGCGAAGAAGATGATAGAAATTTAAATAACAATCTTTACTAAAAATCTTCAAACTAAAATAAAATCTTCAGGGGCTGAAGATCATCCAGGATGGCCGAATGGGATCGATGGTAACTCCATTGTAATAATTACAAAATTTGCCGAAAGGTGATGCAAGCATCATCTGTCAAAAGAGATGTTTTCAGCTGTCATCCGTCAAAAGAGATCCGGAAACTAAATAAAATACTCCTCTTGTATCAGCCGTGGACGTAGGAAGACCAAACAGAGTAACTCAACTTAAAATATTTAAATGAATTAAAGCTTTTGAATATTTCAAATTATATTAAAATAAAATTTTGATTTAAATTAATCTAAATTATTAATTGTGAATTTCTATACTTTAAAATAATAAATAAATTGAAATATTAAATTAAAACATTAAATTATTACTAAAAATTTGGAGAATTTTTATTAAATTCCCACATTTATACATATATCACATCTTATTTAACTATTTTTTGTTGTTTTTCGTATTTCGTATTTACAAACAAGTACTTTGTATGTCAGATTTTTCGTAATAAATAAAGAGAATGAACAAAAAAATCATAAAATGTGAAACGTGTCACCCCTAAGTAATTGAATTGAATATGATTGTTAACATACAATTTATAATACACCTAAAAATGAGATACATAGTTGTTTTAATAATTTACATTAAGAGCAAAATAAATGAGAAATAAAAATCCAAATTCAACTTTGTTATCGGTGCTGAGGTATCTATAATGATAAGCTACAACTTATGTATTTAGTCTACCTTGTTTCTTCTATTTTAGATGCTCGAATATGTTCTGATTAAAACAAAAAAGAAAGAAAAGTAGAAATAAATATTGTACTAAATTTTGCTACTAAGTTTCTGATCGGCACAAAATAAATTATTGGAGAGCATTACTGAAAAATTGAAGTATGTAGATTTAATGATAGGAGTAGATTTAAAAAGAGTAGTAGAAAGGAGTAGAATTTCAATAATTTTATAAAGACATTTTCTAGAGCTTTGAAAAAAACATATATAAATATATATATGTATATCTGTAAAAAAAAAAAAAAATTTCGCGGGCATCTTTATATTTGTACAATAAAAACAAAAGAGATTATAAAAATTGGTTTTGACTATAAAAAGAAAAAAAAATTGCAGAGATATTTTATTTTTTATTTTATTTTGAACCAAAACAAGGTTTTTACAAAAAAAAAAAAAATTCTTATAGCTAAAACTTAAAATTAACATGAAATTTGATTACAAAACATAAATTTACATACATAAAAATCAAAAGTTTATTTATTTATTTTTTTTGTAGATTGTAAAAAATGCATACATAGCGAAAACACAGTTAAAATGAATTTACAAAGTAAAAAAAAAAAAACAAAAATAACTAATTGTAGAATTATAAAATTATGTGAACTTGAAGTGTAACATGAGTATAATATATTGAAGGTTAAAATTATTGTCGTAGGTCATTAAGAAATTTTAATTTTAATTTACGTTTAAAAGTGTATCTAGAAATTTGTGTTGAAAAAAGATGACTGTGTTTATTGAATGTAATGCAACATCTGTTTATTGGTTCATTTTTTCCATATTCAGTTCTATGAGTATTTTCAACTAAATATTTAGCGCTTCTCGTATTTCTGCCCCCATTGTTTATTTTAAAATTATCTGCTAAAAACTGAACGTCAATATTTTTTCTTAAGACATCAAAAGTGAAGCAAGAAGAAAAAATTTGAGATAGCTAGGAGAATTGAATAATCTCTAGGATTATATTGATTTCTCAAAGCAATTAAAAGAAATTGCTTTTGCACGGATTCTATTCTATCAGAATGTATTTGAAATGCGGGATCCCACACAATGTTACCATATTCAATTCTATATTAATAGATCGTACTAAGGAGCAATAAAGAGCTTTAGTTACAGCGATGTTGCTGAATTCTTTAGCTCTTCTTTTTATGAACCCGAGCATTTTATTTGCCCTAGAAATTGTATACTCATAATGAAGATGGAAGTTCAGTTTATCATCCAAAAGGATCCCTAAGTCGGTAATATTTTTAACTCTATCAAAGTTTACATTATTTATTTTATAATCGAAAGTAATGGTAGATCTCTTACGTGTAAAACTTATAACCTTGCATTTTTCAATGTTTAGTTCTAACTTATTAGAGAAGCACCATTCTTGCAGACTATTGAGATTTGTCTGAAGTAGTCCAACATCGGAACTCTTTTTAATTACATGATAAATCTTTAGATCATCAGCAAATGCAACATGTGACACACCGGAAAGTTTACTAGAGAGATCGGAAATGAATATGTTAAACAAAAGTGGACCCAAGTGGCTACCTTGCGGTACTCCTGATGTAACATTGATTGAGTCCGAGAAAAGTCCTTGAAATTTTATATTTTGCGTCCTATTTGTAATATAGGAGAATATCCAATAAAGAAAAGGGCCGGAAATTGCTAAAGCTGCAAGTTTGTTAAGTAGAATTTTGTGATCAACACGATCGAATGCTTTGCTGAAGTCCGTGTAAATAGCATCAACTTGGTGCCCATTTTCCATTTCATTAAGGATTTCAGAAGTGTAAACTAAAATGTTTGTTGTTGTGGAAAGACCTTTTCTGAATCCATGTTGTTGTTCGTTTAGTTTTGTATTTATTATGGGTGTAATTTTGTCTACAATAATTTTTTCAAACAACTTTGGAATAGTTGATAGAATAGCTATACCACGGTAATTTTCGACGTATGATTTATCACCCTTTTTGTAGATAGGGGTTAGATAAGAGGATTTCCAGAAAAGAGGAAAAATACCTGATGAAAGAGATTTATTAAAGATAAAATGAAGCGGATAAGTGAGATAACTGACACAGTTGAATAAAAAAGTAGGTGGAATCAGGTCAGGTCCTATACCTTTTTTGGTATCAAGTTTTGTAATTGCTTCAAATATTTCAACTTCGGAAAGGTATAAATCCGTAATAATAGGGTTTGAATTATTAATTAAGTTAGAGAAATCGAAATTAATTGGAGACTTGTTTGGACGATAAACTTTTTGAAAAGATTTAGCAAAGAAATTGCAGAACGTTTTAGGACAATTAGAAGACGTATTGTCTTTTGACATTAAGCTTGGATAACCGTAAGTTTTACGTTTTGTGTTAACGAAGTCAAAAAACTTTTTAGGATCTGTAATTAATTTGTTGCCTACGTTAGTGAGATATCTATCATAAGCCAAATTAGATTTTTGTTTAAATTCAAAAGCAAGATCCTTGTAATTGTTTAATAAGTCATTATTAGGTTCTTTTGAATTTTTAATTATTTTGTATAGTTTATTGCGTTGCTTACGCAATGTCCTAAGTTCACTGTTCAGCCAAGGTTCGGTTGTCTTGTCCTTTTTGCGAATTTTAGGAACAAAGGAGTTAATTATCTCAAATAGTTTTGCATAGAATTGAGAGATAATCAAATCAATATCCTGTTCGGTTAACAGGTCGTCCCAACTGATGACTGATAAAGCATTATTAATGCTTTGATAATCAGCATTAAGAAAGTCATATACAAAAATATTATTGTAAGATTTGGTAAAAAGAGGTATAGCAGTGGAAAATTCGAAGATGATTGCGTTATGATGCGGAGTGTTTGTAAAAAGGTTTTCTGAATCATCAGCGAGCTTTACCACTACTTTATCATATGCATTCGTGAATGCAAGATCTAACCACTTGTAATAATTATTCGGAAAGCTGATAATTTGTTGTAAATCATTACCATAAAATACATTAATGAGATCGAAATCTATTTCGTCCTGAAAGTTGATTGGTAGTAACAAATTATCAGATTCGTCAACAATAAAAGATAAAGAAGGACGGTTAAAGTCCCCTAAAATTATAATTGAATCATCCTCATTCATATTTGATATAACATGCTGGTATATCTCGAAAAATTCCGAATATGAGGAATTGTCATTTGATGGTAAAAAAGCTGTTTTTTTATGGTAAGAATATTTATTTTAAAAATCTAAACTTTCCAAAAAATAAACAATTGCAATTCTTTTATGCTGATACTATTTTCACAAAAAAATTACAGGTATAATATTAATTTACGTGTTTACGAGTATTTATTAAGAATTATATTTTTAAAGTCCGGTTTTGAACTCTTTAAAGTTTTTCGTTTATGCTTTAGGTTTTTTACCAGTATAAAAAATTTTATGTAACCATTTATTGGAATGAAGAAGGACCAAAAATATATTTTTCCATGTAATAATATAGCATGAAGTAAATTAATTACATATCGTCGCTTTAGAGTTACAAAGTCCTATTCCTAAGAAATAAAAAAAAAGGAGGTAATGATGGCAAAATGTTCTACGTTCTAATTAATCGCTATATAATCAATATTGAATCAATTAGATGTCTATATTTTTAATAAAGTAAAGAATTAAAAAGTTCAAAAAAGAAAATTATTACTATTTTTATGTATCATGGTCCTAAGTTGACATACAACTTCAAATTAAAAAAAAAATTAAAATCTATTAAAATGCAATTATTTGGAACATAAACCTTTGTTTCATTTTTTAATTATAAAATTCACATTGAACTTTGTTATTTTTATTATCATATCTTATTGTTTTCAAAGTTCTATTTGTATTACATAGAACTCTGTAATATTAAATTTGTTTTCTTATGTAAACAATACAAATATTTGAAAACGTAGAACTCTGTAAATTTTTTAAAATTTATGATAACGGTCTTTGTGTCAAAATAATAATATGTCATGTTTTATTAAATTCATTCATTTGAGGCGGTTAAGTTGTATTTTTGTGTAAGTTAAAAAGTTAAATAATAATATGGAGAATATTGATAATTTTAAGCAGTTTGAGAATGATGAAGGTAAGAATTTTTTATAACGTATGGTGTGCTATATTAAAAGTATTTACAATATTCTATATTTTAGTTGAAATTATAGAATATGAAGTTATAAATGAATTGAGTGAAAATGAGCTCAGTATTGTTAAACAAAATGAAGAAGGTATTGGTTTAGTTTTTATTTTAAATATCCTTTTAAATTTTATTACATTGTATTTAGTGCAAATAATAGAATATGAAGTGTGTGAAAATGAAATTTTGCAAAATCAAATAGAACCCAGTCTTGTAGGGAACAATATTATAATGGGTAGGTATACTTATTTTTAATAATTATATTTTTATTGCTCAACGGTTTATTTTTATTGATAGAAATTGAATGTCAAAATAATACAACTCCGACAAGAAAAAAAAAAAAGAAATGGAAATTTATGGAAATGTAATGTAAGAAAAAAAATGCGAGAGGCTGGTAAAAGTTATATTTCTTCCAGAAATAAAAATGTAACAGCCAAACAAATACAAAACTTGAAACATTCTAGAAAATGCAATTTCAATTGCAAACTGATTACAGAAAATGAAAGAAAAAATATTTTTGAAAGTTTTTACTTGTTAGATGCGGATGGAAAGACAAGTTTTATTTTGAAATGTACGGAAAGAAATGTTGTATTTTATAGGCGCGCTTTGAAAAACAATGAAAACTCAAGAAGAAAATTCACTTTTTTCTATTTTTTTTAGGTACGAGATGAACGAATAAAAGTGTGCAAATCTTTTTTTTTGGATACTCTAGTAATTAGCCAAAAAAAAGTTTATACTGCTCACAAAAATAAGAACCCTTTAACTGGCACTCCAGCGCTCAGAAAATCTGGAAAACATTCCAAAAGAGTTATCCCAAATTATTTAAAAGAAGAAGTCAGAATTCATATCAATTCGTTTCCGGTTATTGATTCACACTATTGTAGATCTACTTCGAAAAGAAAATACCTAGATGCAAGTCTTTCCATCAACGAAATGTACCGTCTTTATAAAGAAAATATTGTAAATCAAGACAGCATTGATTTTGTCAAACCATCGTTGTATAGAGAAATATTTGTGCAAGAATTCAATTTGTCGTTCCATCAACCTAAAAAAGATCGTTGTGATCTTTGTGAAGAAAAATTAGCATTATAGGCTTAAACAGAATATGTGGTTGTCGTTGTCGCCTGTCGTCGTGTTTTTAGACAGCGATGATTTCGCTGTCGTTGTGGCCCAAGACTTCAACAGAATATGTGGTTGTCGTTGTCGCCGTCATTGTCATTTTTCAATATTGTAATGTAAAATTTTCTATAATATTTTATATTTTCAAGTTTCTAAATAATAAAATAAAAATGAGGAAACAGGTATTAAGTGCTGCGTTGTCCTTAATTTATTTATATGTAAAAAGAAAAAAGATGAGAAATAAAAAAACCAGAAAATGGTGGGTTCGCCCTCTATATCAATCGAGGAACCAGGAAGGATTTTATGAAAAAACTTTTAAATTTATAAAAAAAGAAGACCCGGAACAATTTTATATATGCACAAGAATGGGTGAAAAAGATTTTGATTATTTGGTAAACCTTCTAAAAAAAGATTTGATAAAAACTTCAATTTTAAAGGCTATTGTACCTGAATGTAGAATTGCATTGACAATTATGTGAGTTTAATATATCTGTAGTTTTATTAAATAATGTTAATAATGTTTTTTTTAGATATCTTGCACATGGAGTTGCTCTAAATTATTTGGCATGGACATTTAGAATGAGCAAGTCAACTGTCAGAGAAATAATATTAGAAGTTTGTAATGTTCTGTGGAATAATTTATCATGTATATATATCCCGCAATGCCAAAAACAAGATTGGAAATTTATTGCCAATGAATTTAATAACAAATGGCAACTACCTAATTGTATCGGAAGCATTGACGGCAAGCACATACAAATAAAGTGCCCACCAAAGAGCGGCTCAATTATAAAGGTTACTACAGTATTGTGCTACTAGCAATTTGTGATGCCGACTATATATTTACTATGGTGGATGTTGGAGCAGTCGGAAGCCAAAGTGATGGCGGTATATTACAACAAACGAGCTTTGGTAAAGCATTAATGAACAAGAAATTGGATCTACCAGAACCAACAAATTTGCCAAATAGTTCACTTATGTTTCCATATTTTTTTGTTGGTGATAATGCATTTCCTTTAAGAGTAGATTTAATGCGACCTTTTCCCAATTCAAATGCAAATGAAGTGATGGATGTTGATAAATGAAAATCCGAAATCCGATAATCCGAAAAATGCTGAAAAAATTGTTTTAGCATGCACTATACTACACAATTTTTTAAAAACAAACCAGAAATTATACACTGGTAACTTCAATTACTGTCCAGAAGGTAATTATAATTTGTTTATTAAATAATAATTAATAAAATATACAATCTATCTTATATTGCAGGTTATGTTGATTTGGATGATGAACAAAATGAAAATTGGCGTGATGAAATAAGAAGTAGCAATATTGTGGATATCCAAACAACAAGTTCAAATAATGCTTCAAGATTAGTATTTGCAGAAAGGGATAAATTAAAATTATATTTCATGAACCAAGGCCAAACATCATTCCAAAATAAATACATGCTTCGTTAACAAAAAATTAATAAAAATTATGATGTTAAATTAATTAAAAGTAATTGATTTTTTATTTTACACTTTTTTTTCAGTTTAATAATAAAATGTAAAAAATAGTTACAAAATGTTTTTAAATTATGTTTTTATTAACTTATTTGTATTGTTGCAAAAACAAAAAAGTAGGTATTCCAGTTATTTGTAAAAGTTGGAAAAAGAAAAAACTATCCAGATTATTTTCAATATTCTTCTTCTTCTATAGCTTTACAGTCCTTGATGAACCTGAGCTTCCGCTATAATTCTCTTCCATACATCCCGATCTTGTGCAACTCTCTTCCAATTTCTTATTCCTAAAATCCTTATGTCATCTTCAACAGCGTCTAGCCATCTTTTTTTTGGTCTCCCTCTACCTCTAGTACCCTGCATTTGGTGGAGAAACACTCTTTTTGTTGTTCTGTTATCCGGCATTCTTATAACATGTTCTATCCATCTTAACCTTTGCGCTTTTATGAATCTTATTATGGTTCTATGTTCAGTCAATTGTTCAAGCTCGAAATTATTTCTTGATCTGTAGGTACCATCTTCGTTTCTAACCGGTCCATATATTTTTCGAAGTATTTTACGCTCAAATATTCCCAGTTGTCTACAATCTGCCGTTTTAAGCGTCCATGTTTCACATCCATATGTTAGAACCGGTCTGATTAATGTTTTGTATAATTTTAGCTTCGTATTTCTCGACAACAGCCTGGATTTCATAAGTCTGGAGTATGTATAGTAACATCTACTTGCAGCTTGTATTTTTTCCCGTATTGCCACAGCGGTGTCTTCACTTTTACTGTATACAACTCCGAGATACTTAAACTGATGAACACCTTCGAACTTATAATCATAAATATTCAAATCTTGCGTTGGCATATGAGATTTGCTTTTTACGAAGTATTTAGTTTTGGGTTCATTTATTATCAGTCCCACTTTTCTAGCATCAGTTTCCGAACGTGTAAATGTTTCTTTTAGCTCTCTTAAATTCTTAGCAATTATTACAATATCATCGGCGAAAGCGCATATTTGTATGGATTTTATAAATATAGTTCCTTGAGGATCTATCTCTTTTACGACATAATGAAGAACTAGGTTAAATAGTAATGTTGATAGAGCATCACCCTGCTTAACTCCCGATTCTATTCTAAAAGATTCAGTGAACACCCCTTGAATTTTGACTCTTGCAGATGTGTTTGTCAGGGTTAGACATGCTAATCTTGTTAACTTTTCTGGAATGCCAAGTCTATTAAGTATACCACTAATTTTAGTTCTGTCTATGCTATCAAAAGCTTTCTGGAAATCTATGAACAGACAGTGTATATCTCTTGCGTATTCATTATATTTCTCAAATATCTGACTCAGAGTAAAGCATTGGTCCATAGTTGATCTGTTTACTCTAAAACCACATTGATAGTCACTAATAATTGTTTCGGTTATAGTGTCAATACGACTATGTAGTATGTTAGAGAATATTTTGTATGTTATATTGAGCAGAGATATTCCACGATAATTATTGCAGTCTTTTTTGTTTCCCTTTTTATGTATTGGGATAATAACACTTTTTTGCCAGGCTTCTGGAATTTTCAATATTACAAACTAAATTTAAAATTTGAGTTTTAGCATAATTTTTAATCTTTTTGGACGGAAATGATTTAATTTTAGCAATAATAGTACGGCAAAACAACTCATCTTCATCTTCATTTGATTTTTCTGGAATAGCATTTGGTGTTATGCACTCTTTTATTTTGTGTTACGTTTCTACGAAAACGTCATCCAAAAAATCTGTATTTGAGCTAGCTCTTTTCTTAAACTTAGACGTAGTAGTTACATTTGAAAAACTCGTTGAATCATCTGTATAACTTGCAAAATCTGGCGATGCTGGTGTTGAGCATCTATTTTGTGTTTCTAGGAAACTATCAAAATTAAATTCTTCGGTACTTTCTAATGGTGAGGTTCCTTCATAATTTGAAATAGTTCTAAAAATAAAATATGATAAAAATAAAATATGATAATTTTGAATTGGTACCTACATATTACTTGGCATACAATCTTTTAAGAAGCTTAGTTCTCTATAATATTTCCATTGAACATCTTTCTCCGCACCTTGACCAGATTTTCCTTTAATTGATCTACATACTCTAATAAATGAGACGCGTAAATTCTTCCATTTCTTTTTTGCATCTTCGACTGCGAAATATTTATTAAAAACAGATACCTTTCTTTTTATTAAAAAATAATTACCTGGAATACCAACTTCATCCGAAATTTCTTTCCATTTTACTATTTTTAGTTTTACGTTTTTATAATCCGGCGATTTCAAATTGTATATCATATTTCTTTTTTTTATCGCTTCAATCAATTTTTCTTCCATGTTTTTTATGACAAAATCTATTATTTTTTTTTTATTGATATTTCAAAATGTCAAAACACCGCGAAAAGCAAAAATATCAAATATCAATTGAAATACAGCGACAACGACAACGACAGACGACATAATTATGCTTGAATAAAGCGATATACGTACTTTTGATATTTTTTTTGACATTTCATGACGACAGACGACAGCGGCAACCACATATTCTGTTTGGCTCTTAAAACGTAATAAAATTAACTTAACTGAAGATCAGTTAAATAAAATAAATAACCACGAAAAGGAAAGTGTATCTGCTCGACAGAAGAGAGAGAATGATCGTAATGGAAGAATTTCTGTATTGTGTTTTGATTTACAGAATGTAATTCAATGTCCTAAGGCAGAGATTAGTTCTTTTTTCTATTGTAGTAAATTGAACGTATATAATTTAACTGGCCATTTATCTGGTACAAATCAAGTGTACTGCAGTTTTTGGAATGAAACTCAAATGGGCCGTGGGGGAAACGAAATAGCAAGTGCGTTAATAAAAATATTAACCGCTGTTATACAATATAATCCATCTATAACAGAATTAATTATCTGGGCAGATTCTTGTAATAATAGATTTTTTAAAAAATAATGTAAGCATGGATAAGATTATAATTAAGTATTCGGTACCTGGTCATTCGTGCATACAGGAAATTGACAGTGCACATAGTGTGATAGAAAGATGTCTTCGAAAAAAGGAATTTTATTCACCTGTTAGCCTACTTAGAATATTATTGAAAATTAAATACAAAAGTCAACCGTTAAAAATATTTCAAATGCAATCAAATGATTTTAAAAATTATAAAGCCTGTACTTCTAACATGAACTTCAAAGGCGTTCCATACACTAAAGTTGTTGAGTTAATATTTACAAAAAACTTAACCACTATAAACTACAAATTAAGTCATCATAATGAAATACTACATGATGTAGAACTCAAACAGAATAAAATTTTTAAAAGAAAATGTAAAAGGATGAATAATAATAATAATAATAGTTATGAGTTACCAGTTCCTCAACGGACATAAAATTTTAATGAACTAAGTCTGCAAAAGATCAAGTCTATTCGTACTATGGTCAAATACATGCCGCTTGTAGACAAACAATTTTTTGAAACAATCTTAAACTAAAGCTAAAAACTTTCGACAATCGATCTATCGATCATTTTATATGAATCTTAAAAAAAATTATGATTTATTAATAATTGAATTAAGTTTTTAATTTTGTTTTTATGTATTTTTTATGGAAATTTTTTTTTAAGTATGAATTTGACGGAATTTAATAATAATTATATTTGGTTTTTATTTTTGTTTTTATTTGTTTTTATGAATGATTTTTTTTTAAGTATGAATTTAAATAAATAAATAAATAAAATGCATGTATTATTTTTTACTACTTTATTAATTTAGAAAAAATTTTGTTCGATGAATAAAATCGTTCGATTTATCAGTACATTATAGAATTTTATCCTCTCTTAATTGCTGCGCCAATAGAATATTACCTATACTATATTTGGTACAACATGGTTCTAAGTTTAACATAGAATCCTTTGATTAAAAAAATGCCATTTTATTTCAGTAAAAGGTTCTATGTTGAAACTTTAATTTGAGTTTTTTCGAAATTAAGGGTCTTTTGAAGTGCAGTGAAGCCATTTTTCTAAAAAAGTATGTTTAAACTATGTGAAAATAACAAAAATATATTTGTAGAAAGCTACTGTAATAAAATATGACATATCAAATTTTTATAATGCATTTTCTCAAAACTAACTAAACGTAAAATGCAACCTTGTTATTCTATGGCAACGATATGACGTAAAAGATAAAAAGTAAGATTAAGTTTTAAAGTGTAAGAAGAGATAAAGGTGAAATAAAAATAGCATGAAATTAAAAATTCTTTTAAATGAAAACAAAGTAATTCAAATTTAAAACTTTCAGTGTTGAACTTGACACATGAAGATATAGTTATTAATCAATATTTCTTATATTTCGTTAATATAATATTATGTACCCGTATAACACCTACAGAAAAATATAAGAAAAGCCTTGATCGTTGCATCAAACATAATCGTATCAAAATGTAATAATCGTATTGATACATGTAATTTCACAATTCTTGTTCTTTTTTATGCTTCTATATTGATACTCTCATTTCTGATCAAGTTATTACTTGACATGGTTGCCAGATTAGGCGGTTCGCGCCGATTGGGCGAAAATTTTTTTAGTCTTGCTCTTTTTTTTCAGTGAAAAGCGCCGGGCGCTTTTTTAGGCTTGTTTTTTAATTTATGAGATTTTACGTTTTAATTTTATTAAATTACGAGATTCTGGCGATTTTTTAAGATTTTTTTTTTGTATATAAAAAAAATTGTTTTTCGAAATACATACATATTTTTTAAATTAAAATGTCAAAATAAATTGAACGTCAATAATTTTAGTTTCATTTAATTTCTGAACGTACTAAAAATTTTGTAAGTACCTATTCGAGAATTTCTTCTTTTTTTTAGCAACACTTTTCAATTGTCATTTGTTTTATATGACGTTCTATTTAGAATCTTTCCTATGATTTATATGACATTTTTCATTTCAATTCAAAATTCAAATTGGAATAAACAGTAATAATTACGTTATAAGTTTTAAAATTTAAGAAAATAATAATAAGAGTTTTAAAATTAAAAAAATTTAAATAATAATAATCAATTAAAATGCTAAAAGGATATAAAAAGAAATATAAGGAATTGATCCCAGAATATAAAGGTATGTACGAAATATATAAAATTTAGAAAGTATAGATATCCAATCCTCATATATATTTCTTAGGTTGGTTAGAGCAAAGCAAATCTGATATGAATGATGCATTTTGTAAAGTATGCAAATGCACATAAGAGCTCATAAAACTGATTTATCCAGACATAAAAATACAACCAAGCATAAGTTAAATATGTCGAAAATAGATTTCAGGCAAACAAAAATACATGAACACGGTAAGTTCAATAAAGATGCAAATGCAATACAAAATATATCTATGTAGCATGTGATGGCCTATTCCTATATTCTATTTTATTCTAAGTAGTTTTAAGTTTATATTTTTTTTTTAATTTTAGGTAGGCCTATTTTAAGTGAATCGAAAAAAATAGAAGCTATTAGATATGCTACTTTCATTGCCCAACATTCTTCAATACGATCAATTGATCATTTGGTGGAAATAATTAACAGCTTAAAGGAAGGTCAGTCCACCAAAACCAAATATAATTTAAAACTGCACCGTACAAAGTGTTCTGCAATAATCAAAAATGTGATAAATCCTGCAATATTGAAGATGGTTTTAGATGATATTGGAGATTCCAATAATTCGTTGATAGTTGACGAATCGACAGACGTTGGAATAAATAAATACATGTGTGTTTGTGTTAAATATTTTTCAAATTCTAAAAACGTTATAAAAACTAATTTTCTTGGATTAATAAACGTCGTGAGTACTTCTTCAGAAGATCTTTTTATTGCACTAAAAACATTTTTAGAAAATAATAAATTATCTTTACAAAAATTAGTTGATTTGGGCACCGATGGTGCTAATAATTTATGCGGGTCTAAATATTCATTATATACAAAACTTAAAAGTGTTTCACCTAATGTTATGTTGGTGAAATGCATCTGCCATAGTTTACATTTATGCGCTTCAAATGCTTCAAAAGTTTTTAATAACGAAGCAGACTTTATTGTAAGAGAAACTTACAATTGGTTTAAGAATAGTTCTCTTAGACGAGATAAGTACCATAAAATATATGATCTATTAAATAATAACGATAATAAAAAACAATTAAATTTAATACAAATTTCACAAACACGTTGGCTTTCACGCTTTGATGCAGTTGATAGAATATGCAATCAATATCTTGAATTACAAACTTTTTTTGAACTTAGAATTGTCACACAGCTTGGGTCCTATTTAAGGCTTTTAAAAATAAAAGAAATCACATAATATTACTTTTTCTGAGACCAATATTAAAACAAGTTAATTCTATAAATATGTATTTCCAGAAAGACAAAATAGATTTTTTCCAAGCTTATTATGAAATCAAAAACTTTATTTTAGTTATTATAAGTAAAATTGTTAAGGAAATAGAAATGGACAATAACAATTTTAACGTAGAAAGTTTGTTACAAATATTGTCTGAAGAAAACAATTTTAGGGACACAAATGAAATTGAATTCAATGATGATTTTAATAATGAATTAAATAAACTTAATAGCAGTCATAATATTAATATAACCCAATTGAAAAGATTGCAAAACATTTATTATTAAATTAAGTACAGAACTAATAAAAAGACTTCCAAATCATTTGGAAATGTTCAAAGGAGCTTTTATTTTAAGTCCTGAAAAATTTTTAAGTCATTTAAGAATTCCATTTAATCAGTTGCCAATCCATTTAATTTCAGAATTCAAGAAAAATGCAGTCGAAATCGAATATGATTTATTGCTTGCTATTTCCTGGAAGAATATTTTTAAAGATTCTATTCCAAAAGATAGTGAAGAATTTTGGAAAGAAGCTTATAAACTGCAATATGCTTCAGGAGATAAAATGTTAGAAAATATTAGTGAACTAGCTTTTATTTTATTCTTTACCTCATTCAAATGCATTCGTAGAACGTGTTTTTATACCCGTATGACTATATAGTCCAAGGGTATAATAAATTTGCCATTACGTTTGTGACGCAGAGAAGGAGGGGGGGTAGATATAGACTCAAGTGTATGGATCGGATCAGAATCGAAAAATAAATCGATTTAGCTATGTATGTCCGTCCGTCCGTGTGTCCGTCCGTCATCACGATAACTCAAAAAGTAAAGTAGCTAGGATTATGAAATTTTCACAAATTCGTTTTTATGCAAAAAACGGAATCGAGTTTGAAATTCAGCCATTTTGGTCCACGGGTTCGAGTACCTGCCATACAACTTCTAATTTTATATGAGCATTACTCTATACCTATGGAAGCTGCGTGTCTGAAATTTTGCCAAAAGTAGTTTAGTATAATGGCCAAAGTTACTGCAAAATTTGGTTGGTCTACTGCAGAGGGTTCGAGTAGCTGCCATACAACTCCTTCTTTTATATGAGCTTTACACTACACCTGATGAAGCTGGGAGTCTGAAATTTTGCAAAAAATAGTTTAGTGTAATGGCCAAAGTTACTGCAAAATTTAGTTGGTCTACTGCTGAGGGTTCGAGTAGCTGCCATACAACTCCTTCCTTTATATGAGGATTACACTACACCAAATGAAGTTGGGTGTCTGAGATTTTGCCAAAAATAGTTTAGTGTAATGGCCAAAGTTACTGCAAAATTTGGTTGGTCTACTGCAAAGGGTTCGAGTAGCTGCCATACAACTCCTTCTTTTATATGAGCATTACTCTACACCTAATAAAGCTGAATGTTTGAAATTTTGCCAAAAGTAATTAACCGGATGATATAATATATATGTTACGGTCATACGGGTATCCCAGAGTTGACACAGTCTACTCTACTACACTCTTCCTCGTTTCGGTTATGAATTTAACTAAAACAAAAATCAGAAATAGAATGATGTTGGAAATGTTAAGTTCAATAATTCGTATTAAATGTTTTATGACAGCAGAAAAATATTGCTGTAAATCGCTTCCTATAGGTGAAGAAATGTTGTGTCGTTTTAATTCATCTATTTACGAAATGGAAAAAAATAATAACCAAACACAAGAAGAACAAGAAAGTAATTTTCTTGAAACTATTCTAGATTTTGATGAATTGAATGTAATTTAATTATTTTGTAACTTAAAACGTAATTTTAAATTTTAATAAAATAGTACAAAACATCATATTATTTGTTTAATTTTCAAAAATCTTTCTGGAGGCACATTTTTTTGTTTTTAGGCGCTTTTCGGCGATATTTTTAAAGAAATCTCGCGCTTTCTGAAAAAAAAATCTGGCAACCCTGTTACTTGATCTCTTTTTTCGTTCCAATCTTTCTTTTTCTTTTTTTTCCGTTTTAGTCTCTTTTTGTTCTCTTTTTTTCCGTTTTGGTCTCTGTTTGGTCTCTTTTTTATTTTTATAGGAAAACCCACTGAACGCTTCCGCTTATCATTCTATTCTATGTATACAATGAAACACACAGTGCTGCTCGTTATGTTTGACAAGTAACGTTTGACGTTTTACTTGACGTATTCAAAAACGTGGATAATTTTGTCAGTGCTGTTTTTTGTTGCTGCTGCTTTTATTTTTCATTATTCATTTGAATATTGAATTGGATTTTGCATTTTAATTTTAGTTTGGTAGTTGGTTTATTTATATACCTTTTTTATACCTTTATATGCTTGGGGTGAGCATCAAGGAGATTTTTGCTAATTTTGATAATAATTTTTATACATTTACGTTGAGTATTTTTGTTTTTATTTACAAAATACAAAAGGTTATAAAAATAATATATAAAAACCAAAAAATCTGAATTGAAGCTGTTTTATCGATGTTCAGATTATAATTTTATAATAATTGAAGAATTCACATTCTGAATAATTTGCATTTGACATGAATTGTGGTAGCTGTGAGAAAAAAATTGAGAGAGGTGATGCTGAGAAGATTGCTTGTAGCGATTGCAACAACACTCATCACCTAATATGTGTTAATTTGAAAAAAGAAGATCTCATATTTTACAAATCTAGTGGTAATGTATTTCGATGCAGCAAATGTGCGGTTCTGAGGCGTAAGTCATTACAGCTGGGAGCTGCAAGCATTGACATTCTATCTACCTCATCATCACATGTAGTTTCGTCAAAGCAACAGAGCGACAAAAATGTGACTGCAATCGAAACTGCATTACCAGCATCTAATTCAACATCTGTCACACTGCAACTTTTATATGAAGAAATTATGTCATTAAAAAACTGCATTACCAGCATCTAATTCAACATCTGTCACACTGCAACTTTTATATGAAGAAATTATGTCATTAAAAACAATGAATAACAATGAATTTCTTAACACAATAAAAAATTTAAAGGAAGAAAATACCGAGCTTAAAAGTAAGTTAATCACTTTAGAAAATAAACTAAATTGGGTGGAGCAAGAAAAAAAACAAAATATAATTGAAATTACTGGTGTTAACGAAGTTAATAATAAAAATGCTCTTAAAATTGCCAAAGATATTTTTAGTGATAAGCTTAAAACAAAAATAAGGGACAGTGAAATTTTAAATTGTTATGTTAAGAAAGTAAATAAAAAAAAAGAAGCAGATAATAATAATACTACCACTAGTAGCAGTGTTTTATGTGTAAAGTTTTCCAGTTACGAGGTTAAAAAAAATATTATGAAGAAGAAGAATGCTGAAAGAAAAAACCTTGGTGGTATTTATATTAATAATAGTTTAACTAAATTTTATAGTGCTCTTTACATGGAAGCTAAGAAGATTATAAAGCAGAAACAATATAAGTATTTGTGGTTTACTAGGTCTAATTTGCTTCTTAAAAAAAATGAAGATAGTGAGATTGTCGTTTTAAGATCATTTAATGATCTAAAGAATATTTAAAATTACTTTATTACGTAATCATAAATTTGTTTACATAAATTTTTCTAAAAAACAAAATTAAATATGTTCTTTGATTTTAATGATAAAACGATAAAATTTGAACGATAATCTCACTATTAATTTAATAAATAATAATTGTGAAGGTGTATTTCATGGTCATTGTGATATAGATAAATTCTTTATTGTGCATCAAAATGTTCGAAGTTTAAGGGAAAATTTTTCGTCTCTAGTGTTCCATCTGGAAGCTTTTGCTAATTTACCTGATATTATATTTGTCTCTGAAATTTGGATCTATAACTGTGAAACAAATGATTTTAATATTCCAGGTTATAACTTTTATGCCGCCACAAATGAATCATATGCCGCGGGTGGGGTTGGGTGTTTTGTTAGTTGTGATTACGATTATACGTTCGAAAAACTTGATTATATAATTAGTGCTGATATTTTAAAAATTACAATTAATATTAACAAAGTGAATTTTGTTTTTATTTGTGTCTATAGGTTACTTAAATATAACTTTAACACTTTTTATATAGAATTTTCAGAGGTTTTAGAAAGAATTAATTCAAAAAATCTTATTATTTTGGGTGATTTTAATTTTGATATTTTGATCAATAATGATGAATCAAACAATTATAAAGGTTTTTTAGCTTCTCAGGGGCTACATTCGGCTATTCAGGAGCCTACTAGACTTATGTCTGGTAAATGTCTAGACCATATTTTTTTTAGAGTTTCTAATTATACTCAGGATTGTTTTGAAAGTGGTTGTTTTGATTTTAAAATTAGTGATCATTGTATGACTGGTTTGCTCATTAAGAAATTGAAAAAAAAAATTAAAAATAAAAATGAAAATTTGAATCATAAAATAATTATAGATTATGTTAAGTTAAATGTTAGTTTAAGGTATGAACTTTGGTTTGAATGTTTTAGTGAAATTAATCCTTCGTTAGCGTATGACAACTTTATTCGTATTCTAAAAAAGCATATTAATAATTGTAGTACTACGTTAAGACAAAAAAAATCGGTTAAGAAAATTAAACCTTGGATAAGTAATTATTTAGTCAATCAAATTAATAAAAAAAATAGGTTAAGAATAAAATGTTACAATCACCCTAACAATATGAGATTAAAAAGACAATATTCTAGATTATGTTCCAAATTAAAGAAAAAAATACCAAAATGCCGAAAGGATTTCTATAAACATAAATTCGACACATACAGAGGTAACTTAAAGGCTACCTGGGGAGTTATAAATGAAATTACTAACAGGTCTAAGGAAAGAAATGATTACATTGTGATTGAAAAGGGTGATAATTTAATCTCTGATTTTACTGAAGTTGCAAATACCTTTAATGATCACTTCACATCTTTTACAGAAAATATTTCATATTCTTCATGCAGGTGTAGTAGTGAACTTAATCAAGATGTCAACGTGCAGGATAGTAGTTTCTTTTTTGAATCTATATCTGCTTTTGAAATTTTAAAAACAATCCGTAATTTGAATAACTCTTATTCTTGTGGTCATGATGGCATCTCAAATTTCACTCTGAAAAGTGTAGCCTTCAATATCATTGATGTTTTGGCCTACATTTTTAATTCAAGTATTTTTTCTGGTGTTTACCCAGATTCTCTTAAGTTTGCACAAGTTATACCACTTTTCAAAAAAGGAGATTGCAAGCAGGTCAAGAATTATAGGCCTATTTCTTTGCTACCGTCAGTGGGGAAAGTTTTTGAAAAATTAGTAAAAAAAAGGATTGTACGATATTTTAATAAAATAATTTTTTTCAATAATGCGCAATTTGGTTTTAGGGAAAAGAAATCGACAGAAGATGCGTTACTTGACTTCTGTTCCAAAGTTTACTCAAATTTGGATAATAAGATGCACACAGCTGGTCTATTTGTTGACATCACCAAGGCCTTTGACATGGTGAACCATGCAATACTAACAAAAATTAATAACACTGGAATCAGAGGCTTTATGCTTGATTGGTTCGCATCATATTTAAAAGATAGAACACAATTTGTCAAAATTAACAATAAAGCCAGCTCATCCAAAATTCTGAAAATTGGCGTACCGCAGGGTTCCGTTCTGGGGCCAATACTGTTTTTAATTTATATGAACAGCATTTTTACTTTAAAGTTCAAAGGCCAGCCAACTGCCTTCGCGGATGATCTCGGTCTTGTTTATGGCGCTGATAGCCCACTAAACTTGGTTGTTTTCATTAACCATGACTTAGATCTTTTAAGAAAATGGTTTGCCGACCATCGGCTAATCATTAGTAACAAAACTAAAGTTATGCTTTTTAACTTTAATTTTCACTATGATAGTTATTTCCAATTTATGTATCATGCGCCAGAGTGTAAAAAGTTTGTATTACTGTGTGATTATTGTCACAATACACAGTCTGAAAAAAAACAGTATTTTAGTGACACTTTGTGCGATAAGGACTGCTTTATGATTGAAATTGTAGAACAATTTAGGTACTTAGGGTTAACATTAGATTGCAAACTGAGCTGGTCGTTTCATATTGATTCTCTAAAAAATTATATGAGGGGAACCCTAAGGATCTTTTATTATCTGAGCAACGTATGTCCTTCAAATACTTTGAGAATTATCTATTTCGGACTTGTTCAATCTAAGTTACAATATGGATTAGCTTGCTGGGGTGGGGCTTATTACAATAAAGTTCTACCTCTACTTCGCCTTCAAAAATTTATTATTCGTAAAATTTGTAAAAGAAATAGATTGGACAGCAGTTTTCCATTATTTGTTTCTTTAAATATTCTTCCTCTACGCCATCTTTACTGTTTTAAGGTACTAAAAATATTTTTCATTCGATCTGGGTATTTAAACTATAGGGATTCCAGCACGTATAATTTACGCGTTAATCATAGTTTTCTTGTTAATGTACCAAATTTTCGTACTACATGTTATCGTAATTTTTTTAATGTAAGTTCTTGTACATTGTTCAATAAATTACCTGTATTTCTCAGGTCATTAAGAATATATACCACTTTTTTAAAACAACTAAAGATTTGGCTTATGGGTTTAAACTTCGAAAATTTAAATAATTTATTTAACATAATATCTTAGCTACTATTTACATTACTGGTGACGATGGAATGCATTTTTTAATTATTATTTTTTTTTTTTTATTAACTTTAATTTAATAATACCTATTTGCTTATAGCCTTTTATTGATTTTGTTTCTGCTTTTGTCTTTTTTTGTTTTTTTTTTTTTTTGATTTTTTCTAATCTCTTTTTATATATAATCTTTATTAGTTTTGAATTAAATTTAGTTTTTGAATTGAAATTTTTTTTTTTTTGTATAGAAGTTTTACTTTTTAACTATATCAATTTTGTTTATAAATTATTTGCTTTGTTTATTATATTTCAAATTTGCTTTTCTATATTTTATGCTCCACCCTCTAGTTTATAAATTTGTTAAGTTATTAGTTTTGTTAAGTACAATGCTATAATGTGGTTTTAATACTATTTTCTTGAAAAATAAAAAAACCACTATTCTCTCAATTTCAGTTTATTTCATATTTATTATTTATTATTTATTTTATTCTATAGTTTATTTTATTATTTTATAATTTTTTGAATATTCGCACCCCTAGACAAAAAAAAATGAGTAAAAAAAGATGTACATTCAGTGCAGAACTAAAAGCCAAATTTAATTTGTTTCGAATCAGTAGAAAATTTTCATCATGATGCATTTTGCACTAGTAAAAGTAAAGTAAAAGTATCTGTAGCCAATAAAGGAAAATATGATCTGGAACAACATTTACAAGCGAAAAAACATAAATTATGTGTTCGAGCAGGTCAGTCATGCAATCCTTTGACAAATTTTTTGGTAAGACCAGTGAATTCTGTAATTAAGCAAAAAGTTGCTGCAATAGAAGGTATCCTTGCATTCCACACTTTAAAGCATTACTTTAGCTTTCAATCTACTGATTGCACCACAAATTTATTAACCTCGATTTTTGAAGATTCGGAACTTGCTAAAAATATATCATCTTCTCAAATAAAAACTAAAGCAATTGCTGCTAATGTTATTGCGCCATATTGTAAGGATAAAATTTTGAAGGAATTGCAAGGAATACCATTTGTATCAATTTCTACTGATGAACATTATTAAAGAACTTAATTGAAAAAGATCTTTTTGGTATTGGCTTTCCCGTTCATATTATACATAATGCTGCAAAGCATGGAATTGATACCGTAATGTTTGATGTTGAATCAATAGCACTAAAAATTTTGAATCATTTTGGAATATACACTGTCAGAACGGAAACTTTAGATATTTGTCAGTTTGTACAAATTGAATACAAAGCTCTTTTATACCACAGTGCGACTCGCTGGTTGTCATTATATCCTGTGGTTAACAGAATTCTTCAAATATTTCCGGCCTTACAGTCATATTTTTTATCAGTCGATGCGTGCCCTATGACATTGAAAACTTTTGAATCAAAATTAAGTGAATCCTACCTTTTGTTTGTACATTCACTTATATTTTTATTTAATAAAAAAACATTGGAATTAGAAACAGAAAAAAATTCAATTTTAGAAATTATTAGAATTTTAGATTCATTAAAAAAATCCTTGGAAGAACGACTAAATAATGAATTTTTACCTTTTAATGTTAAACTAATTCTTCAAAAACTTACAGCAGAAGCATACGAAACTGAAGTTATAATATTTAAAAAAAAAGCTGTTTTTTGCTACAAGAAATCCTTGGAATATATTAGTTCTTGGACAGAACAGTTTAATGAATTTGACGGTTTTAAATGGATGTCATTAAATAGTATACCAAAATGGGAAGACGTTGAAAACACTATGATAATTATGACAACTAAGTTTAAAAATAATATTTTTGACGATAATAAATGCTTTGACCAGTTTTCAAATTTAAAAGCTTTTGTTGCAGAGTTTGAACAAGCAGAACAATACCAAAAACTTTCTCATGAGAAATGAATAAAATATTTTAATACAATGAAAAAACATGAGTTTTATTCTGAGTTGCTGAAAATTTGCCAATTTTTTTTCTGTATTCCTGGTCAGAATGCAAATGTTGAGCGAATATTTTCTATGATAAAAGCGGAATGGACCAAAGAACGAAATAGACTAAGTGTTGAAACTGTCCGAGCAATATTACTAGTTACATTTAACAATAAAAATGTATCCTGTAAAGATTTTTTTAATCAAATTAAAAATGAAAATGAATTATTAATAAAAATATCATCTTCTGAGAAGTATATGAAACAGTAAAATAAAATGGTCTCATTAATATTAATAAAAAAAGTGATAAGCTAACCAATATAATTTTAATTTTCTAATCTTATTTTAAATTATGATCTCATTCATAATGTATTATATTTTTTTGTATCTTGTTACGTTAGTGCATTGCTGAAATGCAAATGAATTGTTTTTTTTTATATATATTGTATATTGAACTATGTTATATTATCTTATATATTTTTAATTAATTAAAATACACTCAAAATATGTAACTCTTTTTGGTCTCTTTTTTATTTTTTCTGAAAGTCTCTATTTTTTGCATTTGTATATAACATTTACTCTTTTTCTGTTTTAGTTATGGGATCCCTAGATCAAGTCATGTTAAAAATAGTAAGTCATGCAAGTCATGTTAGTAGTAAATAGTAGTAGTAGTAATATATAGTTCAAAATAGTAATATGCAATGGCAGCATTGAAAAATACATAATTAACACAAAAAAATTGAGAATGTGTGAATGAGAGAAGAAACTGTTATTTATTTGTTAAACTAATGGAAAAAAATTCAGTTCCCTTAGAACCGTGATGCCAATATTAGTACTTCAGTGCTATATTTAGCTCTTTTTGTGGGATTTTAGCTCTAATATTTTTAAATATTCAGATTGCTTACTTCTATAAAAAGCTTTCTTTTAGTTGTTTTAAATAATTTTATTAAAAAAGGTGAGATTGACGAAAGTAATTTAAATAATTTGGATTTAAAATCTAACGTCATCAAATTTATTGATTTAAATAAGGTTTATATAGGACCAAAAGCAGAACTAGAAATAATAAATAGTGATCTAGCATTAAGTAATATTCTAACTATTAAAGAAAAATGTAAAAATTATTATATCAAACTTTGTGAACAAATTATTAAGAGGTTTAATTTTAAAGATGAAACACTAATTAATATTCAAATAATTGATCCTGAAAATCTAGATGATAGTTTAATACCATTAATAAATTTATTTCCCCAACTTTGTGAAAATAAAATAGAAGAAATAGAAGAAGAGTATCGAAATGTGATTTTTCAAAGATTTGTACCGGCATCTTCAAATTTAGAAGATTTTTGGGCTAAAATATTTAATCTTAAAAATGGAATGAACGAGATTATTTTTCCAAATTTGAAATTATTTATTACCGGTTTATTAAGTTTACCGCATAGTAGTGCCGCGGAAGAGCGATGTTTCTCGGAACTCAATAATATTAAAACTAAAAATCGTAACTGCTTGAAAACTGCTACTATAAACGCTTTAATGATAGCAAAAAATATTACCGAAGACCTAAGTTTATGCGAATGGCATCCGCCGAAAAATTTAATTAAAAATTATAAATTAGCCCATTAGTTTTTAAAAAGCATTCAAAGTTATTTAAAAATAAAAACTATTTCTATCCCTTCCTTTTTCTTCACTTTTTTTAATATTTAAACGCAATTTTTGAAGTTATTTATTAGTTTTTTATTTAATATTTATTAGCTTTTTATATAATATTATTTTAATTTAATTTTATTTATGTTTTAAAAATTTTGTTTTTGTTTATTAGATTATTCTGTTGAAAATGAATTGACTTTTATTTTTTATTAAGTTCGTATGTTTTTGTTAAAATGAATAAATGTAAAAAATTTTGTTTTTATATTAAATGTTTTATTTCTTTAAAATATTACCCATTCTTTCCAACAAACAAATTCTATTTCAATGTCTATTATTTCCCTGAGGCACCCAAAGGCACCTTACTTGAAAAATACTGGCACTGATTATTTAACTACTGCGACAGCGCTGCTCGGTATATACAATTTATTAACAAAAAATTTCAAAAGACTGCTCGTATCGAGCAATACAAATAAAAATTTTTGTGTATCTCTCAAGAGTTCGTTTACAAGATCATCATAAACAACTCTTGTCATGGTTGCCAGATTAGGCGATTTCGCGCCGATTGGGCGAAAATTTTTTTAGTCTTGCTCTTTTTTTTCAGTGAAAAGCGCCGGGCGCTTTTTTAGGCTCGTTTTTTAATTTATGAGATTTTACGTTTTAATTTTATTAAATTACGAGATTCTGGCGATTTTTTAAGATAATTTTTTTTTGTATATAAAAAAAATTGTTTTTACGAAATACATACATATTTTTTAAATTAAAATGTCAAAATAAATTGAACGTCAATAATTTTAGTTTCATTTAATTTCTGAACGTACTAAAAATTTTGTAAAGTACCTATTCGAGAATTTCTTCTTTTTTTTAGCAACACTTTTCAATTGTCATTTGTTTTATATGACTTTCTATTTAGAATCTTTCCTATGATTTATATGACATTTTTCATTTCAATTCAAAATTCAAATTGGAATAAACAGTAATAATTACGTTATGAGTTTTAAAATTTAAGAAAATAAGAATAAGAGTTTTAAAATTAAAAAAATTTAAATAATAATAATCAATTAAAATGCTAAAAGGATATAAAAAGAAAAATAACGTTTCATGGGAATTGATCCCAGAATATGTATGTACGAAATATATAAAATTTAGAAAGTATAGATATCCAATCCTCATACATATTTCTTAGGTTGGTTAAAGCAAAGCAAATCTGATGTGAATGATGCATTTTGTAAAGTATGCAAATGCACATTAAGAGCTCATAAAACTGATTTATCCAGACATAAAAATATAACCAAGCATAAGTTAAATATGTCGAAAATAGATTTCAGGCAAACAAAAATACATGAACACGGTAAGTTCAATAAAGATGCAAATGCAATACAAAATATATCTATGTAGCATGTGATGGCCTATTCCTATATTCTATTTTATTCTAAGTAGTTTTAAGTTTATATTTTTTTTTAATTTTAGGTAGGCCTATTCAGGCCCGGCGTGAGGCGGGTACGATGCGTGATTTTCACGCAGGCGCCACGGCGGAAAAATACAAAAGGCGGCAAAATTGTACAGAAATTTGTTATTTTCATAACAATTTCCATTCTATTGTTTAATAACTAGTCCAATTTGAACAATATTGTTCCATCTGTGAAAAATATTTTTGTTTTGAAAAATAGTTAAGTAGGCGAAAAAATTTAAAGAATTTTTTTATTTCCAGTGCAATTTCCATTTTAGTTTAATAATGTGTGAATGTGTCCAATTTGAAAAATAAATAAATCATTTTTGAAAAGTAGTTAAGTAGGCGGAAAATTTATAAAGAAATTTCTTATTTGCAGCGCAATTTTCATTCTAGTTTAGTTTGATTCCACATACTGGTAAGTAGCCACTAGTCAGTGCTTAAAAAATATTAAAATATTTTACCATAATACATTTTTTTTTTTAAATTTTATATAATTCATTTTAATTTTTTACCAAACATTATAAATTTTAGATATTAACTTTAATCTATAATATAAAAAAAAAGGATTTTATTGTCGTAAATTTAAAGAATAGAAATTTGTAAGTAAATCAAATTTATTTAAACTTAAAATTTTATTATTTTTAATAAGTATTTTTACTATTATCTAAGAAAACTATGGAAAAGAGAAAACTTTCTGGTTGGGAATACAAACAAAAACGACCAAAAAAAGAGGAGCAAATGAAGAAAAATCAAACATTGTTGGGAAACTTTTTGTTGCAACCTCGTCGTCAGGAATTGGCCAATATAAATCAAATAGACATTATTCAAAATATTGAAGTGGGATCTGAAACAGTAACATTAATGCAAACAAGTGACTCTGTTGAACCGGCAACTGTACGTGTAGCCAACTCTAATGACTCTGCTGATACAATTGAAATAAGGCCAACAATTGAACCGGCAACTGCATCAGTTGTTACTGCATTATGTTTTGATGATATCAGTGACTGGCCAGAAGCTATTAACAAAAACTTCATTCAACATACTGTTATTAAAGGACCCGACAATTTCAAAGAAAATTTGAGCCAGTATCCCAAAAACTCGGAAAATTTAAGTTTTTCTAATCATTATTTCTACAGAATTATGGATAATGGTGAAAAAAATCAGAGATCGTGGTTAGTTTATTCCAAAAAAACTAACAAAGTTTTTTGTTTTTGCTGCAAACTATTTGTTTTAAATCCTGTTGCTGTTATGTTAGCTCGCAATGGTGTTAATGATTGGCGACATATTTCACAGCTTTTAAAACGACACGAGCGAAGTGTTGAACATTTTGACTATTTCAGCAAATGGATGGAACTAAAAAATAGATTACAGAAGGGAACATCAGTGGATACCATAATGGACAAAAGCCTAAAAAAGGAGGTGGAACATTGGGACAACGTGCTAAGAAGATTAATTTCTCTAACAATTATGATGGCAAAACAAAACTTGGCATTTAGAGGTTCTTCTGACAAAGTTTATGAAGACAATAACGGAAACTTTCTAAAAATTTTAGAATTTCTAGCCGAATTCGACCCGGTTATGGAGAAACATTTGTTAAGAGCAAAAGCAAACCCAAAATCTGTGCGCTACCTAGGAAAAAGCATCCAGAATGAAATTATGGACTTGATTGGCAATTGCATAAAAAACAAAATTTTAGAGAAGGTCAAAAAATCCGTGTACTTTTCAATTATTGTTGATTGTACACCAGACATCAGCCACCAGGAACAAATGTCGATGCTGATTCGATATGTAGGCGTGGATATTAATAAAGAAATTTATATAAATGAAAGTTTTCTTGGATTCCACTTGATAGATGGTTCAACCGGAATTGAATTAATAAAAGCGATAATCGATTCTCTAGAAAACTATAACTTATCAATTGAAAATATCAGAGGCCAGAGCTATGATAATGGAGCGAATATGAAGGGCGTTAGAAAGGGCGTTCAAGCTCAAATTCTAAATAAATACTCCCGAGCATTTTATATACCATGCTGCAGTCACACTTTAAATTTAGTAGTGGTAGATACAGTAAAGTGTTCATCCCAGATTGCCATATTCTTCAACATGATTGAAGAAGTTTATAAGTTCTTTTCTGCGTCAACAAAAAGATGGGTAATTTTGCAGTCAAAATGTCCATCTTTAACTCTTAAACCACTAAGCGATACGAGATGGGAAAGTCACATCAATGCTATAAAAACTCTTCACTTCGAACTGCCAAAAATTTATGAAGCACTTCAAGATGTTGCTAAATCAACACACGAAGCAGTTGTGAAAATTACAGCAGAATCAATTTCTTCAAAAATCACAAGTTTCGATTTCCTATGTTCAATCAAGATTTGGTATGAACTTTTATTTGAAATTAATTTGGCAAGCAAACAACTTCAATCAATTCAAATGAATATTATGGAGGCTTCAACTTCACTGGAAAGAACAATGACTTTCTTGAAGAAAAATTATAACCAAAATAAATTTGATACCATTATTTTACAAGCTCAAGAACTTGCTTATATTTTGAAAGTGGATAATTGTTTTCCCATAGAATCCGCTAGAAGGGAAAGAAAAAGAAAAAGATTTTTTGACGAGCGAGAAATTATAGAAGAAAATTTATGTCCAAAGAAAACATACAAGCAAAATGTTTTCGATAAGATGTTTGAATGTGCTACAAAGGTGATAAAAGATAGATTTGAAGCCTTTCAAGCTGGAATTGAACCATTCAAATTTTTATTCGACATCAAAAGTCTCTTTGATGCCGGATGAAGATATAAAAATTTGTTGCAACAGATTGGAAACTAAACTGACTGAAGGAACTAAAAAGGATATTTCAGGAGCAGAATTACATTTTGAACTTAAATCCCTTTCCTCTCAATTTTGCGAAAATTTGGGACCAGAAAAATCTTTAAAATTTTTGTATGAAAATAATTTAAACGAAATCTATGCAAATGTATCTGTTGCATTAAGAATTCTTCTTACATTGCCAATTACTGTAGCATGTGCTGAGAGAAGCTTTTCAAAGTTTAAAATTATAAAAAACTATTTACGATCGAGCATGAGTCAAGATAGACTGAACGAGTGAATGACTTGAATATTGAAGATTTGCGATTAAAATTTTCTCGAATGAAAGCCAGAAAAGCTTTTTTTTCAAAATAGTTTGCTTATATATTAAGATTTTTATGTTTTTATAATAAATATGAATTAAATTAAAAGTAATAGAGTTATATTGTTTTGTTATGTATGCATTTATCGTTTTTTTTACTCTTATTATGGAATGCGAAGGCGGTAATATGCAATTTTCACACATCATCTGAAACTCTAGCGCCGGTGCTGGGCCTATTTTAAGTGAATCGAAAAAAATAGAAGCTATTAGATATGCTACTTTCATAGCCCAACATTCTTCAATACGATCAATTGATCATTTGGTGGAAATAATTAACAGCTTAAAGGAAAGTCAGTCCACCAAAACCAAAGATAATTTAAAACTGCACCGTACAAAATGTTCTGCAATAATCAAAAATGTGATAAATCCTCTAATATTGAAGATGGTTTTAGATGATACTGGAGATTCCAATTATTCGTAGATAGTTGACGAATCGACAGACGTTGGAATAAATAAATACATGTGTGTTTGTGTTAAATATTTTTCAAAATCTCAAAACGTCGTGAGTACCCTTCTGTATCTTGGATTAACGTCGTGAGTACTACTTCAGAAGATCTTTTTATTGCACTAAAAACATTTTTAGAAAATAATAAATTATCTTTACAAAAATTAGTTGGTTAAGGCACCGATGGTGCTAATAATTTATGCGGATCTAAAAATTCATTATATACAAAACTTAAAAGTGTTTCACCTAATGTTATGTTGGTGAAATGCATCTGCCATAGTTTACATTTATGCGCTTCAAATGCTTCAAAAGTTTTTAATAACGAAGCAGATTTTATTGTAAGAGAAACTTACAATTGGTTTAAGAATAGTTCTCTTAGACGAAATAAGTACCATAAAATATATGATCTATTAAAACAAAAATAATGTCAAATATGTTTACGTTCTTCTATTTTATATTCTTAAATTTTTATAAAAATTTATAACGTCTTAGAAGTCTATACATTATTTTACAAAAAAATGTTTAATTAAATTTTTGTTTTACAAAAAAATAAAATAGTGTATGCTACTTTTATATAATTTCATTCAATATCATTCCGTAAGTTCTAATAATATTAAACAACGTAGGAATATAATACGTTGTTTTAAAATCCAACAAAAAAATAATTTCTTATTAAACAAAAAAGTGAAATGGTGTACAAAAGATATACGTTATTTCATATTATTGAATACACTGTTTTAATATTCAACCAAAAGTTATTTTATTTGAAATTCAAAGAATTGAAACAGTGTATACAACAAATAACTGTTTCATTTAAAAGTTTTTTACATGCTTTTACATGTATGTTATTTTGTGAATCATTTTTTTGTTTTTGCTAAATTGCTATTGAGAAACAAAAATTAAACGTGTTGGATAATTGTTCATATTTATTATTCATTCGGTGATTAGCAATTGAAAAGGTTAAAGTATTAAAGTAATTAATAGATTTAATTAAAAAAAATTTAAAATATTGGAATAATTTAAAAAAATAACTAAGTATGGAAAAAAGATTAAGAAAAGCTGAAGTTAACCTTTAATCGTTAACGTGACGTAAAATTTACCCCTTTGATCCTATTGCAGCTTAAAACTGCAAATGTAGTCAACTTCAAAAAAAAATTTTTAATTCGCATATTTTTCTTTAATTTGCATTTTAGTGTGCAATTGAAGTGTGATTTGTTTAGATTATCATATCAAAACGCTGTTTTGGAGTAAAAATTACGTCACCTTACTAATTGTGTGATATTTTTGTGGAAGATTTTTTATGTAACGTTACTTTTAATGTAAGTATTTATTGGAGAAAAATTTACGTTACCTGAATGATTGTGGAATATTTTGTATAGAAGTTTTTTACCGCATGTGAGTGATAATGTGATTTTTCCTTCAGATTTTTGTTCTTGATTGAAAATGGCAAATAGAAGCTTGAATATAAATGATGAAAACTTTCAACAAAATGTTGTCGGTTTATTAGAGGATTTTTCAAATGACGATGTTATCGGAGATCCAAATTTTTGTTTAGAATCAACTCATGAAAGTATGTCAGAAGAGGAGTACGATTCTGAAGACGAATGTAATAATAACAATAAAATTAATGAAAGGGAAGTTAGCGCAAATTGTGAAACTAGTACTGAAGAAGCTTCTCCAAGGTTGCAGTCATATTTTTATGGCAAAAACGGATTTAAATGGTTTGCTGTAGAACCAAAGCGTTTCATTAAAACTCCTTTGCATAATATAATTCGATTACCAGTTGTTCGCTATTCAAATATTACGAAAGAAATGAATAATGAATATAACTTCTGATCTTTCTTTTTTGATGACGAAATTATGGAAATTTTATTAACTTGCACCAATAAAAAACTAAATCTAATGCGTATTAAATACAAGAACCCTCATGAATACTCTTTGAAAGATCTTGATAATATTGAACTAAAAGCTTTTTTAGGACTTCTAGTTTATTCATCCGTTTTTAAGTCAAACCACGAAGATTTAAACATTCTGTTTTCGACCGAAGGATATGGTAGAGACATTTTTAGAGCTAAAATGTCAAAGAAAAGATTTGAAATTTTGTTATGTGCTCTACGTTTTGATGACATAGAAAAAGAAAAGAAAACTTAAAAACTGATTCTTTGATTGCAGTATCAAATATATTCAATAAAGTAATAAACAATTGCCAAAAATATTTTTCTATTGGAACTCATGCATGCATTGATGAAATGCTGGTGCCTTTCCGGGAACGATGCAGTTTCAAAATGTATATGCCAAACAAACCAGCTAAATATGGCATTAAAATTCTAGCTTTGACAGACGCAAGAAATAACTATTTGGCTAATGCTTATATTTATAGCGGCAAAAAAAGTGATGGTATTGGTCTCACAGATGAGGAAAGAACCTTATCCATTCCGACACAGTCAGTTCTACGACTCAGTAAAATTATTCAAGGAACAAATAGGAGCATTATGGCCGACAATTGGTTTACTTCTCTACAATTAGCCAAAGAATTAAAGTCACGTCAATTAACATTGCTTGGTACAATCAGAAAAAATAAAAGAGAAATACCACCAGAATTCTTACCTGACAGAAAAAAAAATCCGGGAACAAGTTTATATGGTTTTACTAAAGATTTTACCTTGTTATCGTATGTCCCAAAAAAATATAAAGCTGTGTTGTTATTGTCAACTACACATCATACTAAGGAAACAGATCCAATTTCAAATAAGCCGCAAATAATTGCAGACTACAATAATACTAAAGGTGGTGTTGATGAATTAGATAAGAAGTGTAGTATATATTCCAGTAGTCGTCGTACAACTCGTTGGCCAATGGCATTATTTTTTCAACTATTAGATATAAGTGCTGTAAATTTCTTCATTTTATGTCGTTCTTCTGCATCAGACGAATTTGCTAACATATCGCGGGCAACATATTTATTGAATTTAGGAAAACATCTTGTATCAGATCATTTAAATCGTCGCATAGATAATGTTAGAATTCCGAGAGCTTTAAGAAATACTATAAGTAAGATTTTAAATAAACAATATAATACCAAGAAACAAGTTCCAATACCAAAAACCACATGTTATATTTGCCCGAGTCGTCTTAAAAGGAAAACTGTACATGCTTGTATTCGATGCGCAAAACCTATCTGCCTATCATGTACCAAAGGAATATGTATTAATTGCGCAGATATCGATTTGGATTGTTCCGGTTTTTCATCAAACTAATATATTGCAATTTTTTTATTTATGTTTTTTTTTACTGTTATATTGTTTTTTTTATGAATTTGAAATTTTTTATGAATATTAATAATTTTGGTTTTGTTTTTTGCTTGAAAAAAGATGAGTGAAAAAAAAATTTTTTTTTGTAAGTTTTTATTTGTAATATACCATTTGCTGTGAAATAAATGACTGAAAAATGTTAAATTATATTCTTTTTATAATTATTTTTACAATTTCTTTATTTATTTTTTAAAATAGTTATTTAAATGACATTAAAAACTTTAATAAAAATAGGGGGTAAAATTTACGTCACCTGAGTGATTACGTAAGTAAAATCCACCATAGTGATTAAAGGTTAAAAAGATTTTGGAAGAGTGCTCAGAAGAATCATTAACAGATTTTTCTTCTGGTTCTGGTAATAATTATGAATCCAGTGATGCATGCACATCTGATAAAAGTGAATGTAATGAAGAAGAATTTGATGGAGTAGAGAAATTTGCGGAGGTGGAAAATGTATTGCCATCTACAGAAATTATAGAATCAGAAGATAATAATATGATTACAGAACATTCTGACAAAGCAAATGAAGATACAACTAACATCAATCTTCCTGAAAACGTAAGAAAACGAAAACGAAATTAAAATCAATGGATTCAAAATCAGAGAAAATTTAAGCGAAATACCGGTTTGGAATATAAAACAAAAACTGGAAAATACATAAAATCAAAAGATCCGAAATTATGTATTTGTAATTGCAAATTCAAATGTTATGAACATTTTTCACAAGATATAAGAACTAATATTAAAATTTCACATTTAGTTATAGTTTAAATAACAAGCAAGTATGCAAAAAATTTTATCTCGCAACTGTAAATATTTCGGATGCAATGGTGATGACCGTGAAAAATAAAGAAAAACTAAAGAAGCCAGTCGATAAAGATAATGTTTAACACAAAATGCAAGAAAAATTGATGTTGCAATTGAAAATTCAGTTAGGGAACATATAAAATCCTTCCCGAGCGTAGAATTTCATTATACTAGGAAAAATTCAAAAAGGTTTTATTTAGCTAGTGATTTAAACATAAAAAAAATGTACGATTTGTACAAAGAAAAAAATCCTGAAAATAAAATAAGCGAACATACTTACCGAAGAATTTTCAATACTGAATTCAATTATTCATTCCATGTACCAAAAAACGATGCATGCAGGAAATGCGAAGAATATAAAAATTGTGTAGATAAATGCTCGTTAGAAGATGAGTACACCAAACACATTAGAAACAAAAATTCAGCTAGAAGCAGTGTTGCCGATTTGCGTGGAATTCCACAAATTATGTGGAATTTTCAAGCCATTGTGGAATTATGTGTGGCTTTTAAAATGTGTGGATTTTGCGTGGAATTTAAAGAAAATGCATGTTCTGAAAAAAAATATTTAAATTCTACGAAACCGAAATTAAAAAAAAAAGAATTTGTAAAAAATTTATAAAACATTTCTTTTTATACGTACAAAAAACTTGCCCAAAAATTTTTTAACTAAGTAATGTCACTTCCATGTGTCAAATAACATTCGATTCAATGAAGAAAAGAAGCGCAAAGTATGCATTCAAATTTCAAAATTCAAATTTAAATTATTAAATACAATACCAACATTTAAAATATAATTTAGATAACATTTTAAATAGTTACTATTACTTAATTCCTAATGGATAAATTCCTAAAGAAAAAAAACTGTGAGGTAAGAGAAGAATTACGTTTTCATCATAAAATACCTTAATAAATTGGTCTTATAATGCAGGCTAACAATAACACAATTGATTTGAAGAAAACAAATAATAGAAAATACTACAATTTCAACGATAAATGGATTGAAGATAATTTATTTAAGCAATGGATTAAAAAACCAAAAGACAATAATAAACAAGCAATATGCAAGGTATGTAACGTGAAATTAGTTGCACATAGAAAAGATTTAGAACGTCATAGCATTTCAAAAAAGCACAAAGAAAATTTAAATTCGATAAATAATGTAAATGAAATAACAAACTTGTTTGAAGAAAGCCCTCTAAACGCTAAAACAAAAAGAGCTGAAATTAAGTTAACAGGGTTATTGGCTAGTAACAATCTTCCATTTAATTTAATGGATACAATGGTTCCGTTACTTAAAAATATATTTCCAGATTCGCAAATTGCTAAAAACTTAGCGTTAAAGCGAACCAAATCGCATGCTGTTATGACAAATGTTCTCGGAAATCATTTTTCTTTTGAATTGTTTAAATTTATCGGAACAAAAGGTAAATATTTTTCTCTAATTATGGACGAAACTACAGATCGTACCTCTATTAAACAATGTGCTTTTGTTGTCATATATTATGACGAGAACTCTAATCGTGTGATTACAAGTTTTTTAGATATGAAAGAAATTAGGAAAAGTACAGCTGAAGATCTTGTTGAAGCACTTAAAAATTGCTTAGTATCAAAAAACATTCCTTTGAGTAACTTAATAGGCTTCGCTTCTGATACTCCAAATGTAATGATTGGGGCAAAAAAATCCGTGTTTGCAATTTTAAAACGAGAAATACCACATATAGTTTGCATAAAATGCTCTTGCCACCTTATTCATTTGGTTGCTTCTAAAGCTTGTTTACATTTACCTAAATCTATAGAAGATTTGTTAAGAAATTTGGGAGCATATTTTAATAGGAGTTATATACGAATAGAAAACTTAAAAGAATTTCAGCTTTATTTTAAAACCGACATTCACAAAATATTGTCACCTTCTATAACTAGATGGCTATCAATAAAAAGTTGCGTAGATCGCGTTCTAGAGCAATATCAGTCGCTTAATTCATATCTAACACTCCAAGTTTTTGAAGATCCGTCGAACATAACAGAGTCTATGTTAACAACTATGAATAACAAATTAACAAAAATTTACCTTGAGTTTCTTTCTTATACCCTCAAATTACTAACGGATTTCAATATTTTATTTCAAAGCGAAACTCCTTTGCTTCACAGATTGAAGCCAGAAGTAAGAAAATTATTGGAAGTTTTATGCAGTAATTTTTTAAATATTCAGTACATTAGAGATAAAGATATTTTCCAAGTTAATCATATGAATTGTAATGAATATGTTCCGCTTGAAGAAATTTACGTTGGTTTAAAAGCAAAATCGAAAATTAGTGACTCATCTCTAGAATTATCAGAAGCTGATAAAACGAAGTTCTTCCAAGATTGTTTACAATTTTATATAGAGGCTGTAACTCAAATGAAAAAGCGATTCGATTTTAAAGATGAAATATTTGAAATAGTCTCAATTGTTGAACCTCAAATAGCCCAATCATTTCAAATTAAATCTTTGTCAGGAATTTGTGAAAGATTTCCGTTTCTTGAAGTTAATCAACAAGATGTGGACAATGAGTGGCGAAGACATGCTTTGCTAGATTTTAAGAAATATGGTCTTTTTACTAGTTTGTCCGCAGATATTTACTGGAAAAAAATTTTTGAGTTAAAAAATTCTGCAAATATGTTAATTTTTCCAAACTTAAAAAAAATAATAACTTTGCTTTTAATTCTTCCGTTTTCGAATGCAAGTGTAGAAAGAGTTTTCAGTAATTTAAAACTGTCGAAAACTGATCACAGAAATAAAATTAACACAGAAACCTTATCCGCAATATTTGCCACAAAATATGGATTAAAAAATAAAGGAGGCATTTTAAACTTTGAACCATCTCAAAAGTTACTTGGAGCCTATACATGGAAGTCAGATGTTACCAGTTCAGAGGTTACCAGTTCCTAAAAAAATAATTTCAAAATAGATTTTTTTATTTTCATAAAGATTTTTTGTTTTTTGTTGCAATTTTTTCAAATATGAATAATATGATATATATTTATGTTAATTTTTGTGTTTGGTTTTTTTTTGTTATTTTTAATTTTTAAATATTTTAATAAAATGAAGTAAAAAACATATAATATATATATTTTTTTTTCATTATAATTTGTGTGGAATTTTAAAGAAAATTGTGGAATTTCAGGTAGATTTGAGAGGAATTTCAATACTAATGATCGGCAACACTGGCTAGAAGTGAAAAAGATAAGGATAAAATTGCAGCTGGAAAAAATGAGAAAATGAAAGTTTATACATTTGATTTGCAATCAGTTCTTTACGCGCCTTGTTCAAATGTGAGCTCATTTATTATAACAGAAAATTTGCATCATACAACTTAACATTATATGATTTAGTAACGAAACAAAGATTTTGCAACTTTTGGATGGAGACAGATGGGGAAAGGGGTTCAGATGAAATTGGGTCCATTTTATTTAAACATCTTCAATCACTTCCTATAACTACCAAACACATCATTTTGTACTCTGATTGCTGTGGAGGGCAAAATCGAAGTAGGTATGTATATGTACTGTAGATTATGCATGTGTTGATTATTATGTGTACTTATTATAAAATTGCTATTTATTTAAAATAATTTTCTAAAATAATATTTGCAGATACATTGCTGGACTTCTGGCATATTGCAATAAAGTTTTACATTTTGATACGATTGAGATAAAATACCTTGAGTCTGGACATACTCAAATGGAGGTGGACAGCATGCACTCTGCTATAGAAAAAGCAAAAAAAGGATTGTCAATATATTCTCCAACAGAATGGCCTACTATTTTAAGGATAGCTAGACGTAAGAACCCTTACATAGTTAACGAACTTAAGTTTTCAAATTTTTATGACTTAAAATCTTTATTTAATACATTTCAACACGATTTGCATCAAAATTCTAATGGAGATAAAATTTCTTGGCTTAGAATCAAAACTCTTAAAGTATCTAAGTCAAATTTAAATATAATAGAATATAAAACTGACTGGGAAGGCAACTTTTTTTCAATTGACCTTTTACAAACAAAAAAAAGACGATCAGTTGTTAATGTTAATACTGTATTACAACTAAACAAAAAATATTATAAACAATTAGCAATAAGTAAAGCGGAAAAAAAGATTTAGTTGCACTATGCCGCAATGGATTTTTGCCAGTTAATGCATTAGAATTTTATGAAAATATTCCAGAGAAAGATTTGCCGAAAAACTGTTTGGATGAGCCAAACTATTCAGAAGATGATTTTGAATAATTATATAGATTTAAAAATGAAAATGTGAATTGAATTACCTGTTTTTGTTAATATTATTGTTTCCAGTTTTTGTTATCTTCAAAGGAAGTAAAATCACAATTATTTAAATTATTTTAATTTTTTTTTTTGTTAATATGAATTGTTTTTAGTTTATTTTAGTTTATATTTAGTTTATTTAGTTTATATATTATAATTGTTTTTAGTTGTAAAATATATTTTAAAATGAAGTAAAAATATATTTTTTATAAAAATAAAACAACGTATAATCAAAATTAAAAAGATGTATTTCATACAAAAAAAAAAAAAAAACATTGTATAATTTATTACATAGGAATACTGCCAAAAATAAAACAACGTAAGAGGTCCGAACAAATCTTTCAACTAAAATTTCTTATTTTATAATTCAGTTTTTAAAATTGCGCTAATGTTAATAAATCAATGACACTTTCAAAAATATTATACCATTATTTAAAATAATTTTCAGTATAATTTTTTAAAGTTCTGAGTCCTTAATCAAAATTTTTTGTTTCAAAAAAACTTCAAATGCATTTTGCTCAAAACTACACTTTTTCATATACGTTGTTTTATTTTCCAGCAGACGATTTAACATTTTAACACAAGAAATAGATAGTTATTGTGATTATTCAGCTTATCTTGGATTCGATTTGAACAAGAATTCCAAAAAATAAACCCAAGTAAGAGAAATATAATAAAACAAAATTGTATTGATTTTGTAAAAACAATTATTAATAATTCAAAAAAAACGCTTGCCGGACAATATACATATACTACACAAAATTAAACTTCTTAATAATGACGTCGCTCTAAGTAGAAAACAAAAAAAAAGTATTATTCCATTCATAAAATTAATTGAAAATGACCCAAAAATAATAACGCAAATTGAATTTCAATATAAAAATTTACTAAATATAATATGGAATTCAAAAACAACGAAATAATTTTGGATAAAAATTTATGAGTATAAGGACGCATGTGGTGAAAATCCTTTTAGTGACTTGCTAACAAAGTTTTAGCTTTACCTCGTTCAAATTTTATTTTTGTCAATATTTTGAATAAAATTACTAGTTTTTAAGAAATAATAACCGTTTTATTTGTTTAATATGACACTAATGTTTAGGCCTAAAATTTTGACTTTTAGCACTATTCTAGTACTGAAATGTTTTGAATTCAGCACCTTAATTTATTTGGAGTTGGCATCACTACTTAGAACCTTAGTCGTGACAAGTGCTAAAAACATAAAAAAAAAAAAAAATTAATTTTGATTGTGAAAATTTGAAAAATTAATTATATAAAAAAGGAAACTTAAAAAAAAAAAAAATTTATCCATAACAAAAATTTGCTTATACAAATAAATCTATATATTAAAACGAAAAACAAATCAAAACAATAATTAAGATTGAAAACAGGAGCAGTGAAATTAATGTTAAAGATATGATTAAAGATGTTCAAAAAAATTTCGAAAAATATAAAGACGATGCGACTTTAATCGAAAATGGCATCAAAGAATGTTCCAGATATCTTCGAGTTTTGTGTGCCAAACTCAAAATCGCAAAAACTGTAGCTGAAAAACAACATTTTGGGAATGCTATTCATGTTTTGCAAAGCTACAGAACTAAAATGAAATTATTAAGGCTAAGGGGAGGAAGGTATAGCTCGTCAAAATTATCTAATAATTTTGTTAAATGGGAAAATGTACAATTATGCTTCAAGGGACGCATGAGAACGGAAATTATCATTAACCTTAAGCATAAAGAACCAGAAAGTTTTTTAAATGATTGTAAAAAATTGTTTAAAACACGTATTAATAACGCACTCAAAAGAGATGACGCTATTAAAGTAAATGCAATTTTTTGTGCGGAGTTCATAAGATCTAGTGGAAATGGTGAAATATATGAAATAAAGTATTTGAACACCAAAAATGTACCTGTGTATAAAAACACTGACATCAATGCATTATTTTTAGAAAATATTAAAAAAAAACTGCTTAAAAAATTGGAAGAATTCCAAGAAAAAGATAGTAGCTGGGCATTATCGGCCGTTCTTCATTTGGTTGTTAATATTAACAAATTTACACCTATATTAGGATCATCTTATGTAGAACTTCCTTCAGAAATCAAGAAGAAAGAAGCTTGTATAAATGTAAAGAATAATGATAATGCTTGTTTTGCTTGGGCGATTACATCAGCGTTATATCCTGTAACTAAAGATCCGCGACGTGTAAGAAAATATCCAGACTACTCAACATTATTAAATTTTAGTGGAATTCAATTTCCTGTAAAACTTTGTCATATTCATAAATTCGAAAAACAAAACGAAGTTTCAGTAAATGTATATGCTCTCAAAAAATTGGGAAAAAATTATGTAGTTATTCCTAACTACTTAACTGAGAATAAAAAAACAAAGCATACTAATCTTTTAATGATACAAAACAAATATTATGATGAATATGAAGAACAAGATGAATCCAATGAAGATGAGGAAATTTATGAACCCATTAAATATCATTATGTTTGGATTAAAAGTTTATCTCGATTACTATCATCGCAGCTAGCCAAAAACCGACATCAAAAATATTTTTGTGATAGATGCCTTCATTATTTCTGGGCTGAAGAAAAGTTAAATACACATATGGAAGACTGTAAACTAAACAATAGCTGCAGAATAAGATTACCAACGCAAAAGGAAAAAAATTTGCAATTTAAAAATTATAAAAATAAAATTAGTGCTCCGTTTGTAATATACGCGGATTTGGAATGCTTATTAGAATCAACTGAAACAAAAAATAAGTATCAAATTCATAAACCTTGTAGTGTAGGATATTACGTTAAAAGCTCATATGACCCCAAGCTATATTTTTATAAGAGCTATCGGGATGAAAACTGTATTGAATAATTTACTAAAGAATTAACCATTTACCAAAAAGCAAAAATTGTTAGAGGATGAAGAAGCACTGTTCTTATCATCTGAAGTTTGTTATATTTGTGAAAAAGCGTTTGATGAAAATAATATTAAAGGCAGAGATCACAATCATTTAACAGGAAAATATCGCGGTGCTGCACATAATAGCTGTAACTTAAATTTCCAAGACAGCCATATAGTTCCCGTCGTATTCCATAATTTAAGTGGATATGATTCTCATTTTATAATAAAACAGTTAGCAACAATTATAGAGGGTAGAATAAATTTACTACCAGTCAATAAAGAAAAGTACATTTCATTTACAAAAATTTTAAATGATTATCCTATAAATTTCCGCTTTATTGTCTACCAATGCACCGGGAGTTTCCCGGTGGGCCGTGCCGAATATTAAATCAAAAAAGATTCCCATAAATATTTTTTTTATATCAAATATAAAAAAAAACCCACAGAAACAATTTTTTTTTTTAATTTTTCCCATAAAAACAATAGCAATTTCAAATTTTCTTACAATTAATGTAATCAAAAAATAAAAAATTTCCCACAGAAAAGGAAAAACCAATTTTTTGATTTTTTTTTTCAGGCCTTTACCTAATCAAAAGCGTACGACGTATGACGTAAAATATCCTTACAGCCAACATATTTTTAAGAATATTTGAAGAAACAACACCATTATCGAAACTGCAAATAATCTTTTAGAAATATCACGAGACTTTGAAGGAGTATTTGACGCAGCAACTAAGTTTGTAACAGCAGCGAATGATGAGTTGGATAAACGACAAGTGGACTTATTTGTAGAAACAAGTTTAGAAAGGAGACAAAGAAACTCAACTATTAATGCTGTAGATAGATTTCGCATAAGTGTATATAACACAATTATGGATCAAGTTAATTGTAATTTAAATCGACGTTTTTTACAAAATGATAATTTATACAAAGATATTTTTTATTTAGATCCCCATAACTTTGAAAAGATAGTTAATAATAATATATCTGATAAAGCTTTTGAATTGTTAGCTGATATAATAAATAAGAAATTTAATAAAGATATAACAAAAGAAGTTATTCAAATAGAACTTAAAGATTTTGCAAAAAAATGGAATATTTTCAATCAAACATTAACTCAAGAAGTAAATATTGCTGGTGAATATGATGATGATATAGAACAGTCAAATGATAATAAAGAACATGCGGATATTCCAAGCTGTAAACTATGTAAAAATTGTATAATATGTTGTTATTCAGTTCTACAAAAATTTAATTTACACACATTAGCATATTCAAATTTATTTTTTGTGTATAAATTTGTCATAACATTATCTTCAAGCCAAGTTTCGTGTGAAAGAAGTTTTTCAAAATTAAAATACATCTTAAATAGATTGAGAAATTGCTTAAGTCAAACACATTTAGTAGATTTTATGTTAATGTCATGCGAAAGAGATATTCTAAATGTTATTAAGAACGAGGAAATTATAAAAAGTAGTCTGTTGAAAAAATTATTAACATAAAAAAGAAAGTAAATTACATTTGAAACTTATTATTAAAAATAAGAAAATTATTATTAAAAATTGGTTATTTTATGAAAAAAAATTTGGTTTTTTTAATTTTATTTTTTGTTAATTCTAATTATTTTATATTTCATTGTGAATTTCGTTTCTGTTCATTTTCTATTTAATCATATATTAAACAATAAATAAAAAAGAATTAATATTATATTATAAAAATATGTGGTAATTTTTATTGACTTTAATTTTCCTCATATATTCATCAATCATCAAAAGGCATAGCTATTCTTAACTTTACTTGATTGTTAAAACAAAATGTATTGAAAAGGGCCGAAATTTTTAAATTTCCCGGTCCTAAATTCATTCTCAATCCAGCCCTGTAGGTATGTATTCTAATCATTAAAATTACATATTAGAATCTAATACATACATAATTGTATTTGAATAATATTATGTATGCCTAATACATAGAGGTACTTTTTATTGCTTCTTTTTAAAAAGATTATGAGCAGTGCTGCCACTTCGTCCCAATTGGGACAAAAATGGCCCAATTTGCATTTAACAATAAGTTTTTGCACAATTGCATATTTCACTTCAAAGATGGCCCAATTTTTCTATACGCAGTATATTTTTCAAATTTTTTATATTTGACTTTTTGTACTATTTTTTTTTTTACTTTTGTACTAATTTATACATTTATGATTATACATTTATTAAATTTTAAAATTAACTTATTAATATATGTACATAATAGGCAAAAGGGCGAAAAAATAAATATGTACATATATGTATGTATGTATTTCGTTTCGTTTCATTATGCGTAATGTATTATGTAAATTTTATTCTTAAAAATTGTTTACAAATAGGTTTCTGGTGAAAATTCAAAATAAAAATAACAAATCTGATACAGGAAGAAATAATAAGAAAATCCGCTTGGAATTAAATGAAGATATAGAAAAAAATAAATCTAGTAACGAAAAAAAATCCGCAAATGAAAGTTTAGCAAATCAACCAGATATTGAGTATGTGGATTATTTGTTACTATATTAATTATTAGAAGGTAAATTATTGAAAATTGCGAGTCTGATGAAGAAATTGAAAATAATCCTTCAAGTTCAAAATCAAAATATTCCAGAAAATTTAATAAAAATTGGAAAATACAATATTCGTGGTTAGAAGAAAAAATTGGTTGGATTTTGTAAATGTTGTGACCGACAAATTCAAAATAGTCTATATTATATTAAAAGACATGAAAAATCTGCGGTTCATGCAAAAAACTTGAAATATAAAAGGGGTCTGTTAGGCATTGGTAAAAGTTTTGAAAATATTGAAAAAACTGATACTTTATCTAAGAAAGTTAAAAGAGCAGAATTAATTTTAGTAATGTTTTTTTTATTTTTATTTTATTTTTATTTATTAAACCAAAACAAGGTTTTTACAAAAAATATCTTACAGCTATTGAAAAAAACAAAAAAAAAATTTAAAGCTAACAAAATGCAAACAAAAAAAAAAAAATACAAATTTGATTAGGGGAGAGTGGTGTAATTCCGCGCGGTGAGTAATACCGCGCAGCGCTTTATTTTTTAAATCTTTTCATTCTATCATATTTTAATAAGCTACTGTTAAAGAACCGTTAGAATGTTTGCTTTTGATTTTTTTGTTTCAAATTATTCGTTCATTTTGAAAGTGTTTTAGTGAAAAGTTTTTTTTTGTGTAGAAGGCTATTATTTTTGTGCCAGTAGTTATTATTCATTTATTTGAAAAAGGTAAGTGCTATGTTTAGTTTAAATATTGAAAAATAATGTGTAAATTTTATATTTAAATATTTCCTTTTACGATTTTCATAATTTTTAATAAGTTTTTTGGAATAACTAAATAAATGAAATAATTGGAATGTGGGTAATTCCGCGCATTTTATTTGGGGTAATACCGCGCTGCGCGAAATTACCCCCATAACGAAAATTTAAATTTTCTAAAAGTTTAATTCGTACTTTATCCATAGATGCCAAGAAATTACATAAGATGTACAACCAAGGGTTCTTGGAGCAACGAAAGTTTGCAAAATGCCATCAAATCAATTAAAGAAAGTGCCGATACACAACGTGGAGCAGCAAGAAAATTTGGCATTCCTGAATCTACGTTAAGAGATTACCTAAGGAAAGACGTAATTTTACTAGAAAATGCGAATCAAATGGGTAGAAAACCCACCTTTTCAAAGGATGTAGAAAAGGAATTAGCGGATCATATTATAAAATTATCAAATGTTTTTTATGGTTTGACCACGAGTGAAGTTAGACGGCTGGCATTTGAATATGCCGAAAAAAATAATATAGTGCATAATTTTAATAAAAATGCTGGTCTAGCTGGGATGGATTGGCTTCGTTTATTTTTGAAGCGAAATAAAAATGTTAGCTTGCGCAGACCAGAAAGCACAAGCTTAAACCGCATTACAGCTTTTAAATTACTGGAAATAAAACTTTTTTTTAACAACATATCCCAAGTAACTAATAAATACAACTTTCTACCTTCCAAGATGTTTAACATGGATGAAACAGGAATCACAAACGTGCAAAACCCGCCTAAAATTCTAGCAGCTAAAGGTATTAAACAACTTGGTGCTGCAACTTCCGGAGAGCGTGGTCAAACCGTCACGGCGGTGTGTTGCTTTAGTGCATCTGGCATATATGTACCACCATTTTTTATTTATGCCCGTAAAAGAATGACACCCCTTCTAGAAAAAGGTGGTTTAACAGGAGCAAAATACGCATGCTCTAAAAATGGTTGGATTAACGAAGAACTTTTTTGCGATTGGCTCCAACATTTCCAAATTAATATTAGTTGTACCGTAGATCAACCGGTGCTACTAATATTAGATAATCATTGTAGCCATATTTCGCTCAAAGCTTACGAATTTTGTAAAAATAATGGCATTGTAATGGTAACGATTCCTCCACATACCTCCCACAAATTACAGCCGCTGGATTTAACATTCTACGGACCACTGAAAACGGCTTATAATAAGAAATGTGCAATATTTTTAAGGAATCATGTTTTCCAAAAAATTACTATGTATGACATTTCTGAAATTTTCAAAAACGCTTATTTAAAAGTAGCTACATTAGAAAAGGCAGTTTCTGGTTTTTCGGCGGCTGGAATTTATCCGTTTAATCCAGATAAATTCAACGAATTTAATGAAGACTTAAACCCAGTAGATAATACAAGTGACGTCAATAATTCTCAGCTAAGAAGCTCGAGCGCATCAAATATCTGTCTTATTAATGGTAAAAAAATTTCGGAATAGTTTAAACCTTAGAATATATGTGGTAAGTAATATTTTGTACTTTTACAGAAAACAACGAAGAAAATTTGAAAAATAATATCGAACCAGATAATATAAGTGCTTTAAGTTCCGTTTTAGTTCTTGGTAAGTTTAGGTATTGCAAAATTAGGTATCTATATTATTAACTTAATTTTGTCCTGTTTTAGATAAAAAAAATACTTCTAAGGAAATTAACTTAATAACTTTTAATAAATTATCACCAGTTCCTCAAGCACCAAAAATAATTAAAAGCAATAGAAAACAAAGTTCCACTATAATAACTGAAAGCCCGATGAAACAGATTCTTCTAAATGCCGAACTTAAGCGAAAACAAAGGCTTACAGAAAAAAGCACCAAAAAAATAAAAAAAGAAAATAAAAAAAATTCTAAAAAAAATATTAAGAAAAGAATTAAATTTGAAAGTGAGACCGAAGAGTCTGATTCAGAGTTAATTTTGTTAGATGATGATGCGGTAGATGATATTTTACCACCTTCTGCTGTAAATAAAAGCTATTGCCTTCTCTGCTGTGAAGAAGGGTTTGGAACCAGAATTTTATGTATTATTTGCGATGGCTGGGTGCACCAAAGTTGCAGTGGAGCAAATTTTACCAGAAATTATATTTGTGACTATTGTTTATAATTTGTAATTAAAATCATTTTGTGCACCCTTTAATATATTTTTGTCTTACATATTATATTAATTTGTCAACATAAATTAAAAAAATGTATTTTTTTTTTAAATTATTTTCAAAATTATCGAGATTTTCTTGCGCGGTATTACTCCACCCTATGCGCGGAATTACCCACACTTTGGGGTAATTCCGTTTTTTCCCAGTTGATCTAATTTAATGAAAAAAAAAGTTGAATGAAGGAGTAATATAAATTTAACAATGTAAAATCTAAGATTAAATATGAAATATTGATTCCATAATTTTCATTTTAGATATTTCTTGATAGATACCTAGTTATTTCAAGAAAAGCTTAGGTGCGCGGTATTAGCCCACCTTCCCCTACTAAGTTAAAAATTTACAATGAAAAATTAAAAAGTTGTACTATATACTAAATTTTAAAACAAAAAAACAAAAATGCTTACAGGACAAAAACACAGTATGAGATATAAATAATTGAAATATATGAACTTGAACTTGAAATAATTTTAAATGTTTACAAAGTAATTAGGTAATTTAAGTATTTAGGTCATTTAGGAATTTCTGTTTTAATTTATGTTTAAAAGAGTTTCTTGATATGTCTGATGAAAAAAGATGACTGTGTTTGTTGAATATAGTGCAACATCTGTTTATTGGCTCATTTCTTCCGTATTCTGTTCTGTGTGTATTTTCTAATAAAAATTTAGTGTTTCTTGTATTTCTGACTACATTGTTTAGTCTAATCTTATTTACTAAGAATTGAACGTCAATACTTTTTTTTATGACGTCAAAGGTAAAGCAAGATGAAAGCATTTGCCTACGTGAAGATAAGGTTAACATATTCAATGAATTAAGTCTTACAGCATTGCTTGGAAAAGTAGAATAGTCTGTAGGATTATATTGGTTTCTCAAGGCAAACAAAAGGAATTGTTTCTGAACGGATTCTATTCTATTGGAATGTAATTGAAACGCTGGATCCCATACAATGTTACCGTATTCTAGAATAGATCGCACTAACGAGCAATAGAGAGCTTTTGTTACTGCTGGGTTATTAAATTCTTTATCTCTTCTCTTAATAAAACCTAACATTTTGCTTGCTTTGGAAATCATATGATCATAGTGAAGATGGAAGTTAAGAGGGAAGAAGTGAAGATGGAAGTTTTAAAACATCATCTTGCTTTCACTTTAATAGATTATCTAATACCAATGTTAATCGAATGTTTTTCTGATTCCCAAATTGTTGGCAATTTAAAAATGGGAAAAACAAAAGCTATTTATCTAGCTAAAGAATTAGGTGAAAGAGGTAGAAAAAAAGTTGTTGAAGATATAAAATAAAATAAATTTTCACTGATTGCAGTTGAAACAACCGACATAAGTTCTTGCAAGGCTTTAGTACTTGTAGTTAGATATTTTGATAAATTTGTTTCTACGGTAAGAGATCGTTTTTTAACACTTATTAAATTAGAAAAATCATATTCCGAAAGCATTTTTAATTCTATAATAAGTTTCTTAAATTCTTAACATATTTCTTTAAATAATTTAGTTGGTCTTCCTACTGATAATGCAAGCGTTATGTCAGGACAATACAATGGTCTTCAAGCGAGGATGAAATCTGCTATCAATGAAAATTTGTTTTTTATGGGTTGTATATCCCATTTAATTCAATTATGTTCAAGTTATGCTTGTAATTTTATACCAAATAATATTGAGAATTTGTTAAAAGATATATACTTATTTTTTGCACATAGTTCGAAACGTATTACGGAACTTAGTGAATTTCAAGATTTTTGTGGCCTTAAGCATTATAAAATTTTAAAAAGAGTTCAAACTCGTTGGTTGTCTTTGGAATCTGTTGTAAATAGAATATTAAATCAATGGAGTGCTTTAAAACTATATTTTATTCATTGTTCTCTCAATGAAAAATGTGAGAAAGCTAAATATTTGGCTGAAAATTTAGATAAATCTGAAAATAAATTATACTTCTTATTTTTTTCATACATTTTAAATATTTTAAATAAATTAAACGTCGACCGAGAATGTTCGTATTCATACTCTAATGTCTTCACTAAATATGAATTTAAAGTGTATATTAATTAATTTTATGAAAGCAGATTATATAAATAATATAAGTTATTTAAATAAAATAGAATTTTTAGAAATAAATTTTTACTTTGCTTGACACACAACAGTGCAGCCGCAGAACGATATTTTGCGGATTTGAATTTAATTAAAACAAAGAAATCTAATTCCTTCAATATCGAAACAATTGATTTCATAATGGCTGCAAAAGAAATGCTATCTATTGAAGAAAAGAAGAATCCAAAAATTTATGTTTGGACTCCTAACTTTTAATATTTTTGTTGGTATAAAAATTATTTATTAATTATATCAAAAATATGGAAGTGTATATAACGTATTTGTATTAAAATACAGATCACAGGCTTCTCTTCGCAAAAAAATAAAAGAACATTCCTTATCTAACGCACACTTGAAAATTCAGGATATTATTAAACAGGCTAATAAGCAAGTTTTGCCTGCTATTTTTGAAACATTAAACACAAATTCAATTACCATTACTGTTAAAATTTTTAATACAGTACATATATAGTCTTGTGAAACGTAATCGACCATTATCTGATATAGAAGGTGCTTTAGAATTACAGGAAAAAAATGGAGTTGATATTGAAAATTGTTTGCATTCAAGATAAACTGCCACAATAATTGTTGAACATATTGCAAAACAAATTAAAAATACTGTTTTTAAAAACATAATAAAAAAAATGCAAAAATTTGTATTATAATTGACGAAGCATCAACACTTGCTAAAGAAAGTACGTTGGTCATATTTTTAAAAACCGAAATACAATCTGCAATAGAACCAATAATGATTTTCGTAGATTTAAAACAATTGTCATCAACGACAGCTCAAAATATTTCAACTACGCTATTAGATTCTTTAACTGAATATGGATTTGATAATAATTATTTAAAAAAAAATCTCATAGCATTTTGTTCAGATGGTGCATCTGCAATGTCAGGAAGAAAATCAGGAGTAGCTAGTAAATTACTGGAAATGTTTCCAGGCATTATTATTTGGCACTGTTTTAATCACCGCTTGCAATTGGCACTTGGAGAAAAACATTTTTGGACAAAATTTGTTCAATCTACCATCAATCTAATAAGAACCAAGCTGAATTAGAAACCTGTGCCAGAGAATTAAATATTGAAATAATTAAAATTGGTCGTGTATTTGGTCCACGTTGGGCAGCATGCAGCTTAAGATTAGCTATTGCCGTATGGCGCGCATATTCCGTTTGAAAACAATAATAAATTTAATGCTCTTCCCAGCGAAAAATTATTGGACACTGTTGCGAAGAATATGACTTTACGACTTTTGTCTAAATATAAATATAAATAAGAACCTATTTATATTTATAAATATTATCATATCTATGGATAAATAAGAACCATAGATTGGCAACAGACACCAGAGTTCGTGAAAGAAGCGAGAAGTTCGTATCTGAAAATAAACAGGCCATATGAACTTTTCGCCAATAATTTATGAAATTTTGAAATTTATTGTGAAATTTTTTGCAATATGTAACCATTTTTATAGTGTTCAATTTATTGTAACATTTTGTGTACAATAAATATCTTAAATGTTAATATCATTCTTTTTTTCATATTTATAAAATTTAAAAAAAATGCTGGCCGGATATTACGGATTTACCAGCACACCCCTGATTAACCCATAAGGTCATTAACATATTATTAAGTTAATTACTAATACATATTAAGTCCGCGACATATTCAAGGTAAAACATGACTTAACAAGCCGATATTAATACCAATAATATTATGTAATCAATTATTAAGAATAATAACAATTATTAAGAATTCATGTTAATTATTAAGAATCATATTAATTTATTAAAGCTAACTTATGCAAAATTAGTTGATAACATCTTAGTATAAATATAAGCTAAGAATCATTGTAAAGTTAAGTTCCAGTTTGGCTATCGAAGCCCTAACATAATAAGTTGAGTGTTTAGTGGATTTTCAAAATAAAATAACTGTAAAAACAAATAAAGTGTATTTTTATTAAATACAAAATTCAGTTATAAAAGTGTTAATCTCATTATAGAACAGCCTTCCAAAAAAATTGCTGACAAGTTCATCGATGAGAAATTACTTAACAAAACCATAAAAGTCAAGGGCGAATATGCTCATTCCTTGAACCAATTACAAGGGACCATCTACGTCCGTGAACTTATAAACGTCAAAGATGCCGAACTATTAAAAGAATTGAAGCAGCGAAATGAACAAATTTATAAATTTATAAAATATACAGGTTCCAAAGGCAATACATTCTGGATGTAAACTTCCTTAAGGTTCAGAAACTATTATTTAAACTATTATATTATCCGAACTCGTCACTGTGCAGTGTGCACAAAATGCCATAGGCTTAACCACCGAACAAAATGATGTAAAACAACTATCCCCAAATGTGTCAGCTGTGGGCTTGACCAACCAAAAGATCAGTTCAGTCCACACGAAAGTATGTGCGAAACCACTACTTGTATTAATTGCGCTGCTTTAAACTGAGATTCAAACCACTTAGGCAATGCTAGAGATTGTGAAGCTTTTCTACAAGAAAAGCTAATAATCCAAAAAAAAGTCGATAAAAAAGTATCACGGGAAATTAATAATTAAAAGTTAAAAAGAAAAAAATATATAAAAACAATGATTAATTACCTTAAATTTGTAAAATTTGATAAAAGAGTTATCCTGAAAAAAAAAGATATATTAAGAGATTTATGATTGAAAGATATAAAAACACTAGACTAATTAGTTAAGTAATGAAAATAAATTGACTTTAAAATATAAAAAAGTTTGTAAAAAAAAAGAATAAACAACATTTAAAAATTAAAACAAGTAGTCAAAATTATAAGATTATGAAAAAATTTGTAAAGAATAATAAAATAAAAGAAGCATAAGAGTAAAGAAAATGAAATTCACGATAAAAAATAAATAACTTGAAAAAACCTTTCAAAAATATTTAAAATTGCTTTTTCTTGTGTTCTTCAAGGCTTAAGACGTTCTTTACAGAATTTTACTAAACTTGTGTTGAATTTTAAACGTTTCTGTTGAATAAAATTTTAGAATTCAACAAATTCTGTTTAAATTTCACCACCTTTACAACGAAGCAGAGCGGTTGAAAAGCGGTCCCGAGGTACTAACCACATCCCTGGTTCCAATTATCCGGGAAACATGGACAACTGGAAGAATCCCAAGAAGCTGGAAAGAAGGGATTATTGTACCAATTCCAAAAAAAGGCGACCTTAGCAACTGCAGTAACTGGCGAGGAATTAAACTTTCAAATTCTGTCGAGAAATTACTAGCATTCATAATTTTAGACCGTATTTCTTCAACCGTCAACAACTTACTGCGTCGCAAGCAAGCGGGATTCAGACCAAAGTGATCTTGTGTTGATCACATAAACACCCTAAGAATCATCATCGTCGGCTGAATGGCAATCTCCATTGTTCCTTTTCTTCGTCGATTTTGAACGTGCATTCGACACCGTTTCAAGAAATGCCATTTGGGAAGCGCTAAGAGTTCTGGGAATCCCTGATAAGTTAACAGAACTAATAAAAGAACTTTATAGGGATACCGATTGTACAGTACTATTTAAAGGGAAAACAAGCGCTGAATTTACAATGAATAACGAAGTTCGTCAAGGTTGCGTACTCTCCCCCATACTGTTTCTGATAGTTTTAGACAGTGTAATCAGAAAAACCGACGCCGAATCATCTGATGGAATACAGTGGCACCCATTCGAAAAACTAAGTGAACTTGATTACGCTGATGAAATTTGCCTCATGTCGCACAGTTTACCATGTATTAGCTCAAAATTAGAAAAACTTATTATTAATGCTATATCGTCCGATTTTCGTCCTATCTACTTTTGCTAAAGTGTTTGAAAAAGTCACAAATAATCGTATAGTTACTTTCAGTAACTTGTGGATTAGACAGATACTAATTTGAGTTTCAGAACGAGATAAACACGGAAGCAGCCCCCTGGAGAATGCTCTATTCCAAAAATGCAACAGAGCAATTTTGGAATAGAGCAATATTGGTCGACATTAAAAAAGCTTTCGACACGGTGGACCACATCATTTTGTTAAACAAGATGGAAGAATTGGGAATAAGGTGTGCCACTTAACCTTATTAAAAGCTCCCTAGAAAACAGACCCACAAAAACTAGGATCAACAACACATACACATACAACAATGCCAAAATACTGCAATACGGAATCCCTCTAGAATACAACCTGGTCCAACACTGTATTTTTTATGTATCAACAACATAAAATACGCTAACCTAAAGGCCAGATCTAACAGATTTGCCGACGACATTTGCTTATTCTATAAGGGTTCCAGTGAATATGATCTGGAGAACACTATCAACACTGACTTAAGAGTATTCTCAAGATGGGCATCAGACAACATACTCACTATAAATGAGGCTAAAACAAAGTTTATTAATTTTAAAATAAAAAAAATAAAATAGCTATTCAGCTCTGTATTTCATGGAACGGTACAATACTTGGACAAGTAAAAACAGCCAAACACCTAGGGATGACATTGGATTACCAACTTCAACTGGGCCCGCATGTTGACAACATCTGCTCCAGGTGGTAACGGCTAAATTAATTTTGAATGTACGAGTAAAGGAATTAGTTTTTCTCGATTTTCTTTACTAGCGATCTAAGATCCTGTTTGTTAAAATGATAAACAAGAGACACAAGGCATGGATTAAAGCCATCAATATAAAATTTTTTAGTCAGTCGAGAGTTAGTTCAAAACATTTTATTTTTGGAAAAAAAAGCATTACTTCGATATGAACCCAGACTGTATTCCCATTTTGAACTTGGGAAACAATTGTCGCAAAACTACAAAAAAGCATCAACATGGTTAGAGTTCATACTCGCAGTACAAGCGTAGTTAAAAATTTATTCCACTATTAAAAAAATAAGTAATTATAGGTCTACGTAAAATTTTAATATTATTCGTCATATTAAAAATATATATAATGGGTAAGAACCATTAATTTAGCTTTGAAGAAAAAATATAAGTTAATATTTAAATAAATTTTGCTTATTATTTTATTAAGAAAGTAATAATCATTTTATTGAAATACATATTCATATAATTCTGGCTAATGAAAAGATACCGCTTGTACCTAATCATTGTAATGAAGATAGATTTGCAAAAATAAATGGTAGATATTACTTATTTTAGTATAATATATCTTCTCTTTACTTATATTATCTGAAAAATATTGTTGCTCTCCTCAGTACCTAAACCAAACTCATTCATAGATGAAAATATTGTTTCGATTGACCAACTTTCAGATTGTCACTTAACTCGGCCCCCAAATCAATGTTAGAAGAATCTTAAAAAATATTAAATTAAGTGAAAATATTTCAAGTGTGGGTCAAAACGTATCATTTTCTGATATTTTAAACGAAAATTAAAAAAATATTACGTTTGTTAATTAAACCTAAAACAAAAAATTTGCAAATAAAAAATATTGAAAATCTAACAAATGGAGCAGTTTTAATTGAAATTGATACAATGGAGTAACGTAAAAATATTAAAAACGAATTAGAAAGCAAATTTAATGATGGATATGACATAAAAATAACAACAGTAATAAAACCGCAATTTGAGGTAGTTCATATGAGCAATAAATACAGTGAAAATAAAATTGTGGAAAAATTGAAAAGCTAAAACCTCTTTATGGAAGTAATTGATATAAAGGTAGTTATAATAGAAAGCGTAAAATAATTTAACAGGGATTTATTTAACGCAATAATTGAAGTAGAAAAAAAAGCTTTCCAAACTCATAAGCACAAAACGAGATATAAAGATCACCTTAGTATACCAAAAGCAAAAATGCTTTGAAGTATAAAAGCTTGAAAAATTCTGCTAAGTTATTTAACAAAATGACATTAAAAGCTGCAAAAGTGCAAAAAATTTCGCGGGTTGTTGAGGAAATATGTAACCAGGAACAATTTAACAGAAAATGTGTAACAATACGTTTTTGTTGTAGTAATTAAAAAAAAATTTTGTTTTGTTTTAATTACTTAACTTCCTATTTTCTTCCTTCTAAAATAAACTTATTAAATTAAAATGAAAATTAGATAGAACTAACAATAAATCTTTTTTTTTTTTATAAATTAATTTCTTTATACACAATTATTTAACTATATTATTAAATTAAATTTTCTGAAATTAATTCATATACATAACAAGTATTCATTCGTATGAAAAATAAGCTAGAAAATATTACAAGAGGAAAAAAATTAATTAAAAAACCCTATTGGGCATGTACAAATTTAGAAATAGAACTAACTATAAATAACTTCAAAAAATTAAATTTCACAAAAATCATTTTCCAAAGGCTTTTCTTAGAAAATAAATCATAAATTGCTCTATAAAAGAAGAAAAGACAAAAAATAATAATGAATTCGTGTTCAATATGTAAATCAAAAATTGATCGGAATGAAACTGCAAAAATAGATTGATAATAGTAAACAGTTTTTTCATTCTTCTTGTGCTAATTTGAGAATGGATGACATCAAATTCTACAAGTCAAATGGTAATACATAATAACTCATTAACTAAATCACATTCACATTCTCATGAATGCTGGAACATGGGCGATTATATGGAATCAGAAAATAATATAGTGACTTATAATTATAAACATTATAGTGAATCAAAAATTTGAACCATTGAAAACAGAGGACTCCAGAATTTTTATTCGTGATTGCCTTTCCCGAACAATGTTGATACTGCTTTGTTTAATGTAAGTAATATTTTATTCTATTATTATTCATGATTAGAAAAAGACCAACCCGCTTTAGTAAATAAATTAACGAATAGGTTAGGGTTGTATAATTTATTAAATAAAAATATTGAAATAAGGGAAAATAATAGTCAATCTGATTTTGTAAACATACCAAGTATAAATTATATACCTAGTACAAACGAAAATTTTAAATCACCTGAACATAATTGTGAAATAGGTAATCCTTTTAATAATTCTCTCGAAACTGCTTCTAACATAACTATTATCGATATGACTTCTCAAAATAACAATGTAACTGCAAATGATATTTACAATTCTTTATTATCTTTATTATCTTTATTATGATATTTACAGTTCCTGATGCTATAAAACACTTACCAAAATTTGACGGAAACCCACGGTTAATATTCGATTTCTTAGAAAATGTAGATGAAATTCTCAATTTGATTTCCGTAGTAAGTTGAACAAGTTCCGGACAATTATTAGTTAGAGCAATAAGAAACAAAATAATAGGACCCGCAACGAAGTACTGAATATGTACGGAACAACGTTAAACTGCGACAAAATTAAAGAAAACTTAATTTTACATTATTCGGACAAAAGAAATGAGACTTCACTCATTAAAGACTTGCAGAGATTAAGACAAAACAACTCAACGGTCGAAAAGTTCTACAGCGAAAGCTCACAAGCTCTACCACTAAGCTCTACTATTAAACTGCAGAAATTTATGTTATTTATTTATTTTTAATTAATGCTGTATATTTTTTTCAGCGAAAATTCAATTTTTAAGACTATTTTTATTACTTTTTATTTAGAAAACATTGTTCTTTTTAATATAAAAACAAATCCCACGTTAATTTTCCTAAGTTCTTAAAAATTAGAGAGGAAAAAACAAAAAGTGTATCAACCCTTCTCCGGTCTCCCCCACAGGTTCCATTAGACCTAATTAAAAAACTAGTTAGTAACTAGTTTAATTTCCAACTGGGAAACTATTTGGAATTGGCGGTTCCGCAAATTTTTTATTTGTATGAAACAAATGTATATATAAGTTAACGAACGTCACAAATTATTTTCTTCTTATGTCTGTAGTATTGCCTGTTGAGTGATTCACATAAAAAATAATTATTTCTTTTTATTGTTTTTGCTTAGAATGCACTTTTTATTTTTAAATTTTTATAAAATTTTTATTCATAAGTTTTTATAAACAAAAAATTGTAAACAATAAAATACTATAAATAATTTAGTAATAAATTTGTAAGTTGAAATTTGAATCTTTTGTCCTAAAAAAATAATAAAAATTAAGTTATGAGGAAATGAAATTTTGTACTAAAAAATAATAAGAATTAAAAATAAATTAATAAATTATGATTTGATTATGAATGTTTTAAATAAAAATTATTTTAGTAAGCAAAAATTGTAATAAAGAAATTTTAATTTTGTAATCTGTTTATTGAACATATTTAATTAGTAGAACCATAAGGCAATAAACTAGATCAATAAATCAGATCAATTAATTGTAAAATCAATATTGTAATTTTGTTTAATAAACAGAAATTTTTCATATAAATAGAACCAACATTTCTTTTGTAAGTTAAGTCTTATTTTGTCAATAAAATTGGAAGGTCTATTCCTTCTTTAAAATAAAAAAATTAAATCTTTTATTTAATCAAAGAATTAAATAATTTAACTGGCGCCCGAGCAGGGACCTTGCAAGTTGTTAACAGAGTAACCGGTTTTTTTTTTAGTGAGTGAAAAGTGTCGTTTCTTATACCGTGAACAAGTCTTAATCTTCGAAACCTAGAGTGAGGCTGCTCTAGGCACGGTATATTAAAAACAATAATTTTAAATTTGAACAGTAACAATTAATAAAAATAAAAAAAAAAATATACACAAAAATAAGAAAAAATTTTTTTGAACAGTGACAAACAATAGAAAAAACTAGTTAGTGACAATAAAAAAATTAAAACTAGTTAAAAAAAATTTTTTTTTAAAAAAAAACACAAAAAGAAAGTGACGGTTTTTCTCACTACAAAAAAACCTAAAGGGGATCTTTAACAGCGACGTTTCCGGTCTGGTCAACCCAAGTTGGAGAAGGACGAGGAAAAAGGCCCCCCAGTAGTTTCAGTACAAAAAGGAGCTCCCTGCTATAAAAGCATCGGAAGCAGCCACTTATCCTGTTGATCAGAAAGAGCAAAGCAAGGCCAGTTTTCCAAAATATGAAGTTCATAGATTGGAAAATAATTTTCATGTAAGTCAAACAATTTTAATTATGTTAAAATCTGAACTAGAAAATTCAGATACAGAAGATTTTACCTCTCATTACATTGAGTTAATGAAGAGGATTAAATCCAATAATATCAAAAATAAATTTGAAAAAAGAAATCTAAAAATTAAAATAAAAAAAACTAATTTTAAAATTATTAAAAATACTGGCCAGTAAAATAAAGATAAAAAAAGAAATAAATAAAAAATAAAAAAATATATTAATAAAAAAAAAATTATATCAAGCTAGAATTTGGAAATTTCGTCAATAAGTATCCTCATCAGTAAGGAGAAAAGAAAATCCAATATCTACTTGATATACAAAAATTATATAATTTAGGCCATATATAAAAAAAATATATAATTTTGGCTATATAAGAAAATTATTAAAGTAATTTAGGCCATATAAAAAAAAAAAAAATATAATATATAATTTTGGTCATATAAAAAAAAAAAAATACTTAAAATAATTTGGCCATATAGAAATATTAAATGATCGATCAATAAGAAAAAAAAAATAATAAAAAAAAAAATAATAAAAAAAAAAAAAAAAAAAAAATATATATTAACGTTAAATTTTGAAAAAAACTATATATATCGAATTCGAAATTTTTTTTTAATTACTATACAAAATTTTTATATATTATATAAAATTTCTTATTTTCTCATACAAAATTTTTTTTTAAAATAATATTAGATTTAAGTAAATTTATTTGAAATTATTTAATTTTATATTAAATTTATAACTTTTTAGAAGGTAAGAAAAACTGAAAGAAACTGGTAAAAGATTTTAAAGAATAAGCAAGAAATTTTTTCTTTTACTTTTTGATAATCTTTAGATGTTTTATGGAAATTTTTTTTTTTCCCTATCATATTTGTATTGTTTGGTTTTAGAGTTATTCTTTTTCTATGTCTTTTCTCTAATTTAAAATATTTTTATATAAAAAATTTTGTTTTTGACCAACAAAATGGCAACTCCACCTGTTCCCTCTGGTTCTGTTATAACGGATTCAAACTTAAATCCAAATGCGGCTTCAACACCAAAAAAGGTTACGGAACAAACTGTACTTTTCGATCCTAAAAATTTTAAAGATACTATCTTAGAAATTGTTCGAGCTGAAAATAGAAATTCAGCACAAAATACTATTTATAATTCTGATACTTTGAAAAATACTGTCTTTGAATGGGTTCAAAAAGAAGCACAAAGGGTTTTAAGAGAAAGAGTAAGTGAGGAAACAAATGAAACCAATGAAACAGATCAAAAAATCAATTTTGGAATGGATGAATTTCTTTCCGGAATGGATGCAGTACCGGAAATAGTTAGAAACATTAGGGAGTTTTCAGGAGAAAAAGCGGAATACAATTCATGGAAAAAAAATGTTGAGAGGATATTAACTACATATTTACAATTCAATAAAAGGAACAACAAAATATTATGGGATCCTATCATCTATACGAGGTAAAATTATAGGAGAGGCAAATGCTTATTTAGAAAACTCCAATACACCACTTAATTGGAACAGTATAGTAAAATGTTTAAATAAAGAATATCTAGACAATAGAGATATAGCAAGTCTAGACTATCAGATGACTAATTTAACACAAAAAGGTAATTCAATTCAGGTATTTTATAAAGAAATTTGTGATCATCTATCTTTGATTTTAAATAAATTATCGACCATGGATTATTGTCAAGCAGCTTTGCAACCTATGACTGCAGCATATAAACAGAAAGCTTTAAAAGTTTTTATTAAAGGTTTAAAAGGTGACTATCGCAAATTAGTGTAGCCAGTCGAGAACCAATAGATCTGCAACATGCTTTTCAAATATGTTTAATAACGGATGAAGCTGACGATACGAGTGGGAATCAGCAACAACAAAATAAACCACAACAACAAAAATTTCATCAGCAACAAAATAATATGAGACAAAATCAACAACAATCATTACAACATCAATATTACTCACCGAAAAGAATATCACATGAATATCCAAGAAATAATAACTACAACAACTATTATTATAAAAATCCGTTCAATAAGAATTTTCAACAATCACGTTCAGTTAAAATGGAACCGGAATCAACAAGACAATCTCAATATAAAAAAGGCTACAACAATAACTACAAAAATAATTATAATTCTAACAGTAACAACAGTTATAATAGATCATTTGTAAGAAACATGCAAAATCAAAACTCTTATTCAACTAATAATGTGACAAATGGGATGCAACAAATACAATCCACCGCAACTACAACACAACCTGAAGAGAAGACTAAAAAGCAGTGCTGCAAATGCATTTCTAATGAAGAACAAGTAAATAATAACACTTCTTTTTTAGATTAAGTTGTTCCTCGCTCCCTTATATTGAGCATGTGGCGGGGAAAGGGGAGAAATTAAAATTTTTAATTGACACAGGCTCAAATAAAAACTACATTCAGGCAAGACTAATAAAAAATCCAATTCTAAATAATGAGAAATTTTATGCTAATACAATAGGAGGAAAGGTGGAAATAACACATCATGCATTAATAAATCTATTCGGTTCAGAAGTAAAAAAATTGAAATTTTACATATTAACAAATATTATAACATTTGATGGAATTATTGGAAATGATAGTTTAAAAGAACTTAATGCAGTTATTCATACAAACGGAAACTTTCTTAATTTAAATCATAACAATAATATTCCTTTAAAACAATATATTTCACAGAGCGTTAATAATATCCAAATAAGAACTGAACATTTGAATGAGGAGCAGAAAAATAAGCTTAACCTGTTGGTAGGAAAATACTTCAATTTATTTTCTGAAGTTAATGAAAAACTTACTTATACAACCGTTGTAAAAGGAGAAATTAGAACCAAAACAAATGAACCAGTTTTCACAAAATCATACCCATATCCAATATGCTTAAAAGAAGAAATAGATAAGCAAATAAAAGAACTATTACATAATGGAATAATTAGACCATCCAGATCTCCATATAATTCTCCAGTTTGGATTGTTCCAAAAAAAGAAGATGCCTCAGGGAAGAAGAAATTCAGAATGGTAAATTGAAGATGTTAGATTAGCATTAAGGGATATTCTTTTCTATTATGGAAAACCTGAATGGGTTGTCATTGACAACGAAAAATCTCTAAATTCCGCTTCAATTAAATCTATGATGGAGGATGAATTGGGAATAAAGATTTTTACAACACCTCCATATAAAAGTGAGGTAAATGGACAAGTAGAGAAATTTCATTCAGCTTTAGTTGAAATAATGCGTTGTTTAAAAGCTGAAGGAATTAACCGTATATTTGAAGAATTATTAGAAAGAGGAGTTAATGAATATAATTTTACAATCCATTCTACAACAGGAAAGAAACCTATTGAAGTATTTTTAGGTAGAACCCCAAATATTACTCCAGCAGAATTTGAAAAAACTAGACATAATTTAATAGAGAGATTAAAGAACAAACAATTTAAAGATTTAGAATTTCAAAATAAAAATCGGAAACCTATAAAACATTATAAAAAAGGACAAGTGGTATTATGTAAAATACAACAAAAGGTGTTTAATTTCGACATGTATGGGAACGGTTCAAATATTGGATTATACGAATTCAATAGTTACCATTAATATTGGATATGCGAAAATAGAAGAAGGTACGTTCAAATTAATCCATATCATTGAAATATGGAAGCTACAAGAAATATTAAACGACATTAAAATGGTTATAACTAAACAAATTGATGTATCAAATCCATTATACAACTATCTTTATCATGAAAGTCAACAAATACAGGAGTTTTTAGATGAATTTGAAATTAAACGAAAAAAACGATCAATTAACTTTCTTGGAACCGCTTGAATGGATCGCGGGTACTCCAGATAATTCTGATTTTGTGATGATAAAAAAGAAAACAAATGGTTTGTTAGAAAATAATAATGAACAAATAATTATAAATAAAATTCATAATGATAGGATAAATCAAATAACCAATATTACTAATAAAATTTTAGAAAAATTAAAAAATAAAAGTATTATTGATAATGAATCTATCCTTCAGATTCAATATAAATTAAAACTAATTAAAGAAGAGGTAGTAAATATTCAATATTCTATTCACTGGGCAAAGGTTGGTGTAATAAATTCAATTTTACTTTCAAAATTTGAAATCAAGTCTGTTACTGATTTATTAGACAAAGAAAATATGCCATATTCTACATCAGAAGAAGCATTAAATTTTTCAAATATTAAAATTATCACCAATGGTACTTGCTTATTCTATATTATCGAGATACCTATAACTAAAACTGAAATTTTCAATGAAATTTTAATTAAACCAGTAAAAAAAGATAAAATTGTAACAAAAATTAATTTCAATAAAATTTTAATTCATCAAGAACAAATTTATGGAATTGTAGATAAATGTAAAGATATTAATTCTATAACTATTTGTAATAAAAATAATATTGTAAATTTAAATAATTCAAGTTGTATACCTAATTTGTTAAAAGGTGGTCACTCAATATGCAACGTTACAAATAATCAGCACATTAAAACAATTGAAGAAATAACCACAGGTACTTTATTACTTAATCAATATAAAGGGGTAATTACAATAGATGGCAACAAGAAAAATATTACCGGAACATTTTTAATAATATTTTATAATTCCACAGTTAAAGTAGATGAGCAAACATTTATATCAGAGGAAAGTATTAAATCAAGAGCATTACCAGCTATTTTTCAAACAAACTTAACCATCGACAAATTGCATGAACATTTATCATTAGAATTACTTAAAGAAATCAACATCAACAACACCAAGGCAATCAAATTTATAGAAGAAGACAAACAACAAATCCAATATATTAATTATGGTTTTTTAACAATTATTATGGTAATATTAGTATCATTCGCAACAATGCTAACGAAACAAAGAAGTAAATTACTAATTAATGAAGGAAGACAAGAAGCAGAAAATAAAATCATTAATGATCAAAATCAGTCTACAGTTGTATTTCATCTAAAACCAATGGAGAAGTCGAATGAGGACATCCGAATCTAAGGGGGGAAGAGTTAACGAACGTCACAAATTATTTTCTTCTTATGTCTGTAGTATTGCCTGTTGAGTGATTCACATAAAAAATAATTATTTCTTTTTATTGTTTTTGCTTAGAATGCACTTTTTATTTTTAAATTTTTATAAAATTTTTATTCATAAGTTTTTATAAACAAAAAATTGTAAACAATAAAATACTATAAATAATTTAGTAATAAATTTGTAAGTTGAAATTTGAATCTTTTGTCCTAAAAAAATAATAAAAATTAAGTTATGAGGAAATGAAATTTTGTACTAAAAAATAATAAGAATTAAAAATAAATTAATAAATTATGATTTGATTATGAATGTTTTAAATAAAAATTATTTTAGTAAGCAAAAATTGTAATAAAGAAATTTTAATTTTGTAATCTGTTTATTGAACATATTTAATTAGTAGAACCATAAGGCAATATACTAGATCAATAAATCAGATCAATTAATTGTAAAATCAATATTGTAATTTTGTTTAATAAACAGAAATTTTTCATATAAATAGAACCAACATTTCTTTTGTAAGTTAAGTCTTATTTTGTCAATAAAATTGGAAGGTCTATTCCTTCTTTAAAATAAAAAAATTAAATCTTTTATTTAATCAAAGAATTAAATAATTTAACTTATATAATTAGGTATGTATAAAACGAAAAAAAAAAATAAAAAAATACAACATTAATGTTTTTTCTTAAGACTTCAAAAGAAAAGCAGGAAGAAAGAATTTGCCTACGTGAGGATAAAGTTAAGATATTTAATGAATTTAGTCTTACGAGATAGCTAGGCAGAATTGAAGAATCTCTAGGATTATACTGATTTCTCAAAGCAAATAAGAGAAATTGCTTTTGCACGAATTCTATTCTATCAGAATGTATTTGAAATGCAGGATCCCACACAATATTACCATACTCAAAGCTCACAAGCTCTAGTTACAGCGATGTTGTTAAATTCTTTAGCTCTTCTTTTTATAAAACCGAGCATTTTGTTTGCCCTGGAAATCGTATACTCATAATGATGGATGTTCAGTTTATCATTCAACAGAATCCCTAAATCGGTAATACTTTTAACCCTTTCAAGGCTAACATTATTTATATTATAACCGAAAGAAATGGTTGATCTCTTATATCGAAATTTGATATTTTCTTCCTATATATTTGTAATATAGGAGAATATCCAGTAGAGCCCGAAATACCTAAAGCTGCAAGTTTGTTTAGTAGAATTTTGTGATCAACACGATCGAATGCTTTGCTAAAGTCCGTGTAAATAGCGTCAATTTGGTGCCCATTTTCCATTTCATTAAGGATATTCAGACATAGTGATGAAGAGCTAGTTAAAACAGAATGAAGATCGTTAATAGATTATGACAACTTCTAACACATTTATTGGCGAAGCTAAAGTATTTCTTTTATTTTTTTGAACATTTTTTTTGTTTATTTTTTCTTTTTTTAGAAATTCTATTTCGAAAAGGAACCGTATACCCACGGTAAATTATATACGAAAAATAGAGCTTTATCAAAAGCATATAAAAAAATGGTACATTTACGGATATAATATAATAAAAAAACAATTTCTCTTTTAAAATGAATTTAAATTTCTAACGTTATTTTGTAGATGAATCTTTAACTGTGAAGATCCAATTATAGAAGAAATCGAGCTTTTTCAAGATGACGTTGAAGTTACTGTTTGTGTTCGAAATAAGGTGATGGAAGTCAGGTGGTGAAATTACAATTCTTTTCCACTGTATTATTCACCAACAAGCTTTGTGTATGAAAATTTTAAAATGAAAATCCGTTATGGATGTAGTTATTTCTATAATAAATCTAATAAGGCGTCACAGCTTGAACCATCGCCAGTTTCAAGAATTTCTAGTAGAAATAGAAGCCGAGTGAGTATGGAGATGTACTTTATCATACTTATTAGATGGTTAAGCACAGGTAATGTCCTTAAAAGGTTTTTTTTTGTTGTAGAAAAATTTTTTATTTTTTTAGTCGAGAAAGGCAAAAGGAGAATAGAATTATTAGATGCAGAATGACCACTTGACTTAGCTTTTTTAATTGACTTCGCTGATGAATGAATTAAATTTAAAACTACAAGGTAAAGATAAATTGGTACACGAATGTTATTCTGGCATTAAATCTTTTGAAATGAAATTAAGATTGATCTAAGTCAACATTTTGGAGAAAAAATTACACACTATTTACCGTATTGCTCAATTTTTATGGAAAATAATCCATATTTACTTTTAAATAAATTTGGAGATAACATTGATATGCTTCAAAATGAATTAGAAACACGATTTTCTGATTTTCATAGCCACTCGAACAAATTTAGACTATTTCAAAATCCTTTTTCAATAGACATTGAAGATGTTCCTGAATATTTAGAAATGGGAACTACAAACAAATATGATATATTAAAAGCCTTATTCCAATTGAAAACTATTATCGAATAATATTCCAGCCTTTTCAACGAAGCTTTCCCCTCTTTAAAAAGATTTGCTGCGGTTATGATATAACTTTTTGCCAGTACATATCTGTGGCCGCAACACTTAATCACTTAAGTCCACTTAAGTGGTTTTGTCTTAAAATGTTTAAATCGATAGAAATAAGTAATACACTTAAGTGATTTTTACAAAAAAAACTAACAACCATAGAAAAACACTTAAATACTACTTAAGTGGTTTTGTCAAAACAAAATTAATTCAAATTTTTATTCAAAGTATGTAACTTAAGTTCTTGTTCAAAATAAAAACAATTTCCCGCGCAATGTAACGATTAATTTTGAAAATTAACTTAAAAAACTTAAGTGATTTATATCAAAGTAGGCTTTGATTTTTAGTCGACTTAATATAAATAGAAGTGGCTATTGCAAAGAAAAAGTCATTCAAATTTGAAAAATAAGTGATTTAGAACTTAAAAAGAAAAGTAAAAATAAAAATTAAGTAAAAGTGTAATTATAAAAATTAGAAAATACTAAGTGAATATTAAATTCAATTTACAGTTTAAAAAATTTAATAAACTTTTAATAACTTATACTTATATGTACGAAGTTGAAATAAAAAAAATTCGAAAATGTCATCAAGAGCGAAAAAGATGTTGGAAATGGCAAAAGAAATTGTAAAAGAAAGAAAGTCTAACGACCAACTCCAACTAAAAAGTTCAATTAATGGAAAAGAAAAGAATATATCGCTAATGAACAATAATTTAGGTGAATATAATATTATTCTTTTAATTTTAATATTATTAATAAAAGTAAAAAACAATGATAAAAAAATAAAGTTAATATAAAAAAACAACAAGAATTTTCTTTGTACTTATTTGCTTTACTATTGTATTTATTTTTAAGATGATGACACAATATATTCATTTAATAATGACATTATGGACATTTCGTACAATAAAGAAAATGTATTAGAGAATTTATCGTTGTTGGATGATTTCAGTGCTGATAGTATATGCGATCCAGACTATATTCCCGAAGAAGAAATTGAATCTAAGACTGAAAGAGAACGAATGCAAATTGAAAAAACTATTTCTGAAGTTTTGAGAGAAGATAATCAAGTTGATTTGCAAAATCTGTTATCTAGTCCGTCCAAAAATTTTAATTTTGAAATAAACTTATCTGAATCATCACAGCAATTATTAATTGATGAAAAATTTTTGCCAACCGTCGAGTTTCATACCAAAAACCAAATCAAGAAACTTCGAAATACTGAGAAGGAATATATAAATTTAAATAAAAAAGTTGTAAGAAGCAGAAAATGTATTCCTTTATCAGGTTGCCGAAATAATAAAAACAAATTTAAAGTTTGAAGAGCAAAAACAAATTTTAATGAATATTGGTCACTAGGTTTTTTTTTATTACAAATCTCGTATACTTTACGTAGCTTCCTTAATAGAGATACGACCAGTGAAAAGAAAAACTCAAAATGGAAGAAAGAATAGAAATTACACTTATATTTACAGGTGTAACTCGAGGTATGGATAAAATTAGTTTATGCCAGAAATGTTTTTTGAAAGTACTTGGTGAAACGGACAATTCTATTAAAAGTGTTGTAAAAAAAAAAATGGGAAATGACGATGGAAGAAGTCGTTTTTCTGATCAACGAGGGAAAGCTATTCCTAAAAATAAAATTGCTGAAGAAAAATTACTTGAAGCAAAAAATCATATTTGTCCTTTCCCATTTACGAAAGTCATTATTCTCGGAAACACACCTCAAAATTATATTTCGGTCCAGACTTAACATTAGCATTAATGTATAGACTATATTCAAAAACCTGCACAGAATATATTTCATATACCAAATATGATATTTAAAGGTTAGCAGTCTCTTAATTATTATCTTTCTATTTTATTACTATATTACTGATTAACAAAAAAAATTTAATTATTAGAAAATATAAAAACTTTTTTTTTTACAGAAATGGGAATAAAATTTGAAAAACCTCAGTTGAAAAACCTGTGGAAAATGTGATCTTTTTAAAATGAAAATTAATTTGGAAAAAATTGAGAAGATTAAACAGGAGCTGATCAATAATAAAATAGCACACCAAGAAGCTGCTGATCGAGCATATGCAAAAAAATCCAAAGATAAAAATTTAGCCGAAAATTCTGATACCTTAAATGTATTCTCGTTTGATCTACAGCAATGCCTGCCTACGCCTTTTTTGAAAACAGGTGAATATTTTTACAAAAGACCTTATAACTTAACGGTTCATGATGCAAAAACGAACAATACGAATTGTTTCCTGTGGCACGTACTGCTTGCCAAACGAGGTGCAAATGAATTTGCATCATGTTTATTTCAACAGCTTTCTGAACTTTTACCTGAAGTTGAATCAGTAGTATTTTATAGCGATTCCTGCCCAGGTCAAAACAAAAATTCAATTGTAGCATCTATGTTTTTAATATTTATGCAATCAAGCAGGAAGATAAAAACGATCGATCATAAATTTTTAATACCAGGTCATACTCATATGGAGTGTGACGGTGACCATGCGTTGATAGAAAAACAAAAGAAAACGACCAAGATGCAGTTACACCATCCTCGTGATTGGTGTTAGCTTATCCGATCTGTGGGAGTAAGAAAAAAATTTAATGTGGTGGAAATGACTCAAGAACATTTTTTTGATTTTGGCAAAGAGTCCAAATTGTTTAAATTAAAAAAAAAAACCAAAAACGGAAATGAAAATAATGAAAAGTTTGAATGGCAATCAGTTCGCTGGCTACGTTTTACTAAAGAATGTGGCAAAATATTTTACAAAAATTCATTTGATGAAAGCGAAGCATTTAAAGTGCATGATGTTAGTAACAAACAACGTACTTTACAAATATCTAATGTCAGCCAATGTTATAAAACTATGTTAAAAATACAATCCAAAAAAATAGATGACTTAATATCAATGCTTCAATACATTGATCCGCAATATCATAAATTTTACACTGATATAAACACGGAATCAGTTAACGAGGATTATCATTCTGATATTTACGAAAGCGAAGACGATCAAATTAATTTTTAATGTCGCTTTGTAAATTTATAATGTAATGTAATTTATTTATATTCATTTTATTATTTATTTTATATTTTTTGAATAAATTTAATTTTTGTTATTTTTAATTTAAGTTTTTAATTTTTTTTGTTAAATAAAGTGAATTTTTTATGTTAAAAACAACTTAAATTGATTTTATTTACTCTAATATATTTTAATGAAACACTTAAGTATACTTAAATTGCGAAATTTTTAGAAAAGAGTTTTGAAAAACCACTTAAGTACACGTAAATTTCGAACTTTTCAGAAAGGAGGATTGTAAAATCACTTAACTTAAAAAAGTTTTTCGATTTTTAGCTATGTTGAATATCTATTTAAGCATTTTGTTTAATTAAAAAAGTTTTGTAGTATAATTTAGCTGAAATTTGCACAGAAAATCAACTTCTAGCTCATATATGTTTAAAACGTTTTTTGTCTCTCCTGAAAAGTAGTAATTTTTAACTTAATTGGTTATGGGTTGCAGCCACAAATATATTTGTGTGCAAACGTTTAGCATAATGAAATTTATGAAAAACAAATTTCGGACACAAATAACAAACGAGCATTTATTTACATTCAATTCTGCGAGTTTCTACTTCTAAATTTGATCTCGATTAAGTAATTTTTACATACATAAATAAGCCATTTTGAAGCAATATTAATATTAATATATCGTTATGTATTTTTTATATTATGTACTTTTTTTTTTAACATTATATTAGTACTGCGTACATATTATGTTAACATGAATTTTTTATTTTTATAATGAATTGCATCATGTGAATGCCCTAAGTTGATGTCATAATGTTTTATTAGTAGAAAAAGGTTCTTTTGAAGCTGATTTAGCTGCGACTCACACAAAAGATACAGTATATTTTTTTCTTTTATTCGGGATTTTTCTAAAATGATGGAAAAAAAGACAACAAGCTCTTTATGTAATAATAAAGTAAGGCATACATAGAGTTGGGCTTCGAGAATTCCCCGCGGGAAATCCCGAATCTCGAGAATTTTTAAAAAATTCTCGAAAAATCGAGTTTTTATTTTTTAAATATTTTAAATCAAGTACTCATTGAAAAAACTTTTTGCTTTTAAAAATTCAATGATAATTTTTTTGAAATAAATAGGTATAAGATTTGACTTTTCTTACTTGTAGTTTTTTCATCAAGTATTCATTGAAAAAACAATTTTTTAAAAATTTAATGATATTTTTTTTGAAATAAATAAGTATATGATTTGTGTTATTTTACTTGGAAACGGGACACATTTTGTGAAGTGTAACATCTTTGATCATTAGCTATAATTTCATTTCAATTTTTATTTTGTGGTAAGCGGTTGTACTGTATTCAACTCAACAACAACAAAATAATTGTATCGGTGAGTTAAATTTAATTCTATTTAAACAAAAACAATTGCAAATACATAAATATTAAATTTTCAGCATTAAATATCATGAGTTCGGAAAACGAATATGACCAAGTGTGGAAGCTTTTCAAACGATTTGAAGATGAAGCAACATGTTTGAAGTGCAATAAAATCATTAAATGCAAGTCATCATCAACATGTGGACTTCATCGTCACCTGGAAAGGATCCATAACATGAAACGAAAGGAACATGAGCCCGAAAAAAATGGACCATCAGCCAAGCGACCGCGAACACTTCACAGCTTTTTCAATAGTTCTACAATTAAGTCTTGCTCTTCTGTATCGCTTGAACAAATCGTAGCAAAATTGGCTGCAAACGATGGAATTTCGATCAATGCTATAACAAAAAGCGAGTTCATACGCAATAGCATCAGTTCTTTGGGATTCCGTCTTCCAAAATGTCACAAAGCTGTTTTGCGTTTGGTCATGAACTACTGTGCGACCATCAAATGTGATTTAAAGAACAAAATTGCAAATTTTAAATCGCAACAACGTAAGTTTAGCTTGAACATCGACGAGTGGACGAGCGTTCGAAATCGCCGTTACATGAACGTCCATATCTATTACGACGACGAAGAATCTGACAACCTTGGACTTGTGCGAATTCAGGGTTCATGTCCTTCTGAAAAAGTATATGAGCTCTTAGATACAAAGCTTTCAGACTTCAATTTCAGTCAGTCATCGTCTCTATCCAGCCAGACATCGTCTCTATCACCAGTGATGGTGCCAGTGTGATGATCAAATTCGGGAGACTATCACCAACGCATCAACAGCTATGCTACAATCACGGCATACACTTGGCAGTTATGGAGGTAATGTATCAGAAACGCAAATGTACAAACACGATATACGAAAGTGACGTAAACGATGGATCCACCGATGGCGAAAATAATAATGAAAACGATGTATATTGCGTAGAGGATTCAAATCAGGGAGGCAGTCAAAGCGATGAAGATGAAGACAATTCAGCCAATACACCTACTGATGACCATGTTTCCATTGACGAGGACGACGATATCGTATTCGTTTCTGATAAAACCGTCGCTTTAAAGTCCGATTTTGAAATCGTATGCAAAGTCCGCAAGATTGTTTTGAAATTCAAAAACTCGCCGATACGAAATGATATATTCCAGAATTATGTGAAAGAGGTCGAGAAGAAAGAGCTTTTCTTGCTATTGGATTATAAGACCCGTTGTACAGCCTTGAATCGATGCTGGCCAGGTACATTCGAATCAGTAAGCACGTTCGTAAAGCACTCGACACGCTCAATTTAACTTTTATGGCAACTACTGACGCAGAAGAAGTGCATTGCGAGAATATCATTAATGCTCTAAAACCTATACGTGTTGCTGTAGAAGCTCTCAGCCGCCAAAATGTGAACTTACTTGCAGCAGATTATATTCTAAAATTTTTGTTCACAAAATTGGAGAATCAGCACACCGAACTAGGCGAAAAGTTGCTATCCAGCCTGAAAAGAAAACTAGCGGATCGTAGATGTACCCCTTTGTTATCTGCCTTTAAATATTTGCATGAGCCGGTAAACAGCTGTCGTGATAAATCTGCATTCTTCCAGACGTGTTCCAAAATAGAATTGATTAAGGAAGCCAAAGCGTATCTGGTCGGTCTTTTTTCTACAAGCATTCCAGAAGAGCAAGCAGTTTCTGATTCTGACGATGATGCCGTGATTGTGAACTACGATGAAGAAGAAGATATGGCAAAACAACTTGAAAAATATGTCCAGCATTGCTCAAAACCAAACGAAAACATTACACAACATGCGACAAACGAACTTTTTCGGTCGTTTAAAAACGAATTAAATATATATGAAAAAAGTGGACAGAAAACACAAAACGTTCAAAGACTTATCGCGGCTTTCAATACAATTAAGCCAACGTCGACTCAAAATGAGCGCAATTTTTCTACGTAGGGGAATTTTGTGTCCCAAAAGCGTACGCGATTATCAGACGCAGCCATTGACAGTCTTTGTTTTTTGAAATTTTATTTTAGTAAGTAAGTAATATGTTTGAATTATTTTTGTTTGTTTTTCTGCTCTGTTCTATTTTGTTTTTATAAGAATGTTTTGAATTATTTTTGTTTTAACAGCTGGGTGGCACAGTGGTTGAGTGCCGACCTTTCATGCGGAAGGGCCCGGGTTCGAATTCTAGTGAAAGTGAAAAAACTTTTCTGGTTTTCGACTCGACTCAGCTACCATTCGCCATTGGGTTCAAATTAATGGCATAATCAATAATTAATAATTTTAAATCTTTAATAAAAAATACTTTAATATAAAAATATAAACAAATGCAAAATATAAACAAATAATTTAATTAAATCATATAACTCGCAGATATAGAATACCATATAAGTAAAATATAAAATATTACAATATAAACAAAAAATAGAATTGTAAATATTGAAAATCTAAGACGTTTCTACATGTTATAAGGCCTAGTACTATCTCATGTTTAAATTGTATGTGGAATTCAATAAGACCAATTCTAATAACACGAATATAATATGACCCCCTGTTCCAACATATACCTATGGTATAGACAGGCTTATTAGCCTAACAGTTGAACAGTTAGCGCTTAAAAAAAAAAAAAAAAAAAAAAAAAAAAAAAAAAAAAAATACTATATTCTATTTAAATAAAAATGTTTTGAACTATTTTTGTTTTACTAATTAAATAAAAAGAAACATATTTTTTTCTAATTTCTTTATTTTAACTGATTTTAGGATTTTTTACAGGTTTTTTAAATTTTCCCGAATTCTCGAGAATGAGATTTTGTCGGGAAATACCGAACTCTAGGCATACATACGTGATTCAGACACATCATGATGGTTTCTACCACATTGGCGTGGATAGACCTTATGAACACCTTAGGGAAACTTATTGGTTCCCTTCAATTAAATTAAAAATTACAGACAATATTAAGGGATGCCTAAAATGTATAAATTTTTCAATGCCTTCTGGTAAAAAGGAAGACGTGTACCCGCCACAGCTTTTTAACCGCCATTATAAAATTTGTCAGTTTTACAAATTCCGCCAAAACAGTGTGTTTTTGTTGGTTTTTGTAATTAAATATATTATAACATTTTGTTTATTTAAAATTCTTAATAAATAATATTTAAATTGAAAATTATAATATAAAGTTAATAAAATTAAAAAGTTATAAAAAAATTTAGTTAAGAAAAATACCATAGTAAATATGATAAATAACAAGTGGTGTTGTATTCCTTTCTGTGACAACAAAATAAAAAAAAAAATATAGATTTTCATTTCCAAAACGATATCGACAAAATTTTGAGAAATGGATATCTATTATACCCAACAGAAAGCTATTTTTTTTTCCTATACTCGTACAAGAAGAACTATTTTTATATTATTCTATCATGTATATAATACACAAGTGTTGGCGAGATATTGCCAGCATGTAAAAAAATATTGCACATCAAAATTGTTATAAATATTCTTCACACAATATGGCAATACTTATATTTTAAAATTTATTTCCCCTACATGAATAAAGAAAAAAAAAATTAAAACTATTCATATCATAGAGGTACGATGCGATACGAATTGAGGTTTTAGAAATGTTTATTTTCAAGTAGAGAGAATATTCACAAAATTCTCACCGGCAATAATCACACCGTTTGGGTTGTATGAATTCACACATATGACATTTGGTTTGAGAAATGCTGCGCAAACATTTCAACGCTTAATTGATGAAATATTGCGGGGTTTAGATTTTGTTATTGCCTATTTTGACGATATTTTCATTGCTTCACGAAACTATTAAGAACATATTAAACACATTTGCATAGTTGTTCAACGTTTATCGGATCATGGTCTAAGAATCAACGCGGACAAGTGCCGAAATCGAATTTCTTGGACATCTTTTCACCGCCAATGGAGTGAAGCCACTGCCCAGCAAAGTTGAGGTGATCCAAAAATTTAAAAAACCAAACACAGTTCAACAGCTTCGAAGATTTATTGCAATGATAAATTTTTATCGCCGTTTCATCCCAAACGCTGTCAAAACACAAGATCGGTTACATTCTTTAATTAAAGGCAATAGGAAAAACGATAATACTATCATTGACTGGACACTGGACAGATGATGCTTCAGCAGCATTCACTTAATATAAAGAAATGTTGGCAAATGCAGCATTATTAGTTCATCCATCAAAAACAGCAATAATCGCATTGGGAGTTGACGCTTCTTACAACGCAATTGGCGCGGTATTACATCAAATCGAAAACGATCAGTGTAATCCACTAGGTTTTTTTTCACGCAAGTTGAACAACGCTCAACGAAAATATTCAACATATGACAGAGAATTACTGGCAATTTACGAAGGCATCAAATATATCAGACACATGCTAGAAGGCAGAGATTTTGAAATATTCACCGACCATAAGCCATTAATTTTCGCGTTTAACCAGAAAAGTGACAAAGCATCACCACGGCAAGCACGTCAACTAGATTATATTAGTCAATTTTCAACAAAAATACGTCACATAAATGGCAGAAAGAATATTGTACCGGATTTACTCTCACGAATTCAGCAGATCAAGACAACAAAAATTGATTACCCTGCACTTGCAGAAAGTCAAAAAACAGATGAACAACTACAGCAAATTCTACAGTCAAATAAAACTTCGCTACAACTAAAGTTAATGGAATTACCAGGCACCAGAACAAAATTGTTCTGCGACATTTCAGGTAATTTAATCCGACCATATATTACTAAAGATATTTGGTTTTCTGTTGTAGAAAAAATTCATAACCTGAGTCATCCAGGAATAAGGGCAACCACAAAATTAATCCAAAACCGTTTCGTTTGGGTTAACATGAAAAACAACTGCAAGAATTTCGTGAAGCACTGTATTTCATGTCAACGATCTAAGATTTTCCGCCACTCTAAAGCACCTTTTTCAAAATATAATTTATTAATCATCAGGTTAATAGAACAGCAAAAAATTTCACTGTCAGTGAGCTAAATAACGCTTTAGCAAAAATTCACAAATGGGGTGAAACTAATCGTGTTCAATTCAACACGAAGAAAACCCAATGCTGTCTCATCTGGCGAAAAATAGCAACTTCCATTTCCAACTTGATTTTTCAGGGATTTTTCAATATCTATAAAACATATATTAGACCAAAAATGGAGTATAATGCACATATCTGGGCTGGTGCACCCCAATCAGCGCTGGGATATCTTGATAAAGTGCAAAACAGAGTTATTCGTCTTATAAATGATCCCAGTGTTACCTCAACGCCCACTCCACTTAGCCATCGACGCACAGTCTGGTCACTTACCCTGTTTTATAGATACCTAGTGGGGACGAACACCTGTTCTAAGGAAATAAAACAATTAATGCCTCCACTCAAAGTTTTCCAACGTGAAACAAGGAGTGCAACAGATGCTCATCCCTACTGCGTCGAATTGTTAAGATGGCGAAACACGGCTTATGGAAATTCGTTTGTTATGCGCATGTCGAAATTATGGAATCACATTCCGTCCAATGTGTTTCCTAAAGTTGGTAATTCGTATGTGTACGACTTAAATAAATTTAAGAAGAATATTAACATCTTTCTCCTAAATATCCCTCCAAATTTTCCCCATCCACCATAATCCAAAATTCCCAAATATCCTCCGACAATCCTAAAATCCTTTCATATCCCATCCCTGTAATCAAACTGTACATTTGTATCACAGGTTCCTTCCTAAAGTTTGGTTCAAAAAGAGTTTGGTTTTTGGTAAAAAAAAAAAAAAAAAAAAATGGACAAATGTATCTACTCACAATAATAGATAGAAGTACTCGATGGCCAGAAGCCATACCAATGTCAAACACTACAGCAGAAACAGTTGCCAGATGTCTCTTGTCAGATTGGATTTCTCGGTTCGGAGTTCCATTAAAAATTTCAACAGATCAAGGGCGACAGTTTGAGTCAATCTTGTTCGAAAAATTAAGTGCATTACTTGGTATACGTCATCTACGTACAACTGCGTATCACCCGCAAGCAAATGGATTAATTGAAAGATGACATCGATCATTTAAACAATCGTTAAAAGTTCGATTAACGGAAAACTGGACTGATGAATTACCACTGGTAATGCTTGGTCTCCGGTCGGTATTGAAAGAGGACATTGACGCCACACCAGCAGAACTCGTGCTTGGCACATCTCTAACATTACCGGGTCAATTTTTTAATAAATCCAAAATTGACGCCAACGATCCGGCATTTATTAAACAATTCAAACTAATAATGAACGAGAATCGACCAGTACCAACTAGTCATCATACTGGCAATACTTTTTGTATCCAAGAAGAATTAAAAACATGCGAATTTGTATTTATTAGAGTTGACAGTCAGCGTACACCATTACAGTTGCCGTACAACGGCCTGTACAAGGTAATTAAGCGAGGAGAGAAAGTTTTTAAAATCAATGTTAATGGCAAAATTCAGAACATCACAATAGACCGTCTCAAAGCTGCATTCGTCATTTCTGACAAATCATTGTCACTTTCGTTAATAGACAATTTAGAAATTTAAAGGTGTTAGTAAAATCGATTGGAAGTGAAGTTTTAGCTCTATACTTAAATAATTTTTTGAAAGGGATCTTCTTATTGCCGGATTATCTCAGATTATCTTCTTTGGTGTCCTTAACGGATTTTCATCAATTCGAATTTGGATCTACAGTGCTGGTTTTTGTACAAAAAGCAAATTATTAAATTGGAAAGGCGGTAAATTTTTTACGCTCCCACAGTATTTTAATTCATAAAATAAGCTTAGTAGCTGTTTAAATTCAAGTACTAGTAAAAAATTAAACAATAATACACCAACATCTGTTATTGACTAGTTGTGTTGTTACATTACATACTTGTCAAAACTAATTCTGTCACATCAAAAGTGTTACCATCCTGCACATTGGTTCTAAACAAAATTAGGGTTAACGCTCTGCTAATTGTACACTACTTATAGTAAGTACTAGGAAAAAAATTTTTAAATATGGTAAAACCCAAACAACAACATTTATGTAAAATTTGTGGCTTTGTGGTAAGCAATACTGATTATGGTTTATTATGCGACGGAATTTGTAAAAAATGGGTGCACACGAAGTGTATTAAGGTATCCAACGTTTTATATAATGAATTGAAGGGGTGTGATGCGATCTATTGGATGTGCTATGTGCTATAAAAAAAGCGGTTAAGCGCTACCTCAACGGTCAAGAGACTGTTGACGATATGCTTGACAGGCAGGAGGTTATGTATAAGAAGCTGGAGGGACTAGAGGAAAAAATTACAGCCATCACGGATCATGTACAAACTCAAAGTGAAATTATTTCATTTCCATCCTATGCTGATGTGGCCAAACTTAATCCGCACAATTACAAACGGAATACCAAAAACATTTTCCTTAAGCCAAATAACACCAATTCCAAACCAGACGCTGCAATTCAAAAAAATTAAAAAGCATATTCACCCGGCTAAACTAAAATTATCTATTGCGGTTATTCGCTTCACAAAAAGCGGAGGGGTCATTATCAAACCAGGGTTGTCTAAGCACGGTGATATCCTAAAAGCGGAGCTAGGTAAAATCATTAGTGATGAGTTCACAAACAACGAAACAAAAATGAGGAGACCTAGAATAAAATTATCACGCGTCGAAGAAGAATTCGTATCAGATGCCCTACTGTTGGAATCAGTTATCGCGAGTTATGTGACCAGCACACAACCACATCAACATTATATTTTCTTCTATAACCTTAAATATTAAAATCAATAAACTTAAATGAACTTTGTAAATTTCGAAATATTAAAATATTTGTTAAATTAAATTTAAACTTAAAATTGCAAACCTTGCATTTACATTAATATATATTATTAATTAACGTTCAAATTGCGAATTAAGCATTTCTTTTGTAATTGTTAATATATAACTTATTTTATAATGTAATTAACCAATATGTTGAAATAGATTAAATTGTAAACTTTGCATAATTTTTATAATATAAATACCTGTAGAATTAAATAAAGAATCAATCAAGTTTTGACAATAAAATAAAGTTGTTCATTATTAAATAAAAATTGTTTTTTTATCAATTTTTGAAAAGGAAAACTTATTTGGCGCAGTCGGTAGGATAAGCAAAATCTATCCTCGTTCGAAAAAAAAGTAGTAAAGTTAAAACGCGTCGGTTTATCGAAAACTAAACTATTTTTAATAAAAACACTATAACTAAAAAATTTTTTTTTAAAAAAAAAAAACTGTGAGTTAAGCCATAATTTTTACCTAAGGTGAGGCTGCCTTAGGCACAGTTTACTAATAATAAAAAAATTAATAATAAATAAAGTGAGTGTTTGTGCTAGTGAAAGTGAAAGAGTCACCAACTGATCAACAACTCCAAGAATTCACAAAAGCAGACAACGAAGATAGATTTAGGTATCAACCTTTAATTGCCTATACATCAATGAACAACAAAAACATCATCAACTTGGTTCTGTAAGTAAATTTTACGGTAAAATTAAAATTTTCCTTTATAATAAGCTTACATTATTACCTATTAAGAATATAACATTTATATGCCTAAAAGAAAAAATAACCCTATTTTTGCTACCATTAAAGAAAAATTTTTTAAAAATAATAGTAATTTGAATATCAATCTAGAAATCGGCACAAGTTCAGATATTTCTGACGGTTTATCAGAAAATAATTTGAATCTTGAAAATATTTTAGATAATTCATTTATATCTGGCGGTTTACCAGATAATTCTTTGAATATTTCAAATAAAATCGATTTTAATTTTCTCAAGTCACCTATCCATTGGTGTAATTTAAATATGGCTAATGAAAATGGAATTCCAGGTCCAGCACCTGCTCCTTTGCCACCCCAAGTTGAAATCACTTGTAACGATATATATAACCAATTAAGAATCCCTGACGCTATTAAGGATTTGCCAAAATTTGATGGCAATCCACGTCTTTTGCATGACTTTTTAGGAAATATTGACGAAATCTTAGACTTAATTTCTTGTACTAGTGGCACTAGCTATGGACAATTGCTTTTAAGAGCTATTCGCAATAAAATTGTGGGTCCGGCTAACGAGGTACTCAATATGTATGGTACCCCGTTAATCTGGGACAATATTAAGGAAAATTTGATACTTCATTACTCAGACAAGAGAAATGAAACATCATTAATTCGGGACTTGCACAAAATGAGACAAAATAATTTAACTATTGAAAAATTTTATAGTGATATAATAGAAATTCTCTCTAGTATAACAAATCATATTAATATCCATGAAAATGATAGAAGTGTTATTCGAGCGAAAAGAAAATTATATGAAGAAATGAGCCTTAATGCTTTTCTTACTGGTTTAAGAGAACCCCTAGGTTCAACAATTCGTGCCATGAAATCAAATTCTTTAGCAGAAGCATTCTCCTTCTGTATTAAAGAACAAAATATTTTTTATATTAAATCCGACTCTCAAAACAATTCAATAAATAAATCTAACAATTCATATAAACAATCAGTAAGAACTAACAATGATCACTCGAATAGATCAAATAATTTTCAATCAAAACTTTTCTTCTCTCAATCAAATAATTCTCAGTCAAAACCTTCCTTCTCTCAACCAAATAATTTTCAATCAAAACCTTTCTTTTCTCAATCAAATAATCGACCATTCTTACCTCGGTTTAAACCACCTTATCAACAACAACAAAGATTCGGAAATTTTCATAGCCAACAACCAAAAGGGACTCAACGTCCTGAACCGATGGACATACCACCATCAACACGTTACTTAAAGAATTTCGAACGACCTCAAGTTAACCCAAATTTTACTAGTAAAGAACTTTTCCATATAACAGAAGAAAATGGACCATTAGAACCTGACATTGAAGTAAATACTTCCACTTATCAAGACTTAGATCAATTTTATGAATACCAACCTACTTCTGAAAATAATTCCAAAAATTTTATCAAACCAGCCTCTATGACCCTATCGGATACATAGATTTAAACAAACATGGTGATTCGTTACCATATATTATGATATCTTCCCCATTTGGTCGCTCCTTGAGATTTTTAATTGACACAGGCGCTTCTACCTCTTTTATAAACCCCGAGTTTACAACCCACTTCAATACAATAGAAACAAAACCCATAGTTATCTCAACTGTATTTAATCAACATAAATTAGATAAGCAAGTTTTAATCCCAAAATTTAACGAATTTAAACAAGAAGGATTTATTCGTTTTCTAATATTTCGATTTCATAAATATTTTGACGGTTTACTTGGTTTAGATATATTACAATCTTTAAATTGCAAAATTGACTTAGAGAATCATGTCCTCATAATGGAAAATGCCATGTTACCTTTATATTTTAAACCTAATCTCGTATCTGAAAAATTCAATATTCCAGCAAAATCAAAAGTTATTTGTAAATTACCCGTAGATATTAAAAATGGTGAAATTTTCATACAAAAACTTCAATTAAAACCAAATCTTATCATTTCTGAAGGAATATATACTTGTAAAAATTGGTATAGCAATATTGAAATTACAAACTTAGATAACTATGAACAAAATCTTTATTTAGAACAACCTATTAAAGTTGAAAACTATTTGTCACAAAATTATATCGAAATAAATAATTTTAATGTCCAATCTGCTGAGTTCGAAAAAATTGAAAATACTAAAAATTTAACAGATCTTATTAGAACTGACCATTTAAATGACCAAGAAAAAAAAGGATTAATTAAAGTATGTAAAGAATTTGACGAAATATTCTTTAAAGAGGGTACAAATTTAAGTTTTACGAACGAAATTAAACATAGTATCAAAACTACGGACGATATACCAATATATACGAAATCATATAGATATCCGTACATACATAAACAAGAGGTCAAACGTCAAATTAGCGACATGCTTGAACAAGGTATTATAAGACCTTCATACTCTCCCTGGAGTTCACCCGTGTGGGTGATCCCTAAAAAATTAGACGCCAGTGGAAAACAAAAATGGCGTTTGGTAATAGACTACAGAAAGTTAAACGAAAAGACAATAAGCGACAAGTACCCGATCCCAAATATTACTGACATACTGGACAAGTTAGGAAAATGTATGTACTTTAGCACTCTCGATTTGGCTAGCGGCTTTCAGCAAATTGAGATGAAATCTGAAGATATCCAGAAAACTGCTTTTACGGTAGAAGGTGGACATTTCGAGTATGTTCGCATGCCTTTTGGACTCAAAAATGCTCCAAGTACATTTCAACGTGTAATGGATAACGTCCTTAAAGAACTTCAAGGTACTATCTGTCTCGTTTATTTAGACGATATAATAATTTACTCCACCTCACTTCAAGAACATTTAAACAGTATTAAAAAAGTATTCCAAGCACTTCAAAAAGCTAACCTTAAAGTGCAATTAGATAAAAGTGAATTTTTACGTAAAGAAATTGAATTTCTCGGGCATGTTGTGACCACCGAAGGAATAAAGCCTAATCCCTCTAAAATACGAGCTATTTCACAATTCCCAATTCCAAAAACTCCAAAAGATATAAAAGCATTTCTTGGACTTCTTGGTTATTACAGGAAGTTCATTAAAGATTTTTCAAAACTGACAAAACCTCTTACTTCATGCCTAAAAAAGGGTAAAACTATAGAACACAATGAAAATTTTATTAAAACTTTCCAACTATGTAAAGATTTATTAAGTAATGATCCGTTATTACAATATCCAGATTTCAATAAACCGTTTATATTAACTACTGACGCGAGTAACTATGCTATAGGCGCAGTTCTATCCCAAGGACCAATAGGTAGTGACAGACCTATCTGTTACGCTAGTAGAACATTGACAGACTCAGAAATTAATTATTCAACAATTGAGAAAGAGCTATTAGCGATAGTCTGGGCAACAAAATATTTTAGGCCCTATCTTTTCGGTAGACAATTTAAAATCGTTACTGACCATAAACCGCTAACTTGGATAATGAGTTTAAAAGATCCAAATTCAAGATTAGTCAGGTGGCGTCTGAAATTAGAGGAATACGACTACGAAGTTGTTTACAAAAAGGGAAGTCTAAATAAGAATGCGGATGCATTAAGTAGAATAAGAATTGAGAATATTATACCAAAATCTGAAGAAATTAATACAAATGAATGTGAAGTTAACACCGATGGTGCTACCTAGGGAATCCAATTACGATTATCGATTACCCGAGTACCCGAGTAATTGATACTTTATAAGCAAGTTCCGAGTAGTCGACTACTCGGAATATTTTTTTCGAGTATCGAGTATAATATTTAGACAAAAAAATGTAAATATTGCACATTCATTTAACTACATATTAATCAATCGAGTATCGGTATTCTATCGTTTTTTCTTCTTTTACTTCTATAATAAAGTTGCTTAGCAACCGTTGATTTTTAACTAAGTTTCAAATATCATACCTACATAAAATAAATAACATTTGTAATTTGAAGTTGTATGACGTAAAATTTGCAAGAAAGTGAAATATTTAAAAAAAATTTGTGAAATAAATAAAATAAATACTTAATTTTTTAATATATATAGCTGCCTTTGGTAAGTGAAGTGTTTTGAGTAAAATGTACTAAATTTCATGTAATAAATGCATATTTAAATACGTATAAATTTCAATTTTCAATTTTTATGTTGTGATTTTTTATTTTAGTGATTTATTTACATATACCCAAAAATGTCTTCGAAAAAATCAGAGGTATGGAAATATTTTACAAAAAAAGAGAAATCGCAGTCTGTTTGTAACATATGCAAATCTATAATTCAACGTCCGGGATCTAATACTACTGGAATGATAAATCATTTAAAATTACATAGCATATCTTTACAAAAAAGAAATTTGGGCGGCACAAATGAAACTGATGCATCTTCTTCGAAAAACACAAAATCAGTTGGAAATGGAATAATAAATTTCATAAGTCGAGAATCATTGAATGAAATATTGGCGAAATGTGCGACGAAAGATGGATTTAGCATCAAAGGAATTACTTCATCTGAAGCCATTAGGGGTTTCGTAGCAAGTCGTAATTATAAAATGCCAAAAAGTGAAACAACGGTAATGAAATATATAATGGATTTTTATAAAGAAAAAAAAGAAGAATTAATTGCGTCGTTATTAGAGCAAAAAAAATCTGGAGAGAGATTCAGTATTACTGTCGATGAATGGAGTGATATAAACGTTAGAAGGTTCATGAATATCACTCTTCATTCAGCAACAAAGCCACCTGTAGTCTTGGGTCTATCTGCAATAATAGGTTCTTGTGATTCAAATGCCACCATCGATTTGGTAAAAGCAAAACTTAAAGATTATGGACTTGAGATGGATAATGATATCGTCGGATCCACACATGATGGAGCATCAGTCATGGTAAAATATGGGAAAAATATTTTACCATTTTCTCAGTTATGCTACAACCATGCTATACATCTTGCTGTACTTGATGTATTTTATAAAAAAAGTGGGAGTTTAATTACGAATGATGATGCGGTAATTGATACAAATTTCCAAGATGATGAGAATTTAGAATATGATGAAAATTCAGCAGATGATGATTGTGTTGAAACTACCGAACAAAATGATGAGGTAGCTGATGCATTTGCTTTTGATGGTAACTTAAATTTACAAAATGATTCAGTTAGACAATTACCAATCTTTCGTGAAGACATTGGCAAAATTCTTGATGAAACACGAAAAATTATTAAATTTTTCAAATATTCTTCAGTTCGGAGCAGTGTTCTTGAAAAGCATATAATAGATCAAGAAGGCAAAAAGTTACGATTGCTACTCGATTGCAAAACAAGATGGAACTCAATAATACCAATGGTAAATCGTTTCATAAAAATATACGATTGTATACAAAAGGCTCTAATGGAATTAGGTCAGCAAAAATGTTCAGAAAAAAATATTAAAGTTTTAGAAGAAATATCACATGTTTTACAACCGGTTGAGCTTGCTGTTAAAGAGCTCAGTAAAGATAATAATAATCTTTTAAAAGCTGAAGGAGTATGCATTTTTTTGCTAAACAAACTAAAAGAAACAAATACGCAGTTAGCCATGGAAATGTTCACTGCTTTGAAGAAAAGAATTGAAGAAAGACGAAATGAGGATGTTGTATCACTCTTGCGTTTTTTACAATCTGGAAATTATCCTAAACCAGATATTAACTGCCATTTTACTTATTTAAAAAAAAGTTCTATTCATTTATTGGCTAAAGAAACCTTCAAAAGGCTGTTCAATGAAGATCCTGCAAACACACAGATGAATACAGAGTTAACAATTGAAAATGAAGAAATAATTTCAAATAATGGTTTGGTTTCAAATTATGATGAACTCCAAAAAACAATTGAATTAATTATGACTGTTCCGAAAGAATATAATGAGAGAAAATCCACATTGGAAAAAGAAATGAAGTTGTGGGAGAAAGATTGTTCAAAACGAGGTGACTCTATTGGAAAACTTTTTACAGCACTATTGACAATACAACCAACGTCAACAGTAAGTGAAAGAGTGTTTTCGGTAGCTTCAGCTTTTGTCACAAAAACCCGAAATCAGTTAAAAATGGAAACGGTTGACAAACTTGTATTTCTAAAGTATTATTTTTTAAATAAAAAATAGATTTAAAACTAAAAGTGTTGCATTTTATTTTAAATTTAATTAACACAACATGGTGTGGGTAATTTTTTCATTACCCGGATACCCGGGTATCCGGGTAATGAAAAAAAATAAATACTCGATTACCCGGATAACTGAAAATACGATTATTTGGACTCACTAGTGCTACCATACATTCAGCACAAGAAGACATGGGCGACGGTATTTATATTTCTGAGAGGCCTATTAATGAGTTTGCTCTACAAATAATTTTTGAAGAAACAAACGAAAATCCTTCAAACGAATTAAAAATGCTCTTTAAAAATAAACAAAGGAGAACTATTAAAATGACTAACTCTTCAGAAGATAATATGATTCAAATATTAAAAAAATTTTTAGCACCAAATCGTTTAAACGCAATTTTCACAAAAAATAATAGTATATTTAAATTAATACAAGATATTTATTCTAAATATTTCTCTCAGTCAAAATTATTTAAATTAATTAGATGTACTGACATATTAGAAGACATAACAGAAACAGACAAACAAGACGAACTTATTAACGAATATCATACAAATAATAACCATCGTGGTATTAATGAAACACTTCAGCATTTAAAACGAAAGTTCTATTTCCCCTTTATGAAAACCAAAATTGTTAAAATAATTAACAACTGTGAAACTTGTCAGACAATGAAATATGACAGACAACCACAAATAATCAAATATATGATTCCAGAAATCCCTAATAAACCTTTAGATATAATCCACATAGATGTTTATAGCATAAATAATCAACAAATTTTAACAGTTATTGATAAATTTTCTAAATTTGCTTCCGCTTATACCCTAATCTCTAGAAATAGCCTTACAATTATTAAATTTCTTAAACATTTTATGAGCCTTCACGGCATACCTAAAAAATTAATTGCAGACTCCGCTACTGAATTCACTTCTATAATATTTAAAGATTTTTGTAAACAATACAATATTGAACTTCATCATACATCCATTCAACAAAGTACTAGCAATTCACCTGTAGAAAGGTTACATTCGACTTTAACTGAAATTTACAGAATTATCCATAAAAAATTAAAAAATAGAGATCACGACGAAATACTTTCAGAAACCCTTATTACATATAATAATGCAATTCAAGCTAGTACTCAATATACCCCGTATGAAATATTTTATGGTAAAACTTACCAATTTGAAAAACAAAACCATCAAACCATTCATGAATACTTAGAAAAACTTCAAGAATTTCAAACTGAATTTTTCCCTCAAATCAAAAATCGTCTTGAACAAAAAAGCACAAAAAATATAGAAAAATTAAATGAAATAAGAAAAGACCCCCCCGAACTAAAAGAAGGTACTGTCATATATAGAACAGAAAATCGTCGTAATAAATTAAAACCAAAATTTTCTAAACATAAAGTAAAAAAAAATAATCACGTTACTATAATTACCAACAAAAATAAGAAATTCCATAAATCTAAAATTAAAAAGAAATCAAAATTTCAGACTTCTGACAACCTACCCGATAATAGGACAGAAGATGGAAATACAGGACCTAACGAATAATAATGGTATTTTATTAATGAAACTTGGAACAACTAAAATAATCCATGGATATACAAACTTCCTTCATGTAGTTAGACTAAATTCATATGAACAAAGTATAGAACAAATTCAAACCTCATTAAATTCTTTTCCAAAGACAACAGCAATTGAACGTTCTTTAAATATAACGAATCTTAAATTCGACCAATTAAAATTGAAATATAATTTATTAATACCAACCTTTAGAATAAAACGTGGACTGGTCAACGGACTTGGCACATTAATAAAAAAAATAACAGGCAATTTAGACGACGAAGACGCTATCAAACTAAATAAACAAATAGATGAACTAATACTTAATGACAAAAATATTAACGATGAAATTAACCAGCAAGCTATCTTAAATAACCAAATGATAGAACGATTTGAGAATGTAAGGGAGCACATAAATAAACAGCAGGAAGTAATTTTTCAAAATTTAAAATATCATCAAGATTCAATAGACAATAGTATCAAACAATATGAAAACAATTTTATAAGTTTCCAATATCTAAATGAAATAAATTATCATATAGATTTACTTAACAATCACTTAAATAATATAGCTGAAAATGTAGTTTTAGCCAAGTTAAATTTAATTTCAAAGCAAATTTTAAATCCATCCGAACTTTCTGAGATATTCGAAACTTTTAAAAATCAAAATTTTAACGTTAAATCTATAGAACATATATATGAATTACTTAAATTACAAGCTTACTATAATAATACAAATATTATTTTTAATGTTCAAATTCCTAATATTTCTAAGTCATCCTATTCCTTATTTAATATCATAACCTTACCTATTAATGATACCAAATCCATAATACTAAAACAACCTTATATTCTAATGGGTAATGATAGTACGTTTTATATAAATGAAAAGTGCCCAAAAATAGAAAGCACTTACCTTTGCTCAGAACCAATTCATCAAGAACATAATCTATGCATTGAAAACTTAATAAAAAATAAACCTGCTAAATGTGAACTTCAAGAATTGGAGAAATCAATAGAAATTTACACACCCGAACCAGGCTATGTTATCTTAATAAATGTTCCCGAAACAAAAATACAAACAAGCTGTGATCCAAATATCAACAATGTAAAAGGAAATAAACTTATCCATTATGATAATTGCCAAATTCAAATTAACGGAATTATTTACTCTTCGTTAGAAAATTATCATTGGGATGAAATTAATATCCATCCCACAACTTTCAACGGATTAAATATTACTTTCACTCATAATAGCACAAAATTAAAAACACTCGAAAATTATCAATTTACTAAAAGGAAAATTGCAGAAATTAGACAAATTCACACAAATCAAGACAACTTTCAAATTATAATTGCAATATTAATCATATTTTTTATACTTATAGCATTTCAAATATATAATTACAAAATTTTCGCTAAAAGGAGAACCTATCATACAACAACAGCTTCAGTCATCCCAATAGCAACTACTTCAGTCGTTCCAACCATAACAACCCCAGATGTTCCACCCAAACAAAAATTTATTTGGCCGTAACATCCATCTAAGAGGGGAGAAGTTATGTGACCAGCACACAACCACATCAACATTATATTTTCTTCTATAACCTTAAATATTACAATCAATAAACTTAAATGAACTTTGTAAATTTCGAAATATTAAAATATTTGTTAAATTAAATTTAAACTTAAAATTGCAAACCTTGCATTTACATTAATATATATTATTAATTAACGTTCAAATTGCGAATTAAGCATTTCTTTTGTAATTGTTAATATATAACTTATTTTATAATGTAATTAACCAATATGTTGAAATATATTAAATTGTAAACTTTGCATAATTTTTATAATATAAATACCTGTAGAATTAAATAAAGAATCAATCAAGTTTTGACAATAAAATAAAGTTGTTCATTATTAAATAAAAATTGTTTTTTTATCAATTTTTGAAAAGGAAAACTTATTTCGCGCAAAATGCTAATATCGATGACACGGACGAATTCAAAATTATCAACAAGAAGAAGTATGACAATCAATACAGGTACATTTTTGAATGTAAGCCGTCGACCTTCAAAAAAATTATCAACACTTACATTAACGTAGGATGGCGAGGTCATTATGTTAGTGAACATCTTCATACACCTAGATGTAGTAAATGTAATGACTACGGCCACTTTCAAGATAAATGTTCTTCTGAAATAAAATGTGGTAAATGCGGTGGCAAGCACGAAACTTCGGTTTGTAATAACAACGTGATGTCTTGCTCAAATTGTAGACTTCGAAAACTAGATCCAATGGGTCACGGTTCGGTTAGTGGGACATGCCCAGTGTTTTTGAAACAATTAGAAATTGTCAAATCAAAAGTCATATATTACTGAAAAAGAAAGAGCTAAATTATACGTCTACAATATCATATCTGTGACTGTAACATTTTATTTGCGTAAGAATAGCCTACTTCAATCTCAGAAGTATTAGGAACAAAATGAGCGAATTAACTATTTTCATAAAGTCAAACCCCGATGTATCAATTATCGATGGCAATGAAACCTGGCTGTACGAGAACGAAGAACAACATTACAACTTAGAAAATTTTAACATTAACACAACATTCCAGAACCTAAAACAACCAGTACACGCTCGGGCCGACAAGTTAAATTTCCATCACGTCTGGACATTTAATTAGTACATGTCCATGACTGGCGAGGGAGTAGTGTAGCGGTCAACTATATAAAAACTCAACAAGCTCAAAACCCAACAAACTAAAAGCCCGACAAACTCAAAACCCAACACAATAAAATAATTAAGGTTGGACAACTGTAAAAATAAAAATTCTATTGTGAATAGCTGAGTAGTCTCCAAAAAATGCTTTAAAAACAGAAACGGAACAAAATATTCTTATTAGTTTTTTAGAATTTTTTCAAGTTGTCATTCGCAAATCATCTAGTCATTCTATGAATTAAAAAGGAACCAAAATTAAATTAAAATTGTTAAGTAAAAATTAGAAATAAAATTATTGAAATAAAAAGTTAAAAAACTGTCTATTTAATAAATAATAAAATTATAGCTACATAACTAAAATAAAACCTATAGTACTTTGAAAAATGGATAAGTGGTTAATAAAAACACGTTAATAAAAACAATAATACACCAACATCTGTTATTGACTAGTTGTGTTGTTACATTACATACTTGTCAAAACTAATTCTGTCACATCAAAAGTGTTACCATCCTGCACATTGGTTCTAAACAAAATTAGGGTTAACGCTCTGCTAATTGTACACTACTTATAGTAAGTACTAGGAAAAAAAATTTTAAATATGGTAAAACCCAAACAACAACATTTATGTAAAATGTGTGGCTTTGTGGTAAGCAATACTGATTATGGTTTATTATGCGACGGAATTTGTAAAAAATGGGTGCACACGAAGTGTATTAAGGTATCCAACGTTTTATATAATGAATTGAAGGGGTGTGATGCGATCTATTGGATGTGCTATGTGCTATAAAAAAAGCGGTTAAGCGCTACCTCAACAGTCAAGAGACTGTTGACGATATGCTTGACAGGCAGGAGGTTATGTATAAGAAGCTGGAGGGACTAGAGGAAAAAATTACAGCCATCACGGATCATGTACAAACTCAAAGTGAAATTATTTCATCTCCATCCTATGCTGATGCACGGTGATATCCTAAAAGCGGAGCTAGGTAAAATCATTAGTGATGAGTTCACAAACAACGAAACAAAAATGAGGAGACCTAGAATAAAATTATCACGCGTCGAAGAAGAATTCGTATCAGATGCCCTACTGTTGGAATCAGTTATCGCGCAAAATGCTAATATCGATGACACGGACGAATTCAAAATTATCAACAAGAAGAAGTATGACAATCAATACAGGTACATTATTGAATGTAAGCCGTCGACCTTCAAAAAAATTATCAACACTTACATTAACGTAGGATGGCGAGGTCATTATGTTAGTGAACATCTTCATACACCTAGATGTAGTAAATGTAATGACTACGGCCACTTTCAAGATAAATGTTCTTCTGAAATAAAATGTGGTAAATGCGGTGGCAAGCAAGTTATGTACAATCTACCTGTCCATTCCAATATAAATATCGTAGACGCTAACGCAGCACTTTCCGTTATTCAAACTGATGGGAACATAAATTTTCCCACCAAATTAAATAATTAACATAACAAAACATGTTTAATGCGAATACTCCAATTACAAGCTTTAATAAAATAATGCTTAATTGACAAAATGCTACCTTAGCATTTTTACCTAATTAATTATTAGAATATACTAAAAAGATCAGTCTTGTAAAAATCATTCAACAGATAAGTAAATAAATCTTACTGTACTTAAATAATATTCTTTGTGAATAAAAGTGTTTTCTTATAAAATTAAATAACAGTTGTTTTTATTTATAATTTTTTTTTATAATAATCAAAGATCGATTATTAAAGTCGCGCAGTCGGTAGGATTGTACAAAAATAAAAATAAAAAAGTGCAATCCAGTGATTCGAATACTACATAAACATTTAATTAAAATTAAAAACAATTTTTAATACAATTAAATAATAATAAAACTTTAGTGCATTCATAATTTTACTTTCTTACGGTAATTCCGGAAAGTTAAAAAAAAAAAAAAAATTAAGAACACTAACACAAAAATAAAATAAAATAAAAACTAAAACAAATTAAAAAAAAATTTTATGAGATTATCACGTTCAAAAATTCACGACAATAACAGAACAAATAACATGGCTCAACAAGAACAACAACAAGTGCAAATAGCATCACTACAAGAACAACTTATATTGCAAACGCAACAAGTCGAAAGACTAACTTCCATCATTCAACAATACCAACTTCAAGCAGCACAAAATCAACCAAACCAAAATCAACAAGATCAACAAAATAATAAAGAAAAAATTCTTAAAGAAATTCGCTATATGTCCACATTTAACGGACGCAGCGAAGTAACCATCAATTCATTTATCAATAGTGTTGAATACTATTTAACAAGTATTCAGGATTTAAACCTAAGGAGACAAGCTGTGAGATCAATCTACTATGAAAAAATTCAAGGCCAAGCTAAGGATTCTATCATCGGATTACCAGATCCAGATAATTGGGAATCAATCAAACGGCAGCTAAAACGCAGATTCAGACCAGATATGGAACCAGCCGAGCTGTATAGAAGAATTAGCAGTATAAAAGTTAATTCGGTAAGTGAGTTAGCTATTACTATTCAAAGTTTAAAAAATAAAGCTGAAGAATTAAAAATATATTTTAATGATAATAATTTTATAGATTTAAGTAACATAGACACATTTTTATTAAATACGATAAAAGAAATGAGTCAAGGTACTCTGTTAGAAAAAATTTATGAAAAAAATGATTTAAATGAAGTAATAGAAATTATGCATATGAGATTTTACGAATACTCTTGCATTAGGCCAGAATTCAAAAAACAATTTAATAATAATATTAGTAAAAAAAGTAATAATTTTAATAATAACAATAAAAATAGAGAAAATAAAAATCAAATCTTTCAATTAAAAAAATCCTATGATAATCAATTTAATAATTACGAAAGGTACAATAACAATAATAATAATAATTATCATAACGATAGGTATAACAACAATAAAAATTGGAATAATAATAGTTCAAATTACCAAAGGAGTAATCAATATAGTAGGAATAATAATAATCCTAATACATCTTATAATAATAACAATTATAACCGTAATTCAGGTCAATTTCGAAATCCATATCAAACGTCAGGAAACTCTAGACAAAACTCGAGCAAAAATCGCTTAGAACAGGGTGACTCTAGACAAGGACGGTTTGAACCTATGGAGGTAGAAAATATTCAAAAAACTAAAAACGAAGAATTACCTGAATCTAATAGTTCAGATTTTTTTACAAATTAGCCTCGGAACTACCAATTATTAAATTAACTTTTAAAAATAAGGAATATAAAGCTTTGATTGATACAGGATCAAGCTTTAGTATAATCACTGATACTATAAACGAATTCGAAAAAGTTGAAATAAAACCAATCGCTTTTTCTACAATAAACGGTAAAGACTCAATTAAGTTCGAAGTTCACACTCGAGCTCCAAGTGAATTTAATCTTCCACCAAATGCTCTAGTAAGATGGAAAGTTAAAAACCTTCCAAATCGGAAATATGAATTTATTATTGGTATAGATTTATTAAGAAGAAAAAACGTTATAAGTGTTATTAAGTGTTATTAATTTAGAAGAAAAAACAATTTATTTTAATGAAAAATGTACGAATTTTTTAGATAATCCGTATAAAATAAAAGAAATATGTGCTTTAGAAATTATCGATCCAAATTTAAATTACCTAAACTTAAATCATTTAAATGTTGAAGAGTATAAAGAAATTGAAAACATTGTGAAAAGATTTAGTAAATTATTTTAAAAGTTTTTTAGGACTCACGGGTTATTACAGAAAATTTGTGAAGGATTACGCTAAAATTGCGCAACCTATTACAAAGTATTTAAAGAAAGACGCTAAAATTAATATCAATGACCCTAATTACATAGACGCAGTTGAAAAATTAAAAACCTTGATTACAACACACCCGATTATAAAATATCCTGATTTTGAAAAAATGTTCACATTAACTACAGACGCATCGAATTATGCGGTGGGTGCTGTCCTATCACAGGAGGGACACCCTGTATGTTTTGCTTCAAGAACATTGAACAACCACGAGAAGAATTACTCAGCAACCGACAAGGAATTTCTTGCAATAATGTGGTCTGTTAATTACTTTAGGCCTTATTTATATGGTAAAAAATTCAAAATTTTAACTGACCACCAACCAATTAAATATCTTCATGCAAAGTATAGAGGCGAAGACCTTTCACCTAGACACCAAAGGTGGCTTCTTAAATTAGGAGAATACCAATTTGAAATAGAATACTTAAAGGGAAAAGAAAATCGCGTAGCAGATTTTCTCAGTAGAATTGAAAATGATAACGTTAATTTAAATGAGGGAGAGAGTGATGAGGAAAAAACTCAAAGTTTTGAAAATTTTAATGTTGAAGATGAAAATAGTCATTGTTATGCTACTGTTCACTCTGCAGAAGAGGAACAACTTCACCACATTCTAATTTAAGAGGAGATAGTAAACAAGTACAAAACACAGATAATTTTGACAAATAACAAAGTAAATGAAATTGAAACAATTCTAGGTAAAAGAATTATTTACATAGCCGAATACGATTTCAATAGGTTAGGTGAAATATTTAAGAAATTTATTAATAAAGGGAAAATAGGAATATTCTCAGAACTGTCAGATTCTAAATATAATATAGTTCAATTAAAACTAATCGATATGTACTCTAATGACAGTCAAATTAAATTTATTAAGATTTTATTTAGAGCTCAAGATTTAACAACCGAAACCGAAGCGGTAAAACAAATTTCCTTATACCATGTTAGAGAAAGTTGTCATTCGGGAATTCAAGAAACATACAACCAAATGAAATTTAAAATATATTTTCCAAAATTGCTCCAATTAATCCAAATTATAATAAATCAGTGTGAAATCTGTCAACAAGTTAAATATGACAGAAACCCAATAAAAACAAAATATCATATAACTGAAACTCCAAATGATATTAATCAAATTATTCACGTAGACACATATGTTATAATGAAAAATTCTTTTCTGACAATAATCGATAAATTTTCAAAATTCGGTTCTGCTTATCATTTAACAAATAGAAATCATTTAACCATTATAGAAAAACTTGAAGAACATATCACAAAATTCGGTATACCAAATAAAATAGTAGCCGATAATGAATTTAAAGCTTTTCAAATTCGTGAATTCTTACAAGAACAAAATATTTCACTTCATTTAACCAAACCCAACAGTCATACAGGTGACATTGAACGACTTCATAACACAATCGCTGAAAAATTCAGAATAATAAAACAAACTAATAAAAATTTGTCAGTTCAAAGAATGTTACAACAGTCTGTCAGAATTTATAATTATAGATACCATTCTAGTATTAGAAATACCCCATCAAACGTACATAATCATAAAATAGAACCTATAAAAGTAAAAGAAATTTTAGAAAAAAATAAAACAAATAAAATACAAAAATTAAATACAAAAAGAGAAGACTATATTGAGACCCGATCAACCGGTTTCGTTAAAAATTATAAAGCGGTTCGACATAAAGAACAACCAAAATTTAAAAAACTAAAACTTACTAACATACATACAACTAATATTAAAAGACCCTTGAAATTTACAGATATTACAGAAGTTAATGATGATAATGTTAATAACAACGGCAATTCCTCAGATTAAGTCAAACCTTCTAGAAATTAACAACATAGAATCAAATACAGGATTTATTAAAATTAACTTAGACAAAACTGAAATAATTACTCAAACTGACATTGTAATACATAGTATTCATCCAATGGAAATATTAACTTTACTACATAATATATCAATTAAAACTGAAAAACTAGACGACCATCAAAAGACTATTTTACAAACTGAAATTGCCGACGTAACAAACAAATTAAAAACAATAAGACCAATTAAGAGAAATAAACGTGGACTAATTAATGCTTTGGGAACAACATCCAAATGGTTATTCGGTACTATGGACGACCAAGACCGTCAAAACATTGAAAAATATTTACAAACTCTTAATTCCAATAACGACCAAATTATATCACAACATAATGAGCAAGTTAAAATTAACAATCAATTTTATAATACAATAAAACAACTCAAATTAATAATAGAAAATGATAGGGGAGTAATTTCAAACCAAATTAATAAAATCAATACGCCGATCATTCAACAAAATATATATATTTAAAATTCAACTTATAAAAGAAAAGGTAGAAGTTATTCAGGATAATTTAGCTTCCATTAAACACGGTATAGTCCACCCTAATATTTTAACAATTGACGAAATACAAAAATACGATATAGACTTTTACAAATTACAATATATAAAATTAGGAGTAGCTCATTTTCTAGAAAACTCTCTATTAATAGCAATTAAAATTCCAAAGAAAATTAAAACCATTCAACTAATAGCAATTGTTCCAGTTCCTAATAAAAATAAAAAAGAAATTGATTATCAAAAGGAAATTGTTTTCGAATATAATAATCAGACATATAAATATGAAAAGTTAAAAACTCTAAACGAACTAAGTATAAGTAAACATTGTATGTATAAAAATAATTGTAATTTAATAACAAACAAATTAACTGAAATATATGAAATAGATGAAGAAACAATTTTAATTAAAAACGCTAATAAAATATATTTAAATCAAACTTGCGATAAAAGAAATTTAACTCTAACAAATAATGTATTAATTCATTTTAATAATTGTAGTACTAAAATTTTAGATCACTATTTTTCAAATATAAAAGATAATTTAAATCAAAGATTATACTATCCTTCAAATCAAAATTTTCATAATTTTAAAAATAAGTTAACATTTGATGAAATTGTAGTAGAAAACTTAAATAATGTAAAAAGTATTGAAAAATTGTATTACCATAAAAACATATCATATGTTTTAACTATTGTAATAAGCTTAGTAATTTTTACTATTGTAATAATTGAAGTATTTGCATTAAAAACAAAATTTAAAGAAAAATTTTTAGTTAGAAGAATTCAGGAGAATTCTAAATCAAACGGGGGAGAAGTTATGTACAATCTACCTGTCCATTCCAATATAAATATCGTAGACGCTAACGCAGCACTTTCCGTTATTCAAACTGATGGGAACATAAATTTTCCCACCAAATTAAATAATTAACATAACAAAACATGTTTAATGCGAATACTCCAATTACAAGCTTTAATAAAATAATGCTTAATTGACAAAATGCTACCTTAGCATTTTTACCTAATTAATTATTAGAATATACTAAAAAGATCAGTCTTGTAAAAATCGTTCAACAGATAAGTAAATAAATCTTACTGTAATTAAATAATATTCTTTGTGAATAAAAGTGTTTTCTTATAAAATTAAATAACAGTTGTTTTTATTTATAATTTTTTTTTATAATAATCAAAGATCGATTATTAAAGTAGCACGAAACTTCGGTTTGTAATAACAACGTGATGTCTTGCTCAAATTGTAGACTTCGAAAACTAGATCCAATGGGTCACGGTTCGATTAGTGGGACATGCCCAGTGTTTTTGAAACAATTAGAAATTGTCAAATCAAAAGTCATATATTACTGAAAAAGAAAGAGCTAAATTATACGTCTACAATATCATATCTGTGACTGTAACATTTTATTTGCGTAAGAATAGCCTACTTCAATCTCAGAAGTATTAGGAACAAAATGAGCGAATTAACTATTTTCATAAAGTCAAACCCCGATGTATCAATTATCGATGGCAATGAAACCTGGCTGTACGAGAACGAAGAACAACATTACAACTTAGAAAATTTTAACATTAACACAACATTCCAGAACCTAAAACAACCAGTACACGCTCGGGCCGACAAGTTAAATTTCCATCACGTCTGGACATTTAATTAGTACATGTCCATGACTGGCGAGGGAGTAGTGTAGCGGTCAACTCTCGTCTCAACTATATAAAAACTCAACAAGCTCAAAACCCAACAAACTAAAAGCCCGACAAACTCAAAACCCAACACAATAAAATAATTAAGGTTGGACAACTGTAAAAATAAAAATTCTATTGTGAATAGCTGAGTAGTCTCCAAAAAATGCTTTAAAAACAGAAACGGAACAAATTATTCTTATTAGTTTTTTAGAATTTTTTCAAGTTGTCATTCGCAAATCATCTAGTCATTCTATGAATTAAAAAGGAACCAAAATTAAATTAAAATTGTTAAGTAAAAATTAGAAATAAAATTATTGAAATAAAAAGTTAAAAAACTGTCTATTTAATAAATAATAAAATTATAGCTACATAACTAAAATAAAACCTATAGTACTTTGAAAAATGGATAAGTGGTTAATAAAAACACGTAAACAGAGAGAACATAATGAAGATATAGAAGCATCGGCAGAACCAACTTCTGCGACGGACTCAACTATACCAGAAATTCTTCCACTAACATCAACATTAACAACTAGCAATAAAAGAAAAATCCCACCAGATAATAATAATACATGTCAATTAAAAAATCGTAAATATGATTCTGATTATTTGAAATATGGATTTATTTCGTCTACAATCAATAATCAAGAAAGACCTATGTGTGTAATTTGTTTCACCCAACTATCAAACGACAGCATGAGGCCAGGAAAACTAATTCGTCATTTAGCTACTTTGCATCCTGAATATAAAAATAAGCCACTTGAAGAAAGGCAGCCGCTCAAAAGGGACAAACAAGTTCGCTTTCAAAATATACCAAACTAACAGACGACCTGTTAAAAGCATCATATGAAGTTGCGCTATTAATTGCAAAGACAAAAAAACCTTATACCATTGGAGAAGATCTTATATTACCAGCAGCAATTAAAATTTGTGAAATTATACACAACGAAAAAATTGCTAATCCTTTAAAATCTATTCCTATCTCAAACGATACCATGAAAAGAAGAATTAATAGCATGGGAGATAATATTAAAACCAAATTAATATCTCGTATTATACAGAGAATTTTTTCGCAATAATACTTGATGAATCGACTGATATAACAAATTACGCACAATTAATGGTTTTTGTAAGATATAAGTATAACAACGAAGTTCATGACGATTTACTTTTTTGTCGAGAGCTTTTAACTACAACAAGAGGTATTGATATTTTCGTAAAAGTAGATGAATTCTTTTCAGAGAATAAACTTGAATGGTCAAAATGTGTAGGAGTTTGCACAGATGGTGCAGCAGCAATGACTGGGAGAATTTCGGGATTCAAAGCAGAAGTACAAAAAGTATCGCCAAGTGCCCAACATATTCACTATATTATACACAGAGAACATTTAGTTTTTTGTCAAATTTGTTGCGAACTCAGTGAAATTTTGAGTGGAGTTACAGCTATTGTTAATTTTGTAAAAAAACCGTGCTGTAAACTCGAGATTATTTAATATTTTATGTAAAGAGATGGGATCAGAACATGTGGTTTTATTGTATCATACTAAAGTAAGGTGGCTTTCACGTGGTAAAGTTTTAAAAAGAATTGTAGAACTTAGAGATGAGCTTCGTATATTTCTTTTAGATAAAAATCCAAATCTTCCTTCGTACTTTAGTGATGAAAAGTGGATGTGTCTAGTATCCTACTTAGCAGATTTTTTTGATATAGTAAATGAATTAAATCTTTCTCTGCAGGGAAAAGATACCAACATTTTAGTATTGAATACAAAACTTATTGCTTTCCAACAAAAGCTTTGTTTATGGTCAAATTATATTAACGAAGGAAATATGGAAATGTTCCCATGTCTAAATGAGTTTCTTACCAACAATGAAATATTAATCTCAACTTCAATTAAAAAAATTATACTAAATCATTTTGACGAATTTAAACGTATTTTTACTAAATATTTTCCAAACATAAATGAGGACCGAAAATACGACTGGATAAGAATGCCATTTGCTAAAACATTGAAATATGATCTTATTACTTTGGCGGCTAAAGAAGAATTGATTGATATCAGATCAGATAATTCTGTTGAATTGGAGTTTAATGAAAAAAGTCTTACAGAATTTTTGATAAAGCGACAGCGAGAACATCCGTCCATCGCAAAAGAAGCATTGCTAAATTTAATAAATCTTTGCGAAACTGCTTTTTCTTCATTGCTAATAATTAAAAATAAACATAGATCGTGCCTTTCATCGAACGCTTTGGAGCAAAACCTTCGAATTAGTATTTCTGAAATTTCACCGGATATTGATTATTTAAGTAATTATTTCTCTCATTAAGTAATTATTTTGGTGGGAAATTATAATTTTTTTTTATTTTATATAATATGTATTATTATTGTAATAATTTTGAAAGTTAAGTGCTTTTAAAAGCTTGATTTGAAAGAATTTTATTTTTGAAGTAATATATAGATATTAAAAATATTGCTTAAAAAAGGAATGATAAATGGTGTTTTATTAGTGTTATTTTTTGGGGAGAATTTTTTTTTTCAGCTTTAGGGAGCCACAATATAAAAAAGTTTGAGGAGCACTGATTTAAATGATACAAAATGCCAAACATGTCAACTAAAAACTCGTGCAAACAGTGCAATAGGGCAATACATTTACGAAAGGATAAAAGAATAACGGTGAGTGCAGAAGCTGGTTCCACTTTGTATGTTCTAAATTGACTGCTGAAGATTTCAACAGAATTCTACAGGATCCTAAGAAAGCTTGGTTTTGCCTGTCATGCAAGGATAAGCGCCTAAAACGCTTGTCAACTAGCGTAAATGACAGAATAAACACCTCTAAAATATCTGAAAGTGATCAAAATGATCCTGATTCTCGCTCAACATTAATGCTACAAAAACTTGATAAAATTATCACAAAAGAAAATGAACTTGAAAGACAGATAAATGGCTTAAAAAGTGATGTTAGAGAATATAAAGAAATTGTGGATTCATTAGTGGAAGATAATATTTGTCTACGCAATGAGAATACAATTCTAAAAGACAAAATTGATTCAATCACTATCAACATGAAATATCTGGAGTAAAGGAAATTCCAGAGCTAGATGTAATGAGTTCTGCATCCAAAATTCTTGAAGCTACGGGAGTTACTTTAGAAAGTTCTTGAAGCTACGGGAGTTACTTTAGAAAACAATGATATAAAAGAAGCTTATTTCTCAAATAAAAATAATTCAAAAAACTCCGGTGAACCAAAAAAACTAATCGTGAAGTTGAATAAAATTAAAAATGAAATAATGCAAGCTAAAAAGAAAGCAAATTTGGATTACAACCAGATATTTCACCAAACCAGTTCTGAAACTCCAAAAACAGTTTTCATCAATGAAAGACTCACATCTTACTTTGGACTATTATACAAAAAAGCTAGAGATCTTAAAAGAGAAAAAAAAAATAAAATTTGTTTGGGTAAAGGATGGTAAAGTTTTGTTAAGAAAAGAAGATAATACAAAAATAATACAAATCTTGTCAAATATAAATTTGGACCAGGTAAATGATAGTAACTAGATTGGAGAAACAAAAAACAAGAATAAAGAAAAAAAATTAAAACTATTATATCCAGTGCTGCCAAAGTGTGGCAAAATTTCCCGTTTTCCGGAAAAGTTCGGGAAATTCAAATTTACGGGAAATTATCGGGAAATACAATTTCTATTTAGAAAAAAAAATTAAAAATCTGAAATAATATTGGTTTTAAGACTGACCGAAAATGTAATCATATTCTAAAAAATCCTAAAAATTTTTTTATATTCAATAAAACTGAGAATTACCGCGAAATAAATAGTAGGTACGTAATCAAATTTTTCATATAATAACTAGAATCATCAATAAAGAAAAAATTAGTGACATCTTTTAAATATGATTGAATTGTTTGAATGGCGATTGAGTTGACATATTTAAATTCAAAAATCAAAAATTTGTTCAGAATTTTTGTAATTTTGTAACCGACTGCAGCCGCACAAGTAAATAATTGATAATTTTTTAAAAAGAGTAAGTACATAATATAATAAATATTATGTATTATTATATTAAATATTTGACTTTTACTGAAATAAAAAAATTATGTAGAGAAAAGAATCTTCTGAAAATGCATTGACTTCTGGAAATAAAAAGAAGAAAAGAAAATTGGAATTATTTAACTAGGCTCCAAGATCCAAAAATTTGTAGGTTGGCTTAAAAAACAAGAAAAAAATGGGAAGTCTGTTCCTGTATGTACCATTTGTTTAAAAACATTTTCTTGTCACAGATCTGATATTATTAAACATTCTAATAGTGAAAAACATAAAGAAAATAATACCTTAAATGAAATAAAAAAAGGAGAATTAAAATTAGTAACGTTTTTAGCATCAAATAATTAACCCTTTTTACTGATGGACACATTAGTACCACTTTTCGGTAAAATTTTTACTGATTCCGAAATAGCAAGAAAAATCAACAGCCATAATAAATAACATACTTGGAGATTGTTTAAAAAACGAATTATGTAAAGAGGTAAGCCAAACTAATATATTCTACTCTATAATAATGGACGAAACAATAGACATTAGCTCTATGAAACAATGCGCTTTCATTATTGTATATTTCAATGATAAACATTTATTAAAGACCCGTTTTTTAGACATAGTTACTTTCAGTTCCTTATCAGCTGTAACTTTATATTCTACTTTAATAGATTTGTTAAAACGGAAAAATATTTTTACTGAAAATATGATAGGTTTTTCATCTGATACATGTAATGTAATGGTCGGACAACACAACTCTGTATTTGCCTTTTTAAAAAAAAATTTTCCTCGTATTGCTTGTATAAATTGTTCCTGTCACATGATTCATCTAGCTGCCTCCTATGCTAGTCAGAAATTACCCAAATCCTTAGATGAATTATTACATAATATAGGTTCGTATTTCAGTAGAAGTTATCACAAACAGGAACAATTTAAAGAATTTCAGGAATACTATGATATTAAGCAACACAAAATTCCTAGACCTGTAAAAACGGGATGGCTTTCAGTTAAAAGTTGTATTGACATTACTTTAGAGCAATATAAACCTTTGCTTTCCTATTTTAGGATAGTTAATTTTGAAGATCCTTCAAAATTTAGTATTGCAATATCGATACTTTGGATGATAAATTTACAAAAATTTATTTAGAATTTCTGTCGTATATTTTGGGTTTACTGTATGATATTAATATTTTATTTCAATCAGAGTCTGCTTTGTTTTACAAATTAAAGCCCGATGTCGTTAAATTAGTTAAAACTATATTAAGCAATTATATAAAATTTGATTTTATTAAAAATAATGATGTGTTGTTCTTAAATCATACGGAAAGTAAACATTGTTTAGACATTAATGATATTTACACAGGTATAAAAACAGAGTTGAGTTTGAAAGAAATTGAGTGCTCAAGTGATAATTTAATTAACTTTAAGAAATCTTGTCTTAAATTTTATATTGAAGTGGTAGGTCAAATAAAAAATAGATTTGATTTTAATGATCCAATATTTGATATTACCTCCAGTATTGAACCAAATTGATTTTTTTTATTGAGCTTACCATATTCAAACGCCTCAGTAGAAGGAACTTTCAGTCATATAAAAAAAATTAAAACAGCTGAAAGAAATTGTCTAAAGACAAATATCGTATCTTCCATTCTTATTACTAAGGATGTCTTAAAAGATGCAGGTGGAATTATAAATTTTGAACCTTCCCCTGCTATGATTCAATCAAACTCGGGGAAACGTGCTGGTAACGATTTCTAATTTTAATTGCAATTAATATTCAAATTTATTTTCTTGAGCACTCAATTTTAAAATTTTAAAAATCATACATAGTTGTTTTCATAAATAGAAATAAAAAACACTTATTTCAAAGCAAATATAAAATTAACAAAATAATACAAAACACTTTATTTTTGATTTACTTTCATAATTATTAAAAGTACAAGAATATTATCTTTTTAATTTTAATAATTATGAATGTAAATCAAAAATAAAGTGTTTTGTATTTGTTAATTTTATATTTATACAATACCTACAATTAAAATGTTTTGAAATAAGTATGTATTTGAATTTCTTAAAAACCATAACTGTTATTTTATTCTTTAGATATATAAGTAGGGATGTGACTGTACTACAATCGAAGTATTTGTACTTCACTTTTAACTCCATACTTCTATACTTCAGTTTTGAAATTTGTACTTCGTTTTCTAATTTTATTTAAATCATTAAGCAGTATATTACATTATGAATTTTTAATTTCAATAAAATTTTATTTTCAAAAAAAAAAAATGAATAAAATTTGAAAAAATTCCATTTGTTTTTTAAAGTTGTTTATAAAATTTGTGTATCAAAATTCAAACATAGATAGTTGATGGTAATTCATAATTAAAAGTGTTAAATTTTAAGAAATAATAATATTCAAACTAAAAGAAAGCAACGCTATCGAAAAATTTGGGAGGCTACATAGCCTTGGTTGAAAGAAATTCAGAATTGTGCATATTGTGCATTATGCAGAAAAAGTCGGGCCAATAATTTTACTAACATAGAAAGGCATTCCAAATCTGTATCGCACAAAAAAACAACAGTGCTCTCCACAAAATACAGTCTATAGACAAAGCAATACAAGGATCAAGTAATTACAATTAAAGGTTTAAAAAAACAAAAGCGGAAATAATTTGTGTTATGTACATTGTTCAACATAATCTGCCACTAACTATTATGGATTCTTTCCCAAATTTAATAAAAACGCTTTGTCCGGATATAAAAAATGAAATGCAGTCTATTAAATGTGGAAGAAAAAAAGCTACTGCGATGATAAAACAAATTATTTCTACTTTTTCATTGGAAAAAATATGTATAAAAATTAGAAACTGTAAGTTTTCATTATTGATAGACGAGACAACAGATGTTTCAACTAAAAAAGCACTTGTTTTAATTGTAAGATTTTATGATAAGGAAATTGGAAAAATTGCCGAAATTTTTTTTGGTTTAATACACTTGAAAGATTCAACAGCTGAAGTAATTTACAACACTATTTTAAAATACTGTGAAGAAAATCAGGTACCCATTTCTAATTTATTGGGATCAAACAACTGCTTCAGTCATGAAAGGTGAAATTTCGGGTGTTAAGGCACATCTAGAAAAAGTTAATCCAAAACTTTTTTATTTAGGTTGCACGTGTCACACCCTTCATCTATGTGCTTCAGGCGCAATGAAAAAATTTCCGGTTAAGATCGAAAAATTTCTGAAATCTGTGTATAATCATAGTTGCAAAAAGCAGGTTGAATTCGAAGAGTTTCAGAAATCATTTAATACATAAAATTTTAAATATTAGTGGTTACCAGATGGCTTGAAATTGAGGCTGTTATTGTACGAATTTTAGAACGGTGATTAAGTTTACACTTCACTCATCACTTCACACTTGTTGATTATGAAAATACTTAATCCAATTCTGAGACAAATTTCATTCTTAGTTTTTTAAACAATGCTGAAACAAAACTATATTTACTCTTCCTTAGTTATATACTAAATTTAATAAATGATTTAAATAAAATATTCCAAGCAGAGAAGGCGTTAATACATGTTTTAAGATCACTTATAGAAGCACAATTTATAAATATTTTAAAAAATTTTATACGATTAGAAGAAGTGTCCGTTAATGTTGGAATAGTTCAAATCATTTAGATGAATCAGAAATGTTTTTTGGTATTAAATTTTCTCAGCATGAAATTTTTTTCAAAACAAATCACAGGAGAGAGAATTCGTCTTGAGAATAACATACCTAGTGCGTGAATTGATCTGAATTTAAAAAATAATTAAAAATTGAATTGAAAACTGATTTTCTAAAAATTTTGTGAAGTGAAATATTGAACTATTAAATTTTAATTTAATAAATCGATACATATAAATACATTAAAGACTTAATTACAAATTATAAATAAAATATTTGTGTTCTTTGATAATATATTTATATACATATAGCCATACATATACTTAAATATATATATTAACATTTATTGTACAAGTAAATGTAAACATATAAAACGAATATTAAAATTAATACTTTTATAATTAGAAATATAAACCAAATATACAAAAAATAATAAAATTAGTGAGTGCAATAAATGCAAAACATTGATACGGGGAGAATCTGGTATACGATGTGTGGTTGTTTGTGGCAAAATTTATCATATTGCTGCTAGATGTTCGAGCATTGACATATCGAGTTATAATGTGCTTATAGCAAATGGAATGTTAAAGTATATATGTGATGATTGTATTACACTACTAAATGATATAGATTTAGTAATGAAAAAAATTCAAGAGAGTGTTGAAAAAAAACAACGGTTTACTCAAAAAATATAAAAATGCTTTCGAATACACACTAAAGAAAAATGAGAATGAGTTAAAATTACTTCTCGAAACCATCGAAGCAAGATATGAGGAAAGACTCAAAAACATAAAAATAGCTCAAATTTCTTGTGATAGCGTATTAGAGATAAAAAAAAATGAGTAAATTATCAGAAACAATTATTGAAAACCAAAACAAAAATAATAAACAAGAAGAGCAACATAGAATGAATTGTGAAAATAGTTTGATAGAGATTAAAAAAATTAGTAAATTATCGGAAACAATTATTGAAAACCAAAATAAAAAAAATATGCAAGAACAAAAGAATAGCAACAAAAATGTTGTGAATAAAGTTATTGTTAAATCAAAAAAAGCTAATCAGAGTATAAAAAAAACTAAATCAGATATTAGTGATAATATTGATATTTGAACATGCATGTTGAAATTGATAATGTTTATGAAAGGAAAAATGGTTCAATTTCAATATGCTGTGCAAATAAAAATTCTGCAAAAATATTGCAAAAAGAAATTTCAACGAAAATTTGTGATGATGATTATGAGATTGTTATGCCTAATATGTATAACCCTAAAATTTTAATATGCGGCATGAAGGAGCAATTAAGTGAAGAAAAAATTATCAATGCCATTAAAAATCAAAATAAAATCATTTGTGAAAAAATTGAATGTAAAAAAATTTATGAATCCTATAGAAATAGATCTGTTTATAATGCAATATTAGAAGTTGATGGAAAAGCATTCAAACAAATAATGGATTTAAAAAGACTAATGGTTGGTTGGAATTCATGTATAGTATATGAGAAAATGAGTGTTCTAAGGTGTTTCAAATACTTAGGCTTTAATCACAAAGCAAGTATTTGTAAGAACAAAGAATGCTGTTTTAAGTGTGGAAGTGAGGAACATAAAAAAGAAGATTGCAAAGAAGCAACACAGAAATGCATAAGCTGTATTAAAGTCAAAGAAAGTTTAAAACTGTCAGATGAAGAATGTGATATTTATCATAATACTTTTAGTTCGACCTGCAAAGTATTTTCAAAGAAGCTTAGAATGGAGACTGAAAATATTGAATACTAGCAACCAAAGCAAATTAGGTGTCTATATTTAAATATCCAAGGCTTAATAAATAATTTTGCAGAGTTGCAAACGATTATAACAGAAAAAGTAGATTTTGTGTGCATTTCGGAAACTCACTTAGTAAGTGATGACGATGACTCATTAATAAGATTAAGCAACTATCATCTTATAAGAAGTAATAGCTATTCCAGACATACGGGTGGGATCACATTTTACATAAAAAACTCATGGAGTTATGAAATAATTAAAAGTGATAGTTTTGAAAATGAATGTTGGTATATAATTTTAAAAGTATATAATGGTAAAAATACTTTCTTGTTATTTGGTTTATATAGATCACCGAAATATTTGAATATAAATTCTAGTTTTTTAAATTATTTTAAGAATATTTTGGAAGAATTAAATGAAGTAAAAGATACTGTTATTATTATTGGAGATTTTAATATAAATTGGCTAATTAATAATAATATTAAAAATTTTTGTGAACAAATAATAATCGACAATGCTTTTAAACAGTTAATTAATGAATATACTAGAATTACTAACACTTCAAAAACTATTATAGACTGAGTAATAACTAATAAATATGTATAGTGATATTTTAGCATATATAGACAATAATTCAAAGATAAGTGATCATGAAACTATTAGAATTGATATAAGAATAAACAACAAAGTAGAAGATAAAAATAAAACAATAAAAGTGTTAAGATATAATAAACGAAATTTTCTATATAATATAACTAGAAATGATATAATGACTGTACATTATAATGATGTTAACTTTTGTGCTAACAAATTTAATTTTAACTTAAAACAATTATTAAAAAATTTTATTGTTGAATATAAGTGTAAATTTACTAAATTAAAATGGTTTAAAATTGAGCATAAAATTTTAAAAAATAAGAAAATTCATCAATATGAACTTGCGAAATGGTTAAATAACATAAATGAGTGGAATAAATACAAAAAACTAAGAAATATATATAAAAATAAAATTAATAAATCTAAAAATTCGTATATACATAATAAAATTCAAGGATCCAAAGACCAAAAATCTATGTGGGTAAATATTAAAAATTTTGTTTTAAATAAAGGTGTCAATGAAATAGGTGAAATAATTTTTGATAACATAACAATTAATCGTCGGCTGCATGCTTCTTTGATCCAAACGACTTTTTGACATTTTTGACCTAAAAGCACTTTTTGGGGTTTTTTGGGATGCTCTTTCTTTCTGTGTTGTCCGTTTTCTTCTAACCTGAATACTTTTTGAGTTATGAAGACGTAACTTTGATCCACATCCACTGTTTTTTATAATTTTTTATGCAAATTTGATCCATATCCAAATTTTTTGCCTTTGGATCAGAAAATATATGAAATTTTTCGCACTAAAATGATATTTCCTTATTTGATCCACGTCATTGTATAATGCACGTGGATCACAAAGTTATAAATTTTTATTTTATTCATTTTGATCCATAACTATTGTAATGCTATTGAACATCAATTTTTGCAATACACGTGTAACAAAAACAAATATTTGTTTTTAATGTCAGTTTGATTTATGTGTATTTGTGAAAGTATTTACATGTACAGTACTAGAGATCGAATATTGTTTGTTTAGTTGGAATCAGTTGGTGATACGATACACAATATGTATTAATGTGGATTTGTGAAAGTATTTACATGAACTATAATAGAGATCGAATGGATCAAATATTGTTTTGTTTAGTTGTATTCAGTTGGTGATACACAGTAAAATTAATGTGTATTTGTGAAAGTATTATACATGAACAATAATAGAGATCGAATATTTTTTTGTTTAGTTGTAATCAGTTGGTGGTACGATACACAATATATTGTAATATTATGTAAAATGAGTTCTCCTATTCCGTTTATGTCGGAAAATATTCTTGAGTTTGTATTATTTTATTTTTTTTTAATTAAAATATAAATAAATATTTTTTAGAATTCAAAACACATTTTTATCACCTACTCCGGAACAAAGTACCGACACAGATTTTTCAAGTAAGTTAAATGTTATTGTGTTGGAATTTATTGCTTTAATATTAATTTCAATTTTAAATGAAAGGCGATGTTTCGTGTTATGATCCGACTTATAATCCAGATAAAGACGTAGTTGGCACAAGAAAGAAAATTCTAAGTTTCGGTAGTAGATATATTTTTCTTATTATTAAAATAACTTTATGGCCATAATTTACTTTACTATAATTTTCGTTTAATTCAAAATAGATTCAAATTCTGATTCCACAATAATTTCAAAGGAAAATTATCCACCTAAAATAGTTGATAATGTGCAAATTAATTTACCATCATCTTCAAGTTTTTATGGTAAAATTTCTATCACACTAATTTTCTTTTAAATAAATGGCATAATTTTCAGATTCAGATAATATCATTAATACTCCAAAGCTAGTAAGAAAACGAAAATCTAAACCAGAATTATGGAAGCGGAGTATAAAAAAGCAACTGCGAGAATCTGGTCAAGAATATCTAAATAAAAGTAATAAAAAAATACTTGCTAGATCTGTGCAACCCCCATGCAAGCAGACATGTTTTCTTTTATGTAGTAAAAATTTTACCGAAGAGGATAGATTGGAAATATTTACAAATTTTGGGAAATTAAAAGATGACGATAAACATAAATTTTACTTTAAATTTGTAAAAAAAGTGGATGTGAAAAGACGTCGAAATATAAACTCGGATAAAAAACAATACACTTTTCGATATTATTTACAAATAGGAGAGATAATTCATCGGGTCTGTCGACTGTTTTTTTTAAATACTTTAAATGTCGACAAGAAGAGAATTTATTATTGTTTCGACAAACTTGTACATGACCAAACTGGAACTCCAATATCGATGAAAAGGGGAAAATATATAAAAAAGGCAACTGATGAGGTTAAGCTGAATGAAATTAGGGAACACGTCCAAAGTTTCCAAACAGTAAACTCCCACTATTGTCGCTCGTCTTCTGAAAAAAAGTATCTTGAAACTGATTTGAATATCCAAAAGATGTATCAGTTATATGTTGAGAAATATAGCGAACCTGTCAAAATAGGAATATACAGAAAAATATTTAACACCGAATTTAATTTTTCATTCCACAAACCGAAAAAAGATTTGTGCGATAAATGTTTTCTGTTTAATAACAATCAAATTAATACAGCTGAAGAAAAAAAAAACAGGAAGATCATATTAAAGAAAAAAATTGAAGTAGAGCTGAGAAAAGTGTTGACAAAAGCAATATAGATCCACATCATATTATATTGTGTTATGACCTTCAAAGTGTTTTTGCATTACCAAAAGGAAATGCATCTTGTTTTTACTACAAAAAGAAATTGAATGTCTATAATTTGACAGCAACAATTTTAGTTAGAGATGGCGCTAATATAACATATTGCGCATTATGGACTGAAATGCATAGCGGACGATCAGGAAATGATATTTGCAGTGCTTTAATAAAGATTTTAAGTAGAGTTATGCAGGATTTTCCACAAACAACAAGAATCACACTTTGGAGTGACTCTTGTGTACCTCAGAATAGAAACAAAATCAATTCTACCGCAATTAAATTTTTTATTACAAGTCATCCTACAATTCTAACAGTTATACAAAAATTTTCTGAACCGGGTCATTCCGCTATTCAAGAGGTAGATTGTGTTCATTCTTATATAGACCAAAATTTGAAAAACTTGGAAGTTAATAGCCCTTTACATCTTTTAAAATTACTTAATCAGATGAAGTCCAAAAAAGTTAATTTAATAATAATTCAGATGATACAAAATCAAGATTTCAAAAAATTTTCTGTTCCTGCCGGAAAGGTGGATTTTAGCAAAGTTCCTTTTTCGAAAATAAAAACTATCTTATATGAAAGCGATGAACCTTTTACAATAAAATATAAAACATCTTTTTTTGATTTGAACTACAACTTTATCAACATAAAAAAGAATGCATCAAAAAAAACTCTTCCTACACCAGCAAATTTGTTCAATGTTCAACTTCTTACCTTAAAACCTACTAATATTGACCAAAAGAAGATTAATGACATAGCAAGCTTACTTAAATATCTTCCGCTAGAAGATGCAAAATATTTTACTGCGTTACTTAAAATATAATTTTTTATTTAATTTTTTATAATAATTTTAATAATAATTTTTTAATAGTAATTTAATTTTTTATAAAAAGTACAAAAACTAATTGGCTTAAATTAATCTTATAAGTATTAATTTAAAATGTGGAATATTATATAATATAATTTTTTTTATTTAAAATGAAGTATTACAAAACTGTGAAATTATCTTTAAGTTTAATTTTTATTTACTTTTTATTTTATTTAGAAAGTACTGTTTTACTTAATTAATAGAGTAAGATCGGGTATTGTATATCGAAGAAGGGTGGTTGTTTTTGTCAACGTTTATTTTAGAATTTGATTTTTGAATTGGTAAGGTGAGTTATGATAATATTTTTAAATTTTTTTGTTTTTGTTGAATTTTATTTGAAGGATGACCTTGAGGGTAATGTGGTATTTCGCCATTCGGGTATTGTGGTATACTATTCCACATTTGCCTCATATAAGGTATGTACATAAATTTTAAAACTTAAATTTGATTTCAGATTATATATTTTAAAAAATGCCAAAAAAAGGTATGAAAGTCAGAAATTGGAACAAAGTCCAAATGGAAAAGGCAATAGTTTCGGTTAGAAATAATCAAATGGGTATAAAATTAGCGTCAAAAACATTTGAAGTGCCACATACCACCTTGCAACGTATGGCAAGAAGTGACAAATCTATAGATGAACTTCTATCTATTCGCTTAGGTCGAAAACCTGTTCTTGATCAAGAAACAGAAGAAGAACTAGTTACATATTTACAAGATATGGAAAGTCGTTTTTGGGGTCTTACTAGGAAAGACATCCGTAGTTTGGCATTCCAGATCGCCCAAAAAAACAACTTTCCAAACAAATTTTCCGTTTTGCATAAGCGTGCGGGTAAAGATTGGCTTTACGGCTTTTTACAAAGACATAAAGAAAAACTAAGCTTGCGCCAACCAACCGGAACGTCTTTTGATCGATCAAAGGGATTTACGCAAGAAAATGTGAGTAAATTTTTTGATCTTCTTGAGAAAATTTACACCGAAAACAAAATTACACCCTCAAGAATATGGAATGTTGATGAAACTGGTTTGACTATTGTACAAAGTAAACAACCACAAATTTTAGCAAAGAATGGCAAACGACAAATAGGAGCCATGACTTCGGCAGAGCGTGGAACTCTTGTAACAGTAATCAATTGCATGAGCGCTAGTGGAAATTTTATTCCTCCTTATTTTATATTTCCAAGAAAGAATCAAAATCCTCTTTACATGAATAACGCTCCCGTTGATTCTAAAGCTTCTTTTCACATTTCTGGATGGGTCCAATTACCTATTTTTACAAAGTGGTTTCTTCATTTCCTGGAGTTTTCAAAACCATCTGATACAGAGCCAGTTTTGCTCATTTTAGACGGGCATTATAGTCACACCAGAAATTTAGAAGTTATAGATCTCGCTCGACAGCACAATGTGATAATTATATCGCTCCCTCCACATTCTACTCATAAACTTCAGCCTTTGGACAGGACATTTATGGGGCCTCTAAAAAAATACTATAATGAGGAAATAAGAAGATTTTTAAGGGAGAGTGGAAGAAAAGTGACGTTGGGCGATATAGCCCAGTTATTTAAAAAAGCGTACTTAAAAGTTCAAACAGGACAAATAGCTATAAGCGGCTTTAAATGTACCGGAATTTATCCTTTCAACAAAAGTATTTTTTCGGAAGTTGACTATATAGCTGGTGATAATTATGAAAGCGAGACTGAAAATGAAACACAAGTAAATTCTGCAATGCAGGAATTAAATAATCAAATTAATAGCAAAGAAAACGAAACAGAAATGTTAGATAGCATACCCAAAAACATTGCAAAAGCAACAGCACACAATATTGAGCCAATACCCAGTACAAGTACAGCGCGATTTAGTCCATGGGATATTTCTCCTCCTCCAAAAATTAAAAGAATCAACACGACTAACAGAGGAAGAAAAACTCAATCTACTATCTTGACAATATCACCTTATAAGCAGCAACTGGAGGAAAGTATCCAAAAAATTAAAAAGTCGCAAAAAGTTAAGACGATGGTGATGCCACCGGAAAAACAAAAAAAGAAACGTATAAAAAAAGAAAAGAAAATTCCAAGACCATCCACTTCTAAGGATAGAAGGTCATCATCATCGTCATCTAATGAACCTATTTCAAATATAAAATATGATGACTTATCAGATGAATCAGAAAGCTTCTTTCCCAGCAGTAAAGATTCTAAATGCAATTTTTGCAATATATCATGGGGCGATGATATAAGTGGAAGATTATGGGTACAATGTTTGCAGTGTGATTTCACCTGGGCCCATGAACTTTGTCTTCCAAAAAAGAATGCCATATTTATATGTGATTCATGCCTTAAATTTTGAATTTTATAAAAAAGAATATATCTATAAAGATATTGTAGATTTATAAAGATATCTATGTAGATACATTATAGACCTACTTATAATTAATAGTTATAAGATATTGACTGAAGTATTTTTGTTTTGTTAACATTATAGACCTACTTATATTAATAGTTATAAGATATTGACTGAAGTATTTTTGTTTTGTTAAATGTTTATATTGTTTTATGTTTTATTTTATTTTATTTTTGACTTTTTATATTAAATTTTTATTTTTATTTATATTTGAATTAAATAAGTATGAACTTTAAATAAAAAATGGATTGTTATGAAATAAAAACAAAATTTTTCTTTTTAAAACACCACATCTCATTGTATGATATAGTATACCACATTACACGCACGTCGTATACCACATTACCCGCTCATTTTCAAAAACCATGTTTTTGACATGCTGGTACATTTCTCTAAGCAACCTTTTTAACAATTAATTTAAAACAATAATTCAAATTAAAAATAATAAAAGATTAATTACTTCAAGTTTTTTGAGTAATTTGATTGAATTAGCTCTTATAGTTTCCGAGTTATAGTCAAAAAACAAATATGGGTTCCACAATACCCGATCTTACTCTATAAAATTTATTTTAATTTATAATTGGAAGTGAAAGCAAATTTTAGTTTGTTTTATAATTAATATATTATTTTAGTAGTTTGTAATATTTATTGTTGATTTAGAAATATAAAATGTGTCAAAAATTAAAGAACATGGTATTTTGAATGATTTAGTATGTATACCTATAGAACGCGAATGTTTCATTCTTGCTTATTTGATCTATGTGAAACTTTTTTGATCCATGTAATATAATGAAAAACGAAATACATTTCAAAATTGGATATGGATCAAAAGTCAAAATTTTATTTTCCCTTTAAAATCGACAAATTAAAAGCTTTTGGTCTGTAAAATTATACAATCATAGTTTAAGCGTACATACACAGGTTGGCAGAGTTTAAAAAAATTCTATCGGACAGATTTTTTTTACAGCCTTTTAAACTTTAAACTCATTTTTCTCCATTCGACTTTTTGGTATATGGATCAAAGAAGCATGCAGCCGACGTAATGATAATCTAACTATAGCTAATAAGTTTAATAAATTTTTTACGGAAAGCATTAATGAAATTAATAGAAACATTAGTTATGAAGATTATGTAAACTTTATTGAAAGAAAACCTCATATCTTCAAATTTAAAACAATAACTATTAATGACTTAAAAATGATATTAAAATCTTTGAATAAAAAGCGTGATATTAATTTTGTCAATTCTAGAGTATTGTTGGATGCTTTTGAGCTAATTGGTCAAAATTTATTATATATAATTAACAATTCCATATCTTCTGGAATATTCCCTGATGTGTGGAAAGAATCGATTGTTGTTGCAATTGAAAAAGTTAAGAACACAAAGAAAGCGAATGAGTTCAGACCCATTAATACCATTTTAACGGAAGCTAAAATTTTAGAAAAAATTGTATATAACCAGTTTGAAAATTATTTTGAAAAAAACCACTTAATACCTGAATTGCAGTCTGGCTCCAGAAGAGGTCATAGCTGTGAAGCCTTGTTAAACATAATGAATTGGAAAATTTCATTACATGATAACAAAGTAATGCCGTTTTTTTAGATTTAACACGTGCCTTTAAAACAGTAGATCGTGAAATTTTGTTATTTAAACTTGATGAGTATGATATATGTGAAAATGAATTGGAGTGGTTTAAATCGTATCTTAAATCTGGGAGAACTCAAAGAACAAGTCAATGGGTGTTTATCAGATTCAATTGAGGTGTTATATGGTGTGCCGCAGGGAAGTATATTGGGTGTATTATTGTTTTTAATATTTATTATTGATATGCAGAACGCAGTGCAACATGGTAAATTAATACAATTTGCAGATGATGCTTTGTTGTATATTACTGGTGATAGTGTAAGTGAATGTATTTCTAAAATAAATATGGATTTAAATAGATTAAGTAAATGGATAAATATGAATAAACTTAAATTAAATGTAGATAAAACCAAATGCTTAATAATTAACGGAAATAATAATGAAAATCTGAATGTTTTGATTGATAATAGAAATATTGAAATAATTGATGAAATAAAATACCTAGGAGTAATAATAGATTGTAAATTGAACTTTAAAAGTCATATTAATTATATTTGTAAAAAGATCGCGAAAAAAATATATTTTTTTAGTAAAATTAGAAATAAAATATCATTAAAATGTGCAATTAATTACATTATATAACACAATGATCAAACCTCAATTTGAATATTGTTCTTCGATTATTTTTATGTGCAATTCTCAAATGATGGGTAGACTACAAAGGCTACAGAACAAATCAATGAGAGTTGTTTTAAGATTAAATCGTTATGCGTCTGTGCATGCAATGTTGGCTACATTAAAATGGCTTAATATCGAACAACAAATTAAAATGAATGTTTTGATCATTGTGTTTAAATAAAAAATGGGCTTTACCCAAATTACTTATGCAATAAAATGGTTTATAATAGAGAAATACATGAGTATAATTTGAGAAACAATGATAACTTTAGATTAAATTTTTATAGAAATGAAAAAACAAAAAATATGATTATGTATAGAGGTTTGAAATTATATAATGATCTGCCAATTCAAATAAAAAGTGAAAATCGTTTGAACATTTTTAGAAAACAAATTAAATTATATGTCAAAAATAATATTTAATGTATTTAAATTAAAATGTACTTTATATTAAAATGTAAATTTTAATTATTTTTTCAAAAATGAACTTATGTTTAATTGTAAATAGTTTATAATATGAACTAAATAAATAAACTAAACTAAACTAAACAAATTCATTAACACGTTGACTGCCAAAATGGAGCAAAAAAAAAACGGGCTTCATGGCCGACACTTTTTTTTTTTTAATTTAGTTTTAAATAGCTTCAAACACTTCACTTATCTTTATTTAATTAATAAATGCCAATTTTAGTGGTTTTTGCGCCACTTTCAGAATGTGATAACCATATTGCCATTACTGGGCCAGTAATATGAAATTTTTACAAATACGCTGCATGATACCAATGTGTCACCGCAAAAATGTTCGTTATAAAAATTTTTGAAAAATTCAAAATTTGTATTAATCGTATGTTCATTGCAAATTTTTATTTTAGCGAATTTCCGTTATATAATATTTCCAATAAAAATATCGAGTCATATCGTTAGTTTTAATATTTTTGTTGATGGTGTTACATTTAAAATTATTAAAATTTGTTAAAGAAATAATAAAAATATGTCATTTGAAGAACACGAAAAATATCTTCAAAAATTGTGGCAACAAGCTTTATCTAGTGATGAGGAAGAAGATCCTTTAGCTTACTCATCTGAAGACTATGAGGTTAGTTTTGTTGAAAGCTGTAATGATTATGATTCTAATGATTCTAAATTTAGGTTAGTTCCAGTACCAATGATAGTAGTGATTCAGACGAAACGTGTGTCGAGTACAAAAAGAAGAAAACGAAAAAGCAACTAACAAATAAAAGGGTTTTGAATCAAGATTCTGCTGGACCATCTAGTTCCGTAGGTGATACGATTGAAAAAGTTGTGTTAGATGGGCCATTTAGTTCCGTAGGTGATACGATTGAAAAAATTGTGTTAGATGGTGGAGCAAGCCCTTCTAGCTACTTAGATTATGAACACCTATTAGAAGATGATGGACAAGTTAACATATTAGAAAATGACAAGCCTATGTGGAGTGCTGTTACAGGTGAAACGCTTAAAGATTTTCGTTTTGCAGAAGATAAAGCTGGGGTGGTTACCGATATATATGGTAAATATTATTCAGCTACACCAGTTCAGTTTTACAAACTTCTAATAAATGAAGAAATTTTGACCATGATTGTAACTGAAACTAATCGTTACGCGAAGCAAGTCATTGAAAAGGGAATCTCGACACATTCTCGTTATCGTTCTTGGTATGATACAAATGTTGACGAAATTGAAAAATTTCTGGGACTACTAATCTGGATGGGATTATGCCAATATCCAAGCATAGAACATTATTGGTCTAAAATTCCCTTATATTATAACAACATGCAATATGTAATGTCAAGAAATCGTTTCCAACTATTATTGAGATCAATTCATTTTAGCGACAACGAAATTACACAATAACACCATTAATTACCAAGATTAAAGAGTCATTTCAAGCTGTAATTGTCCCGGGTGAAAACGTGTTAATCGACGAAACATTAGTTCCATTCAGAGGCCGACTCAAATTTCGACAATATATCGCCAATAAAAGACATAAATTTGGTATTAAATTATTTAAACTGTGTACCGAAGACGGTTATACTTACGATTTTAATGTTTATTGTGGACAAGAAAAAAATAATGAAGAAGGAGTTGCAACAAATGTAGTTCTAAAGCTGATGCGAAATTTATTAGGACGCGAAAGAACATTATGCGTAGACAATTACTACACATCGGTTAGATTAGCAGAATTGTTACTGAGACAACAGACACATCTTATTGGAACTTTACGTCAAAATAAAAAAAAAAAATCCTAAAAACGTTATTGCAAAAAAATTAAGTAAAGGGCAAAGCGTAGCTGCAGAGGCAAATGGCATTATTATACAAAAATGGAAAGATAAAAGGGATGTGCTCGTTCTCAGCACAAAACATACAGATGAAATGGTTACTATAAAAAGAAAAGATGGAGAAATCCAGAAGCCAAAAAATATTATAGAATATAATAAATACAAATCCTATATTGATATATCAGATCAAATGAAAGCTTACAATACATCGCTTAGAAGAGGTGTAAAATGGTATAGGAAATTATCCGTGGAATTATTACTTGGAACGGCAATTGTAAATGCACATCACATTCACCAGGAGGCTGCTAATGAAAAACTGACAAAAACACGTTTCAAAGAACAAATTGTTCTTCAACTTACAAAGATAGAAGAACATCCTACTCGGAACTTAAATTCTCAAGCTATTGAACATAGACTTGTAGATCAAGGAAGAGCTGGTAGACGGCGATGTGTAATATGTTATGGAAAAATTAAAATAGAATCCGACAGAGATACTGCTAGCAGAAAAACTCCACAATCAAGATTCAAATGTAGTGCATGTGAAAAGAGCTTCTGTTTTGAATGGTTTTTTGATTCTCATAAAGTTTCTGTATAAGTACCTACATACGAATAAAATAAAATTAGTATGTTGAGTTTTTATATTTTATATTTTACAAAAAAATAATATTTGGTTATGTTATTTTTATATGAATTGTTTTCTAATAAATAAATAAAATAAAATGAATTATAAATTATGAATTTTTTATAAAATAATATTATTTCCAAATAACAGAAATTTTTGTGCCTTGTGGTGGCACATTGGACTCATAAATTCACTGGCCAAATATGCAAGTAGTTTGCTCAGGCCGTTTACTTTAATTTTGTATATTATTATTAAGATCTGTGAGACCAATGTCTCACTGCGCGGCATAAATTGACATGGCACGGTGTGAGACCACATGATTTCACGCAACCAGAAAAGCTCAATTTAGTGTGAGACCACATGGGATTCACATGGCAGTCAACATGTTAATATCAGATGAATGTTTTATTGTAGGGAATAAAGATGTACAAAGTTTTATTGGAGATAACCCAGTACAAACATGGAATAATCTTTTACGAGTAGAGAATGCCGTAGGGCAGAAAATGTTTGAAAATATTTCCAATTTTATGCTGAGTTTACTTGCTCTACCTAAATTTGCCGAATACGCATTCTAAAAAATAAAATAAGAAACAAATTAGACATTGAAACTGAAAGTGGTATATTACTTGCAAAAGAATTAATAAAAACTGTAGAAACAAACGTATATAGCCCTTCTGAAAAATTAGTAAATTTCTTTTTCCAATTTCAATTTTCAGATGGTAAATATACCAAAATTTAAAAAAAAAATTAAAAATTTTATCAAACATTAAATTTTGAAAAATCTATTAAACACTAATTTACGAAACATGTATGAATAAAATTTAATTTTTTTTTTATTTTGAAAACCAAATGATTGTTTTAAGTTTTTTTTGTTAATTTTTATATGATGTTCCCACTTCCCACCTAGAAATGGTCTTTAGTTTTTTATTTTTCATTTGTACCTAGAAATTGTTTAAGTTTTTTGTTATTTTTTATATATTTGTATTTAGAATATTATTTATGTTTATTTATTATCAATAAATCACAATAAATGTGAGAAAAAACATAAAAACTTGTTTTGTATTTATCTTGTTTTTTTATCAGTTTTAGGTATTCTTAAAAAGTACTTCATTTTTATTCTACGTACTTCGTTTTTAGTCCTCATGTACTACAAAAATTCGTTTTCTAAGCCACATCCCTGTATGTCATATGAACGAGTGTTTACTAATGCTAAGGAACAAATATGAAATCAGTTTTATTTAAGCATTTTCAAATTTATCGGTGGCTTTTTCTACCGATTACATATGTATATATTTTACATATAATATGTAAATTTAGGTTGTTACTTGTTATTATATAATTTTATAATTTAACAGAAAAATGACAACACTTGTCTTAAAAACAATCAAAAAATTTTCTCTCTTAGTTTAATTTCTAATTTTAAAAAAATTAATCAGCTTTTGTGAAATTTGTAATAATTTTACATTCACGATAAGTCATGGAGGATAAAATGATGTTCGATGGAACATGAATTCAAGAAGACATAAAGAAAATATAAGTGCAAATGCAGAATCTTCATCAAAACTATCAAATTTTTTTATAAAAAAAAACAACAGTAGTGATAAAATTATAGCAGCCGAAACATTATTTTGTTATCATTCTGTGATTCATTCGCACAGCTACCTTTCAACAGGATGTGCAGAAACACTTCATGCCGGAATATTTCCTGAATCCAATACAGCATTAAAATACTCTTGTGGACCTACAAAAACAATGCTATAGTAACGAAAGTTCTTGGGCTGCAGTTCAGAATGATTTTGATTGGAAATCTAGAAAATGACTGACCTTTTTCAATCAGTACAGACGCGGGTTATGTACAGTGTTGTCATTAGTAGCGAAATTCCGCTAAAGTAGGGGATTTTGGTCTTCAATTTTAAGTAGCGGATTTTAATTTAGAAAATGAAAATTACAGCGGAATTTCATGATTTTAAGACAAAACTATCAAAATTTGTTGCAAAAAATTTACTCAACTTTTAATATTTTTTCACCATTAAATTTATTATTAAAACCGTTCGATACTCGTTGTAAAATGGATATAATATTTTTTAATTCAATATTTTTCCGCATTTTATATTTTAAAAATGTTTCGATATTCATTAGTGTGGAAAATAATGACATATACGTTTAAAAATTACGTATATGTCTTATATAAAATTAAATTAGATACATATAGAAATTTGAAAAAAAAAATCGTTAAGGTAAATATGGTTTTTTAAGTTGTTTTCTTTAAATAAGATTTTAAATGAAAAATTTGTGTCTAGATGTCATTAACATTATCAAGCGATGAAGATAATACACTATACCTTTTTTACATTAAAAAGAAGGATTTTTAATTTGATTGCAAGTATTTTTTTTTTAATGCAAGTTTTCGTTTTTGATTGCAAGTATTTTTTTTTTAATGCAAGTTTTCGTTTTTGATAGCAAGTATTTTTTTTTCAAATGCAAGTTTTCATTTTTGATAGCAAGTATTTTTTTCTCAAATGCCAATTTTTTTTTTGTCATAACAAGTATTTAAGTGCAAAAATTATCCTGACTCCAAAAATAAAAAAAAATAAATAGCTTTATTGTATTGCGGGCAGAACTGTTTCGTTATTATATCTCATTCAGGTAGCATTTTCATGCAATAAAATTGTACATAGTTGTATGTGAATGTATAATTAATAGTATATTATATTATCATATAATATAAAATCATATTGAAAAAACTTTGTAAATAATAGAAATGGTGCCATTAAATAACGTAGAATGTAATAAAGTAGAATTAAAAAATTTACAAAATTTTTACCTTCGATATACTTTATTTCATTCGGCTTTAACTTTTGCAAAATTTTGTCAAATTACATACGATTTTTTGTAAATTTTTAATTTTACTTTATTTCCAAATTTTCAGTAAATAAAGTCGATTCTACTTTATTATATACATTCTGAGTTATTTCACGGCACCAAAAAAATTAAATATAATTTCACACAATTTTAATCAAATTTATTGAATATCAATTTTTTTTTAATAAGGAAACTGTTTTAGGATCTTGTATATTTTAGAATTGTGTTAAAACTCTTTTGTTTAAAGTTAATATTTTTATAATCACGCAGAATGTGACAAAAGTATACACACAACTTTCCACTTTTGTATTTTTTACATTCCTAGACTTTGTTAAGCTGTAAAATTATTAAAAATATATTATTAAAAAAAACCAATCTTATCAGATTCTAGAAGAAATTAAATTTTTTTGTTTACTGTAACAATATACCTAATTAAATATGTTTATTACAAATAACATCATTTAGTTCTTCTAAAAAAAATATGTAATGTTGATTATACTTTTGTTACATTCTCTGACATAATATGATTATAGTTATAAATATTATTTTAATAAATTCATTTAATAAATGATTTTTTATTTGTATTCGTTTTCTTATCTATTTTGATCGGAACTGCTAGAATTTTAATTGGAAAAAAATTGTATATCGAAATTAAAATTGATAAAAATAAAAAAAAAATAAAAAAAAAAATAAATGCATTTTTATTTTTCTAAATTTTTATATTACGTATGGTACCTACTTTTTCTTATCTAAAAAATTAACAGTGAATTCAAGTTGATCAATTCAGAGTGAATTTTATTAAGAAAGAACATGATAAAATATTTATTTAGTTGTAAAAGTCATTTAGTGAGGTAATATAATATTTTATCATTTACGTTTAAAAACTAATTTAATTTTAATTATAAAAATTTCAAAAAAAATAAAAAAAGGCAAGAAATATAGTCAATTTTATATAATTTTAATATATTATTGCAATTAATTTTTCTAAACAAAAATTTATAGCATTAAATATGGCCAATAATATTGAAGATAATAATTCAGATTCGGAAGGGTTTGTTCCTGTAATACGTTGCCGTCAACATATTAGTAACGAAAAAAAGAAAATGTTGATTCGTTTGTATGAATCTGGTGTACCGATTATTGACGCTGCTGCCACTATCAAAATTAATTGTAATTCCGCACATAGCATTCTAAAAAGGTATAGGAATGACGGAGAAGAATTTATTGAAAACAATCGAGGTGGTAATAGGAAGAAAATACGGACTCCCCAAATAATAAAAACAATAGAAGAAATTGTTGAAAGTAATCCTTCTATAACTTTAAAAAAAATTAAATCCGATTTGGAGAAAAAAGGTATCTATTATACTAAACTCGAATATTCATACCTTTATATTATAATTATTTTGTAAGGCATCCGTTTGAGTGTATCTTCTATTCATAAGGCTTTAAGTGAGGATTTAAAAATTACCCTAAAATTAGCCCGATGTGAGATAGAAAAAATTAACACATTAGAAACTATAAGAATGAGAAAACACTATGCAGTAAATTTTTTAAGAAACAGACCAAGTTCTAGTAAAAAGTGGATTTTCATTGACGAAAGTGGTTTCAATTTGCATCTTCGAAGATCATTTGCAAGGTCAAGAGTAAATGAACGAGCTATTCTAAGAGTTCCGACACAAAAAGGAAGAAATATAACTTTAATAGCCGCCATGTCAAATAGAGGTGTGGTCCATACTCATATAATTTCAAAGAGTACATGCAATTCCGAAAAGTTTTGCACTTTTCTTAGAACACTTGTTAATGAGTTAGATGAAGCAGGAAATATGGATGGTTCATGGCTAATAATGGACAATGCTGCCATTCATAAAACACAAATGGTTCGAGATATTGTTCAAGGGAAACCTTATCAGTTAACGTTTTTGCCACCATATTCCCCTATGTTAAACCCTATAGAAAACATGTTTTCGAAAATCAAAACTTTAGTCAGAGAACTTCTGGCAGATCCTTCGCAAAGTACAAGTCTTATAGGTTGTATAAAAGAATAAACTAATAAGATCACAAAATACGATTGTACAAAATACGTAAAACATATGTTAGAAAACATTGAAAAAGCTAAGAATGATCAATTTATTAATTAACAATTTAAATTAAGTTAAAATAGATTAAATAAAAAAGAACAAAAAACATCTGCTAAATATTAATTTGTATAATTGGAAATAGAGAAGTAGCTGCCAAATAATTAGAATTTAAATCTGATAAGAATTAATTAAGCAAAATGTGTATATTAATTTAATATTTTTTTTTTTTAATAATTGAATATTAGTTATTTTATTATGAATAAAATATAATTTTTATTATTTTAAATATTTTTTGTGAATTAATTTTACTAAAAGATTAAGTTAAGTCAACTAAATGAGTTAAAATCCTAAAAGCTAAAAAAATCTACAGTCTGCTAGAAAGATTCTTGAAGAATAATTCTAAATAAATTCCGTCTAAAAAAATTACGTAAATGCAAAAATTTGCATTTGAGAAAAAAATACTTGCTATCAAAAACGAAAACTTGCATTAAAAAAAAAATACTTGCAATCAAAAAAGAAAACTTCCATTCAAAAAAAAAATACTTGCAATCAAAAAAGAAAACTTGCATTCAAAAAAAAAATACTTTCAATCGAAAAAAAATACTTGCAATAAAATTAGAAATCCTTCTTTTTAATGTAAAAAAGGTATAAGTTCTCATAAGCAAAGAAAAATTGTTTATAAAAAGGAAACATTTCGCCACGAATGAAAGAAGATGTCTCTGTTAAAAAATTGGATTTCTGAGGTAAAAGAAAACAAATTCAATGCTTCTTGCAGGCGTTGTAAAAAAATTTTAAATGCAAAAAAGTGTGATTTGATAGAACACAGTATCTCTGAAAGTCACAAAAAAATTATGACAACAGTAAACTTTTCTTGTAATTTGCTTCATTTTGCTGGACCGTCGGTTGAAAATAAACAAAATTAATCTGAAATTTGTTTAACCCTTTCACTACTACTGGGATTATATGTCCCACCATTTTTAAATTAAAGGTGATTCCGTAATTTTACTTGAAATTACCTATTTCTTTTATCCCATATTTAAGTTTATTTGATTCTTAAACTTTTCTGTTAATTTACAGTTTGTGGCGCCAGTATGTCGCGGCTTTTAGACTTTTTTTTACTTTAAGGCAGCTAAAATTTCAGTTTGAAAGTGAATTTCGTGTAGTGCACATCGCAATATTTAATAAACTAAAGTGTAAAAGCATTTTTTTTTTTAGGTTTTAAAAAAAACAACAACATAGAACTAACGGGAAATTTTAAAAGTAAGTATTTTTTATTTTACAACGAAAAATGTACATTGGGATTTATTATCCCAATTAGATTTTACTATGGGACATATTATCCCAATTTATATTAATTGAATATTTTTAGATGACATCTAACTTGAACGACTCCGATATTTTGGAAACCTTAGAGGAAGAATTGCCTGATTTTAGTGAATCAGAATCGAGCTATCACCCATCTGATGACTCTGATGATACTCTTAGTGATGTAGAAAGCATTGAAAATGATGATGGAGGCATCAATACAAGATCAGATTCTGAATCGAGCTCTGAAGAAAACTTAGAAGATGTCATTTCACTTGATGATCTTGAAGATAACGATGTAGAAGATAACAATGTAGCAACAGCTATGTGGACAAAGTACCATAAAAATATAGTTTTTCAACCAAAATTTGAGATACCACAAGAAAGAGCACCAAAGTGTCTTCTCTACATCAGACATGGTGCAACGAACTTGGAAATTTTCAGCAAGTTATTTCCAAAAAGTCTTCTTATACATATTGCAAGTTGTACAAACATGAGACTACGAAAATTAAACAACCAAAAAAAAAAAAATCGTAGTTATACTGATGAAAATGAAATTTTAATTATTTTGGGAGTTTGTTTAATTATGCACTACAACCATGTTCCATCTATTGCCGATTATTGGAGTAAAAACTTATCACTTGGTAATGAACTTATAAAAAAAACAATATCTCGTGATCGTTTTGCTCTGCTATTATCTAAACTTTATTTTAATAATCCAACAAAACCGGCGGATGCCCCCAAATACTACTATATTTCTGAAGTCATTTCATGTTTCAAAAAAACTTTTCCTTCAGCTAGAGAAGAAAGTACATATCAAGCAATTGATGAAAGCATGGTCAAATTTAAAGGAAGATCTACGCTAAAACAGTTTATGCCAATGAAACCCATCAAAAGAGGTACATATAAATTTATATAAATTTGTAATTTTTAAGTTTCCAAATATTTAATTATTGTTTTCGAATTATATAATTTCCATACGGATTATCATGTTTCTTTGATCTCTTTAGTAATAAAAATTTGGATGCGCTGTGACTCTAAAACAGGGTATTGCTATGACTGTAATGTGTACACCGGAAAAGAATCTGATAAAAAAGAAATTAATACACTAGGAGAACGAGTTGTTCAAAAGTTGTGTAGCACTATAAGAAGTTCAAACGAAGTGGTTCTGGCGTTTGATAGATTCTTTACTTCAATACATTTAATGAAAACGATACAATTTCCGGCAATGGGTACCTACAACAAAAATAGGAGAAACATACCAACTTTTGAAGGAAAGTTAGAGAAAAGCAAAAGTGAATTTCAAGTTTCAAATTTTGGAGTGGTTGCTGCCAGATGGATGGATTCTAAAGAAGTTTTGCTCGTATCTAATTGTCATTATCCTCAGAATGGACAAGTTCAAAGAAAATCAAAAGACGGAACTAAAAATATTGTTAATTGTCCTCAAGCAATAGCAGATTATAATAAAATAATGGGTGGCGTTGATATCGCCGACCAAAAAAACTCTGTTTATGATATGAATAGAAAATCTCGGAAATGGTGGAAAAAAGTATTTTTCAAATTGTTTATGACTGCTATGGTTAACTCTTGGATTATGCATCAAGAAATTCATCGAAAGAAAGCTGATCTGAAACAATTTATTGTAGAGAAAAAATACAAAAACTAAGTATAGGAGAACGGGTGGTCGTCCATCTAAGAAAAAAGCGGATATTTTGAACATAGGCGATCATTTACCAGTAGAGACAGCATCTCGAAAACGATGCTACAGATGCTCATCCTTACGTAAAGAAAAACGAACAAAATTTGTCTGCTCTGGGTGTTACAAAGCTCTTTGTTATGGTTGTTTTGGTGAGTTCCACAAAATAAAATAGTATTCCCTAGCAAAGTAACAAAAGAACATTTACAAAGAATCTTTACCTATACATATTTGAATATATATATATATATAAGTTCAGTATTTCTAAGAATTATATTTATTATTATTACTCAACTATAAAAAATAATTAATTTTTGAAATTCCTTTATTTGAAAATTATGAAATTACTATATAAGCATTTTTATTTATGTTAATTTTTGAAATTCCTTTATTTGAAAATTATAAAATTATTATAACAGCATTTTTATTTACTATGTAAATGGATTAAAATGGATTTATTTAATTTGAAATAATAATAAAAAAAATATTGCTAAAAAAATCTTTTATTCTTCTATTTTATTTTTTATTTCACTTGTTTTGATGTAACAAAAGTCAATATTGGGACATATAATCCCACACTAAATAGAAATTGGGATAATATGTCCCAGGATAACAAGAAGGACACGACACGACATCCATGACACAAACCATTCGTAATTTTTACATCATTAAACTGCACTAAAAAATTATAAGTAGTTTTCATCGGCACAGTTATGAATAAAAACTCCGTAGTGAAAGGGTTAAGTTTATTGGATGCAGAGCATAACTTGAGCTTTAATTCTTTACAAGGAATCGTTGAAACTCTTAAAACTTTATTTAAAGATAGTGATTCCTTAAATAAAATTAATCTTAGAAAAACAAAATGCACTAGAATTATAAATAAATAGAAATAAAAGAAAACTGCTTTTCTGTATTAGTTGCCGAAAGTACCGATATAGCAAACTGCAAAAATTTATGCATTATCATTAAATTCAAAAGTAAAAAAAAATTAAAAATTGAAACGCAATTACTGGATTTAATTAAAATGGGGGATAGTACTACTGCAGTATCGTTGAATGAGGAATTTAAAAACTGTTTAGAAAAGTTCAAACTTAAAACTTACAACATTGTAGGATACTGCAGAGACAATGCGAATGCTTTGATGGGTAAAAAAATTGGTTTTTAAGCTATTTAAGAAAAGAAAACCCAAATATATTTGTTTTGTTTTTTTTCTTTGTTATCTGTCAATTTTTTAAAAGCTTTCTAAAAAAAAGTAGGATAAAGCAGGAAATTATTTAATTTGATTTAGGGTTTATTATATTAATTTTAATGAATATATAAGTTAACGAACAACAAAGTTCATAGATTTCGTAATCATCAAATTTCATATAAAAACAATAATTGAGATTGACCGTTTCATCAAATTTCCATGTGTTGTCTAAATTCTAATAATTAAAATAAAAGAATTATAGAGTTTAGTCCGGCCCTGTACTGAATTAAAATTCGAAATTAAATTATAAATGTAAAATATTCAGTTAACTTTAATTTTAAAAGGAAAAAAAAAGAACTATCATACGATCATTTTATTATAAAATAACCAAATTTTTAAGTTATTTTTTGCTGAAAAGCAAAATTAGGACGTACCAAATGTACCTGCATAATAAAAAATGTGTTGGCAAAAGAAGAGAAGAATCTGATTGTTGAAATTTTAAAGAAAACTAAATTTTCTATTATGATTGATGAAAGCACTGATATCGCTTGTAATAAGTGCATGTGTGGCTTAGTACGATATGTTAATGAAGAAAATGGCAAAGTTATGACCAGATTATTAGATTTAATGCCTTTAAGAGCCGAATGTTTTGCAGTTGTTTTATATGATTCGTTAAAAGAATTAATTGTAGGTTTAGGAATTCCGTTTGGCAATATAATTGGTATGTGTAGTGATGGCGCTAGTGTAATGGTTGGCACTAAAAATTCATTTGCTTCAAGATTAAAAATAGACAATCCTTATGCAGTTAAAATTAAATGTATTTGTCATACATCCGCCATTATTGCTAATAAAGCTTGTCTAGCTTTGCCTAGAGCACCTGAAGAATTGCTGCGTCAAATCGGTGCATATGTATCATGCTCCAAAAGATGTTGCCAATTAGAAAATTTGCAAACTCTATTCAAACAGCAAAAGAAAAAAATTTTACGATCTTCAGCAACAAGATGGCTATCTCACCAAAAATGTATTGAGCGAGTTTTGGACAACTGGAAAGTTCTATTAGAGTATTTTGGACGAGCAGTTTACACGGATAAATTAAAATCGGCTGAAATATTAGTAACTGAACTACAAAACGCATGCAATATGGCATACTTAATGTTTTTAAAATATGCTCCGAATTTTTTTAATTCTTTAAATGCATTGTTTCAGTCAAAAAAACCACTTATTCATGAGCTACACCGAGAATCTCAGAAAATATTTTTAAAACTTGGTCAAAATTTTATAAAACGTGATGAACTTAAAGTCAATGCCAATGTAAGATCGCCACATATTTTTTTACCTACTGATAAAATATATCTAGGACCAGAATGCAACGAAATCGTCAAAACGGTTCCTATAAGGGAATCCGAACGTATTCGACTTAATTGCCTAGAATTTTATATAGTACCTCTAGAAGAAATCCAAAAAAGGTTGCCAATACAAGTAAATTCTATTTTTAATGAAATGGCATTTCTAAATCCCCAAATTGTTTTAGGATTTGATGATTTAAATGAGAAAAAGCAAATCAAATTTAATTTACTTTGTGAAAAATTCAACATTGATGAAACTGCTTTATTGCAAGAATGGCGAACAATTGATTATCATTTTTCAGCTAAAGAAAAATTAACTTTAAAAAATTACGATATTGAACAATTTTGGTTTAAAATAAACAAAATGCAAAATTACAGTGATGAAATCATTTTTCCAATTTTATCAAAACTCTCTGTTTATGTTTTAACTTTACCTCATGCAAATGCTGATGCAGAACGCACTTTTTCAGTTCTGACGGATGTGTTGACAAAAAAAAAGAAATAAATTAGGACATGATGTGTTAAATTCAATTTGTATTGTCCGTGTATCTTTAAATTACAACGAGGTGACTTGTGTTTTATTTAAATGCACACAAAAGCATTTCAAGTTGTTAAATTCTACTATTTATGATGATTATTCAAAAGACACAATCACAAGCATACTGAATTAAAATTCATAACTTGTTATATTCCATTTTCAAATTAAATTCAACAATTTTCAAATTAAACCAAACGATTTTATATCTATTTATTATAGTTAAATCGTTTGGTTTAATTTGAAAATTGTTGAATTTAATTTGAAAATGGTATATTACATTATAATAATTTACTAATATTTTCAATACTTAATTACTTACATAAATAAACATTCATAAAATATATTTTTCTAAAAAAAAAATATTTATAAGACTCATATTTTTTTAATAATCGTATATGAATTGTTTTTATGAATTTGTTATATCTAATTATTTAATTTAGATTTGTGGATACATTTTTAATTTTTAAATAATAAAATCTTTCAAAAAAAAAAAATTAGCAGTTTTATTAAAAAATATTGTAGGGTAAAGTGTATATTGGAAATAAAAAATTAAGATAGGGGAAAATAAGGATTTTTTTTCATTGATGTAGGGACTTCCAAAATTTGTATCTGGCATCACTGGAGCAAGTGCGAACATAAGTATTTTGTTTTGTTTTTTGTAAAAAGTTATATTTTTTTTTTGTTCGTAATAAAAAATTATTAGGTAAATATTTGATACTTTGAATATTTTTTGTAAGCATACAAACAAAATATATTTTTTTCTTACCTTATTTAAAAAAAAATAGGCCTTATAAAATGCCACAAAAGGGGAACATCCGTGTTATTGGAGGAGAAAAAAAGAAGTCGAAAAGCAATAACATTAGAAAAGACAATATATGTAATACGTCGTTCTGAAAATGGTGAAAAACTTACCGAAATTTCAAAAGTATTAGGCCTCGCAAGATCTACAATTGGTACAATACTTGATAACAAGGCTAAAATTAAAGACAATCAGCTGCTCCACGAAGTGCTGCAAAACTAATTCGCCATAGAAGTTATATTATGGAAAAAATGGAAAACTATTAGGTATATGGAAATAATCAACGTAATATTCCTATGAGCACAATTACGATCCAGGAAAAAGGCAAAAGTATTTTTGAAAAATTAAAACTTGAAAATGGTAATCCAGCTAGTGAAACTTTCCTCGCCAGTAATGGTTGGTTTGAAAAATTTAAAAACCGCCATAATTTGCGCAATATAAAGTTGAAGCTGCGAGTTCTGATATTACGGCAGCGCGCGGTTATCCAAAAATATTAAAAAAAAATTATAGACGAAGGAGAAAATGTTTCGGAACAGATTTTTAATGTAGACGAGACTGGCCTGTACTGGAAGCGAATGCCAGAAAAAACTTATTTTTCTAAGGATGAAAAGTCTGCAACTGGTTTCAAAGTAGCGACAGAGCGTTTAACTCTACGTCTTTGGGGCAATGCAGCTGGAGATTTTAAGTTGAAGAATCTGTTAATATACCTTTCCGAAAATCCTAGAGTTCTCAAAGGATGTAATAAATCCCACTTGCCAATTATTTAGAAATCCAACAAAAAAGCATGGATGACTTCAAGTTTATTTGAATCTTGGTTTAAAAACTGTTTTTGTCCCGAAGTCAAACTTTATTTGAAAAGAAAAAACCTCAGTAATAAAATTCTTTTGCTCCTGGATAATGCTCCAAGACACCCAATAAACTTACATGAGCTATTTAATAATGTTCGGATTGAGTACCTGCCTAAAAATACAACAGCCTTGATTCAACTAATGGATCAAGGCGTGATATCTACATTCAAAGCATATTATTTGCGAAGAACTTTTAAACAACTAATTTTTGCCAGTGAGGAAGATGGACATGGTTTTGCTGAAAAATTACAATATTAAGGATGCCATACAGAATATTACAGAATCATTGAAAGAAATTGAACCGTCTAACTGAATTAACTGAAATTTACTATTAAATATTAACTGAAATTTCTGCTCAATTTACTAAAAATTTTGAGAATGTTTCCAAGTCGTTAGAAGCTGGTTCCAGCAGTGCTTCATCAATCTTTGCAGTTCCTAAAAATTTTGAACGTATGGAAGCTGCTGTTATTAAGCATATTAATACGGTTCACCAGGACTATGCCAGAACTAATGTTGAAATGTTACATAATTTTTGTACCGAACTGCATAATTCGAGATCACAAGTTCAAAATTCCGAATATAGTAGAAAAATACAAACTTTTGATAAGGCAATTCAAGTTGATACACTACTTGATTCTCCTAAAAATTGCGTTAAAAGCGTGCAAACAGATCTTGCAATTTTACATAAATTTGGGACCCAATGGACTAATGATGAATGGAGTGGAAGAATCACCAAGCTAATAGATTGTAATAAATCATCAATCGTCAAAGATAGTAACTATTCGTCTACTTTTGTAAAGGGCGTTTCTTGCTCGTTTGATGAAAATAAGTTAACTAAATTTATAAAAGCAGAATTCAACATTGGTTCGGTAGTGTGTACTAATTTAACACCTAACCGTATGAAGAATAACAAAATGAAATATTTATGCTTTCTTATCTCTGGTTCTGTTTATTCTATGGGAATTTTACAACATCCAAGCAACGTATTTGGAATCAAATTGCTGCAGCTATTGAATTAAGTAAGCCTCAGGTCAAAGGCAACCTAAACAAAAATATAAAAACAGTTTTACAAGACACGAATACAGGTTATACAATAAAAAATTCTAAATTAAATTACAAATCCTCTTTAAACACTAAATCTAATTTAACAAATTTACTTGATTTATCTTTTCCTATACCTCCTACTAATTTTTCTTAATCAATTGATATTTCAAATACTAAAACACTAATTAATCCTAACAAATCTAATATTATTGCACAAACTGATACTAATACTATTTCTATTTCGAATATTAATATAAAAAATAATTCTAAAAAGGTCATTTTTAGTAATTCAAATGATCTTACCAAGTCAGGTAATAACAAACAAATTGGCGATTCTTATCTAAAAAATAAATTTTCAAAATTCAAAAAGTCTGTATCAAATAAATTTAATAAATACCAAAATTTTGTTCAAGGAGAAACTATTATGCCCCAAAGTAAACCTTCTAGCTTAACTGTAACAAAATCTTCTTCTAGTAAAATTAATAGATCAACTCCTTTATCTTTAAATCCTGAATCACAAGCTAATCCCTTCTTAGGTAATTCAGAGGATATTTTATTATCTAACTCAAATACAACTCCCCCAATTTTAGATCCTCTATTACCGCCTTTAATTAATAATGCTTTATCGGTTGTTAATTGGGACGAACTGTTAAGACAACAGAACATTGACTCAACAGTATCTATTTTATCTATTCTAAAAAATTATTTCATATAGTCAATTCCTATGTACCTAAAATACGTAAAAAGGATAAGACCACAGAACCGTGGCTTAACCGAGAACTTAGGACTTTGCGCAATCAGCGCAACAAACTTTATAAAAAAATTAAATTTACAAAGGAGCCTGATACTAATTTATTAAATATGTATAAGGATCTCGCTTTAGAATTTAAAAATAAATCAAATTTGGCATATGAGAATTATGTATCCGAGATCGGTAGTAAATTAATTACGGATCCAAAAAAATTTTTTGACTTCGTCAATACAAAACGAAAGACTTGTGGGTATCCAAACTCTATGTCTAAAGACAATGTTTTCTCTTCAAATCCTAATGTAATCTGTAATTTCTTCGCAGATTGCTTTCAAAAAGTTTTTCGTCCGCTTGACGTATCCATCAATATCCCAATTTCAAACTCGGTTAATAATACTAATTCAATTATAAAAGATTTGTATATTTCGGAAAATGAAATTTATGAAGCAATTAATAACCTCGATCTTAAAAAAGGTGTAGGCCCGGATTTAATTGCTCCTTCTTTTTTATACAATTGCATTAGTTATTTGACGTATCCACTTCACATTATATAAATTGTTCATTCTATTATTTCACAATATGTTCCGTTAGTTGTAGACAATAGTTATATGCCAATTCTATGCTCGGTTTTATTAAATGTTGGGCAAGAGAATTTGAAGACCCTTATGTATTAAAAACTCTTTATACCTGCCTGGTTAGACCTAATTTAGAATATGCCAGTCAAGTTTGGTGTCCATTTTATGCTGTCGATATAAATAGAATTGAATCGGTTCAGAAAAAAATTCTCAGGTATGCTTTACGTCTTCTTCCTTGGGAGGACCCTTTTAGCTTACCTCCTTACGAACATAGAATAAATTTAATACATCTCAATACACTTGAAAAGCGCCGTAAAGTTGCAGATATTGTATTTCTAATTGAATTAATTAAAGGCAACATTTCTTCTTCTCAACTACTCGCTAAACTTAATTTTTCTTCGCATTCTGGATTAAGATCTGCTAATTTGATTAATTTACAGTTTCACCGAACTAACTATGGTAAATATGAACCAATTAATAGAGACATCATTCTAATATATACAAATCCCATATTAACTTTTCCCAAACTAAACAATCATTAAAAAATAACTTTTATTTGTGTTCTTGAAATTTTTGGACTTACATTCTTTGACCTTTGTCTTCTTAATTGAAATTTTTTGTTTTTTTAAATATAACTACACGGACAGAAATTTTGAGTTTGGCATACGGCTGAAAGTACAAATTACGTCTGCCATTTCCAAATTGTAGCAATTAAATTCGATTTGGGGGTATTATATTTAATATTCTGTTGTAAAAGCTATTTGTAAGTAGAAAGAGCTAACATTCGGCTGTCATACTTCTATTCTTGGCTATAAAACAAAATAAAATATTCAGAAAATCATTCGGTTATGATAGCTGTAATTTATTTTTCGCGATACCCGCATATATCAGCTGCCTCTCCTTTCATTCGGCTCTGATAACCATCTTGGAGCTGTGGAAACCAAAATGCTGTTCTCACAACCTCAATTCGGTAATGTATTGTAATAATTTTAGAAACCACGAGTAATATTTCATTCTGGCGGCGTTTCTTGAACAAAGTGGAAGTTTAATAATATTATTATTTAAAAAATTTTAATTATTTTTTACAAGTGTAATATAATATTGTTATTTAAAAAGTGCAAGTGAGATCCTTAAACGTAATTTCAAAACATTTAGCAGTATCATACTCCTTAGAAGAAGAATACCTAGTGATTATAATTAATTTGGGTAAGTCAATTAGTTTTTATTATATGTATATAGAGATGGGAAAAAACTGTTATTTTACGATATACCTAGTTTTAATATTTTGAATAGTTAAATGTTGTACTGTAATCTAATTTGTAATAATAAAAGTGCAACAATTTTATAAAATTAAAAAACACAAATATTAACTGTAAAACTCATTTTATTAAAAAAATTTAAATACATATAGCCATAGACAAATAACATATAAATAAGTAAATCGTATGAAAATTTTTTAAACATTTTTTTTTTAACTTTTGAAAAAAAAAAACATGAGATGGTGACAGTGTTGCCATTGTCACCGTAATTACCTTATTTCAAGGTAATTTTTTTCCAAAAACCGCCAAGGTAATTAAAAATGACCTTGTTAGAAAACACCGTAATTTTTTCCTAAAAAATAAAATAAAATTTTTTCCAGACATCTAAATCAAAAAGTAGTTGACATGATATTTAATGTTGGCATTTGGCAGCTTTTTTTTTTTAAATTGTGAATAACAAAAACGACTTCAAAAAGGCCATTGCAAATTTTGTGATTGTGAATGGAATAGTTATGTCAGTTTATTTTGTCAAATGTCAATTGTCATTTTATTTAAAATTCAAATCATTATTATCAGTTACTACCATTGCTACTTAATATTTATCCAAATTTCAAAAGGTTTTGCTATTTATTGAGGTAAGTAAAATTATTTTATATGGTTTATATAATATTAATTCTAATATACAAAACTAAAGTTAATAAAAATGCAATTTTCTTCATCTGATGAAGAAAGCAATACACCAAAGAAAAAACAAAAATTTGTGCAAGAGTTTAGAAAAGAATGGCTGTTCAATAAAACGTTTAAAGGTTGGCTTTGCCGTGTTGCAGAGGACAAATACAAAGCAAAATGTAAATATTGCGGCGTTTTTTTTTCATCCGAAATTTCTGTTATTAAGAGACATGCTGCTTCTAAAAAACATGTAATTAAGACAGCTAATCCACCAAATTGTACAAATCGGATAACAAATTTTTTGGAAAGCGAAGTATCAAACGAAACAAAAAAATTACAAACAGCAATTAAAACGGCAGAACTTAAACTTTGTGGTTTTTTAATCGAACATAATATCTCTTTTAAAACTATGGATCACTTAACAGATCTTATACAAAGTATATTTCCAGATTCAAAAATTGCATCTGGTTTGAAATTGAAACGAACAAAAGCTACTGCTGTTTGTAAAAACGTTTTAGGTACTTGTTTCAAAGATGAGCTAGTAAACCAGTTAAAAGTGAAAAAGTTTAGTGTACTTATAGACGAATCGACAGACATTGCTACAAAAAAAAGTATATGTGTTGTTGTTCGATTTCTTGATGATAATGTAAAAGGAGGAAATATTGTTAGCAAACTATTTGAGCTTTTAGAAGTTCCAACTAGCAATGATGAAAAAGAAATTGGACCTAGTCCTAGTGAACAATTATTTGACTGTGTTATTAAAACTTTCACGGATAGAAATATTCCGCTCGATAATATAGTTGGTTTTGCCAGTGACGGTTGCAATGCTATGATGGGAAAACATAACTCGGTAGCTGCTAACTTTATCAAAAAATGTCCTGGAATTTACATTTTGAAATGTATTTGTCACTCGCTCCATTTATGTTCTAATGCTGCTTGTAAGGTTTTGCCTTATGAATGTGAATTATTAGCGCGCAATACACATAATTATTTTAAACATAGTCATAAAAGACAAGAAATTTTTAAAACCTTCCAAGAATATTTAAATTTAAAACCGCATAAAATATTAAGAGCATCACAAACACGTTGGTTGTCTTTAGGACAAGTTGTTTCCCGATTATTAGAAAATTGGGGAGCCCTCCAACTTTTTTTTATTGATCAATGGATTGACAAAAAAATTAATATGTCGAAGGAGCTTTATGAATATTTTACAGATCCTTTTATAAAACTATACTTCGTTTTTTTAGATTGGATGCTTGAAAAGTTTAATTCTACAAACAAACTTTTTCAATCATCTAAAATTGTAATAACTGAAGTTCATTCAAAAATGTGTCTAATTTACAAAGAAATATTACAATGTTATATAAAACCTGACTACATTTTTGAGAATTTAATAAAAGACATTGATCCTAATAATAGACAATATTTTCTCGACAATAAAAATATATATATTCCTATATCAGTTCAAACAGAGTTAAATAAAATAGAATCTTCTTATCCTGAAAATTTCCATAGTCAAAAAATCCAATTTTTAAATAACATTAAAAATTTTTATCAAACTTCGTGTCAAGAAATAAAAAAAAGATTTAATTTTGATGATAATATTTTAAGAAACATCCAAATTTTAAAACCAAATGAAGCAATAGATATTAAAACTCGAACCATGCATCCATCGCTTTTCAAATTATTTAATCAATGTTCTCGAATAGCCAATGACATAAATCTTCAGCAATTAGATGACGAATGGCGAAGACTTCCTTACTTTGATATACCTCATGATATGAAATCGCTAGAAATTGGAAGCTTTTACATTGCTCTAGGCAAAATATGTGACGAAAATAATACATTAGAATTTGGTTTGCTTTCGAAATTTGTTTTAGGTATTTTATGTTAAATTATTATGTTAATTATTTTATGTTCAAATCAAGTTAATTATCTTTCAAGGTATTTTGTCACTTCCCCATTCAAACGCTGATTGTGAAAGAATTTTTTCAAAACTGAATTTAATAAAAACAAAACAAAGGAATAAAATATATACAGATACTATAAATGATGTGATTCTGGCCGCTGAAGGAATCAGGGAAAAAGGCTGTTGTAATTTTCAACCAAATAATAATATGTTGAAATTGTTGGATAATAATATTTACGAAAATTGTAATGCTGACATGGTCGATGAACTAGTTACACTGTAAAATCACAATTTTTACAGTAAAATAATCTTTATTATCTTTAAAAATTCTGAATATTTTTTATTTTAGTTATTTTATTAGTTATTTATGTTTAATTGAATTTTTATTAATTTTTTAATATTTTTTGTTTAGTAAGTATGTGCAATTTAAAACTAACATGTTTAATAAAAATAAAGTTTTTTGTTTGAAACAAACGTTGTATTTGTATGTAAATTACATTATATATATTTATAATCATAATTTTTAAATTCAAGGTAAAAAATGCCAAAACAAGGTAATTTTTTACGAAAAATAAGGTAATTTTACAATTTCATTCTGGCAACGCTGGATGGTGAATACATCAAAAAACGTTTTGTTGCTGTAGGTATATGATTGTTTATATGGTTGTCATGGTTGTATAATAAGCATTCAAACAATTTTTTCCTTCTTTATATATTTATTCGAGTTGTTGTTGTTTTACTTTGATAGTTTTGATAGAAAAATAAAAAGAAAATCAAAAAATATTTGTTTTTAAATAATATAAAAAAACCAAAAGTTTTTTATTGTAATAAAAATTGTCACTGCTTATACGTATAAGTAACTAGAAAGCATAAAGTATTATACCTATGTATAGTATTTAATCCACATACTAATATTATTTTGTACGTTCGTAAGTGAATGTATATGTATTATGTATGTATATTACATTATTTATTTTGACATTTATTCTGATCTGCTACACCTTATTTAATAGCAGTTAGCTAGAATTTAGCAAATTGCAGAATAGCAAATAGCATACCATCTCTAATTATAATAAGTTTCTATTCTGTGTTTGGCTGTAGAATAATAAAAATTTCTTAATATTCTGCACTTTTGTGTTGCATTTTTTTAGCATGGCTATCTTTTTTAATACAATTTATAATAGTGCTGCAAATATAATTAAAATATGTTCAAGTCTTTGGCATATGACGATTTTTGCACAGCTGGTATTATTAAAATATTAATATAATTAAATAAATAAGTTAATTTTTCAAATATTTTCAGCTAAGAAATTTTATAATATTAATAGTATTAGTTTTTATGAAAATTCAACTGGAATTAATATTCCACCCGAAATATTCGTTGAATATGTTATGGAGAAAAAAAAGGAATTTCCTAGTTGGATTTTGGGTATTTGTAATACAGGTTAATGTTAAACTTTTTTCCAAATATGCATGTGAATATAAAATATTAAATCTTTCAAGTTGAATTCATTAAAATCAAACATTTTCAAACAATTAGCTGAAAAGATTTTTTGGAATCGTACAACATTTGCAACATCGTAATATTGCCTCTATTTTCAAAATTTATTTACCTACTTAACGGTCGATTTTATTAGTTGCTAAAAGAGTATCAAACAGTATCAAAGTTTCAGTTTTTTGTTAATAAAATAGACAACAATATCAAATAATATATATATATCAAGTAGGTATATTTAATAGGATGTTGTGAATGTTGTACGATTTTACACACATAATTTACACAGATTTTACACAAATAATTTAATCTTTCCACATAATAATTTAATTTACTTTTTTAAACTGTTTAAGTTGATTTCAAAAACATTAATTAAATGGAAAAAATTATTGATTTAATTTGAAAATTTTTAAATTTAATTTGAAAATGAAACAGTATCTACTATTTACATGAAATTTATATATGTATATAAATATATTTTTCTTTTTGAATTCATTAATTATTTTTAGATAATACAGAAATATTTCTGCAAACCACTGCCGTTGATGATAAAATTCCAACTGCATCATATTTAAATCTGGACAACATCGTGCCTGAAGAAACTGTATCAGAAGAAGTACTAATAGATTTAACGAGAGTAATTGTACCAGAATATTCAGAGGAAGTTGCGCAATTACATCAGACAATATCTTACCACACCGCTGAAGAATTTCAGAACATAGAAAGTGTCAACAAAAAAAAAAGAAAGTGTCAAGAAAACGGAATGTTATGGTACTGTTCCTCTACAAAAACTTCTGTGCAAGCAAACATCTCAAATTAATATAAATGCTAAAGGCGAAGAATTTGTTTTATGGGACAATTAAATGTAATAAATAAAGTTGCTTAAATAATGTAATTAATAAATACATGTTTAATGAATTATTTTTTTTTTTGTTTAAGAATGAATTATTAATTAGTTATAAGTTTTTCTTTTGTATACTGTATTTAAAAAAAAAATTAAAATATGTAAATTAATAAACAAAAACCTAGTTTTAATTTCATTAATATATATAAAATTGTTGGAAAAAGTTATCGTTAGAGTAGCCACAAATCTTCTGTTATCAGAACCGAATTACTGTAGACATAGCCTAGATTTATGGAGATTTTGCAACAGCAATTCAGCTATCATAGCTGATCTTTGGAGTTGTTACACATTTGAATTAATGGCTGTGAGAAACAATAATTAAGGTAGGACAACCTCGTTAAAGGTTATCTTAACCTCATAATTGGGGGTCGGGTAGCCGAAATATAGCTGAATTAATGGCTGTGAGAAACAGTAATTAAGGTAGGACAACCTCGCTAAAGGTTATCTTAACCTCATAATTGGGGGTCGGGTAGCCGAAATGTAGCTCTGATAAAATCAAAAATAAATAGTTCTTACAACCTCGGGGTTACAGCTGGCACGATTGCGGGTTATCACAGCCTCTTCCGTTTTCTCCGTGTAGTATAATTTTTAACTTTTTTTTCACACTTTTTTTTTCTTAAAAATTTTTTTTTATGTAAAATTAATTATTAAATTATTAATTTCTATAATCTTTACTTTCTCTTTTGTTTTTTCTAATGTTTAGTTTTAGTGTATTAATTTAATATAAATTATTGTAACTTGCTTGAATTAAGCTCGGAATAAATAAATAAATAAATAAAATTTGGCCAGAGAATGTTAATAACGATGGTGCTGATGTTCAAGTTCTTCACCAAGTTCATTCATGTTAATAACGATGGTTCAGGTCCTTCAAAATATAGTAAATCTTGGTAATCAACTTGGTTTTGAAGATTTTGTAGAATCATATGAATATATGATGCGAAAAACGTTGTAACATCAAATTTTTAGGTATCTTTATTTTAATGGAAAAATGTTCTACGTTCAATTCTCTATTTTTTTCATATATATTTTACAGTTATTTTTTAACTGCAAGTATAAATAAAACGCCATTAAAAGTCACATTTATTGGAAAAAAGTTGTAAGTGGTGGACGTAATGGCAATGAATAATGAAGATCGATTGATGAAAAAGCTAAATAGAGCTAAAAAAAGACCAGTAAGTATATCCGAATGGAAAGATATAAAGGCAAAAAGGTTGAGGAATAGCGGGAAAGCTTATTTGAGTCGGAAAGGTTATGTTGTACCAGAGAAAAATTTTCCTGAAGTTGTAAGTGGAAAAACGTTGTAAGTGTACAGTTTAGTTAAAATAATTATGTTTTTAGGTTCCAGTTTGTAAATGCAAATTTAATTGCAAAATATTTTCTAATGAACAAGTTGAAAGAGAATTCAAGAAATTTTACAAAATGACCTACAATGAACAAACCGTCTTTTTATCATCTTTGTTAGAGTTAAAAGAACCAGGAAGAAGATATCAAGATGAAAGAATATCTAAACGACAGGTCACTGTAGAGTACTATTTATTAAAAAACAAAATAAAAAAACGGGTGTGTCAAAAATTTTTTTGTTTCGTTAACCAATAACAGCCCGAAGAGTACAGATATTAGTAGGAAAATTGAAGAACGGCGATGATTTGGAGGACAAACGAGGTCTTCACTCAAATCGTCCTCATAAAGTTACAGATAATGAAAAAGATGTCGTAATTGAACATATAGAGTTTTCCAACTGAAATTAGCCATTACAGTCGTAATAAATGTGAAAAAAATTGTTTGTCTTCCGAATTATCTGTAAATAAAATGTTTGATTTATATATTCAAAAATATCCAGATTCGTCTCTAAAAGTTCATACTTATCGCGAAATATTTAACACAAAATTTAAGCTACGATTTGGTGTTCCAAGATCAGATACCTGCAAATACTGTGATAAATTGTATTTGAAAATGATAGCTGCTGACGATAAAAATGGCTTGGCTGCTATAGAACGTGAAAAAGAACTTCATCATAGAAAAGCTGAAAAAGCGTATACAACTTTGAAACAAGATGGAGATATTGCTAACTAATGAAAATATTATTACTATATGTGTGGACCTACAGCAAGTAATCTTTACACCTAAATTATCACATTCAGATATTTACTATCAACGACAGTACTCTAATTACAATTTTCCGGTTCACAATTTGAAGGAGGAAAATTCGGAAATGTTTTTTTGGCACGAAAGTATTGCAAAACGTGGATCGATAGAAATTGCATCGTGCATTTTTGCATATATAAAAAAGCGATATCCAAAATTAATAGAAGGAGAAATAAGAAAGCTCATAATATGGTCTGATAGATGCGTTGGACAAAATAATAATTGGACAATGATTGCTCTCTTGCAATTAGCTATTGAGGAAAAATATTTTACCGAAGTGAATCAAAAATTCATGACTTCCGGCCATAGCTTTTTACCTTGTGACCGCGATTTTGCATTAATAGAGAGACTTAAAAAAAAATCCACTTATTACAATCCCGAAGAAATGGTTGAAATTATAAAGAATGCGAAGACTGAGAAACCTTTTGAAGTGTACCAAATGCAGCAAGCTGATTTTTATGATTTCAGCAAATTCATATCCAGACTTAACAAAGACAGTCACCTTAAAATTACTCAAGAAAGGTGGTTTCAAATATGTTCAGATAATCCATATACAATACGTGCCAGGAAAACATTTAGCATATATGAATCGTGGAGCAACTTTGTTCTCATTAAAAAATCGAAACAGACTCATCAAATCACTTTATATTTAAAACAACTTCGGGATTCACCTGTTAAAAAAAATCAGAAAAGTTGAAGGACCTGAAGGACATGTGCGAATATTTGCCTGAACATTATAGGCCATTTGTTGAAAATTTAAAAGTAAATGTGAATTATATTATTTTTCTTTTTATAAAAAACGCACCCCAAACTATTGTCATATGAATTGTCATTTTGTTAAAGTGTCAAATAAATTAATAATTTTTCTCCTCTTTTATACTGGATGTTAAAGAATAAAGACGTGTTTCCTTTTATTACAAAATTTTATATACTAAACTTCAACAGGTTATGGGCCCAGATATTACTTCTATAAAATTTGGCATTGTTTAAGGTAAAAATAAAATTGAATATTTTTTATTTCTGATGGCTGCTTTAGAGAGAGTAACGATTGATAAATTGCGGGGATCTGAAAATTATCAGACATGGGCTTTTGCGGTTAAATCTCTTTTAGGTGTAGAAGAATTATCGAACTGTATAAAGGCTGAAAATGGTGAAGTAACAGAAAAAGTTCCAGGAAAATTGAGCAAGGCAATGCATAAAATAATTCTTACAATAGAATCATCTTTATATGTTCATGTACAAGATTGTAATAGCGCATATGATATCTGGGTAAAGCTGCAAAATATGTTTGAGGATAAATCCTTAACTAGACGTATAGGGTTATTGAAACAGTTAACAACGTACAGTTTAGAATCATGTGAAGACATGGAAGATTTTATTGTAAAAATCTTGAACGCAGCAAGTAAGCTAAGAGCAATTGGTTTCGAAATAAGTGAAGAAATGATTGGATCACTTCTATTAAAAGGGTTACCTGAAGAATATGACTCTTTTATAATGGGTATAGAAGCTAGTGGAATAAAGATAACAACAGACGCAATTAGATCCCGTTTGTGTGAAATGGCAAAGCCAGTTAATCAAAAACAAAAGGCATTTATAGCAAAACCAAATAAGTCAATTAAATGCTTTGAGTGTGGTAAAAGTGGTCACATCAGGGCTAAATGTTTTAAACTAATAAAAAAATCAGAAAAGTATAACAAAATTAAACCAAATAAATCGAATGCATTTAGTACAAATGATGAAGCAAAAATTTTATCAGTAAAACAAGAACCATCAGACGAAATCACATTTTACGTTGATAGTGGAGCATCTCAGCATATGGTATATGATAAAAAATTTTTACATAATACAAGACCAACAAAATTAACCAACATATGTACAGCTGAAAATAACAAACTTCCCGTCATTTGTGAAGGCGACATCAGTGTTATAATTAATAATACCGCAATCACAATTTATGATGTTCAATATGTACCAAAATTAGCAGCTAATTTATTATCAGTTCCAAAAATTATAGAGAAAGGCAATAAAGTAAATATTAGTAATAAAGGTTGTTTTGTGTATAACTGTTTTAATAAATTAATAGCAAAGGCAAATTTAGAAAATGGTATGTATAAATTATCAGTTAAAATTAATAAAACAGGCTCTGTTTATATTGCTAATGACATGACTGTGTGGCATCGTAGGTTGGGGCATGTTAATTATGATAAATTAAAATCGATGAGTCAGATGTGTACTGGATTAGAATTTAAAAATACAGAAGTTAATAAATTATGTGAAATATGCATTAAAGCTAAGCAGAGCAAAAAACCATTTAAACTTTCAGAGAGTAAAAGCAATAATTTGCTAGAAATTATTCACTCGGACATTTGTGGTCCTATGGAAACCACTTCCATTGTACAATTGTGAATGACTCAAATGATATAAAATCAGAAGAACCAAATGAAAGCAGTGAAAGCGATACCAGTTTCAATTCTGATGATGAAAATAATAATTCAATTATTAAAGGTACAAACAAAAACCAATATGATAATAATGAAATTGAGTCAAGAAAATCTTCCCGAGTTAAAAATCCTATTGACAGGTTTAATTATGTCTACCTAATGCAAGACGATTACTTTAATGAACCAATAATTTTAAAAGATGTATATGAAAGTGCAAATGTTGACGAATGGAAAAAGGCAATGGAACTCGAACTAAATTCCTTTAAAGAAAACAATGCTTGGTCGTTGATAGAATTACCAAAAGATCGAAACATTATCAAAACAAAATGGGTGTTTAAAATTAAAGAAAATGAGCAAAATGAAACTATTAAATTTAAAGCTAGATTAGTAGCAAAAGGTTTTACACAGATTGCAGATGTCGATTATTATGAAACATATGCCCCAGTCATACGATATAATTCAATCAGAATTCTTATAGCATTAGCAGCCAAACATAAAATGAAAATTGATCAACTTGATGTAGTAACAGCCTTTCTGCAGGGTGATCTAAATGAAGAAATTTATGTACACCAACCTGAAGGGTACGAGGACGGGACGAAAAAGGTTTATCGCTTACATAAAGCTATGTATGGTCTCAAGCAAAGCAGTAGACAGTGGAATTCAAAACTGAATGAAACTTTTATTAAATTTGGCTTAATAAGATCCAGAGTAGATCCGTGCATATATATATTACGCTCAGAAGAAAAAACAGTATTAATTACAGCTGTTTACGTTGATGATATTTTAATATTTTGGAAAGATTATAACATAAAAGAAAAATTAAAAAAATTATTGTCGATAAAATTCAAGATGAAAGATTTGGGAGAAGTAAAAACCTGTATTGGGCTGCGAATCACCAGGGATGCTGAAGGGAATTATTATATCGATCAAGCAAACTATATCAAAACTATTCTCAAAAGGTTTAACATGGCAGAGTGTAATCACCTAAGTATTCCATCCGATCCTAACAACAGACTCTCAAAAGAAATGTCACCAAAAACTCTAGAAGACAGCAACAGTGTCATAAATGTTCCATATCAACAAGCTGTAGGGGCTTTATTATATTTAGTGCAAGGCTCAAGACCTGACATAGCATTTTCAGTGGGTGATGTGAGTAGATACAATTCATGTTATGGGACAGCTCATTGGCAAGCAGTCAAAAGGATTCTACGCTACCTAAAAGGTACTATTAATCTCAAATTAAAATTTTCTGCTTTTAGTCAAGAAGAAATTATTGGATATACCGATGCTGATTGGGCATCTGATTTGGATAAGAGAAGATCATGTACTGGGTACGTTTTCATTTTTCAAAATGGTGCTGTTTCTTGGTGCAGTAAAAGGCTGTTGCCCTATCCAGTACAGAAGCAGAATACATGTCACTCTCTTCTGCTATTCAAGAGGCACTATGGATTCAACAGTTTACAAACGAAATGGGTGACTTGTTTCAAACATCAGTAATCACAATAAAATGCGACAACAAAGGGGCCTTGTTTTTATCAGAAAATGATGCCTATAAAACTCGAACCAAGCACATTGACACTCGCCACCATTTCATTCGTGATTCGATTGATAAGAATTTAATCAACCTGCAACATATAGCAACTACAGAAATGGTCGCAGACAATTTAACTAAGGCTGTTGCAACATTGAAACATAATTTTTGTACAATCCAAATGGGACTAATTAATTAAATAATAATTTTTAAATTAAAATTTTTTTGATGATCAATACTCAAAAATTTTTTGTTAACTTAAATTTGATGAATTAAATAATTAATCTTAAATGAATTTAAAAAAAAAAAAAAAAAAAAAAAAAAAAAAAAAAAATGATTTTTACAAATTTTGTTAATATTATTTTATCTTTGAATATGCTAAGTTTATTAATTAATTTTCAAATTGGTATTAAAATTTTATTATAGATAAACTTTAATAAGTGAGGGTGTTGAAAATTTAAAAGTAAATGTGAATTATATTATTTTTCTTTTTATAAAAAACGCACCCCAAACTATTGTCATATGAATTGTCATTTTGTTAAAGTGTCAAATAAATTAATAATTTTTTCTCCTCTTTTATACTGGATGTTAAAGAATAAAGACGTGTTTCCTTTTATTACAAAATTTTATATACTAAACTTCAACACCATTTTATTTAAATTTATTAAGTACATAAATTATAAGACATGTATCATGATTTTCTTACGTTTTATTTTGAAGATATTTTAATTTATTTTATTTTCTTAATTTTTGTATTTTGAAATATAATTATGTTTTTTCTGTTTTTAAATATATGAAAACTTTTTTTTTACCTTTTCTAATAAAATAAATTATGAAAAAAAATAATACAAATCTATTGCATCATTTAATTTACAAAGTTGCCAGTATCCATAATCAATAACGATCCAGCATATAATTTGAAAGTTTATCGGTGGTTCAAACGAAAAAAAAATATATATTTTTAAAATAATCTAAACTGGAATAACGTTGCAACTGCGCAAAAAACTATAGCTTAGAAATTTTTGAAAAACGTTGTATATGCAGTACTTACAACTTTTTTCCATTAAAAAAATTTCTTTTAAGTTATTAAAGTAAATATATTGTAAAATTTTTAAATAATTTATTTATTAATTAAATTTATTATAAAAAAACGTATTCAAAAAAAAAAAAATCTTTTAGAGTTAATAGTTTAGGCTCCGGAACGTTTTTTTAGCCCATTTAACATTTTAAAATGTGCGACTTACAACGTTATTCGCGGGACGAATTCTGTAACATTTGAATACTAAGGTTTAATAAATGCTCATGGAGCCAGTCTTTCCGATGATGATTTGCTACAGTTGAAACAAAATTGTGTACCTGAAGACCACGATAATGAAGATATCATTGCAAATATTTCTCAGGAGCTTTCTACAAAAGATCTGTCTACTGCTCTTTTCCATTTCAAAGAAGGTATTAAGATCCTGACCGAAAAAGATGTTAATAACTAACGTAGCTTGAAAGTATCTCGAGATGTAAATGAAGCTATAGATTGTTACAAGCAGCTATACAAAGAAAAAATAAAATCGGCAACTCAACAAAAATTAACCAGCATTTTTCAACCAGTTGCTTCCACATCAGCTAATACTACTTTTGACGCCATTCAAAACTTGGATACCAGCTCTGAAGCGGACTTGAATTCACAATCAGATTGCAGTACTTCATCATAAGATAAATGCTCAAATATCGTAATATATTGTGTTCGTGATATAATAAATTAATTTATGTTTTTAAAGAATTTTGTTATTTTTAATTATTTTTATATGTGAATAGCTACGTACTTAGTATTTCTGAATTAATTATACTCGTATGACTATATAGTCCAAGGGTATAATAAATTTGCTATAACGTTTGTGACGCAGAGAAGGAGGGGGGTAGATATACACTCAAGTGTATGGATCGGATCAGAATCGAAAAATAAATCGATTTAGCTATGTATGTCCGTCCGTCATCACGAAAAGTAAAGGAGCTAGGATTATGAAATTTTCACAAATTCGTTTTTATGCAATAAACGGAATCGCTATTTAAATCCAGCCATTTTGGTCAACGGGTTCGAGTACCTGCCATACAACTTCTAATTTTATATGAGCATTAATCTATACCTATGGAAGCTGCGTGTCTGAAATTTTGCCAAAAATAGTTTAGTATAATGGCCAAAGTTACTGCAAAATTTGGTTGGTCTACTGCAGACGGTTCGAGTAGCTGCCATACAACTCCTTTTTTATATGAGCTTTACACTACACCTGATGAAGCTGGGTGTCTGAAATTTTTCAAAAAATAGTTTAGTGGAATGGCCAAAGTTACTGCAATTTAGTTGGTCTACTGCTGAGGGTTCGAGTAGCTGCCATACAACTCCTTCTTTTATATGAGGATTACACTACACCAAACGAAGCTGGGTGTCTGAAATTTTGCCAAAAATAGGTTAGTGTAATGGCCAAAGTTACTGCAAAATTTGGTTGGTCTACTGCAAAGGGTTCGAGTAGCTGCCATACAACTCCTTCTTTTATATGAGCATTACTGTACGCCTAATAAAGCTGAATGTTTTAAATTTTGGCAAAAGTAATTAACCGGATGATATAATGTATATGTTACAGTCATACGGGTATCCCAGAGTTGACACAGTCTACTGTACTACACTCTTGCTCGTTTTATTTTTGTTTTTGAATATTTTTATGTATTTAATACTTTATTTTAATTAATACATAGTTATGTAATAAATATTTATGTATTATTATCTTAATAAATATTTTTCTTTTTTAATAAAATGTATAATTCATATCACTTTTAGTATGCGTATTACATTATTTTCACATATATGTACCATATACAATAAATACGTATTTTTATATATGTTCGAAAAAAAATCGATTTACGGAATTTCGATTTACGGACAACTTTTCTGGAACGGAACCCCTCCGTTAAGCGAGTGATGGGTGTACATGAATGTCAATGTTTAATGGTAACTCTTTAAAATTCTGGAATTTAGGCCTTGTTCGTGTGCTTGGATCAATAACAGCCGAAGTATGTGTAGCGCTACTAAGTAAGAGGCTGGATAAATATAATTTGTCTCTCACTAATGATATTGTATGCATTGTTACTGACGGAGCCAGTGTTATGGTAAAAGTTGGTAAACTTATCGGCCCAGACAGCTTGCATAACTCATACAGCTTGCAGTTTTGGACGTTTTGTACAAAAATAATTTTGTGCATGAAAATGACTATAAAGTTGAAATAGCAACAGACTTTGATGAAGTACAGGACTCAAGCCAATCAGATTATGAAAAAGATATTTATTTTCAAGAAGAATGTGAAGTTGCTGTTGTAAATAGAGACACCGAGGCAGATCTGCTAGCCAATGGAGCAGCTTATTCATTATGCTGGAACGTTTTAATTTTCTCAAGATTTTTATTCAGAAATGTCTTATAGATTTGAAATCTCCTATTAATTTCTCAAATGAAGAACTTAAGAGCATCCTCGATATTATTTCGGCCTTGGAACCCGTGAAATTGACAGTAGAAATATTGTGTCGTAAGGACTCAAATTTACTAACCGCAACACCAGCACTACAGTTCATGCTGCAAAAACTTGACAATAATGGATCACCAATATGGAAACAAATGTCACAAGCGCTTAAATTACGCATTACAGAACGACTTAGTCCAGAACTCTCTGGTGTCTTACAATATTTACACAAGTTTAGCAGCATTGATGAAGATTTCGGTATATTTAAGATGCCATTGAAATTAGGTATACGAAAATTTGTTCAGAATACTCTAGAAAGGCTGTCTGTTTCAACCACAGAAGCCAGAAGAGCCGAATCTCCAATTTTGAATAATACACCAGAAACTAATACGGCAATACCAATACAAGATCAGCTACAATTAGCAATTGAGAAAGGATTAACAAAATCACCAATGCCATCTGGATCATCAGCAAATAACTTAAATCTATTAAGTTATTATTATAATTGTTTTGATAGAACAGAAACAGATATGTATATGTATTTGAAATAGAATATCCTTTAATCACAGACGTGACGTAAAATTTACGTCGACGAAATTTCTTTGTTAAAAAATTTATTTAAAAAACGCAGTAAGCCATGCAATTTTTTTTTTATTCGCATATTTTATTTATCTCTATAAGTCAGTACTGGTTAATATCTCTTTATGGTAATAGTTCACGAGAAATCGGAGCTTTGGTGTAAAAAATACGTCACCTCTGTGAATAAGTTTTTTTTTCATAGAAGATTTTTTACCTCACGTCTGTAAATATGTAAGTATTTTAAAGAGAAAATTTACGTCATGTCGTTGTTTATGTGAGTTTTTTTTTTAAAACCGTAACAATATTTTTTTTACAATTTGATAAATATAGAAAACAATATGTCACGGAGAAATATAAATGTTGAAGATGCGAATTTCGAAAAAGAAATTTGTGATATTTTGGATGACTTTTCAGGTGATGATGATGTAGCAGATCCTAACTTTTGTTTAACATCTGAACATAATACAAGTGCTGAAGAAGAGTATGATTCCAGCGATGAAGAAGAAAATAATGATAATTTTGATAATAATAATAGAAATAATAACGATGACAATGATAATAGTAATAATATTAATAATAATAATAATAATAATAATACTAATAATAATAATAATAACTATATTATTCTTGATAATGATAATAATAATAATGTTTCTAATAATGATATTGATACTAATACTAACACTGAAAATAATAGTGCCTCGACAAAACGATTTTACTACGGTAAAGATTCTTTCAAATGGTCACAAGTAGGACCTACACGTTCCTTGAAAACTCCTATTCACAACATAATCCGACTTCCTGTAGCTCGGTATTCAAATATATCAAGACAATTAAAAACCCAATTTGATTTTTGGTTTTTAATTTTCAACATTGAAATAATGGAAATTATTATATCATGTACAAATAAAAAGCTTAAACAAATTCGTGCTAATTATGTGAACAAAGAAAATCCAGAATTGAAAGACGTTGACACTGTAGAGCTTAAAGCATTTTTAGGATTATTAATATATTCATCAGTGTTTAAATCAAATCATGAGGATTTAAACATTTTATTTTTATGCAACGGATATGGAAGAGAGATATTTAGAGCAACAATGTCAAAAAATCGTTTTGAAAAATTACTGGTCGCTCTTCGTTTTGATGACATTGAAACTAGGGGTCAAAATTTAAAAAACGAACTTTTTAAAATATCACAAATTTTCGATAAAATTGTCGAAAACTCCCAAAAATATTATACTATTGGAACTCACGCCTGCATTGATGAAATGTTGGTTCCATTTCGAGGACGATGCAGCTTTAAAATGTATATGCCAAATAAGCCAGCTAAATATGGCATCAAAATAATGGCGATGACGGATGCTAGAACAAATTATTTAGCAAATGCATATATTTACCAGGGAATAAATAGTGATGGAGTTGGTCTCAGTAATGAGGAAAAGAATTCCCACGCAATCAGTTATACGATTGACCAAACCAATACAAGGCAGCAATAGAAATGTTACCGCAGATAATTGGTTCACTTGGATAGAACTCGCTCAGCAATTCAGACTGAGACAATTGACATTACTTGGGACTATTAGAAAAAATAAAAAACAAATTCCACCAGAATTTTTACCCAATCGCACGAGGTTAGCTGGATCATCATTATATGGCTTTACAAAAGATTTAACTTTGCTCTCATACGTGCCAAAAAAATATAGAGCAGTGTTACTTATATCAACGAGCCATCACGCAGAAGAAACAGACCCGATGTCAAACAAACCACAAATGATATCAGAATATAACAATACCAAAGGGAGTGTAGATGAGCTGGATAAGAAATGCTCTATATATTCTAGCAATCATCGTACTAATCGTTGGACAATGGCCATATTTTACCAACTACTGGATATATCGTGTGTAAATTCATTTATTTTATGTCGATCATCACAATCTGGTGAAAATTCAAATATTTCCAGAGCAACATATAGCCTTAGCTTGGCAAAACAGTTAGTTCATGAACATTTAGAACGGCGAATGGAAAACATAAGATTGCCGAGAAATCTAAAGTGTACTATAAGTGGCATTTTGAATGTGCAAAACGTCGTCGAGAAGCAATCAAAAATTCCATCAACCACATGTTATATCTGTCCAAGTCGACTAAAACGAAAAACAGTTCATGCATGTATAGAATGCAATAAACCAATATGCATGCAATGTACGAAAAGAAGATGTTTATATTGTGCGGAGGATGATGGAGAAAATGACGATATTGATTAATTGATTAAATTTTTTTTTTAATTGTTTCTGTTTATCTAATTATTTAATTTAATATTCATATTATGAACTTTTGAATAATTTCTTAGAATTTTGATACTTTTTAATTTATTGAATAATAATGAATTTTACTAGTTGTATTTGTGCTTAATTTTTGTTTATATAAATGAAGACTATATCTTTAAAAGGCTAGTGAAATAAATTTGTTTTTAAAACCTGAATTTTTTTGTACGTATTTCTGAAAAATATTATCTGACAAGCCTACTCAGGTAGCTAAACAAAAATTATTAACAAATGAAATTCATACATATTATATTATTTAATATTTGTTTAAAATTATTATGGAATACTTTAGGGACAAAATCACAATTAACAAAGAACAAACAGAAAATTTAGTAAACTAAATAAAAACTATTAAAAAACTTGCAAGGTCGTAGAAAAAGCGAATTACTATGGGCTCAAGTTTCAAAAAATTTAAATGAGGCTGGCTGGACCACCAATTACACAGAAACATGAATGGAAAAATGTAAGTTTTATATTTTTTAAGTATTTATGTACATATAATTATTACATTTAGATATTTTTTAGTTTTGGAGTGATCATAAATACAAGGTAAAGAAAAAACTAGTATTTAATAAATTACATAAAAAGAAAACGGGTGGTGGTCCGTATAAGCAACCATGAGTGGAATGAATAATGTTAAAAATTTGGTTTGTCGGTGCGATTTAATACACCAATTTCGGAAGAAAATTTGGATTTCATCAACAATGATAATGAAATAGAACAAGATAATTTAGAAAATATTAAACCAACATCATTTTCACCAATACCACAACCACCACCATCACTACCATCAAAGTCAAAAAGAAGAATGCCACAAAAAAAACATCTACTGGAAAAATATGTCGATTTAACTAAAAGTATTGATAAAAATGTCCATTCACTTCTTTATGAAATTAGAAGTTACAAGCAGAGTTACAAGAGGAAGAGATTTAATTAATTAAGAGGGAGTAGAACAGAAAAACACCTGAAATTAAAGAATTAAATAATATTAATAAGAATAAAACAGAAACAACTTATGTTGATCTATTGAAGAAAGACTTTATTGTAATTGTCAAACCAAAAAAACAACAAACAGATGTTGAAACAAAAATTGAATTGAAACGTCATGTCAACCCAGTAAACCTGAAAATAAATGGTGTATCAGAAAAAAGGGATGGGTCGATCGCAGTTTTTTGTAAAGATATTGAATCAGTAAATTGTATCAAAGATGAAGTGGAAAATAAGATGCATAATGAATATGAAATAAAAAATCCTTAAACTTAATTTCCTACAAATTTCGATTCTCAGAAATCAGTTAGAACATTCGTTCATTTTACTATAAAAACTTACAAGTAGAACATTGAACAAGCAATCACATAATCCAATATCACATAATCAACTATCAAGGCATAACTATCAAAGCATAACTACCAAATATGCATTTCTACTTACAAGAATTAAAGACGAGGAATGTAATTCCATTAGGAGCTTAGAAACACGTAATCGGGAAAGAAAGATCGGTTTGTGATCTTACACCGGAATCAATATTACTCAGCAAAATACAATGCTACCTGACACTTTCCGAAGACTCCATGACCACAAGAGATTTCGATAGTAGCAATGGGACTACTATAAATAGAAAGGTCACCAGAAGAGTAACAAAGCTAAAACACTTTGACAACATCGGCAAATAACTTAAATCTAGTTTTAAAAAAAGAGATGGCACTTTATGAAAGTGAAGGTGCACTCGGTTTAAATTTAAATATGGTTTAAAATTTTTGTTAACCATTCCACCTACAAGTGTAGATTCGGAGCAAGGTTTTTCAGGGGCCGGAATTTTATGTACCAAGTTTCGTTCACGTTTAAATGACGAAACTGTCGATTCATTGTGTTTCCTTGGAGGATTTTTTCATCAACAAAAAGAAACTAATTTAAAATAAACATAAAATATCAGTAAACATATATATTTTTTTCTTACCTATTTTTGTACATCTATAATATAATAATAATATAATAAATAATGAATTTTGTAATGAATCTTGTGAATAAATAATGAATTATCTTTTTCATTTTTTCTAAATAAAACAAAACTTTTTATAATAAAATTTTGTACAATTTTTTCAGTATTTCCAAATAAATGTTAATAAAATTCTACTAGTAGGTTAATTGTTATAAGTAGTATAGATATAATATAAAACCTTGTACTTAAATAACCCTTTTATTGCACTTGCATAATTTGTAATAATTGTTTTTAATAAACAATTCTCGGAAATAATAACATTTATATTCATGTCTAAATGATTTCCGCTATAAACTAAAGTTACATTACACCCATAAGATCATTAACATATTACTAAGTAAATTACTAATATATATTAAGTCAGCAACACTTTCAAGGTAAATTGATTGAACATGATTTTACAAGCCTATATTAAACCAATAATGTTATGTAATCAATTACATATTAAGAATAATTATATTTATTAAGAATTCATGTTAGTAATTAAGAATCATATTATTAAAACTAACTTATGCAAAATTAGTTGATAAAATCTTAGTATAAATAGAAGCTAAGAATTATTGTAAAGGAGAGTTCCAGTCTGGCTATCGAAGCCCTAACATAGTAACATAATAATAAGTGTTTAGTGGAATTTTCAAAATAAAATAACTGTAAAAATAAATAAAGTGACTTTTTATAAATACTAAAATCCACATATAAAATTGTTAATCCCGGCGGGATTCCGGGATCAACAAAAACTAATCCCGAAATTCCGGGATTGCGATCCCTAGTACAAAAATTTACCATAATAATATATCGATTTTGTAATAAGTAAAAATTTTACTGTAAAATAATAAATTTGTTTTTGTAATTCGATACTGAATTTTGTTTCGAAAGATATTTTTAAGTAATAAATTATAATTAGTATTAAGATAAGAAAATTGTTTTTGTAAAATAAAAATAAAGATTTTGTATTTCTAAAACAACAACATTAAAAAGTTAGTTTTAAGACCACATTCAAATAATAAAGTTGAATAATAAAATTTTAATTTAAATTTAAAATTTTTTGGTGTTTTTTTTTTAAACAATCTATAAAACACATAATTTGCGAGTCAGCATTAAACACAAATAGAGTAAAAAATTAAAAAGAAATTAAAAAATAATTTTTCAATTAGATTTTAACTTTAAAAAGAAGCAGTCGAAGAAAATATCAATAATTTTGAATATAAAACAAAAATTTGCGTTTTATTTTCTCATATTTATAAAAAGTAATAATTAAATTTTTTTCGGGAGTAAAACATCAAAAATATTATCTTATATAACAGGGGTGGCCAGCTATACTAACTTTGGGAGCCACATTTCCAAATTAATATTTTAAGGAGCCATTTATATATTAAAAAACAATACATATATATAGGGATAATCTAAAATAATTTGAATGAAATTTTAAATTTAAACTGAAAAAGTTTTTTTTGCGTAAATTAGTAGGCGTTAAATAGTTTTTTTTTCAAATTTAACTGTTAATATATTTTTAAAGTAAATTCTTTTTGCTGGTGTAGATTAGTAGGTTTGCGTGTGTTACTCAGTAGTTTTTTAAAATTCCTCTAATTAAGTTGTGGTTACATTTGTGAAAATTATTATAAAAAAAAAATAAAAAGTAATTATGCTTTCTGGAAAACGCAAATATGAAGACGAGAACAGGAAATTTAAGGCGGAGTGGGAGAGGATTTTGTTTTTGTAGAAAGAAATGGAAAACCGATGTGTCTGATATGTGAAGTATTGTTGTCACAGTTCAAGGTCAGTAATCTAAAACGGCATTACGACGTAAATCACTGTTCTTTCAGTCAAGAATTTCCTGCTGGTAGCGAGTTACGCCGAACGAAAATATTGTCTTTAAAAACAAAACTTAATCAACAAACAAAAGTTATGCCAATGTTTATTAAAGAGGCAGATATAATAACAGAGGCCGGATTTATTATGGCGTTCAATATTGCTAGAACAAAACGGCCCTACACAGAGGGAGAATTCATAAAAAAAATATTGCTCAAGTTATTTCTGTTTTAGATCCAGAAAATAAAAAATTGCAAATCCCTGTATCCAGGCATACTGTGGAAAGGCAAATTTCTGTTATTAGCGATGATAAATACCTTGCAAAATGATGTGATAAACTGCTCAGCCCTGAGTCTAGCCCTAAACGAATCCACAGACATTGAAGATAAACCTCAACTTGCCATATTTGTTCGTTATGTAACAAATAATGTAGATGTCAAAGAAGAACTGTTAGACCTTGTTGCACTGAATGATACGACTAAAGGTTCAGATATAAAAAACGCTCTTGATGTTGTACTGAAAAAACTTTCTGTACCGATTAAAAAGCTAGTCAGCGTTGCAACTGATGGCGACCCAGCTATGAGGGGTTCTACTAACGGGCTTTTGGGGCTTTTAAATGCTGACGCATTGTATCCTAATTTTATCCCAGTACATTGCATTATTCATAGGGAACACCTTGTAGCCAAATATTTTAGATATTACAATATTATGAACGTAGTTTTAAAAATCGTCAACTATATACGATCAAGTGCTAAAACTCATCGCCAATTCAAAGCCTTTATACAAGAAATGGAAAACAATGAGCTTCCAGATGATGGTATCTTGGTTTTGTTTAGTAAGGTGGCTCTCAGTAAGCAATGTTTTAACAAAATTCTTTAATTTGATGGAACCAATCAAACAATTCGTCAATGAAAAAGGAAAATTTTTCCCGGAACTTGAAAATACCAAATGGTTGTTAGATATGGCGTTCTTCACGGATATTTTTCAGCACCTACAATCATTAAATTTATCTCTGCAAAGACATAATAAACTTATTTCTGATTTGGCACAGAAAGTATTCAGCTTTAATAACAAATTAAAACTGTTCGAGAAAGATCTTGTTTCTAAAACTTTCATTCATGTCACGTGTGTCAGTAAAATTTTACAAACTTTACCCGGATATGATATAATAGTTACAGATTACGTATGCAAGCTTCACCTACTAGTAGAAGATATAACCGAGAGATTCTGTGATTTAACCGCACTTAAGCCATCATTTATATTTTTGGAAAATCCTTTCCTTTGTTGATATTTTGAAGAATGGCTGTCCTATATTACCGCCAATTGCGTCGGATATAGCAGCTGTAGAATTAGAGCTACTGGAGCTTCAAGAAGATGAAGTATTGAAGCATGTAAAACAGAATAATTGTTCAATTATTGACATTTGGAAGCAGGTTCCGGAACAGAAATATCCTAAAATTAAAGATTGTGCGCTCAAGTTAATATCTATTTTCGGTACTTCGTATTCTTGTGAGTCGTTGTATTCAACACTTAAATTTGTTAAAAATAAATATCGGTCTGTTTTAAATGATAAGCATTTAACTGAGCTGTTGCGAACTGCCCTAACAATTCATCAACCAAACTTTAAGCGGCTAACTGCTAAAATGGACAATATCCGTAAGGCATCAACAAGCAAATCTAACTTCTAAATATTTTCTATAATTTTCTTATTATTTCTTTGTTTTATATAAATTTGTAACAAGAAATGAAATAATTTTTTTTTTATATATTTATTAAAAAAAAATTTTATTTTTTTTTATTTATGCTATAAAAAAAATGTTATAGGAATTATTAAAACTTTTGCATAAGAGCCATTCCAATCGACGTCAAGAGCCGCGTTATGGCCACCTCTGTTATATAAGTTATATATTAAGAAAAAATTGAAAGATTTCCCAAAATACTGGTGAAGAAATTAACTTTCTATCAATTTTTTTTAGTACAATTACAAGAATTTGAAAAAAAAAGAACCTGAAATTTTTGGTAAGCAATTTCATTTTTCAATACTATTGTTCCTTTACATGGGAATGTTGTTTTAATAATGAAAACTGTCAAAAATAATAAGTTAACTTATTAAAATTTAATAAGTGTTCGTGAAAAGACCTACTATCGGAGTAGGTTACATGCTAAAAAAACAATTAAACTTAAAAAAGACATTTTATCAGTCGTGTGGTGTTTTTCGTTGTTTTTTTCAAATATTACAAAAAGATGAGTTATAAATTGAATAATCATATTTTGAATTTGATATATATATATATATATCTTAATTGCAATGTTTTATTTTTAAAAACGATAACCAATCAAACAAGTAATACATAAATATGTTAGCGAGACTTAACTATTCCACATTACAATTCATTTTCATACAATTTAATTCGATCATCAATTGTTTTGATAGAACAGCAACAGATATGTATTTGAAATAGAATATAAAGGCAATTATAAAAAAAAAATTAATACAAATTGAATTTTGTTTTTATTTTTGTTAAAATTGTAATAGGAAAGCAGGTATGATATTCAGAAAAATTTTAAATTAATAAAAACATTAAGTTTTTAGTTTCTCACCAATCAAATTGGCGACCCGACCCGTTCGATAATAAATTTTTAAAAATCTGAATTTTTATTTTTTTAACCATATTTATAGAAAACGTAATTTAAATATTTGTCGAAGTATTAAAAAATTTTCTAAATTAACTCGGTATTACAAAGTACTATCTAATGCTAAAAGAGATATAATACTTTAGCAACAAAAAAAACTGTGCAATTGCACAAAGATCCTACTAGTTTTATATATATTGTTGTTGTATTTAAAAGAAGTCATAAACTAACCTTGAAATTATAAATTGACTATAAAATAGTAAAATGCAGTTTGAATTATATATAATGTGTTATGAAAAAAATATCGCATTTTTGTTTTTAAAACCTGAATTTTTTTGTACGTATTTCTGAAAAATATTATCTGACAAGCCTACTCAGGTGGCTAAACAAAAATTATTAACAAATGAAATTCATACATAATATATTATTTAATATTTGTTTAAAATTATTATGGAATACTTTAGGGACAAAATCACAATTAACAAAGAACAAACAGAAAATTTAGTAAACTAAATAAAAACTATTAAAAAACTTGCAAGGTCGTAGAAAAAGCGAATTACTATGGGCTCAAGTTTCAAAAAATTTAAATGAGGCTGGCTGGACCACCAATTAAACAGAAACATGAATGGAAAAAGGTAAGTTTTATATTTTTTAAGTATTTATGTATTTTTTAAGTATTTATGTACATATAATTATTACATTTAGATATTTTTTAGTTTTGGAGTGATCATAAATACAAGGTAAAGAAAAAACTAGTATTTAATAAATTACATAAAAAGAAAACGGGTGGTGGTCCGTATAAGCAACCATGAGTGGAATGAATAATGTTAAAAATTTGGTTTGTCGGTGCGATTTAATACACCAATTTCGGAAGAAAATTTGGATTTCATCAACAATGATAATGAAATAGAACAAGATAATTTAGAAAATATTAAACCAACATCATTTTCACCAATACCACAACTACCACCATCACTACCATCAAAGTCAAAAAGAAGAATGCCACAAAAAAAACATCTACTGGAAAAATATGTCGATTTAACTAAAAGTATTGATACAAATGTCTATTCACTTCTTTATGAAATTAGAAGTTACAAGCAGAGTTACAAGATGAAGAGATTTAATTAATTAAGAGGGAGTAGAACAGAAAAACACCTGAAATTAAAGAATTAAATAATATTAATAAGAATAAAACAGAAACAACTTATGCTGATGTATTGAAGAAAGACTTTATTGTAATTGTCAAACCAAAAAAACAACAAACAGGTGTTGAAACAAAAATTGAATTGAAACGTCATGTCAACCCAATATACCTGAAAATAAATGGTGTATCAGAAAAAAGGACTGGGTCGATCGCAATTTTTTGTAAAGATATTGAATCAGTAAATTGTATCAAAGATGAAGTGGAAAATAAGATGCATAATGAATATGAAATAAAAAATCCTTAAACTTAATTTCCCACAAATTTCGATTCTCAGAAATCAGTTAGAACATCCGTTCATTTTAATATAAAAACTTGCAAGTAGAACAAGCAATCGCATAATCCAATCAACTATTAAGGCATAACCATCAAAGCATAACTACCAAATATGCATTTCTACTTACAAGAATTTAGGGGCTTAGAAACACTTCGTAATCGGGAAAGAAAGATCGGTTTGTGATCTTACACCGGAATCAATATTACTCAGCAAAATGCAATGCTACCTGACACTTTTCGAAGACTCCATGACCACAGGAGATTTCGATAGTAGCAATGGGACTACTATAAATAGAAAGGTCACCAGAGGAGTAACAAAGCTAAAACACTTTGACATCATCGGAATAAACTCTTGCCACTTGATTGTGACACTTAAAGGAATCAAATATAAAAAAAAAATTGATAATTTATATAGAGTTTATATAAAAAAAAAATAAATTTATTCTTAAACAACGATTTTATTATTTTTTTTATTAGAAACTACATTACAATTTTAAGTATATTCACTTTCCCACAGCACTCAAAAAGAAAAAAAAGAGAAAAATAAATCTTTGCAACTATATAACCAAAGGCACGAGCCAAATGAAACAACACCACAAAAATGTTCTTAATACGAATCAATCCATACTCTATAAAAACAAAAAATCTCTAAACAAAACAATTACGAAACACACGCTAAATTTATCAAATTACAGTAGACTATTTAAATAACATTTTTTTTCCTAAATTATAATCTAAAATTACTAAAAACATAAAAAATAATAAATACTTACATGCATATTTCTTTTCATAATTACAGAAAATGCTTATTCAAACAATTATATTACTCACCTACATAATCACTACACACACACAGACTATTGAAATTCAAGACCTCTCTAATAAAAACGGGTACATTAATATAAAATTAGAGAACATACAAATTACAGACACTTATACGAAAATACTACATTTAATAAACTTAACCGAGTATCAAATTGCAAAAGACAACATATTAGAAAATCTTAATGCGCTATATAACAAAAAGAAAACAAATTCAATTATTCAAACTACAATTTATAATTATAAATTATTAGAAAATAAATTGCTTCCCTACCATAGGAAACGTCGCGGTCTCTTTAACGGTTTAGGAACAGGTTTGAAATTTATAACAGGTACAATGGACAGTACTGACGCAGACGAAATTTATAAAGAATTAGAATTACTAAAAAATAACAAAAATGACTTGTATATCGAAACCAATAAATAAATAATTATTAACAACGAATTAATTAATCAAATTAAAAATGTTACGCATCATATAAACTCACAACAAACGCTATCCAAAAAATAGAACACGAACTATACAGATTTGAATATATTTACCAAATTAACTATAACATAGACCTCTTACGAAATCACATCGACGAAATAGAACAAATAACACTATCCAGTAAATTAGGAATCCTTTCGAGAAGTATATTAACGGATGATGAATTACACAAAGTTCCAAGCATAGAAGCTCTCGCCAACATAAAAATAACATTAGCCAGTCTTAACAATGAAATTGTAGTAATCCTATTAGTCCCGAACTTTTCAAATAAAAAATGTTTTACAACTTATGTAGATTCTTTACCAAACAAATACAATAAAACACTAAATATTGATACAGGTCAGTGTTCTCACTTTACTGCAATAGAAGTAGATCTGCTCCACTTTTCAATAAATTATCATACTTACTGCACTACTCCTTTTTTAACCAAAACTACTCCAATTTCAATATTACAATAATGTCAACAAGTTCACACAGAGAATTAGTTGTAATGAATTTTATCAGGCAGTGTAATGAAAATCGAAAACTGCCAGTTAAAATTAAAAAATCAAAATTTGATTACAAATGTAATAATATTGTATTTATTACAATTAAATTATAAAAATTTTGATTAATCTGCAATTAAATTTTTGAACAATTATTTTAACTACTATAAATTATTTAATTACAATTAAAATACATTGATTTTAATTATTTGTGTTGTTGTTTTTACAACCGATGTAGTGAAGTTTTTTATTTTTATTTTTTTTTACTATTTTGTAATTATTTTCATTACATATTGTAACAAAATTTAATTTTAAAAAAAATTCAACGATCTATTGTAAAAATTTAACTACAATGAAATAATTTTCATTACAATTGCAATGAATTTAATTGTGAAGCAATAGATTTCATTGTATTCTAATGTTATTTTGAAATATTATTCGAATTATAATCAAAAGTGTATCAGTGCTTTTTACGTGCGGACGTAGTTTTTATTTAAAAGAAGTGGTTTTATATTAAACAAGTGATTTTAAAAGTAAGTTTAATAATAATAATTATAATGAATAATATTAATATTAATGACGGTGAAAATGCTGTTGATGGTGAGAACAATAATGCAAATAATGCAAATATAATAGAAGCAGAAGGAGAAGATCTTACTTTAATTTATTATGATGAAAATTTAAAGTTATTAACAGAGGATGGTTTAATAAGAGAACATTTAAGTGAAGATATAATAGCACAAGGAATAAATGAGGGAATTATAATATCAGAAGAATTAAATCCAGAGCTTGTGTTATTAAATAAATGGGGTCTCTCAAATTTGATTAATATTTTTAAAGGTAAGTTCATTTTCTTTTATTTTTTAATTAGTGGATTTTTAAAGTTACATAAGTGCGTTCTTATATCGATCTTCTTTCGTACCGCCACCTATAACAATATAATTGAATCAGTAGTAAAAATTTTAGCTTTACATAGGTACAATTTAAAAGTTTTAAAAAATTTTAAAATCCTATGCATATTTTATTATTTCAATCACAACAAAAGAAAACAAATATTTTGCTACCAAATGCCAATAACAATTTTACCAAATATAAAATAGGTATATAGATGTACCTACATATTTTTTAGCTCATTTTTTTTTACAAAATATACTTTCATTTAACAATTTGTCTGGAAAGCAAAACAAGTTATCTTTGATTTAGAAAAGTATTTTATATACATTTTTTCTCAATCATAACATAACACATATTATATTTTACTTTATGATGTGCTACTATAAAATCATAATTCATAATACATAGGTAGGTACTTAAATATAAAATACCTATGTTTTTTAAAAATTTTTATTTTCATGAATCAGATTTATAATTTTGAACAAATTTTTTAGAAAAATAATATAAATTTCTATATAAGTAGGTAATAGAGTAATAGTATTAAATGTATAGACATTTTTTACTTTTAGATATGTACCTGCCTTATGATTTACATCAATCGTTTTATTTTCAAACCAAAAAAAAAAAATAAAACTACTGTTATATTTACAAAAAAAAAAGTAAAAAAAATTGTTTTTGCTAAATCAAAAAAAAATTGCTAAATCAAAGCAATATACTTACTATAAACAAATGTATATAGTAAGTATATTGTTTTGATTTAGATAAAAATTGTTTTATTCAAAAGCAAGTGATTGCAATTCAAAACAATCATCTAAACAAGCATTCGAATAGAAGTTTTGTATAATATAATTTTAACATTTTTTAGCCAAAAAAATTGATTTAGAATGCTTCAAGTATATAACGGTGTTGGCAGTTGATAAATTAATTCCAGACGAACTTTTTGCTGAGCAGATTAAATTTAAAGGAAGACTTGCTGAATGGAGGATTGAGCAAGGATATAGTCCATTTAGCGTGGCTGAAACCCTTTCACGAAGATCGTCAGATACACTTATAAACTGGGCGTCCGATAATACAATTGGATCTAATAGTTCCAATTGTAATATCGGATGTTCTAATTCTAATGAAAATAAAAAGCTTGGAGAATTGGTAATTCTTATATTAATTTAAAATTAATGGCATGGATTTAATAATTGTTTTAAATATGCTTTAGGACATTCAAGAAATATTGTTAACAAAGGAACACTAAAATTATTTTAATAGATTATAATTCTGTTAAAAAACCTTTAAATGACACAAAAAGAAAAACTGTCATTGGGTGTATCGTCGATTACTTAGTTAGTAACAACATACACATGGGCACAAAGGAGTGCGAAATAATAGTGGACAAATTATTAGTCCAATTTCCTCTTGAAAAAAAGGTTTAGCTATTTTTAAATAATAATCACTAAATAATACAGCATTATTTATTTAAAATAAATTTCTAGGAAAGTTATTTTATTAAATGTGATGGTAAAGGGTCAAGATCTCGTGGTGCCTTATATACCGCGTATAATAATAAATTAAAATATCAAAAGAAACGTTCTTTTTATAAAAATATTGATCGTGAAGCAAGTCGATCTCCAATATTATCAACAGCATTATCACCTTCATTAGAAAAATCCATAGTTTCACCAACAAAAAGTATTTTTTATAAATTCTAAAAAAAAATTTTTATTTAATTGTACAAAAAGAAATTACCAATTATTAAAAACTTAAATTTATTTATTCAAAATACTATGTAACTATATAGATTATAATGATAAAAATTGGCTGAAAAATCATTTTACACCCTGTCCTGTGGTTGAACAAAAGTGGACAAACTCTTTCCAAATTAGAAGAACTGATATATTATCAAAGTCTCCAAGTGATATTTTTTTGGAATGGCCGTTGTTAACCCAATCTAACGCACTCCGATTGGTAATATTTTTTTAATTTTCAATTTAAAAAAATTTATTAAAATAAAGTAATTTGTACTTTTTACGGTTACAAATTCAGATTGATTTAGATTTTATTTCAATATATGGGGAGGAAAAAGCTTTAAGACTTTTCGAAAATTGGAAAAACTTTATTCCTAAATTTAAAACAATTTTAGAAGATGAAGCCAAGCCTCAAACCATAGAACTAATCAAAAGATTAAAAAGTGAGACTATTGAAACTAGTAAGTTCATTATATCAGCTTTATTTATTAAAAAGTTTAAAATATTATACAATATAACATGGTATTTGAATTCTCCAAAAAATTTTATGAAATAAGTTTTTTCAATTTTATATTTGCAGATGAAAAACATTTAATTGCGTTCAAATTGTTACATTTCAAATTGCCACCATCACAAAAATTAAAGTTGAAGAACGACAATACCAGATTGTGGCATTTATCAATCCAAGATTCGTTGGATAGCACCTTAATGATTGTTGGTAATCAAGGAGACATTCAAATTCAATACCAACAAGTACGCGAGAAATACGCAGCTTATAATTGTTCATTTCAGCCTATAATAGCAGTACAAGGTGAACATTTTTACATTGTTTTCGATGATATTTTGCATAAATCTGATTCGTTTTTAAGTGCCTTAGATAGTTTATTCAAGTTATTTTTTGAACTGAATATTAAATTTCCTACACAAAGCTACCAAGTGTGGGATTTTATTCAAAGATATTTTTAAAAAATTCTTGATAGCTCTTCAAAAACTTCATCTCAAACCACTTCGTTACTAAACCAATTAGATATTTAAATTAAAAAATTTTTTATTATTTATGTATTTAAAATAATTAATTTATTTACATTTAAGAAAAACTAAAACTTAAGAGACTTACATTTGATAAAATCAATAATTAAATCAATTTTATATCATGTCAACAATGTTTATTTGCTTTCAATGCGAAAATGAATTTCAAATTTTAAATGATTATATTTTCCATCTAAAAAATTTTCATAAACTCAATTCCTACTCAAGATTTGAATGCAAACAACAATATTGTCCTCAAATATTTTCTAATATATATGCCCTAAAGAGACATTTAAGATATATTCATAAAGAAAACCAAAATTTAAATTCTTTAAGTTCTATTGTTTCAAGAAATTCTTTTCAAAATAGTGATGTTTTTTCAAATAACGATAATCAACTTTTTTCGAATAATGAGCAAAATAGTGACATTTTTATAAATAACGAGCAAAATACCGCCATAGACCAAAATCTTGCAACTATCTCGAACGATTGTGAACAAGTTCAAACTAACTTTGATGAAAACTGTCAATTTTCAGATATTTTATCAGCTAATACATTAAAATTTGTTTTAAAATTAATAGAAGAAGATAGTATTCCAAGAAAAAAAGCTTTTCAAATTATTCAAAATGTCCAGCAATATATATTAAACCCTATTAAAAATATAATTAAAAACACTTCCGAATCTTCTTTTAACTTGAAATTAGAAAGTATTGAAAAACAGCTTGATAGCGCATTTATTGAGGTGGACAATGAATATAGATTAATACGTAAACTTCAAAAAGACGATTTGATTAGCATGCCAAAAAATATTTTGCTATCTTCTGAAATTCAAAACGTGGTTCATCAAGGGGTGCCTGTTTTGGATTATACAAATATTAAAGGTACCATTATGAATATACCTTATATTATTAGAAAATTTTTTGAACAACCCGGCTTGTTAAACAAAACACTAGAAAATATTAAATACTTTGAATCGCAAACTAATTCTATTTCAAATTTTGCTTCAGGCTCTATATGGAAAACAATCCAAAATAAATTTAAAGGAGAAGGAAAAATCGCTATCCCATATTTTCTTTATAATGATGATTTTGATCCAGACAATGTGTTAGGATCACATCCTGGCCAAAATTCTATTTCCGCATTTTATTTAAACTTTCCCTGCATACCATCCCATTTGACTTCTTCTTTAAAAAGTATAATACCGATTATGTTTATTAAAACAAAATTCATGAAAAAGTACGAGCACGAAGATATTTGTCATAATCTCTACGAAGCATTATTAGATCTTGAAATTAATGGAATAACAATTAATATTTCTAATATTGAACAGAAAATATATTTTGTTTTAGGCCTTATCACTGGCGACAATTTAGGTTTAAACACCATATTAGGATTTTCACGGTCATTTTCAGCTTTGTATTTTTGTCGCATTTGTATGTGCAGTAAAAATGAAACTCAAACAGCAGCCTACGAAATTAAAGAAAAACTTAGAAATCAAGAAAATTATAACTCTAATTTATTATTAAACAATCCGAAAATAACAGGTATCATTGACTCATGCATTTTTAATAATTTACCCTCGTTTCATGTTGTATTAAATACAGCAGTTGATATTATGCATGACTTATTTGAAGGTGTTTTTAAAAATGATGTAAGTCTAATTCTTTTACATTTTATAGATACTAAAGTTTTTTCATTAAACGACATAAATAATAGAAAGCAACTTTTTGATTATGGCGAAATTGATGCAAGTGACATATCCCTTCCTATAAATCTGGAAACATTAAAGATAAAAAACCTTAAAATGTCTGCTGCTGAAACTTGGTGTTTTGTTCACTTTTTACCACTTATGATAGGAGATCTTATTCCAATTGGTAACAAGATGTGGGACTTTTTTCTTAATTTACAGAAATTATTAGACTTGTGTTTAAGGTCTAGCTTTGATTTAAATCAATTATATGAGCTTGAATCTGTTATTGCTACTCACAATAAAAACTATTGTGAGTTTTTCCAACTTCCATTAAAACCCAAAGCTCATTTTCTAACACATTACGTGACAACTATCAAAAGAGTTGGACCTCTTAAAATGTTTTGGGCATTAAGAAATGAAAGTAAGCACAAGGAATTGAAAAAATATGCGACTTCTATTCCATCAAGAAAAAATCTCTGTTATTCTTTAGCAATTAAATCAACTTTTAAATTTGCTGGTTTAATAATTGATAACTGCGAAGTAGAAGATATTGAGATCGTTAAGGAAGAGTTATATATAATAAACAAAATATATTACTCTCATGTTCAGAATTATGGTTTTCCACAAAATTTTTTAGTAGCATCTAATATAGTATATAAAGGAACAGTATATAAGTCCGGTTATTATGTTTTAAAATATAAACATATTGATTATATTAATAAAATTGTTGACATGATTGTTTTTGAAAAAAAATTATTTTTAATTTGTCAAAAGTTTAAAATAAGTTTTGATCAGCATTTAAATTCTTATCTATTAAAAGATAACTTGAATGATTTTGAGATTTGTGATGTTAAAAATTTTGAATATTATCCCACGTTACCTCATAAGCTTTCAAATATGAGCATAGCTTTTAGATTTAAGATAATTTAGATTTAAGATTACAATATGTGTTCAATTAATATAAGCTTTCAAATATGAGCATAGCTTTTAGATTTAAGATAATTTAGATTTAAGATTACAATATGTATTCAATTAATATTAATAACGTGTTGAATTTTATATTTTTTTATTCTTTAATTTATATCATTCTGTGAATATTTAAAATAAAAACAAAAATAATAAAAACAATTAATTACATAATAGTAGTTATTTACTAATTTTTTTTCAGATAATGTTTTTATAGTCCTTCATGTTACAGGACTATTCATTTTAAAAAGCGCCCATTTTTACATGGATTTTTCTACTGTTTGCAACCAGAAATCTCATATTTTTAGTTAAAAACTAGATAGAGGTCTTATAAGTGTCAAATATTCAAAAATTTGAATTTTGAATTTTTGGCGTTTGTGCCCTTTTTCTCTTCGGCGGCAGTATACTACGAAGGTATTTCAGTTGTAATAACTTTCACTACCTTGCTTTTTTGTAATGAAAATATGGTATTATTGTTACATTACAAATTTAGTAAGAATTACTATTATGTAATGGAATTCATTACATATTCTGCTTTAATTATTATAATAAATTATTTAGTTAATTTCATTACATATAATAAGTTTAACTATAAATGGTAATTAAAAGTTTCATTACAATGTAGTGACCACTGACTGTATATTTCATTACTGTGTAATTGACTCAAAATTTATCGCAAATGCAATGCTTTTCATAGCATTTTTCATGGGTTTTCATTACAAAATATTTTGTGTGTTCAATGCTAAAACTGCTAATTTAAAATTTTTAAAGTGACACCTGTTGTATTTTTTTTAAAACATGAAAAATTTTAAATAAACGTTCAATACAAAAAACTAATTTTGCCTTTGACTTTTGAATTAAATGTCATTTTTAAAACGATATTTTGAATTTTGGCTTTGAATTTGAATTAAATGTCATTTTTTCTGATACATAGTTATTTAGATCGTATGTTGTTACGGTCAACGGTTTTGTTTAAAAAACTATTTTATAAAAAAAAAATGAAAAGATATTTTAAAACTATTCAAACAAAAAAGTCACTGGATGTGGATACTAATACTAATGTTCATGATAATAATGAAATTAGTAAAGAAATGGAAATGGTGGAAGAAGGATTGCATTGCAAACGGTAGAAGAAATGAAAACGGCAGAAGAGAGTAATGTTCGTAGTAGCTCAACAAATTCATTAAGGTATAATTTTAAATCATTTTGTATGAACTTAATACGTCTGTGGATATTTTTTTTAATTTAAATTTTATGTTTCTAACAGCCTTTTAAGTCAAAATAGAAAAAAATATATGTGCAAAAATATCGTCAATATTGGGAGTCTGATAGAAGCTGGCTAAAGTTTGAAAATGATCAGTGTTTTTGCAAAATTTGCAAAAAGACCATGAACAATAATGTTTCAAATTTAAATAGACATGCTGCTTCAGAATATCATAAGAAAAAATCAAATGAACTTTTAGGTCAAAAATCCATACAATCAATGCATGAAACAATATTAAATAATACTGCAAAGAAAGATTTACGATTACGTACTGAAATTACAATGGTGATGTATTGCGTAGCTAATCATCTTCCATTTCTAACGATGAATTCATTGCCAGATTTATTTAAGAAATTGAATCCAAATGGTGATCTAGTTAAGTGCGGTTCAACTAAAGCAACAGAAGTTGTAAGTAAAATTTCTATGTATGTTAAAGAAAATATTTGTAATGAATTAAAGAAAAAAAAATTTAGTTTAATATTAGATGAAAGTACTGATGTTAGTGTAAAAAAGTGTTTAATTTTGATTGTTCGCTTTGTAAATATTAACCCATTTACGTTCTTTGGGTCGAAAACGACCCAGTACGATAAGTGCTCAGTGGGTCGAAAACGACCCATTACAAAATTCGTTCTCAAAAATTTGAATTTTGAAAAATTATAAATTTTTATGAATTCGTAGCAAGCTTTGAACTATTTAAATTTCATATTTTGCAGAAAAAAATGACGTTTTGTATTTATTATATGCGTGAAGTTAATTAAAAGTGGTAAATAATTTTTCAGTTAAAATTTTAGGAAATTGTTATGGCAAAAGATAAATTGTAAGTAATACTATTTAACATTTTAAGTGAGAAAGTTGTTTTTACATAAGACATTATCTGCAAATATATAACAGACGATGAATTTTAAAAAAAGGAAATGTTTTGTACATTTTTTTTCTTGTTAAAATGATCTGGGTCGTTTTTGACCCATTGAGCACTTAAGAATATAAAAAATTTTTATTTCAGAAAAGAAGGTTTATCGCTCGCAGAAATTTTGGAGGTATTAGAAGACGATGAAAGTAATAATATTGTCGACAAAGTGTACATGCTGCCACCGGATGAAACTGGCCAAGATACAGATGCTGAATCAGCCGATGAAAATGAGTTCAACTTGAATCGTTTAAGCTGCAATCAACTTAGAGCTGAAGCAGAATTGGAATTTTCAAAAAATGTTGCATTTGAATGCAATGATAGTGAAGATGATGAGGATTATGTTCCATTAGCGAATTTGAAACGAACATTAAAACCGTTCCAATGGCAGAATGGTGATATATGTGACATATTTGGAGTTGCTGAATCATACGAAAGAGTTTTGTTACCGCCACTTACATTGGGCGCAGAATCAAATCCGTTGGAATTTTTGAACCTTTTCATCACAAAGGAAATAATTGAAGAACTTGTTTCGTACACAAATACATATTCCAGTCAAAAGAACTTTGATTTGTCAATGACTGCTGATGAGTTTTATGCGTTTTTGGGTATTTTATACATTACTGGATATAACACCTGTCCAAGAAAAAGAATGTACTGGGAGCAAGAAGTTGATTGCCAAAATCCTTTAATTGCAAGTACGATGAGAAGAAAACGCTTCGAAGACATTTTTTCTAATCTTCATGCTTGCGATAATCAAAATTTAAATTCAAATGATAAGTTTTGTAAGTTAAGACCCTTGGTCTCGAAACTTAATGAACAGTTTTTAAAATACGCTCCTTTAGAAAGTTCTATTTCCATTGATGAATCCATGATCAGATATTTTGGAAGACATCCATGTAAACAGTTTATCAAATCAAAACCTGTTCGTTTTGGCTATAAAGCATGGTGTATGGCCCTAAAAAGTGGATTTTGTCTTGGATTTGATTTATATCAAGGAAAAAGTATAACATTAACAGACACTTTTGTTAAAGATTATGGTCTGGGTGGCTCAGTAGTCATGAAATTCTTTTCAATACTTAAGAAAAGCTTTCAAGATACTTCATTTAATTTTTTCTTTGACAATTTTTTTACTAGTGCGAAACTGATTTCACAACTAACATTTCAGAATGCTGGGGCCACAGGTACTGTTCGGGAAAACCGTACAGGTAAATGTGAACTGATGCCGACAAAAGAAATGCAAAAAATGGAAAGAGGATCATACGATAGCAGTGTTGATAAAAATAAAAATATAATTGGTATTAAATGGAAAGACAATAATATTGTCACACTTTTGTCAAATCAATTTGGAGTAATACCTTTAAAAAAAGCCTCCCGATTCTCCGCGAAAGAAAAAAGAAGAATTGAAATACCTCAACCAAATGTTGTAAATAAATACAACTATTTCATGGGTGGGGTAGATTTGATGGATCAGTGCGTCAGTAGTTATCAGATTGCAATACGAGGAAAGAAATGGTACATGCCCATTTTCCTTTGGATGTTTGACGTGGCCCTAAATAATGCTTGGATTTTGAGTAAAAATTTTGGTGCTAAGTATGATAAGTTAGCATTTCAAAGAAGCGTAGCAACATCACTGTGTAAATTATATGGGAAGGATCGGAAAAAGTGTTTAAGATCTACTAAAAATTCATCAAAATTTTTGAAAGAAACAGGACAACACTTGATCACCGTTGATCAGCCAAGAAGAAGATGCGCATATTGCAAAAATAAAACTATTAGTGCATGTAGTACATGTAATGTTCCTGTGCATGATAAATGCTTTTTTGTTTTTCATCAGAATTAGACAATAATAATATTATATTTGTATTTTTGTATTTTATTTATTTTATTTTTAGTTACTAGAAAAATGAAGAAATGTTTTTATTTTGAATTTTATGTTTTTTAAAAGAATTATTTATTTTGTTTGTATTTTTAATAAATTTGTTGCTCTTGTGATAAAAAACAATAAAAAATGAAAAACAATAAAATAAAAAATAGTTTAAAATAAAATTTCTTTATTAAAATATTATTACATGAATGTGCTCAGTGGGTCGTTTTCGACCCCGTGCTAAATTCCAATGAAACGTATATTTCCCAGTTTATCCGTCAAAGACAAACTAATTTTTCCAAAAACAAACCTTATTTAACGAAATTTGGCAAAAATATTAAAAAAAATAATTACGAACGCTCGAGACTTTAAAATTTTTTTTATTAAGAACGTATATGGGTTAAAAATGTAATAACAGAAAAATTTTTCGGACTATTAGAGTTAGAAGAATTTACTGCTTCAAAAATTTCAGAAGCAATTAAAATGTATTTTAAAGAAAATAATGTGCCAATTGAAAATTTAATAGGCTTAGGTACAGATAACGCATCTGTGATGAAAGGCGAATTTAACAGCGTCAGAGTTGAACTAACATCTTTAAATAAACATCTTTTTTACCTCGGTTGCACTTGCCATTCATTAAATTTGTGAGCTGGAAATGCATCTAAAGAAATTCCTCATAAAGTAGAAAGTTTAATAAAAAAATTTAATCTTTTAAATTTTGAAATAGATTTTTCTAACCCACTCTTTCATTTGTCATTTAATTCAATGTTTTTCGGTCTTAAGTTTGATGAGCATGTTAATGAGATGTTAGACAGTCAAAAAATTGTCGAAATAAAAAATGATCTTTTAAAATATTATATAAAACTTTGTAGTGAAATTAAAAAACGATTTGATTTCTCAGATAAAAAAATCGATCTGTTAGAGTATTTGGATCCGCCCAAAATACAGAAAGGTGATATGCCATCAATTTTACCAATAACTAAAGAATTTCCTTTTTATAACGTAGCGGAAGAAATGTTAAATGCACAATGGAGGGCATTGATTAATTTTGATTCAAATATTATAAACGAAAGATTTAAAAATGATGTGCCGAACTTTTGGCTAAAATTAATTAAAGAGGAAAATTTCTTAGAAGAAAGGTGTTTTATAGAATTATCGGAATATATGTTAGTTTTATTATGTTTGCCCCACAGTAGTGCAGCTGCAGAACGTCAATTTTCAGAAATGAATATTATAAAAACAAAATTTAGAATTAAATTAAAAATTCAAACAGTTGAAAGTTTAATGTTTTGCAAAATATTATTAAATAAAAATGAAAAAATTTTTTATCCTCCATTAGATTTATTAAAGTATTTTAAAAAATTTAAATTTATCGATGGAAAATACGAAATTATAACGTAGCTAATTTTCTTGTTTTATTTTAAAAATACAAATCAGTACAATAAAATGCCTATTTTAACACTTTGTAATATTTTTATAATTATATTTTTTGCAATAAAATAATTTTGATGTACTTTAAATGGTCTAATGATCCAATAAATAATTCAAATAAATAACAATTGAAATGGTTTTTTATTTAAAATAAACAATAAAGTCTAAGTTAAATTGGCAGGATACAGACAAAAACATTAAATAAGCTAATTATAGTATATATATCAGTTATATTATTTTTTGCAAAAAATCTACTCCCGAAATCACAAATCTACTGCACTTTTTTCACCAATCTACTTCTATTTTTTTTTTTTAAGTGGGAACACTGATACATATCACAAAAGAAATAATTGTAGATGAAAAGAATAATGTATACATGGGTAACGTAAAAGATAAAGGTAAAAAGATAGAACTATAAGAAAAATTTAATAGAAATAAAAGATGAATGTATTAGAAGCATATTTAAATCACAAAATTTATATTGTAATATGAAAGATTTTACCGATAACGTTATAAACGAAATAAAACATGAATTAGTTATTACAAAAAATATTAAAGAAACCAATATTAATCGCGTAAAATTTATAATACCTTCGTCGGAGTCTCAGACTAAGGGGGGTGGTTTTTTTAAGTAGTATAGATATTAGACATCTGCACAATTGTATTCAAAAGCGCTTTCAAAACATTCTATAATAAGTAAAACTTTTTATATTCGGTTTTGAAAGCTTTCAAACCAAATGCATTCATTACAAAATTATTATAGAATAGAGTAAATGAAATACAAAATTATTGTAGAATAGAATGAATATGTATTTGATTTATTATGTGCACACGAAAATAGAATATATATAGTACCGTAAAGTTCTGAATACAGTACCCCCCCGAATAAAGTACCCCGGGTACACTAATTGGAACATTTTTCCAATTACAGTACCCCGGGTACACTAATTGGATTTGATTTTTCGCTAATAAATTTCGAACTTTATATTGGAATTATGTTTTGACTGTTTTAATAAAAATTATAAAGTTTTATTAAAATTTTTTATTAAAGTAATAATAAAAATTATAAATCTTAGATAAATAACTCATTTACCTACCTTATCTATTTTATCTATACTACCTTACCTTATTACAATTTTGTATTAAATAAATCTCATTATTTTATAAAATCAATAATTTTACCAAAACAAATTTGGTAGGTAGTTATTCGTTTCACTGTTGTTCTATGTATCTCCGCTGCGGGAAAATTGGTACGCACTCTTACTATACTCAAAGGATTAAAAAAAATACCAAAAGTTAATTTGCCAAAAGACATCGATCATTGTGTTAGTTTGGGTGGTTCGATGACCACAGATTTAATGTTACGTTGGATGAAAACGTGTTTCCATAAAGAGAACAGTTTTTTTGGTATTGAAAAGTAACTTTTAATAATGGATTCTTATGGTTGCCATTTAATGGATGAAGTGACAAGAGAACTAAAGAAGCTATGCAATGCAGAGTCAATCATAATACCTCCAAAAACTACATCATTTTTACAACCATTGAGTGTTTCAATTAACTATCCATTTAAAACTTTTATGAGAGCTGCTTGGAATGATTGGCTTATAAATGGCAAAGAGGAATTTACAAAAAAAGGATACAGGAAAAAACCGACTTATAAAGATATTGTTGATTTTACATCTTCAGCTTTAAAACAAATTTCTTTCTAAACTTTTTAAAACAAGGTCATTTGAGTGTTGCGGAGTTGGAGAGTTTGGAAAAGAAAAATGTTTGGAAAAATTAAATAGTCGCCTTCAAAACATTCTTAAATCTTGCGGGGACGTACATGAATCAAATATTTCTGAAATCCAAACCGAACCAAATAATACAACTTATGAGCTGGTCGGAGTTGATGAAGCTAATGCAAACTTAGCGAATTTTGATGATGATATAGAAACTATTGATGAACGTGTAATTGGTAGTCAGACTTCTTTTGATGATGATGAATATATCAGCGAAACTTCCAGTGAAGTTGATACACAGGAGCTTTTCGAATTCGTTTAAATGGCTAATAAGTAATAGTTTAAAAAATTATTTAAAAAATTTAATCAGACTATATCTTAATAAATGTATCTAGTTTTTCTACTATTAATGAATCAATGTATATTTGCAGATTTTTTTTATTATAAATAAGCTATGTATATATATTTTTTTATTTTGAATAAGTAATATAGTTATTTTGTTTTGTGAATTATACTAATTGCTTTAACTTTATTTTCCATAATACATTCCCTATCATATATAATTTTTTGTTGTTCCGAATAGTGTACCCGGGTATAGAAAACTAATTAGTGTACCCGGGTATACTAATTGGATTTATTATTTTTTTCAGAATATTGCCATTTTCCAATTAGAGTACCCGGGTATTGTATTCAGAACTTTACGGTATTTGTATTTATATACCGAGTACACCAAATATAATAAAAAAAAATTGTAATATGTGTTACGTATACCCAGTATGTATTATATCAATGAGTAATATGTAGCTTTGTTTGTTTTGTCACTCCTTTGTTTGTTTTTTTATCTTCTTTTTGTTATCTTTTTACCTTTTTCTTTTTCATTATATTTAGAGTACTCGGTATACTTTGTGTATTTTAAAAGATTTAGCAGAATTCAAATTTGATTTTCAAGACATCAAAGTATTTATGAAAAAAAAGCTTTTTCAATTTCTTATTTGAAATAAAACGAAAACAATAAATATAGTTAAGTTATAGTTTGAGTATATACCATATTTAAAGCTTTTAGAACGAATGTATAGAATTAGAATACAGTATTTGAATATATTCGATAATTTTAATAAAGGAATATATTTGTGCAGATCTCTAATTAGGGTTGCCATTTCTACCCCATTTCATCATGATATACTTAGATATACCCCTTTACCAAAATCGCTAAAGGGGTAGACAAAAATACCCCTTTTTTACAATACGCAAGAATATTAATAAAAGTCTTATTTGCGAACAGATTTCTGTTAATTTATGATATCGAATTCCAAAGAAATGTAAAACTTGCTTGATGGGTGTCAATTACAAAGACTGCTACTGTTATATAATGTATTATGTAATGGTCAAATTATTATTGTAAGTTTTACAATACCTCACAATTGTTTTATAATTGTTTGGTATTGCAATACTCACCATCATTATGAGACAGTTATAAAATCAGATCATATACTTATAATTGTATTGTATTTGTATATAGTATATGAACACATGTTAATATTATACATAATTCTATTATCTATATAGTAATTACTTATATAGTTTAGTTGTGGAGCAGTCACATTCATATAAGTGTAGAAAGCAGATGCTTTATAATAAAATAGTAAAATAAAAAGAATTAATAAAATAGAACATGGCGCAGTCGTAATAAAATAGAACAATATGCCTAAAATTTTTGTTAATTTTTAATCTAAATTTTGTGATACAGTTTTTTATAAATTTAATTGATTTATTTAAAACAATTTGATAAATTTTTAATTGTTAAAAAAAAAAAAAAATAAAAAAAAAAAAACAATAAAAATGGACTCTCTAAGAACACCAGGTCCAATGAATTTTGAAGGTAGCATCAGTGTAGAGTGGACTAAATTCAAAAAATTATTTGAAATCTACATAATAGCTACTGATTCAACAGGAAGTATATCACAAGAAAGGAAAATTGCCATTCTACTCAACTTGATTGGAGAAAAAGGTGTTGAAATATTCGATTCGTTTCGTCTAACGGAAGCCGAAAAAAAAAAAATACGAGACAGTTATAGCTAAATTTGATGCATATTGTAACCCGAAAAATTATACAATATAAGAAAGGTTCTTATTTCACTCCCGTCACAACAAAATGGCGAATCCTTTGAAAACTTTTTGAAAAAATCTGAAATCACAAAACAAGTTCAGAAATGTGATTTTTCAAATACAGCCGAACCAATAGCAGATCAAATGCTTAGGGACAGAATCGTTTTTGGGGTTAATAGCCGAGATCGACAAGAAAAGCTTTTAAGAACGGAAGGTCTATCATTGAGTAAAGCAATATAAATGTGCAGGGTAGCAGAAATTACTCATAAACAGGCACAGAGTCTTAGACAAAGTAATGAGATTCACCAAGTAACACAAAGTCGTTACCAGCAAAACCCTGTCAATAAAAGAAACAGTTACAGCAATCGATCACAGCAAGAAAGTAATAATAACAGTCAGAAAAAATTTAAGTGTTCAAAGTGCAGTTACAATCATCCATATCAGAGGTGTCCGGCTTATGGGAAAACGTGCAATCGCTGTGGAGAAAAAAATCACTTTGCTACAGTATGTAAAAAATTTGTACATAATCTAGAGGTAACAGAAAATGAGTCAGCCAAAGAAGATTTAGAATTTGAATTAAATGATTTGGTAATAGATACTTTAAGCATAAATAACTTAAATAAAAGAAATAATAAATTCTGGTTTGTTAAAATTAAAATATATGATTATTTTGTAGATTTTAAATTAGATTCAGGATCGGAGGTGAATACTTTACCTTATAGTGTGTTTTCGGAACTGGTTAAAAACAATAAACAAAAAATAATAGAAATTAAAGAAGTAAAACAAAAAATTGAATCATATGGTGGTTTCACTGTGAATGCTGTTGGAGCTGTTGATTTAGAAGTAAGTTATAAAAATATAAAATATATTGAAAATTTGAATAATATTGAAAGCTCGAATGCCGTGCCATTACTTGGACTTAGTGCATGTTTAAAATTAAAATTATTAAAACGAGTAGACTCGACTCAAATTGTAAACAATGAAAGTGAGAAAAATAAATTTATAGAGAAAAATAAACAAGTTTTTGTTGGATTAGGTTGTTTTCCGGAACGATATAAAATTAAAATAAAAAACAATTCGTGCCCAGTCATAAAGCCACCTCGGAGAATAGCATTGAGTGTAAAAAATAAAGTAAAAGCGAAATTAGAGGATATGGAAAAAGAAAAAATTATAGAAAAGGTAACAAACCAAACCGATTGGGCTCATAATCTAGTTGTGGTTGAAAAACCCGATCATAGTGTAAGATTATGTTTAGATCCACGAGAATTAAATTTAAGTGTAGTAAGAGAACCATTTCAAATCCCTACTTTGGAAAATTTGACATCACAACTAGAAGGTATGAAATATTTCAGTGTTTTAGACTTAAAAGACGGATTCTGGCAGGTTGAACTTGATTCAGAAAGCTCGAACCTTTGCTCTTTTAGTACTCCTTTTGGAGTATACAAATTTATTCGTTTGCCCTTTGGCCTCAACTCCGCTCCAGAAATATTTCAAAAATTAAACACGAAATATTTTGGTGACTTGCCTGTTTTTATTTATTTTGACGACATACTAGTTTTTGGAAAGTTTGAATCTGATCATGATGAAAATTTACAAAAAGTTATTAATCGTGCTAAAGAAATAAATATTAAATTTAATCCTAGTAAATTACAATACCGTCAAACTGAAGTAAAGTATTTAGGTTATATTTTTTCGGAAGAAGGTATAAAAATAGACCCAAAGCGAATTGAAGCCATCTCAGCAATGAAAGAACCATCTGATAAAAAAACCCTTCAACAATTTTTAGGAGTAATAAATTATCTACGTAGTTTTATTCGCAATTTATCATCACTTACATCCCCTCTACGAGAACTTTTAAAGAAAAATTCTAAATTCTTGTGGTTATCTGGTCACTCTAAAATTTTCAATAATTTAAAAGAACTTATAAGTAAAGCACCAATCTTAAGTAACTTTAAGGAAAATGAAAAAATTTTGTTGCATTAGCCGATGCCCTATCACGTAACTATGACATTGAAAATAATGAGGAAATTGACAAATCGTTAGACTATGTGGTGCATTCGGTGAACGTCGCTGAGGGTAGATTGAAACAAATTTTACAGGAATTTTCCTCAGATGAGGAATGCAAATTGCTTAAAGAATACTGTCTCAAAGGTTGGCCAAAGGAACGATCCAAAGCATATGACTCTATCAAAAAATTTTGGCCATTACGCAATGAAGTTTATGTGGAAAACGGAATTCTGTTTTTTAAACATCGCATAATTGTACCAAAGAACTTAAGAGATGAATTATTAAATAAACTACATGAGGGCCATTTTGGGATTTCAAAAACCAAAGCTTTAGCACAAAATGTAGTTTATTGGCCTCGAATTAATGATGACATAGAGAAAAAAATAATGCATTGCAGAATTTGTGAGAAATTCCAAAATTCCAACAGCCACGCACCGTTAATACCTCATGAGGTACCTGAGGTACCATTTAATAAAGTTGGTGTTGATCTTTTTGAATTTAAAGGATGTGCCTTTCTCTTGCTGGTTGATTATTACTCAAAATGGCCAGAAATCAAAGAAATTAAAAATAAAACCACATATGAAGTGATAAAAACCCTCAGACCCATATTTGCCTATCATGGAATACCTGAGACTATAATTGCAGATAATATGCCTTTTTCTTCATATGAGTTTAAAAAATTTTGTAATGAATGGGGAATCAATTTAAAAACAAGTAGTCCGCATTATCCACGTAGCAATGGACTAGCTGAGAAAGGAGTAGGTATTGCAAAAACCTTACTTAAAAAATGCCATGAAGAGGGTAAAGACATCGAAAGTGGTCTTTTATGTTATAGGAACGCACCCATTACTAGTCTGTCCTTCAGTCTAGCACAACTATTAATGAGTCGAAATCTAAGATCAAAAATTCCGATGAAAGAAAGTTTACTTGAACCTAAAGTTGTAAAATACTCGCAAAATCTGCAAGAGAATGTGCCTTAAGTGGCGATTATGATTCTGCTTCAATTTATTATGAAGGACTTCAGGGGATGTAAGTTATTACTATCAATAATAACTTACATAATAACCAAAAAAAATATAAGTCTTATCACGACAAACACATAAGAAAAATGAAAGAAACAAAATTGAATGAAGGAGATAATGTTGTATATAAAGTAGGTAAAGAATGGCAACCAGCTTCAGTAGTAAGTCCTGCACTAAGTCCAAGATCGTTTAATATAATTAATGACAATAGTCAGTTGCTTAGAAGAAATTCGTATCACTTACGTAAATCAGTTTTTACACCAGATTTGAAAACACTCGATTTGGATAATGAGGTACAAAGTAACATTTCACCTTCCAATCCGGAATTGATTCCAGAACCAGAATTAGTTGATAAACATATAAAACAAACCCGTTATGGCAGAATTATTAAAAGTCCAGACAGGTTAACATATAAATAAATAAAAAAAAAAAAAAAAATATATATATATATAAAGAGAGATGTTATATAATGTATTATGTAATGGTCAAATTATTATTGTAAGTTTTACAATACCTCACAATTGTTTTATAATTGTTTGGTATTGCAATACTCACCATCATTATGAGACAGTTATAAAATCAGATCATATACTTATAATTGTATTGTATTTGTATATAGTATATGAACATATGTTAATATTATACATAATTCTATTATCTATATAGTAATTAAATTACTTATATAGTTTAGTTGTGGAGCAGTCACATTCATATAAGTGTAGAAAGAAGATGATTTATAATAAAATAGTAAAATAAAAAGAACTAATAAAATAGAACAGCTACTGGATGCTGTATGCTGATGGCGATGATCGAAGTGTCAAATGTCAATACTAATTATTTCAAGTAAATACAGACATTTGATTTGACATTGAAAAGCACGCTAAAAAGCTACATATAAAAATTATTTACAAATATTTTTAGTGAAACAAAATTTATTAAAATGCTAGAATCTAATTATTTGAGTGGAAAAAACAAATTTCAAGGACAATTATAAAGAATAAAAGTAAAATATTTATTAAATTTGTGTATTTGTACTTATCGTAAATATTATTTAAAATTTTAGGTAAATCAACATTATTAATATATAATTAAATATAAATTGTTAAAAAAGGATATATAATATAAAAAAGAGAAAATACTTCCGATGAAAACAATTGAAACGGTTTTCTTTAACGTCTAAAGAATTTGGGAAAATTCCACCAAAAGGTAATTTCCACAAGACCCTTTTGTCTACGTTTTATTTATGTTCATTTTGATATTTACGACAAATATTTCGCCCTATTACTTTTCAAACAGAACGCCTTTTTCGTTTTTAAAAACAACGTCCGACGAATTGGAGACAGATACAGAATTGGAGGATCAAGATAATGATTCACAGGAAGAAAAACGAAAGAATATTGATGATGTCCCAATAACAAATAAGAAGAAGTGCAAGTATTCGAATAATTTTAATGATAAATGGCAGGAAAAATTTAGCTGGACAAAATAGTTTACTTGCTAAGTGCATTTCTTGCAAAGTTGAGTTTTCAATTGCAAATGGAGGAATTTGCGATGTGAAAAAACATATGCTCACGAAAAAACACAAAAAAAATATTGAGGGATCTGCAAGTAATATAAGTCTTACATCATTTTTTTCGCCTACGTCAACTTCCAAGTTCACAAAATTTATTCAAAAATAAGCTGCTGCAGAAGCAACTTTCGCATACCATACCGTAAAACATAGTCATAGCTACAATTCTGCTAACTGTAGTAGTGTTTTATTTTCATCCTTATTTGGTGATTCAAAAATTGCTACAGAGTTTACTTGCGGACGTACTAAATGTTCTAAAATAGTAACTAACATTTAAGCGAAAAAATCTCGTGAAATAATTATTCTTGATTTATAAAACAATCACCCATTTTCGATAGCAACAGATGCCTCAAACATAAAAATGTTCCCTTTAGTCTGTCGCTATTCTTCAAAGGAACGTGGATTGCAAACAAAACTGTTAAGTTTTTTTAATAGCCAATCTGAAACGTCAAAAGATATTGCTTCCCGTTTAATTACAAAAATTAGAGAAAGTAACCTTCAACCAGAAAACATTATTAGTTTCTGTGCTGATAATGCTAGTGTTAATTTCGGGTGTCACCAAAGCGTATCAGTTGAACTAAAAAAAATTAACAAAGAAATAATTGACATGGGTTGTCTTTGTCATATGCTGCATAATGCAATTAAAAAAGCATCGCATTGTCTAAAATATGATTTAGAATGCATTATAATGAAAACATTTAATGAATTTAGCCATCACAGCAAAAGGATCATGATTTTGGCAGAATTTTATGATTTCTGTGACATAGAATATACAGAGCTATTGCGACATGTTCCAACTAGATGGTTATCACTAGTACCGGCTGTCGATAGACTCTATAAAAATTTCGAAGCCGTAAAAAGCTATTTTTTATCATCGAATTCTTGCCCACGTATATTATTAGATTTTTTTTCAAATGACTTAGCAGAAGCCTACCTAGGTTTATTTTCACACATTGGATCACTGATACAAAGAGTTATAGAGTTAGAATAATTTGAGAAATTCTTTAAAACTTAAGTTAGATCAACATATTTACGGAACAATAGCGAGAGAAAAGTTGCAAAATTGTGATAGTGCAACGGAAAAGCATTTATTTCGAAAACGGGCTGACACATTTTTACAGCAAATAATAACTTATATGGAAAAGAATTTTGAATTTAAAAATAATAAGTTCGAATAAGTACTGAAAGTGCTTGATTTATGATCTTGATTGAAAGTGCGAAGAACTAGTTCTGCTACTATCTATTTTTGAAAATTTAAAAAACTTACGCGTAGAGGAAAAATGGATTGAATTTTTTAAAGCTTTTCCTGTTGTACCAAATATGGAAGAAATTATAAAATTTGTTTTTGCACTTCCTCATTCAAATGCAATGAGCGAAAGAATTTTTACCTTGATGTTTCACGCTTGGCGAAAAGACAGAAACCGCTTAAATCTCCTAAATATTGAGGGAGAATTATTAGTAAAAATTTAATTACAAAGAATCGTGCAAAGAGTTTTATAACGAAATATTAAAAACTGAAAATTTCGAATTATTAAAAAAAATTCGCAGCAATGAAAAATATATTTAAAATATTTGTTATGTCATTTTATTTTTTAAAGTTTATGTTCCTATTTTTTTTATTAATGTTTATATGTTAAATCAAGGCTTATTTTTTGTTTTTGTAAATTATTATTTTCAATTTATTTTTAAAATAAATTTTTTTATTTTGAAATTTAATTCCAAATTCAATATTTTTAATTTTTGTACTGAAGTCAGTGAAATAAAAGCCTTTTTTTTATTATTATAATATGTATATATTTATTTAAATTATTTGCAGGTAATTGTAACCGTGATGTGTACAAATTTTTGTTTCATAATTGTAAAAGTTTTTTTCCGATAAATTCTACCCCATTTTTTTTTTTTAATCTGGCAACACTATCACAAAATATTATATTAGCTTAAATCATTTATTACTACTAAAAAACTTAAAATTTAAAATTATACCTGAAATTGTTGCACGGGTACTCAATTAAATTGTTATTCATAACTGTACTAATAAAATTATTTGTTTTATCTCTTAAAGAAGATCATATGTTAATAATATATTAAAATGCATTTCTTTTGCTTTTTAGTATAGTTTTTTTTAAAAGGCATTCGAAAGAAAAGTTTTGCTTTTCTTGTTCTCGTTATCTCGTATAAAAATTATAGTTCTTTTATGTAAAATTAAATTATATAAAGAAAGTATAACTCGGTTGTTTTATAATATATTGAAAATTTCTGTAAAATAAAATTTAAGAACAATAAAATATAATAATTAAAATAGTAATTTCGGCATTTTCGTTTCTATATAAAATAAGGTCAGATCTTAAGAACGCTTAAGAAACTGAACAGATATAATATAAAAACCTTGTAATTAAATAACCCTTTTATTGCACTTGCATAATTTCCAATAATTGTTTTTAATAAACAATTCTCGGAAATAATAACATTTATATTCATGTCTAAATGATTTTCGCAATAAACTTAAGTTACATTACACCTATAAGGTCATTAACATATTACTAAGTAAATTACTAATATATATTAAGTCAGCAACACTTTCAAGGTAAATTGATTGAAAAATGATTTTACAAGCCTATATTAAACCAATAATGTTATGTAATCAATTATTAAGAATAATTATATTTATTAAGAATTCATGTTAGTAATTAAGAATCATATTATTAAAACTAACTTATGCAAAATTAGTTGATAAAATCTTAGTATAAATAGAAGCTAAGAATTATTGAAAAGGAGAGTTCCAGTCTGACTATCGAAGCTAACATAGTAACATAATAATAAGTGTTTAGTGGAATTTTCAAAATAAAATAGCTGTAAAAATAAATAAAGCGATTTTTTTATAAATACTAAAATCCACTTATAAAATTGTTAATCCCGGCGGGATTCCGGGATCAACAAAAACTAATCCCGAAATTTCGGGATTGCGATCCCTAGTACAAAAATTTACCAAATAATATATAGATTTTGTAATAAGTAAAATAATAAATTTGTTTTTGTAATTCGATACTGAATTTTGTTTCGAAAGATATTTTTTTTTAAGTAATAAATTATAATTAGTATTAAGATAAGAAAATTGTTTTTGTAAAATAAAAATAAAGATTTTGTATTTCTAAAACTACAACATTAAAAAATTTAGTTTTAAGACCACATTCAAATAATAAAATTTTAATTTAAATTTAAAATTTTTTGGTGTTTTTTTTTTAAACAATCTATAAAACACATAATTCGCGAGTCAGCATTAAACACAAATAGAGTAAAAAATTAAAAAGAAATAAAAAAATAATTTTTCAATTAGATTTTAACTTTAAAAAGAAGCAGTCGAAGAAAATATCAATAATTTTGAATATAAAACAAAAATTTGCGTTTTATTTTCTCATATTTATAAAAAGTAATAATTCAATTTTTTTCGGGAGTAAAACATCAAAAATATTATCTTATATAACAGGGGTGGCCAGCTATACTAACTTTGGGAGCCACATTTCCAAATTAATATTTTAAGGAGCCATTTATATATTAAAAAACAATACATATATATAGGTATAATCTAAAATAATTTGAATGAAATTTTAAATTTAAACTGAAAAAGTTTTTTTTGCGTAAATTAGTAGGCGTTAAATAGTTTTTTTTTCAAATTTAACTGTTAATATATTTTTAAAGTAAATTCTTTTTGCTGGTGTAGATTAGTAGGTTTGCGTGTGTTACTCAGTAGTTTTTTAAAATTCCTCTAATTAAGTTGTGGTTACATTTGTGAAAATTATTATAAAAAAAAAATAAAAAGTAATTATGCTTTCTGGAAAACGCAAATATGAAGACGAGAACAGGAAATTTAAGGCGGAGTGGGAGAGGATTTTGTTTTTGTAGAAAGAAATGGAAAACCGATGTGTCTGATATGTGAAGTATTGTTGTCACAGTTCAAGGTCAGTAATCTAAAACGGCATTACGACGTAAATCACTGTTCTTTCAGTCAAGAATTTTCTGCTGGTAGCGAGTTACGCCGAACGAAAATATTGTCTTTAAAAACAAAACTTAATCAACAAACAAAAGTTATGCCAATGTTTATTAAAGAGGCAGATATAACAACAGAGGCCGGATTTATTATGGCGTTCAATATTGCTAGAACAAAACGGCCCTACACAGAGGGAGAATTCATAAAAAAAATATTGCTCAAGTTATTTCTGTTTTAGATCCAGAAAATAAAAAATTGCAAATCCCTGTATCCAGGCATATTGTGGAAAGGCAAATTTCTGTTATTAGCGATGATAAATACCTTGCAAAATGATGTGATAAACTGCTCAGCCCTGAGTCTAGCCCTAAACGAATCCACAGACATTGAAGATAAACCTCAACTTGCCATATTTGTTCGTTATGTAACAAATAATGTAGATGTCAAAGAAGAACTGTTAGACCTTGTTGCACTGAATGATACGACTAAAGGTTCAGATATAAAAAACGCTCTTGATGTTGTACTGAAAAAACTTTCTGTACCGATTAAAAAGCTAGTCAGCGTTGCAACTGATGGCGACCCAGCTATGAGGGGTTCTACTAACGGGCTTTTGGGGCTTTTAAATGCTGACGCATTGTATCCCAATTTTATCCCAGTACATTGCATTATTCATAGGGAACACCTTGTAGCCAAATATTTTAGATATTACAATATTATGAACGTAGTTTTAAAAATCGTCAACTATATACGATCAAGTGCTAAAACTCATCGCCAATTCAAAGCCTTTATACAAGAAATGGAAAACAATGAGCTTCCAGATGATGTATCTTGGTTTTGTTTAGTAAGGTGGCTCTCAGTAAGCAATGTTTTAACAAAATTCTTTAATTTGATGGAACCAATCAAACAATTCGTCAATGAAAAAGGAAAATTTTTCCCGGAACTTGAAAATACCAAATGGTTGTTAGATATGGCGTTCTTCACGGATATTTTTCAGCACCTACAATCATTAAATTTATCTCTGCAAAGACATAATAAACTTATTTCTGATTTGGCACAGAAAGTATTCAGCTTTAATAACAAATTAAAACTGTTCGAGAAAGATCTTGTTTCTAAAACTTTCATTCATGTCACGTGTGTCAGTAAAATTTTACAAACTTTACCCGGATATGATATAATAGTTACAGATTACGTATGCAAGCTTCACCTACTAGTAGAAGATATAACCGAGAGATTCTGTGATTTAACCGCACTTAAGCCATCATTTATATTTTTGGAAAATCCTTTCCTTTGTTGATATTTTGAAGAATGGCTATCCTATATTACCGCCAATTGCGTCGGATATAGCAGCTGTAGAATTAGAGCTACTGGAGCTTCAAGAAGATGAAGTATTGAAGCATGTAAAACAGAATAATTGTTCAATTATTGACATTTGGAAGCAGGTTCCGGAACAGACATATCCAAAAATTAAAGATTGTGCGCTCAAGTTAATATCTATTTTCGGTACTTCGTATTCTTGTGAGTCGTTGTATTCAACACTTAAATTTGTTAAAAATAAATATCGGTCTGTTTTAAATGATAAGCATTTAACTGAGCTGTTGCGAACTGCCATAACAATTCATCAACCAAACTTTAAGCGGCTAACTGCTAAAATGGACAATATCCGTAAGGCATCAACAAGCAAATCTAACTTCTAAATATTTTCTATAATTTTCTTATTATTTCTTTGTTTTATATAAATTTGTAACAAGAAATGAAATAATTTTTTTTTTATATATTTATTAAAAAAAAATTTTATTTTTTTTTATTTATGCTATAAAAAAAATGTTATAGGAATTATTAAAACTTTTGCATAAGAGCCATTCCAATCGACGTCAAGAGGCGCGTTATGGCCACCTCTGTTATATAAGTTATATATTAAGAAAAAATTGAAAGATTTCCCAAAATACTGGTGAAGAAATAAACTTTCTATCAATTTTTTTTAGTACAATTACAAGAATTTGAAAGAAAAAGAACCTGAAATTTTTGGTAAGCAATTTCAATTTTTCAATACATGGGAATGTTGTTTTGATAATGAAAACTGTCAAAAATAATAAGTTAACTTATTAAAATTTAATAAGTGTTCGTGAAAAGACCTACTATCGGAGTAGGTTACATGCTAAAAAAACAATTAAACTTAAAAAAGACATTTTATCAATCGTGTGGTGTTTTTCGTTGTTTATTTCAAATATTACAAAAAGATGAGTTATAAATTGAATAATCATATTTTGAATTTGATATACATATATATCTTAATTGCAATGTTTTATTTTTAAAAACGATAACCAATCAAACAAGTAATACATAAATATGTTAGCGAGACTTAACTATTCCACATTACAATTCATTTTCATACAATGTAATTCGATCATCAATTGTTTTGATAGAACAGCAACAGATATGTATTTGAAATAGAATATAAAGGCAATTATAAAAAAAAATTAATACAAATTGAATTTTTTTTTATTTTTGTTAAAATTGTAATAGGAAAGCATGATATTCAGAAAAATTTTAAATTAATAAAAACATTAAGTTTTTAGTTTCTCACCAATCAAATTGGCGACCCGTTCGAAAATAAATTTTTAAAAATCTGAATTTTTATTTTTTTAACCATATTTATAGAAAACGTAATTTAAATATTTGTCGAAGTATTAAAAAATTTTCTAAATTAACTCGGTATTACAAAGTACTATCTAATGCTAAAAGAGATATAATACTTTAGCAAAAATTTCTAAAAAAAACCTGTGCACAAGGATCCTACTAGTTTTATATATATTGTTGTTGTATTTAAAAGCAGTCATAAACTAACCTTGAAATTATAAATTGACTATAAAATAGTATAATGCAGTCTGAATTATATATAATGTGTTATGAAAAAAATATCGCATTTTTGCTTTTAAAACCTGAATTTTTTTGTACGTATTTCTGAAAAATATTATCTGACAAGCCTACTCAGGTAGCTAAACAAAAATTATTAACAAATGAAATTCATACATATTATATTATTTAATATTTGTTTAAAATTATTATGGAATACTTTAGGGACAAAATCACAATTAACAAAGAACAAACAGAAAATTTAGTAAACTAAATAAAAACTATTAAAAAACTTGCAAGGTCGTAGAAAAAGCGAATTACTATGGGCTCAAGTTTCAAAAATTTAAATGAAGCTGGCTGGACCACCAATTAAACAGAAACATGAATGGAAAAAGGTAAGTTTTATATTTTTTAAGTATTTATGTACATATAATTATTACATTTAGAAATTTTTTACTTTTGGAGTGATCATAAATACAAGGTAAAGAAAAAACTAGTATTTAATAAATTACATAAAAAGAAAACGGGTGGTGGTCCGTATAAGCAACCATGAGTGGAATGAATAATGTTAAAAATTTGGTTTGTCGGTGCGATTTAGTACACCAATTTCGGAAGAAAATTTGGATTTCATCAACAATGATAATGAAATAGAACAAGATAATTTAGAAAATATTAAACCAACATCATTTTCACCAATACCACAACCACCACCATCAAAGTCAAAAAGAAGAATGCCACAAAAAAAAACATCTACTGGAAAAATATGTCGATTTAACTAAAAGTATTGATAAAAATGAAATTAGAAGTTACAAGCAGAGTTACAAGAGGAAGAGATTTAATTAATTAAGAGGGAGTAGAACAGAAAAACACCTGAAATTAAAGAATTAAATAATATTAATAAGAATAAAACAGAAACAACTTAAGCTGATGTATTGAAGAAAGACTTTATTGTAATTGTCAAACCAAAAAAGCAACAAAAGGTGTTGAAACAAAAATTGAATTGAAACGTCATGTCAACCCAATCAACCTGAAAATAAATGGTGTATCAGAAAAAAGGGATGGGTCGATCGCAGTTTTTTGTAAAGATATTGAATCAGTAAATTGTATCAAAGATGAAGTGGAAAATAAGATGCATAATGAATATGAAATAAAAAATCCTTAAACTTAATTTCCCACAAATTTCGATTCTCAGAAATCAGTTAGAACATCCGTTCATTTTAATATAAGAACTTGCAAGTAGAGAAAGCAATCACATAATCCAATCAACTATCAAGGCCTAACCATCAAAGCATAACTACCAAATATGCATTTCTACTTACAAGAATTAAAGACGAGGAATGTAATTCCATTAGGAGCTTAGAAACACGTTGTAATCGGGAAAGAAAGATCGGTTTGTGATCTTACACCGGAATCAATATTACTCAGCAAAATACAATGCTACCTGACACTTTCCGAAGACTCCATGACCACAAGAGATTTCGATAGTAGCAATGGGACTACTATAAATAGAAAGGTCACCAGAGGAGTAACAAAGCTAAAACAATTTTTTCAGTATTTCCAAATAAATGTTAACAAAATTCTACTAGTAGGTTAATTGTTATAAGTAGTATAGATATAATATAAAACCTTGTACTTAAATAACCCTTTTATTGCACTTGCATAATTTCCAATAATTGTTTTTAATAAACAATTCTCGGAAATAATAACATTTATATTCATGTCTAAATGATTTCCGCTATAAACTAAAGTTACATTACACCCTTATGATCATTATCATATTACTAAGTAAATTACTAATATATATTAAGTCAGCAACACTTCCAAGGTAAATTGATTGAACATGATTTTACAAGCCTATATTAAACCAATAATGTTATGTAATCAATTATTAAGAATAATTATATTTATTAAGAATTCATGTTAGTAATTAAGAATCATATTATTAGAACTAACTTATGCAAAATTAGTTGATAAAATCTTAGTATAAATAGAAGCTAAGAATTATAGTAAAGGAGAGTTCCAGTTTGGCTATCGAAGCCCTAACATAGTGACATAATAATAAGTGTTTAGTGGAATTTTCAAAATAAAATAACTGTAAAAATAAATAAAGGGTTTTTTTTATAAATACTAAAATCCACTTATAAAATTGTTAATCCCGGCATCCCGGATCAACAAAAACCAATCCCGAAATCCCGGGATTGCGATCCCTAGTACAAACATTTACCAAATAATATATCGATTTTGTAATAAGTAAAATAAGTAAATTTGTTTTTCTAAAATTTGTTAAAAAGAAAACTGGTGGTGGTCCGTATAAGCAACCATGAGTGGAATGAATAATGTTAAAAAATATGGTTTGTCGGTGTGAAACTGGATATGTTCTCTCCAACAGACTCGGTACCAAAACTTAAAAGCTTGAATGACAAATTAGATAAAGTTATAGAAAATGTTACTTTAATTAATTGTAACCCAATTCCAGTTGAAACAGCTCCGACCTATGCTGAGATCATTAAATCTGAGAGTACTTCAATCAATAATCTAGCCATTATTATCAGACCAAAGGACCATCATCAAGACTCTGAGATAACGCTGCAACTCATCAAAAATAGAATGGATCCAGTTAAAATGAACATGGGGATTTCAAATATCCGGAAAATTGCTAGTGGAGGTGTAGCGATCAACTTGGCTCGACGTGAAGATGGTGATAAATTCTTACAGGCTGCAAGTAATGAAATTGGTGAGAATTATGAAATTAAAACAAGTTACCTTAGGGCTCCGAGGGTGAAAATCAAGAATGTCTCGGTAAAATATGAGAAAACTGATGCTGACAATACTAAACTGCTGAAAGATTTAAGGGCTCAAAACTGGCAAATTGATGAGACTGACTCGATAAAAATAATTCATGTTGCTAAGGTGAATAATTTATATTCTTGTATTTTAGAAACAAGTAAGCCCACATTTAAAAAAAATTGTGTATGAATATCAACATTGGCTGGTGTCCGCGGTATGTTAATGATAATATTTTTATACCGCGCTGTCTAAAATGTCAAAAATTTCACCACACGGCAAATAAATGCAACTCTAATGTTGACATCTGTCTTAAATGTGCTAAAACGCACAGAATTGCTGACTGCAAAGCTTTAGTTACACGCTACGCTAACTGTGTTAAAAGCAATTTCAAAAACGTAAATCACCAAGCAAATAGTTTAAGCTGTAGAGGAGGCGACACTGCCGTATATGTAAGAAATGAGGTAAAATCTGAAGTTTACATTAGCAATGAGAGATATAACACAATGGTAATTAATGTTATGAATAATGAGTCAGTGGTTAGTTTCCTGGCCTGCTACAGGTGCCCAAGTGATGATGTTAATGACTTTATTAACTACTTAGAGGAAATTTTCTGTAGTTATAATAATTTAATTTTTGCGGGAGATACTAATATTGACCTTTTAGCTAATGATGCAGTGGCTATTAAATACAAAATGATGCTGGAAAGCAGTGGTGTAACCTTATATAATAATATTGATCTTGCCAATGCAACTAGAGTTACATCCACATCGTGTACCTTAATTGACCATGTTATAAGCAATATTCGAATCACTTAACGTCGTTGTGTGGGGTAACACGTAAGTGAATTTGTTCCGCGTTTATTTTATTTTTTATTAAAATCCTAATAACTGAAATAATTTATAAAAAACTGTTAAAATCAAAACTTAAATTCGTGTATTTTCATACTTAAAATTATCTATTCATAAGTTGATTTGGTTGCCTATCTAATTAAAATTATTTAAAATGAATTGTGGTAATTGTAATCAGAAAATTACGCGCCAAGATATAAATAAGATTTATTGTGGTGTTTGTTTGGTGGTATTTCATGGGAGATGTGTTAACTTGAACACAGAAGAGTTGGAATACTTTAAAAGCAGCGGTACCAAATTTCGGTGTGTGCAGTGCAGTTCTCAGAGAAGAAAATCTTTACATGACTCGAATATGAACACAATGCAACTTACTAAAACATCTATTGCTGGAACATCATCACCATTGAATAATTTTGTACTTGACAATTTTGTTGTTGATAATCAAGGCAATAATACTAACATTAATACTGATCAACAACAACAAGTAATAATAAATGATAATGTAATTACATTAGATACAATTACATTAGATATGATATATAAGAAGATCCCCAGCTTAGAAAGTATAAATAAAGAATGTTTGAGTATAATCAAAGAATTACAGCAAGACAACTCTCACCTACATAAAAAAATAAGCAAATTAGAGAATAGAATAAACTATTTACAACAACAAAAGTTAGGAAACTGCATTGAATTATCTAGATTACCAGTGATGGAAAAATACAACTATATTATTGCAGCAAAAAAAATTTTTAATGAAGGTTTATCAATTGAAGTACGAGATAGTGATATTGAGAAATGTTTTATAAAAAAGAAAAGGCAAAAAACTGTGAGTGACAGGGTTGCCAGATTGGGCGCTTTCGCGCCAATTGGGCTACTTGGACTCTTTAACAGGCGCGCTAATTTTTGGAAAAGCGCCCGGCGCTTTTTGGGCTACAAAAAATACTTTGGGCGCCGCCCTTTTCATTTCTGATTTTATTTGAGTAGTGCAAAAAATTATTTTTATTTGTCTTTAAAAGATTTTTAAACTACATTCTTATAAATTTCATAGTAAATTTTTATTTTTGTTTTAAATTTCATTTAAAAAATAATCCTTTGATAATTTGTTTAAACTTCACTAGATGTCTCAAACTAATTCATTTAAACTTCACTAGATGTCTCAAACATTTGACATTTAAATGAATTTCAAAAATTCAAAATCAAAAACGTTTTGTTTTTTAAAATTAAATTCTTATTTGAATTTGATAGGACTTAAATATTTAAATTTTGTTTTTATTCTGCGAATAATTCTTTCAAGAAACTTTTAGTATTTCATAATGGGAAAGTGGGAGAAATACCAGAAAAAATACAATAATTCATGGGAAAGTGATCCTGCGTTTAAAGGTTAATTTATTTTTGTAATTTTATTTGAATTGAAAATTAAATTTTTCTTCATAATACCTTATTAGACTGGATCCAAAGAAGTAAAAACGAAGAAATGGCATTGACGCAAAATATGTGAATGCGACATACGATCTCAAAATGCTGATCTTTCTCGGCATGGTAATACATTGAAACATAAACAAAACAGTTAAAAATTGGACAAAAATCAAACTAGCATACAAAAGTTTGGTAGATAATAGAAATACATATATAGAGTTAAACAACGAGAATTCTCGTCTCGAGAATTCTCGAAAAAACCTTCATTTTCGAGAATCTCGATTCTCGAGAATTAAAAAAATTAATTTGGCGAGATTCTCGAATCTCGAGAAATATCATAGAGAATTCTCGAGAAAAAAATAAATTTATTTCTGACCAAAAAATTCGAAGTTTTCGTAACTCTGCACGTAATTCCTAGAGGGCAACAAATTGTTGCCAACAATTAAGCATACACATACTACTATTGATTATTGATTCCTTATTTGCTTATTGGGCATTGATGTTTAGTTTTCAACAGCTGATATTTGACAATTGGTTTTTTGAAATTTGGATGTTTAGTTTAAAATTCCTAGAGGGCTACAATTAAGCATACACATACTACTATTGATTATTGATTCCTTATTTGCTTATTGGGCATTGATGTTAAGTTTTCAACAGCTGATATTTGACAATTGTTTTTTGAAATTTAGATGTTTAGTTTAAAAAGTTTGTTTAATATTAGGAAGTAGCATTTAGCACTTATTTTTATTTGCAAAAATTAAAAGATTGATAAAAAACCAATTAAAACTTGAAAAAGTATGTAAATAATTTATCTAAATATGTAAATGTCAACTTATAATAATAATTTATTAACTTTTTTAGGAATTTGTTCATTTTGAAATTTGATTTTAAATTTCCTTGAATTGTAAAAACAAAAACAAGACCAACCGAAAAAAAAACTAAAATTTGAAAAAGTATCTATCTAAATATGTAAATGTTAACTTATAGTAATAATATATTAACTTTTTTAATTATATTTCAGTATTAACCCATATCAAAAAGATGAGCGAATACGAAAATATATGGGATAATTATGAAAAAAATAATATAGGTACAGCAACATGCAAGATTTGTAAAAAAGAATTGCAATGCAAAGCATCTTCTACAACAGGCTTGCATAGACATATGGAACACATACACAAAATGAAGAGAAAAATTAAAATTTCAGATGATAGCAATACAAAAAGATTTAAAAATTTACATAAATATTTTGATTCCAATGCAAACGAAAATAAAAGTGGTGGTAATCTTGCACGCATTGTTGCAGAATTAGTTGCAAAAGACGGGTTTACCATGAATGCAATATGTAAAAGTGCATTCATTAGAAGCAGCCTCAGCTTAAGAAAACTGGACCTTCCTAAGAACACATCGCGTGTAATGGATTTGGTATATGAATATTACACAGAAATAAAAAATAATTTAATAATTAAAATTAATAAAATGAAGGCCGAAAATAAAAAATTTAGTTTATCCATCGACGAATGGACCAGTTTGCGCAATAGACGTTACATGAATGTGCATTTATATTACAGCACAAGTGACAAATCGGATAATTTAGGTTTGATACGTATTTATGGATCTTGCCCAGCAGAAAAAATTATAGAATTAGTTGAATCAAAGCTAAATGATTTCAATTTAAAATTGTGTACAGATATTGTTTCCGTCACTTCTGATGGAGCAAGTGTTATGGTGAAATTTGGGAGGCTAGCTCCATGTTTACAACAACTGTGTTACAATCACGCTATTCATTTAGCTATTATGTCTGTGTTATATGAAAAAAATAATCATAGTGATCACGAAAACATCGAAAATGTTAATGAATTTCAATTTAATCCATGTTATGATGAGTGTGTTGCGAACGATGGTGAAGACAATTATGATTTGGATACAGAAAGTGAGTACGAATTTATTTCTGAAAATAATTATATGGAGAATTCAAATATTGCTTCGGCAATAAAAAATATTAGGAAAATTATAATATTTTTTAAGAGCTCTCCGGTAAAAAATGGAATTTTACAAAATTATGTAAAATTAGAAGAAAATGAGTCAAATGATCTGCATTTACTTTTGGATTGCAAAACTAGGTGGAATAGTTTGGAAACAATGGTAAAAAGGTTCTTGCGTTTAAAAAATCCAATAAGAAAAGCTTTAGCTGATTTAAATTTTGATCATTATTGGATTACCCAAAAAGATGATGAAATGGCAAACAATTTATTAAATATATTAACACCAGTTAGAATGGCAGTAGAGGCATTCAGTCGCCAAGACTGTAATATTTTGAAAGCTGAAGGAATTCTTAAATTTCTTTTTAGCACACTCGAAGATCACCAATCACAACTTAGTGCAAAATTTGTGACAACATTAAAAGAAAAAATTAACGTCAGGCGAAATATATCAATTATATCATTATTGAAATACTTGCAAAATCCAAAGTTTTTGCGTCGTCATGGTCAGGAAGAGTGTGATTTTTTCAAGATTTCATCTAAAAATGAAATATATAAAACTGCAAAATTAATTTTAAAAAGACTTTATGCTTCTGGTTCTAATAAATCTGAGAATGAAATTGAACCACAACGAAATTTGAACATAGAGGAACAAGAAAATATTGTAATTGAAGATGAAGATGACAATACCAATAATAATATGAGTTTATCTGATAAATTAGAGGGTTTCATTCGTCAAAGTTCAGAAACTTCCAGTTCCAGTATATTAGTGAAAAATAATAATTTTGATTTGATAAAAAATGAACTAAACCTGTACGAGTCGTCAGGAAAATTAACAGAAAATTTAACAAATTTGAAATTAGCATTAATGACAATACCACCAACTAGCACACAAAATGAGCGGAATTTTTCAATATCCGGACACTTTGTATCCAAAAGAAGAACCCGATTGTCCGACAAATCAATTGATTGTTTATGTGTTTTGAAAAGCCATTTTAATAATATATAATTAATAAAAAAAAAATTCTTTTATATATTATATTACAGAATATACATCCATATATACACAATATAATATTATTTGGTTTTTTGTAATAGTAATTCGTAATTATTTAGTTTTTGTAATATTATTTATTTTTTTTTTATTGAATTTTGTGCAATGAATTAGTTATTTATATTTTGTTTCTTAAATAAATATTATAAAAACTATCACTGATTTTTATTTAACAATTTAACACAGATTAAATAATGAGAAATTTCTCGAGAAATCTCGAGATTTTATTGTAAATAAATCGAGAATCTCGAATCTCGAGAAATAAAATATTTATAAAATCGAGATTCTCGAATCTCGAGAATGAAAAATTGTCGAGAATTGTACAATCTCTATACATATATATATAATATATATTTGGTTATATTTTTTATACAGTTTGATAAGAATTTATTTTGTAGGACTTGTTGTATTATCTAAAGAAAGAAAAAAAGAAGAAATAAGATATTCGCTATTTATAGCACAACATTCTTCAATCAGATCGATAGACCATTTAATTGAAATAAGAAATGAACATTTAATCCAACCTTCAAATTCAACGTCATCTGTAGTTAAAGAAAATCTAAGATTACATAGAACGAAATGTTCTGCTATAATTAAAAACGTTATTGAACCTTCCATACTAAAAGAACTCATTACCGATATTAGTGATTCGTTTTATTCTTTGTTAGTAGACGAATCCACTGATGTTAGCACGGAAAAATACCTTTGTATCTGCATTAAATATTACTCAAATACTAAAAATAGAATTTTCACCCATTTTCTGCGCTTAATACCAGTAGTGAATACTACTTCATCTGATCTATTTGAAATTTTGAAAAGTTTCGTTGAGTGTTTAGGAATTGAATTATCGAAATTAATAGGTTTAGGTACTGACGGCGCGAATAACCTGTGTGGTAAACATAATTCACTTTATACAAGGTTAAAAGAAAATTCTCCAAATATAATTTTAATGAAATGTGTTTGCCACAGTTTACATTTATGTGCGTCCAAAGCTTCGCTTGTTTTTAATAATGAAATTGATTTCATCTTACGAGAAACCTATTACTGGTTCAAAAATAGCCCACAAAGACGATCTAAATATAAACAAATCTTTCAATTAATTAATGATGAAAATTCAAATAATCTTAATCTTGTCCAACTAAAAAAAGATTACAAGGAATATATATCTATTTTAATTAAAGAATTCTTATATGGATATTTTTAAAAAATCTTTTGTTTTATCACCACAATTGTGTCTTAGTCATATTAGAATTCCATTTTAAACCAATGATTGATTAATTGAATGATTTTTTTTTATTTTGACTAATCTTACGTGTTTTCCAACCACCAAAAATTTCTTTTTAGCAATTTGTCTATGTCTGGTATTGACATATTTAATTTTGTGTTAACCCTGGTAATAACAGTGAATTTAACAGTGGTTTTTTTGAAGGTGAATAAAAGTAGGAAATATATAAGTATAAATTTAAATAAAAATATTAAAAAATAGTGGAAGAACCCACCTATCTAATAATGTAAAAACAAAGTTAAAATAATACAGGATTAAAAAGTTACAAAAGGATTAAAAATAATAAAAAAACAAAACCAGAAGAGAAATTTTAGAGGAAACGTGAAAATAAGAGGAAAAAAAATTGCATACTTTTAGGAGAACAGTTGTATGCAATAAAACGTGGGAAAATAAGGAAGAAGAAAAGAAAATTGCATACGCTTAAAAGAAAATTAAGCAATAAAATAAAAAGGCAGCGCAAATGGTGGAGGAATGCAAACAATGTCGAAAACCAATTCGTGGCGAATCTGGAATAAGATGTGAAGGAGTTTGCGGAAAGGTATATCATACGACGTTGAATTGCTGTGGATTGGATCAATCACAATGCAATACAGTAGAGACTTGCAAGAGAATTAAGTTTATATGTGATGATTGTATCACGTATATACAAAATGTGGATATGATATTGAAAACTATGATGGATGCGGTAGATAAGAATAGTAATTATTTAAAGGAATATAAAAATGAGTTTGAGGAGTCTATGAAGAAGAATGAAAAAGAAATTAAGTGTCTTTTGGAAGCCATTGAGACAAGGTATTCGGAGAGAATAGAAGCTATGAAAAATGCTCAAGCGTTAGAAATTCAAAAGATGCATAACTTAACAGAAATCTTTAAAGAACAAAGCGATAATATTTTGAAGGGTGTAACAAACACAAAGGGTAAAATAGATAAGGTTGTAAATGAAATGGAAAAGTGCGATAAAGCTAGAAATGAAAGTGTAGGTGTCTCCTATGCTTCAGTACTAAAAACTAAAAATAATCCGCCAGTTTTAATTAGACCAAAAGATAAGAAACAGAAGATAGAAACTACTAAGGAATATATACAAAAAAAAATTGACCCATCCACGCTTAGATTTAAAAATATTAGAAGCAAGAATAATGGAGTAATGATGATTGAATGCGAAAATAGCGAACAGAGTATGAATATCAAATCGGTATTAGAAGAGAAAATAGGGGAAGAATACAATATTAAAATTCCGCAGTTGCGTAAGCCACAACTGTTTATTCATGGGTTAAGTAACGAAATAAGTGAAACAGAAATAGTAGATAAAATAAAAAGCCAAAATGAGGATTTAACAGGAAGTGGAATGAAGTGCCTAAAAGTCATAAAGGGTGAAACAGGCGACATTTACAATGCGATTGTGGAAGTAGAAAGTCAAGACTATAAAACGGCGATACACAAAGGAAGGATAAACATTGGTTGGGATAGGTGTAAGGTTTATGATGCGACATCTGTGAGAAGATGTTATAATTGTTGTGGCTTTAATCATGAAGCCAAGGACTGTCACGCGGAAAAGGTATGTTTCAAATGTTTGGGAGATCATGATTCACGAGTATGTAAAAAGGAAATAGTAGAAAGTTGTATCAATTGTGAAAAATCGAATAAAAGATTAAACTTGAAATTAGATATAAACCACTCAATTTTAAGTAAAGAGTGTAAGGTATATCAGCACAAGTTAAAGGTAGAGCGGGAAAAGATAAAATTCTAGCAATTAAAGAGTTTTAAAAGTGTTTATTTAAATATTCAAGGCTCATTAAATAATTTTAAGGAATTACAAATTATAGTTACACAAAACCAATTTGAAATAATAATGTTAAGTGAAACACATTTAACGGAGGATATTAATTCGGCAGAAATTGAATTAAAAGAGTATAACTTCATTCGGTTAGATTCGGTTAGAATCGGCACGCACGGGAGGAGTAGCTATGTTTATAAGAAAAGAATGGTCGTATACTATGGTACAAAATTTTCGAGTTGGATTAAATATTTGGTGGCTTGCAGTAAGATGTAATAAAAAAGAATGTAGAGTAATAATAGTAATAGTATACAGATCTCCTAATGAACATTCACAGAAAAGACAATTTTGTAGCATGTTTAAGGATTGGTTAGGGCAATTAGAAGAATTAAATGAAGATATCTTGATAACTGGTGATTTTAATATTAATTGGTTTAATAATGATTGTTATAAAAAAGAATTATTGGATACTATAACAGATAGTGGATTTAAACAAATCGTTAACTTTTTTACCAGAATTACACAATATTCAAAAACGATTATTGATTATGTAGTTACTAATATGATTAATGTGATTGTAACCGCTAATAAGAGTTGCAATATTAGTGATCATGAAACTTTAGAATTAGAATTTAAATACAAGAATAAAAAAATTGATAGATGTAGTGGTATATAAGTTAACGACACTTTCCAACTTCATACAACGACACTTTCCAACATCATACAATGTTGCTTTGTAATGTTACCCATTGAGTAATAAAATTATTTATAATAATTGCTAATGAAAAACCCTAATAAATTACTCATAATAAATTGTAATAAATTATTTTTTATTTAAAATTGTAATATGATAATTTAAGGTCAATGTTTTGTTTATATTGTTAATGAATGAAAATACTACTAATTGAGTAGTATTTATAAAACTAAAATATTATAAGTCAGCGTTTTTTATAATTTTGTTTTGTATTACTTTTTGACCATTTGGGGTCAATGTTAAATTCTTATAATACTTTTAGACCATTTGGGTTAAATTTTTGATTAAATAAACATTTCTTTAATTTATGATTTTTTAAATAAAGAATTAAACTTTTGTTAATATTATGTAATTTCTTTTGAATTTCTTTCTTTTCTTTTTTGTTCTCAAAACTTCAGAATGAGGAAATGCATTTTGAACTAATTAATTAAATAAATAATTAAACTTGAGTTTACCATTTTGAGGTTTTGAGAATAGGGAAGTTAAAGATAAGTCTATAAATAATTGTAAATTGTAACAAATTGAATCACTATTGTATTTACTATCGAACAATAAAGTTGAATTATTTTGAACTAAAAGCAGAATATTGTTTTTTAATTGAATTTTTAAATTAAATTGAAATTTTTATATTAAATAATTTAATACAATAAAAATTGTATTGAATTAACTGGCGCCCGAGCAGGGACCCCAAGGGTCCCTAGGGGGGATCCAGGGGGGTCCAAGCGAGCTGAGACCGACCAAGTGATCGTGCAAGTGTCAGTAGTGGATTTAAAAACGAAGTGAAAAAGTTTTGCCACTACGTGTGTCTAGAACCAGCAGCAAGTAGGGAGAGGAAACGAGGCCCCGAAGTAGCGAGAGCAAAACGGAGTTACGCGTCACAAAGATTAAGGCACGTCAACAGCCGCCTATTCCCGCTGAAGGTAGAAAGGTACAACACATGCAGACCCAGAGTCCGGTCCTTTTAATAACCCTGTAAGTTGAAAAAAAATTATAAAAATAAAAATAATAAATTTAGTAAAAACAAAAAAACAATAAAATTAAAATAAAAAATATATTACATAAATTAAAGTAAAATATTAAAATTATTAAATTTTTAAAAATATATTGGATCTTCGTAAATAAGTATCCACATATGTATGGAGAAAAGAAGAATCCAATATAAATAAAAAGAAAAAATATTACAAGAAATATTAAAATTATTAAATTTTTAAAAATATATTGGATCTTCGTAAATAAGTATCCACATCTGTATGGAGAAAAGAAGAATCCAATATAAATAAAAAGAAAAATATTACAAGAAATATTAAAATTATTAAATTTTTAAAAATATATTGGATCTTCGTAAACAAGTATCCACATCTGTATGGAGAAAAGAAGAATCCAATATAATTAAAAGACGTCAAGAAAAAATATTACATTAAATATTAAAAAATTTTTTAAAGAAAAAAAGAATAAAATAAAATATTGTACAGTAAACAGAGCTCTAGTAATAGTTATATTTTTAAAATTTTTTTGTCTCTATTTTTATTTTACTTAGTAGTTAGAATTTAAACTGTAATTTGTAATTTACTAATAGCATCTTTACAATTATAGATTAATTAATTAATACTAATTATAATATTTTTTTATTACTATCTACTAAAATTTTTTTTTCTAATAATTAAAACTAATTAATAAAAAAATAACAAATAATAACTAAGAAAAAAAAAATAATTTTTTTTTAATGTCTAAGGTAGAATTAGAGAATTCAGATACCGAAGACTTTACAGAACATTATAAAAATTTGATTCTTCGTATTAAAACTAAAAATAATAAATTTGAAAGGAAAAATCTACTTGTAAAAATAAAGAAAATAAAAATAAATATTAAAAGTAATAATTAAAGATTTTTCCTGTTATAAAGTTGTTCTGTATATAAACTTAAAATTTTTTCTATAAATTATCTAAATTTTTATATTATAAATAAAATTTTTTTATATAAAATTAATAAATTTTTTAAAAAATTACTTTAATTTGAGTAAAATTAAAATTTTGTGTTAAATTAACTTTTAAATTAATTTTTATATAATAAATAAAAAAAAACCTTTTTTTATATAAAGTTAATAAATTTTTTGAAAAATCACTTTAATTTGAGTAAAATTAAAATTTTGTATTGAAATTTTATATTTAATAATAACCAAATAAATTGTTATTCAAATTTTATATACAGGTTTTTAAGAGGTATTATTTTTGTGAAGAATAAGCAAGGCACAAAATTTTTTTTAATTGATTTAATCGAATATTTTTATATTATTTGCGGTATATTTAAATTTTGTTATTACTTCTTTTTTCATATTTGGTATTTTTTCTTTGTTTCTTATTTTTTGCTTTTGAAATAAATTTGTTTTTCTCAAAATGTCAGCTCCACCAACTCCCCCACCTCCTATTCCTGGGGTATCTGGTGGCAATGGAAATCCAAGTGCATCATCAACCCCTAAAAACGCTATTGAGCAAACTGCTATCTTTGACCCTCGAGTCTTGAAAAATACTATTTTAGAATTAATTCAATCAGAAAATAGGAAAAATACTACCCAAAACAGTCTCTTTGATCCTGAAGTTTTGCGAAATACTGTTGCGGAATTAGTACAGAGAGAAACTCAAAAAGCTATTAGACAACATCGAGTAGTAGCCGAAATACCGGAAGTTGAGGAAGTAGATCAAGAAATAAATGTGGATCAATCACTTTCTGGGTTGGATGCAGTACCAGAGATAGTAAGAAATATTGCAGAATTTTCAGGGAATATAATGGAATACGGTGCATGGAAAAGAGATGTAGGAAGAATACTAAATATTTATAATTCTATAAAGGGAACTTCAAAATATTATGGTATATTAACTGCTATTAGAGGAAAAATAAAAGGTGAAGCAAATACTACTCTGCAAATGCGCAACGTACCACTCAATTGGGAAAGTATTGTTAAATGTTTAAATTCAGAATTTTTAGATAACAGAGATATAACATTATTAGAATATGAGATGACAGACATTAAACAACAAGGAGATTCATTGGAAAAATTTTATAATAAAATTTCTCATCAATTAAATGTAATTATTAATAAAGTATCTTCATTAGAAGTGTGCAAAACTTCCTTTGAAACTATGGTTGCAAGTTATAGGAAAAAAGCTTTGGATACTTTCATGAGAGGATTAAAAGGGGATCTTCCAAGGTTGCTTATTAGCCGACAACCGGCAGACTTGAAGCATGCACTTCAAATTTGTTTAGAGTTAAAGTCTACAGATAATCAAGATATAAGTCAACAATCTTCAAATTATGTTCCAAAAAGACAAGGTTATGCAGGAACTCCACATAAAAATTTTTTCCCTAATAAAAATTTTTATCCAAATTATAATCGCAATTATAGAGATACTTTTAATACGAAATTTCAACAGCCACGACCATTCAAGGTAGAACCAGAATCTTCAAGACAATCACAATATAAAAGAGGTTATAATAACTTCAATAATGGTTTCAATAACAACTACAACAAACCCTTTGTAAAAAATATGCATTTTAAAAATTCACCATCAAACAGCCATCCGTCAAATAAATTGCAACAAATCCAATACACAGAACCATCTCAGGAATATGCAGTTAGAAACGAAGACAAATAAAACAATATAATTTTCTACCATCATCTCCGATAGGAATGTTCAACATCCATAAAACGACGTTATAAAAGAGATTTTTTTAATAAACTTAAAATGGCCGGAGTTAAGAGATGCAATTCCAGTGGAGATTCTATAAATCTCAAAAGGATGAAAGGACCGAGAGAACCTGAACAAATTACACCTTGGGTTAACAAAGAAGGATCTCCAAAACCTAAAGCGACAATCCATCACGCTTCACAAGCTGAGCTGATATCCTTAGAACACGCGGTCTATTCCGAAATAAACTCGCTCAAATTGACTGTAGAACATGCCAATCTATATCTATATCACCATCTGAAGGGTATTAAGGAAACGTGTGAGGAAGCTTGGATCAGTTACAATAGAACGATATGCCCGGCAAATGGAGAGTGCAATCCATTCTCCCCAATTGAAGTTGTAGAAGAGGGGACACCACCGACCATCAGTGCACAAGGGAGTCAAGGAAGCTCTAATTATAAAAAACTATTCTGTATGTATATTTTGAGTATTTATCGAATCATAAGAACCCCCAATGTAGACCACAGAAAAAATCTATTAGGTAGGATAAAAGATCAATTGGCAACTACAATATCAGTAGCTCCTTTTGCGGTCAATCTTGAGGGTATCTATGGTGCATATTCGGGATGGGCTTCAAATAAAAATTTCTTAAAAATAGTCGCGTCTATCGATATGTTCTTCAATAAATACCCCAACAATGATTTTAGCAACTTGCGAGTGGGAACACTAGGGTCGAGATACAGAGATTGTGGGTCACTGCTTGCATATTATTATCTAAATGATTTTCTTGGTTTCGAAAGTGGATCGGAGCTGCTGTCTTGGTTCTTCACCCCTCAACTAGGGAGCGAAGCAGAAAAAATGTTCTCCGACATAAATGGAATAGATGAGCCAAATTCTTACCTGCCATACATCGTGGATATGGGGATAGTAAACAAGTCACCATTCTCAACAACTGTATCCCCATGCATATATTTCTTTTGCTATGCAGTTTCAACACTTTTGCTGGATAAAAGAGGTATGATGGCTCGCATGCTTTTACAAAAGAATATTCCTGGACACGTGCTTAATGCAAAGATACTTGCATATGTGTTTTCTGCTAAATCTATATTAGCTAAACAGTACATAATAGAGGAAGGTAAATTCAAAATTATTCATATCATCGAAATTGGAAGAATACAGGAAATACTAGATGACATCAAAATTATAATATCACAACGCATTAATAAAGAACATCCGTTATATTATTACTTGGATCACGAAAGTCAACAAATTCAGGAACTAATAGATGAATTTAAATTAAAACGTAGGAAAAGGGCAATTAATTTCCTTGGAACAGCATGGAAGTGGGTAGCTGGAACTCCAGATCATTCTGATCTTATAATGATAAAAAAGAAAATTAATGGGTTATTAGAAAATAATAATGAACAGGTTGTTATTAATAAAATTCATAATGATAGGATAAACGAAATAACTAATATTACTAATCAAATTTTACTAAATATGAAAAATAAAAGCATTATTGATAATGAATCGGTAGTTCAAATTCAATATAAATTAAAGTTAATTAAAGAAGAGGTAATAAATATTAAATATTCTGTCCATTGGGCAAAAGTAGGTGTAATTAATTCCATTTTACTTTCTAAACTAGAAATTGAATCGATAACTAATTTGTTAGATAAAGAAAATATACCATATTCAACGCCAGAAGAAGCGTTAAATTTTTCTAATATAAAGATTATTAGTAACGGTACTTGCCTATTCTATATTATTGAAATACCTATGACAAAATTTGAAATTTTTGACGAAATACTAATTAAACCTATAAAAAGAAAAAATATTGTAACTCAAATTAATTTTAATAAAATCTTAATTAATAAAGAAAAAATATTTGGAATTTTAAAAAATTGTAAAAATATTAATTCTATAAATATATGTAATAAAGAAAATTTAGTAAATTTAGAAAATTCCACCTGTATTCCGAATTTAATAAAGGGTGAAAATTCAATGTGTAACATTACGAACAACCAACATGTTTTAACGATCGAAGAAATAACAACAGGAACTATATTACTTAACCAATACGAGGGACCAATTGAAATCGATGGTAACAAGCAGAATATTACTGGGACATTTCTATTAATATTTAATAATTCTACAATAAAAGTTAACAACCAAGAATTTAGATCAGCAGAAGTCATCAAGATAAAGCCACTACCAGCTATTCTACAAACAAATTCTATAATTGGTAAAATACATGAACATTTGTCTTTGGAGTTATTGAAAGAAATAAATATCAATAACACCAAAGCAATAAATTTAATTGATAATGATAGACAAAGAGACAGATATGTTAATTTCAGTATTACTACTTTTATAGTAATAATAGTATTAGCACTTTTATTAATTTCAAATAAAAGAAGAAACAAGTTAATTATCAACAATGAAGGAAGTCAAGCATCAGAAAACGAAAATTCTACAGTTAAACAAATAAATCAAAATCAAGCACCAGTAATATTTCATCTTAAACCAATGGAATTGTTGAATGAGGACATTCAAACTTAAGGGGGGAGGAGTTAACGACACTTTCCAACTTCATACAACGACACTTTCCAACATCATACAATGTTGCTTTGTAATGTTACCCATTGAGTAATAAAATTATTTATAATAATTGCTAATGAAAAACCCTAATAAATTACTCATAATAAATTGTAATAAATTATTTTTTATTTAAAATTGTAATATGATAATTTAAGGTCAATGTTTTGTTTATATTGTTAATGAATGAAAATACTACTAATTGAGTAGTATTTATAAAACTAAAATATTATAAGTCAGCGTTTTTTATAATTTTGTTTTGTATTACTTTTTGACCATTTGGGGTCAATGTTAAATTCTTATAATACTTTTAGACCATTTGGGTTAAATTTTTGATTAAATAAACATTTCTTTAATTTATGATTTTTTAAATAAAGAATTAAACTTTTGTTAATATTATGTAATTTCTTTTGAATTTCTTTCTTTTCTTTTTTGTTCTCAAAACTTCAGAATGAGGAAATGCATTTTGAACTAATTAATTAAATAAATAATTAAACTTGAGTTTACCATTTTGAGGTTTTGAGAATAGGGAAGTTAAAGATAAGTCTATAAATAATTGTAAATTGTAACAAATTGAATCACTATTGTATTTACTATCGAACAATAAAGTTGAATTATTTTGAACTAAAAGCAGAATATTGTTTTTTAATTGAATTTTTAAATTAAATTGAAATTTTTATATTAAATAATTTAATACAATAAAAATTGTATTGAATTAACTTATATAAAGAAATAGAAACATTTAAGTATAATGAAAGGCTGTTTAAAAGTGAACTTAGAAAACGAAATATTTTGGCGCTGAATAATGGTAATGATATGAATCTATGTGTAAGAAATTTAGATGGTGTGATGAATAAATTAGTAAATGAATTTAAAGTTAAAAGGAGAATTAAAATTAAAGAAGATAATGGGTGGTTTAATAATGAACTACAAAGAATGAAAAATTATAAAATTTGGATTTATGAGAGGGCGTGTTTGGGTAATGTAGAGGAGGACTGGAAGAGATATAAAGTAATAAGAAATAGTTATAAAGCTGCAGTAAATAAAGCAAAAAATAACTTTATTGAAAAAAGAATTGAAAAAGCGGAGAATCAAAAAGAAGCATGGAAAGCTATAAAAAATTATGTATTAAAAGAAGAAAAACATGAAATTAGAGAAGTTAAATTCGGTTCAACAATGGTTAAGGATAGTAATAGAATAGCTAACAATTTTAATAAGTATTTTATAGATAGTGTAAAGGAAATTAATAGATCCATTCCGTGCGAAAGTTATAAAAATACGATGGAGCAAGTTGATAGTAAATTTAAGTTTAAAGAAGTATCGAAAAATGAATTAAAGGAAATCTGTAAAAATATGAATAATAAAAGAGATTATAATATGATAAATATTAAAATGGTATTGGATAGTTGGAATGAATTAGGCTGTATTTTGGTTAAAATAATTAATAACTCAATGAGGTTGGGTGAATTTCCAGACAAATGGAAAGAAACCCTTGTAATACCAATACAAAAAGTAAGTAAAACTAAAAATTGTGAAGAATTCAGACCAATTAATATGTTACCTACGTTAGAAAAAATATTGGAAAAAGTTATACAAATGCAACTGCAAAAATATGTTGAAGAAAATGAGTTAATTATAAAAGAACAATCTGGATTCCGTAAAAGTCACTCATGCGAAACGGCTCTAAATTGGACAATGATTAAATGGAAAGAAATAATAGAAAATAAGCAAAGAATAATAATAGTATTTTTAGATTTTAAGAGAGCCTTCGAAACCGTTGATAGGAATATATTAATTTTGAAGTTAAAAAAGTATGGTATTGAGAATAAAGAGCTTAAATGGTTTGAATCTTACCTGAGTAATAGATACCAACGAACTAAAATAAATGGAGTTACCTCGGAACGTAATTTAATAGAACTAGGAGTACCTCAAGGATCAGTCTTAGGAACATTATTATTTTTAATATATATTAATGATATCAAAAATGTTCTAAAATACTCTAAAATAATGTTATTTGCAGACGATGCATTAACTTATATTAATGGGGTTGATATTAACGAAATGAAAATAAATTTAGAAAAGGATTTAAAGATGCTAAGCAAGTGGTTAAAAATGAATAAATTAAAAATTAATATTATGAAAACTAAAGCTATGGCTATAAATGGAAGTCTAAGTGACAATATTTGTATAGATGGTGAAAAAATTGAAACTATTGAAGAAATTAAATATTTAGGAGTAATAATTGACAAAAAGCTTAACTTTCAGAATCATATTAATTATATTCGCAAAAATATTAGTAAAAAGATCGCATTTTTTAGAAGAATTAGAAGCAGTGTATCTTTACGATGTGCAATTAATATATATAATGCCATAATTAAGCCGCACTTTGAATATTGTTCAACAATATTATATATATGTTCAAAAACTGATATGGATAGATTGCAAAAACTCCAAAATCGCGGTATGAGAATTATTCTAAAGTGTAATAGGTATACGTCAGTAGAACTAATGCTAGAATGCCTGAAATGGATAAGTATAAGTAAAAAAATAGAACTAAATGTACTAATGTATATATTTAATTTAAGAAAAGGAAAGCTGCCAAATTATTTAGGTCAAAGAATGAACTTAATCCAGCACGTTCAACCGTATAATCTAAGGAACGCTGATGTTAATTTTAGGTTGGAAAATTACTTAACAGCTGGCGCCCAAAATTCATTAATATACAAAGGCTTTAGGAGATTTAATCAATTACCAAGGGAAATTAAAGTAGAAACTAATTTTAAAATATTTAAAAAAAAATGTATTGAAGAAATTAAAAAAACCACAAGTTAAATTAATTTATATTAATAGTTATTATAATTAAAAATGTAAAATTAAAGTATATATATACTAATAAAAAAGTTACTAGTTACTAGTTAGTTACTGGTTACTAGTTACTACTACTACTACTATTTTCTGAGCTACCTCTATATATACTAAACGAAACGGAAAGGCAATTTGCTGAAATAGAATACGATATGCTATTGAGTACTCCCTGGGGCGATATATTTAAAAATGAAATTCCTGTTGATAGCGAGGAATTCTGGATAAAAGCTAGTTATATTAAAACCGCTGCTGGTGATAAAATGTTCAAACATATAAGTAAACTTTCTTTTATTTTATTATGTCTACCACATTCGAACGCTATAGTTGAAAGGGTTTTTTCAGTTGTGAACATAACGAAAACCAAAATACGTAACAAAATGATGATTGAAATGTTATCATCTATCATTCGTATTAAATGTTATATGAAAACAATTGGAGTTTGTTGCAAAACATTGAATATAACAGATGATATGTTAAATCGTTTCAATTCATCAATTTATCATATAACTACTGAAAATAAAACATTTGCTGACGATATTTTGGAAGAGGTTTTAGATTTTAACGCCATAGCAAGCTTATAACTCAGTGATTTTTATGCAATCAAAAAATATTTTAGTTTATATTAATGACTTTAATAAAACAAAAAATTGTTGATGAGAAATTTTTTTTCAACATTATTTTCTTATAATTTAATTTGAACTTAAAATATAATTTAAAACATTAAAGTTATTTAATTTTTTTATAAATACATAATATACATCCCTTTATATTATGTTATGTATATTAAAATAAATATATGTTTAAAAAATAAAATTTATCTTATTTTTATTTTTTTTTTTTTGCATTTTCACTGCCATCAGTTTACAGGCGCTTTTGGGCTACAAAATTTTTAAAATATGGCGCTTTCTCCAAAAAAAATCTGGCAACCCTGGTGAGTGACAACAACAACAATAATAAAATTAGCAACAAACCCGATAGCAAACATATTCTCTGTATTTACTTTAAAGAAAGTGATACAAAACAAAAAATTTTGAGAGAAAAACGGAGAGACAATAATAAATTAAATCCGGAGATTTTGGGAGTCTTAAACAAAAACAACAAAAAAAACAAAATATTTATAATTGAAGCTCTAACTAATTATAATCAAGCACTATACATGGAAGCAAAAAAAAGTAAAAGGAATGAAAGAATACAAATATTTATGGTATAAAAATTATAATATTTTTTTAAGAAAAAGTGAAAATAGTGCAATCTTCACGAGGTCATTTGAAGATTTGCAAAATATTTAAGATATTTATATTCTTTATCTATTTTTCTTTGTAAATTAACTTTCAAAAAATTTTTATTATTTTAATTTTATTATAATGAATCTTAATAATGATTTTGATGAAGATTGCAATATTTATAACAAAATTAAAGAACGTTTTGATTCTGTGTACAAGGTGAATAGTCATTTGAATAATAGTGTTTTTATAATACACTAAAATATTAGAAGCTTAAGGGCACATTTTAATACATTTGTTGCGCATTTAGAAATCTTTAAAAAGCTTCCAGATTTTATTTTTATTTCTGAAATCTGGATATTTAACGATGAAGTGAATAGCTATTTCTTGCCTGACTATAATCTCTATACCACGACTAATGAAAGTTTTGCGGCTGGTGGTGTAGGTTGTTTTGTTAATGTGAAGTTTGATTGAACGTCTGAACAGCTTAATATGGTAACAGCTGATGTTATTAAAATTAGTGTTAATGTAAATAGAAATACAAAATTCTATGTGTATATCGTTTTAACAAAAGTAATATTAAGTCTTTCTGTGATGATTTTTGCTTTACTTGATAGCATTAGAAAAAAAAATTTAATTATTTTAGGTGACTTTAATATTAATATACTTGTCAATAGCAGCATAATTTCAGATTTCTTAACGCAATTAGCAATTCACGGGTTAGTTTCTGTTATTAATGAGCCTACTCGTCCTGCTCAGGTAGTTGTCTGGATCATATATTAATTCGTCTTTTTAATTCTATTCCTGTGTAGCCCTAAAATATAGCCCTAAAAAATAGTTACAAAATCATAAATAAATATTAAAATAAAGAAATCTTCAAATGCAGAAATAATTTCTATCAAAATGAGTTTAATAAAAGTAAAGGTATTATCAGAAAAGAATGGAAAGTTGTAAATAGTATAACTAATAAAAAATCAACTTCAAGAAAAGAAATTAAAATTAAATCAGATAACAATATTGTTTCTAATGCTTCGGAAGTTGCTAACATTTTCAATAATCATTTCGTTAACTTATCTAATAATTTATTCCCACAAATACATGTTTGTACTTGTTCGTCCTGTACTAATCTTTTATTTGAGCAATCTTCTTTTCTGAATAATAGCTTCTTTTTTGAGACTATCGGTGCTACTGAAGTTTTAAAAAACATTAAATCACTAAAAAATTCTCATTCGAGTGGTTTGGACAATATTTCAAACTTCATTTTGAAATCAATTTCGTATAATATTGTAGATATTTTAGTCTTTCTATTCAATAAAAGTATTTATTTAGGCGAATTTCCAGAAGTTCTTAAATATGCATGTATTCTTCCTCTATTTAAAAAAAATTATCATTTAGACGTTAATAACTATAGACCCATTTCGCTTCTTTCTTCAATTGGCAAAGTTTTTGAAAAAATAATAAAGAATAGGTTATTAAAATTCTTAAATAAATCTAATTACTTCAGTACTTGACAATTTGGTTTCATGAAAAATAAATCGACTGAAGATGCACTTCAAATCTACAATAATTTAGATGTAAAGAAAAATACAGGTGGCCTTTTTATTGATATCACCAAGCATTTGACATGGTCGACCATAATATCTTAATAAAAAAATTAGAAAATGCAGGTATAAGGGGGTTTGTATTAAATTGGTTTAAATCATATCTATGTAATAGAAAATAAAAGATGAAAATAGGTTCAACACTTAGTAGTCCGGATATTATTAAAACAGGTGTTCCTCAGGGCTCAGTGCTAGGAACCATTCTTTTTCTAATATACATAAATTCACCGTTTAAGCTTCCTTTTAAAGCTCATTGTTGTATTTCAACCTTCGTCGTGATAACACCGGTTTCGGTGAAATTTTTTTTTCAAAACTATATTGCTAACTTTTGTTTTTTACTTTTAAACTTAAATTAAGTTCTAAAAATTTTCTTTAATTTTCTAACTTATCTAAATTTAAATTTATTTGTGGTGGTTCTAATAATTAGTTTTTTTTTTGTTTTGTGTGAATTTGTTTGGACCACATTGCCGCATTTTCAATGGCGGCATTTCATAGATAAGTATTATTTTTTAAATTTATTTGATTTATTAATTTTTAACTAGAACAATTTTACGTACACTAAATTCTTTTTTCTTTTTTTTTACTTTTATTATTTAAATTTTTTTTTTTTTTTTTTTTTTTTTTTTAAATTTTAAATTTTTTCTTTCTTTTATTAATTAATTAATAATTAATTTTTTTTTTAGTTTCTTTTTTATATAAAATTATTCAAATATATATAAATTTTCCGTCACGCGCCGGTTTGTTTTGTTTACATTAAACTAAATTAAAATAATTATTTTTTTTTTTTTTGGAAGTAATACTCCTTTTAATCTTCCCCTAGTGGTAAACAAAACAATATATCCATCTCTCTCCTTCCCGTTGATAGATGTTAATGTTTCTAATAACTCTAATAACTCTCTCCACTCTCAATATACCATCATTAAAACACCGTAACTTAATTAATAAATTTTGATGGTATATGTCCAATAATTCTTTTAAACTTCTATTTTGTTTTTTTATTTTATTTTTAAATATTACCACAATTACAAAGGTTTATTTTTAATTAGATGTAATTGTGTATTTGTTTTATTTTGTTTGAGTTTTTGGTTGTACCTACTACAATAAGGGCACATATAGTTTCTATATAGATTCTATATCGTGCAAGTTAAAAACTGTTGGACGTAGTTATAAACCATTTTCTCACTCAAAATAAGACTTTTAAATTTTAAATTTTCAATTTTTTTGTAAATTTTATTTTCTGTTTTTTCAAAAGGTGTTATCGATAGGTTGATAAAATCGTACGTAAATAAGCATTTTTGTTTTTTTTTTTTTTTCTTTCTAATTTCTAACAAAATTATCAACTTTAACCTCAATTTTTGTAATATTCGCGGTTTGCAAACGAACTTCCATGCCGTTGAAGGTCATCTTAATTTAACTAAACCGGCAATCCTTGCTCTATGTGAAACGCAAGTTAGTAGTGACAATGTTAACTTCGATATTAACGGCTACTTACTCATTTCACACTTCGTTCCCAAAAGAGGCATCGCCATCTACATAAGAAAAGACATTGCTTTTAACACTCTTGACAAATATAAATCTTCAAGCCCAACTTTCAATTACGTTTGGGTCAAAATCCATGTCGAAAAGCATGCTATACATTTCTGTTTTCTATACAGATCACCCAATTCAAGTGAACAAGAAACTGTTGTGGAAATTGAAAACCTTTCAAACCAGATCAATGAAATTCTCGATTGTTTTCCTGAGACCGAAATTGTTCTGGCGGGGGATTTTAATGTTCATAACAAAGCCTGGCTTCACTTTTCCAGTACCTCTTTTCCAGTCAAAACTCGATTGGGAAACAAGTTGAATTATTTTCTACTCTATTTCACCTTTCTCAACTTGTTAAAAATCCCACTAGAATCCCTGACCGTGCTGATCAAGAAGGTCACCTCTGTTTAGAGGAGGCCTTCAAAAAGTACCGGGACAGTGGTTTAGAGGCTCACAGGACCAACTATATAGTGGTTCGGAACAGATGTAAGAGAGTTATCAACAAGCAAAAATTCTTGTTCAACCAAAAGTTGAAACGAAAACTTATACACATGCCAAAGAATAGTAAGTCCTTTTGGACTTTTGCAAAAAATCTAAAAGAGGACAATAGCGGGTCTTCTTTTCCTCCACTTGTTGATATAAACAACCACATCGTATCAGATTCAAAAGAAAAAGCGAATTTGTTTGGCAAACAGTTCGCTTCTAACTCATCACTGCCTCAGTCAACTCAAAGACCTATTCCAGAAGTTGGCTGCTCCTTTGGTAGAATATACTTTAGGACGCGAGCAGTGATGAAAATCTTGAAGAATCTTGATACAAGAAAATCAGCCGGTCCGAACGGTATTACAACTACCGTCCTCAAAAACACATATACTTCCATTTCAAAACCTCTGGGCAACCTTTTCCATCTTTCCTTCACTTCGGGTATTCATCCTACCCAATGGAAGGTTGCACATGTTTTTCCAATTCCTAAAAAAGGCGATAAAAGCGATCCCTCTAACTACCGACCTATTGCTATTACTTCGGTCCTCTCCAAAGTAATGGAAAAAGTTATAAATTATAAGCTTTTGAAATATCTAGATTTTGAAATATCTAGCTTTTGAAAGGTTTGCTTCATGATCGACAATACGGGTTCAGAGCCCGTCGTTCAACTGGTGATCTCATGACCTACCTGTGCAAAAAGCTCAATATCGGTCTTCACCATTCTGGTGAGTCTGATGTTGTGGCTTTGGATATTTCTAAAGCTTTCGATCGAGTTTGGCATGATGCTTTATTGGCAAAATGCAAGGCTTTAGGTCTAGGTAAGGTTTTTGTTAAATGGATTGGAGATTTCCTTTCGAATCGCACGATTCGTGTTCTTATCGATGGATATTCATCCAAAGATTTTAAAATAAAAGCTGGTGTTCCTCAGAGATCTGTTTTATCCCCCAGCCTTTTTCTAATATTTATAAATGACCTACTATCAATAACCTCCAATCCAATCCATAGCTTCGCAGACGACAGTACCCTTGTTGCTTCCTATGAATTTCATAGCCGCTGTAACATTAATCATCAGATTAACTCAACAGCAAAAAATTTCACTATAAGTGAATTAAACAAAGATTTAATTAAAATGGGGTGAAATTAAAAATGGGGTGAAATCAACAGAGTTGACTTCAACACCAAAAAAACCCAATGCTGTCTAGTCTCGCGAAAAATAGCAACAACTATTCCGAACCTTTCTTTTCAAGGAGAGACTTTGCAGCATACGGAAGACCTAAACTTTTTGGGGATTGAGCTAAACCAAAAATTGACTTGGTCAAATCATATTTTTGAAGTAGCTAAGGACGCTGCTAAATGTTTGGGTTTCTTGTATCGCTGCAAAACTTACTTCTCATCCTCTGATCTTCTCAATATCTATAAAACTTATATTAGGCCGAACATGGAATATAATGCACATATTTGGACTGGTGCTCCCATTACGGCGCTGGGATATCTCGATAAAGTGCAAAACAGAGCTATTCATCTTATAAATGATCCCAGTGTTACCTCAACGCTCACTCCACTCAGCCATCGTCGCACTGTTGGGTCACTGACCTTGTTTTATAGATATCTTGTAGGGACTAACACCTGTTCTAAAGAAATCAAAGAACTTATGCCTCCATTCAAGATTTTTCAAAGGGAAACAAGGAGGGCAACAGAAGCTCATCCCTACACAGTTGAACTAGCTAGATGGCGTAACACGGCTTATGGAAATTCGTTTGTCATGCGCTCTTCTCGTTTATGGAACCATATTCCATCAAATGTGTTCCCCAAAGTTGACAATGTATATATGTACGATTTAACCAAATTTAAGAAGAACATTAACATCTTTCTTCTAAATATCCCATCAAATTTTCCCCATCCCCCATAATCCAAATATTCCAAATAACTTCCACCATAATCCTAAATCCTTCCATATCCTCATCCCTGTAACCAAACTATACATAAACTATATATAAAAAAACCAAACTATATATAAAAAAAAAAAAAAACTTACAGCATTTGCTGATGACATTGGGTGTGCGTAGTAAAAAAACTAAAATAATCTTTTTTAATTTAATTAACAGAAGTAAATATTATGTATCATGCTCCAGAATGTAAGGCGTTAAGAATATTTAATATAAGTTGTAATGATTTACATGTACTGTATCGTCACGAAATTCAATGTAGCTCTAACTGTTTTGTTATCGAAGAAGTATGTCATTTTAAATATTTAGGATTAACATTGGATGCCCAAATGAGTTGGACAAATCACGCTATGGATCTACAGAATTATTGCAGGTCGGTCTTGAGAATCTTTTACCAGATGAAAAACTTATTTTCATGAAAAATCCAGAAATCTATCTACTACGGGCTCTTCCAATCCAAAACACAATACGGTATTAACTGCTGGGGAGGTTGTACCTACAACAAAATACAACCTATTATTATATGCGATACCTATTATTATTATATTATCCTATGCGAATTTTATGTAAAAAAAAATAGGTTTTGCAGTAGTTTACCGTTGTTTATTAGTCTAAATATCCTACCTTTAAGACATCTGTTTTGTTTTAAGGTTTTGAAAACATTTTTTATTAGATCAGGGTATTTAAACTCCATTAACATAGATCAATACAATCTTCGCATAAACCATAGTTCAATCGTATCGATCTCGCTTTATAGAACTACTTCACTCCGTAATTTCTATTCAACCTTTTCATGTCGTTTGTTTAATAAACTACCGCTTAACATTAGAATTTTAAGATCAGCAACTCTCTTCTGTAAACAAATTAAGCTATGGCTTCTTAATTATGATTATATTCAGGTGGAAGCTTTTTTTGATGTATTAATATAGTTTAATTTTACCTGTATTATACCTCTTACACAGAATTTTGTCTTCTTTGTGTTGTTTTTTATTTTTTTTATTTTTATTTTCATGTAACTTTCACTTCTTTCGCTTTTGCTAAAGCTTCCCTTAGGTTTAAAATATTAGATATTAATTTTAATTTTAAGTTAACTGAATTACAGAATTACAACATGAATTACCCCACAACATTTTCTTGCTTATAAGTAAATTTTAATATTTTTATTGGTTAACAAGTACACTAAGACTATTTTTTAATAAATAAAGAGTGTTCTTTTATTTTCTCTAATTTAGTCATGTAAATATTGTTTATATAATATAGGTAAATTACTTTCTTTATATTTAATTTTTACTGTATATTATATTATTACTATTATATTAAGTTCATAATGCAAATGTAAATGAGAAAATATGAAATAAATTTTTAAATTGAGTTTTAAATTGAAAAATATTAATCTTAGTAAATGTGTAATTAAACTTGATGACATCAATGATTAAAATCATAAAATTATGTTTGTATCTCCTTTTAAATGTTTTAAAATTACCAAAGTTAATTTATGTCACACTGTACCTGTTATCAACTATATTAAATTAAAATCCATTTTGTTATCTGAATTTAGTCGTAATTCCCTGAATTTTTTTGAGGATTTGATACAAATTATTATTAATAAAAAAACAGAGAATACTATCTTTAAAACAATTAGGACCAAAAATCCTACATGGATCAGCTATGAACTAATTAATAAAATGAAAGAACGTGATTACCTATATGCTAAAACTAAAAAATATCCTGATAATATACAATTAAAATATAATTACCAAAAAATAAAAAATGAAGTTACAACGCTTATAAGAGCTGCCAAACAAAAGGCCTTTGATTATCAAATCTCTAAAGCAGGTAATGATAGCAGGAAACTATGATCGATACTAAATGCAAATAGCAAAAACACGACCACCAAAGAGCGAAATAATAATAATAATATACAGTCAATTGTGCATTACGATACAGCGGTAACGGATAACAAATTAATTGCTGACATCTTCAATAACAACTTCAACAATATTGAACCTGCTCTTGAAGCCAAAATTAATCATGACAGCAGCCTAACCGTATGTAACCCCCGTGCGAATCAAACTATGTTTTTGTATCCTGTTAATGTTGTTGAAGTCGTAAATGTTATTAATGATCTTAAAAATGTGTCATCTACGGGGGATGATGGTATATCATCCCGTGATGTTAAGGAATTAAAGCATGTTCTTAGTCCGATTCTTGTTAAGCTAATTAACTGCTCCTTCAACGAGGGTTACTTTCCAGATGTGTTGAAAAAATCTATAATTGTACCAGTTTATAAAGGTGGTTCTAAATGTGAGGTAAACAACTATAAACCTATAGCCCTGTTAAGTGTTTTTGCTAAAATTTTTGAAAAAATTATCAATAAAAGAATTATGAATTATATAGTAAATTTTAAGATACTGGATCAAAATCAGTTTAGTTTCCAGGAAGGCTGTGGTACTAATTCAGCTGCTACAAAAGTAATGCGGTCAGGATGTGATACTCTTGATACTGGAAACTATGCTTGTACCGTTCATAGATCTCAAAAAGGCGTTTGATACAGTCAATCATGAGCTACTACTTAACAGACTGTATGAACTCGGCATAAGGGGCAAATGCAATAACCTATTAAGGAGCTACCTGTCAAACAGACTAACGTGTACTAAAATAAATGGAGTCACCAGTACCTTTTTATCTACGAGTGTCAGAGTACCCCAAGGTTCAGTCCTGGGTCCTACTTTATACTTGTTATTTGTAAATAATATGAACCTAAAAGCTGACTATACTATTTTTGCTGATGATACGTGTCTGTTCTACTGTGGTGACAATATAAGTGTTTTAGAAAATAATATTAATGAGGACCTAAATATTTAGACCAAAACACCATAAGCATCATCTGGACAAAGTCGCTGAAAATATTGTATAACCTACCGTGTTTAACACCTACCACTAATGTGTATAATTTATGCAATGTACTAAATCTCAACCAACTAATAAAATTAGAAAAGTGCAAATACATATACAAAATTTTTAATAACTACTACAAAACAGATATTGTCATTAGATTGCGAAGTGAGATTCTGATACGAGATTCACTAATCATCTACACACTATTAGATCCAGAACACAGCAGCATAAAAACTCACTATTAGCGTCATCTCTTAGGCTATATAATTTATTGCCCGCCAACATTAAGACATTGAACAATATCAAGCTATTTAGTAAACAACTTTCTATTTTTATTAAAAATTCATCCTGGTAGTTAAAAATCAGTACTAAAAATCTATTAACGCTAACTACAAACTATATACTTATCTAATTTTACTAAAATATGCCGTTCGACATACAACGAATTAAAGATGCTTGTTTATTTCAACACTCCTGTCATCGAACCAGCATTGCTGAATGACGAAGGTGTCATCAGAATACAGTAATTAAATGTCATATTGATTATTTCTTTTCTTGTCTTATTAAATTTGTTATGTAATTTTTAATAGATTATACTTATGTTACTTTTAACTTTTCATTGATGTTTATTTATTGATTTTAAATTTAAATTTGAAATTTATATTTTATTTTAATTTGTAATTAATTTAATTTAAATAAATAAATAAAATAAAAAAATAAAATAAAATTTAGTACACCAATTTCGGAAGAAAATTTGGATTTCATCAACAATGATAATGAAATAGAACAAGATAATTTAGAAAATATTAAACCAACATCATTTTCACCAATACCACAACTACCACCATCACTACCATCAAAGTCAAAAAGAAGAATGCCACAAAAAAAACATCTACTGGAAAAATATGTCGATTTAACTAAAAGTATTGATAAAAATGTCAAATCGCTTCTTTATAAATTTAGAAGTTACAAGCAGAGTTACAAGAGGAAGAGATTTAATTAATTAAGAGGGAGTAGAACAGAAAACCACCTGAATTTAAAGAATTAAATAATACTAATAAGAATAAAACAGAAACAACTTATGCTGATGTATTGAAAGACTCCATTGTAATTGTCAAACCAAAAAAACAACAAACAGCTGTTGAAATAAAAATTGAATTGAAACGTCATGTCAACCCAATAAACCTGAAAATAAATGGTGTATCCGGAAAAAATTATGGGTCGATCGCAGTTTTTGGTAAAGATATTGAATCAGTAAATTGTATCAAAGATGAAGTAGAAAATAAGATGCATAATGAATATAAAGTAAAAAATCCTTAAACTTAATTTCCTACAAATTTCGATTCTCAGAAATCAGTTAGAACATCCGTTCATTTTAATATAAAAACTTGCAAGTAGAACAAGCAACCACATAATCCAATCAACTATCAAGGCATAACCACAAAGCATAAAAACCAAATATGCATTTTTACTTACAAGAATTAAAGACGAGGAATGTAATTCCATTAGGGGCTAAGAAACACGTCGTAATAGAAAGGTCACCAGAGGAGTAACAAAGCTAAAACACTTTGAAATCATCGGAATAAACTCTTGTCACTTGATTGTGACACTTAAAGGGATCAAATATAAAAAAAAAATTGATAATTTATATAGAGTTTATATGAAAAAAAATAAATTTATTCTTAATCAACGATTTTATTATTTTTTTTATTAGAAACTACATTACAATTTTTAGTATATTAACTTCCCCACAGCACTCAAAAAGAAAAAAAAAGAGAAAAATAAATCTTTGCAACTATATAACCAAAGACACGAGCCAAATGAAACAACACCACAAAAATGTTCTTAATACGAACCAATCCATACCCTATAAAAACAAAAATCTCTTAAACAAAACAATTACGAAACACACGCTAAATTAACCGGGATCAACAAAAACCAATCCCGAAATCCCGGGATTGCGATCCCTAGTACGAACATTTACCAAATCGATTTTGTAATAAGTAAAATAAGTAAATTTGTTTTTGTAATTCAGTAGATACAATACATTACAGTGATGCCATTTTAGCCATTAAATGGCTAAATTTAGCCATATTTTCTTCTTTTTAGCCACTAAAATTTTCATTTAGCCATTAGCCATTTTTTTGGCCATATAATTACACTTTTAGCCGTTTATTAGCCATTAATTTAGTTCGAACAAAAAATTTTTTTTCACTTAATTTTTGGACGATTTCATTATGTATTTTCTGAAAGTATGTGTAACCATGATGTATTAACAGAACATTAAACAAAAACAAAGCCCTGCTCTTTTATTTGTCATTTGACATTTCAGTAATGAGTAGAATAGAAAATGTTTGCATATTTTATACATTTTGTATTTATGAAGTTTTTTAAAAAAAAGTCGTCAACAGTCAAGTAGAAGTTTTAAATTATGTGAGTAAAAATAAAATTTAAAATGTTGGTTTTTATTTCTTATTAGTTTTCGTATTAAATATATTCTGTATTTTGTTTTGTTGATTCAAAAATGGAAAATAAAAAATATATACAGCATTTTCGAGCAAAATGGAAAAATGATAGTATTTTTAAAGAGTGGTTAATAGAAAAAGAAAAAAAAGCGTTCTGTAAATTTTGCCATGCTTTTATAAAGTGCAAATATTATGATCTAAAAATACACGCAATTTTTATTTTTTTTACTGAATTATTTTTTATTTTTACATAAATTTGTTTTTTTTTTGCATTCTAAGAATGAATTTCTAATATTTTATAAATTGTTTTTTATCTTGAATGAATTTTATTTTTGTAATTTTGTAATTAATGAATTACATTAATTAATAAAATAAGTATTTTTAAGTATAGCTATTAATTTTAGCCATTTTTTTAATAATTTTAGCCATTTTAGCCATTTTTTCCAGTAATTTTAGCCATTTCTCAATGAAACGAGTTGGCAACACTGAATACATATGTTCTAGCACAGGAAGTGACGTCACACTACATTTTTTACTATAAAAACGTAAATGAAATAATCATATCAGTTCTTGTGGTTACTTAATTTTGAATTTTTTCTGTTATAAGTGTTGGTGTTAATATTCTGTCTATTAGACTATCTATCATATCAGTTCTTGTGGTTACAATTATTTTAAATTTTTTCTGTTATAAGTTTTGTGGTTAACTTTTAGACTATCTATTAAATTATATTCTAACTTAAAAATATGTTTGTGGTTCTATTTTTCTAGAAATTTCTCTTTTTAATTAAATGTTTATCATATTATCATAATTGTCAAAAACTAAATTTTTGAATTAACTTTAGATGATATTATAGGAAATAAAAAAGAAATAACAAAAATAAAATAATTCAATATTTATTATGGTTTATTTAAATTAATTAATACCTTGTAATTATCAATGAGTATCAAAATGCCTGTTGGAAAATTCGTACGTAACGGTTTAAGAAGAAAACCAAATATTGCTATTAAAGGTGAACCTGGGATTGGATTCAAGTTATATTCTACTGGTGATTTTGATGTAGACAATAAACAATTGAAAAATGTAAAAAATCCAGATGCAAATAATGATGCGGCAACAAAACAATACGTTGATGAGCAAATTTTATTTTATAAAGAAATACTAGAAATCAATATGAAAAATCTTGAAAGAATTGTGAAGGAATTAAAAGAAAAATTTAAAGATGATATAGATAGAATGGATAGTAAATTTACAACATTGTTAGATAAAACTATTAATGATTTAAAAGAATCATTACAATTTGAAATAAAAAACCCAATGTATTTTATAAATCAAATATTAGAAAAAATTGAATTTAAAACTAAAGAGGTCTATGATACTATTTCTAATGACTAAGCAAAATTAAAACCACAAACCGTAAATATTTTTTTATTATGTAAATAGAGTAACTATACAATAAAAAAAAAAAAAAAACTTATAAAAGAATAGAACATGTATTCCAAAAAATCAGTAATAAATTAATTTTCAATAAATCAAATAATAATTTTTTATTTAAAATGGCTAAACGAAAAAATGATGGTAACATTGCTATTCCAACAAGAAAATGTTATGATTGTATGATTGATGTACCATTAAAGGAATGGTCTTATCATACACGTACATTCAAACATAAAAAGAATGCTGGAGTCTTTATACAAAAATATTTGAAATGTGTTAAAAGTTCTTTCAATGAACGCGTTGAAGAGTATATTTTGGAAAACGAGAAGGAAGAACCACTTTTACCACAAGAGTTCTTAAATAATTCAAAAGAACAAATTGTTAAATTATTGGAAAACTGTTTAAAAAAGTATACATCAATAAAGCTCAATATAGAATTATTTAATGAGTATATTAAAGTGACACAAGAAAAAGATGATGAAATTAATTTTGAAACAGAATTATCTATAAAATCATTTAATACAAAAATGAAAATAATTAATCAATTCGAAGAATTATCAAATGCATATGATTATATGGTACAACAAATTATAACGAAAACAGATGAATTTCAAGAAAAAGATAGCGGTTGGGCGCTATTGCGAATAATTCACATTGAAATCAATATTAATCAATATACTCCAATTAAAGGTTCGCAATATTTACCACTACCAAATGAAATTCAAAAAAAACATGCTTGTGTCAACATAAAAAACAATGATGAATATTGCTTTAAATGGTGTATAATTGCAGCTTTATTATAATGGTCAATGTAAAAGTAATTTAAATCGAACATCTATTTATAAAATAGCTAATATAGCAGCTGATCAAATACAAATAAATGATAACATTACTTTAAATTTTCAAAATTTAAAATTTCCATTAAAGCTTTATGATATACATTTTTTTGAAGAAAGGAATCCATCAATTAGTATAAATGTTTTCGGTTATGAACTTAATAATACTTCTTGTAAAATAATTGGACCGTTTTATAAAACATTATAGAAGAAAAATTAATTCATATTAATTTATTATTGATTGAAGATGAAGATAAAAAACATTATGTTTGGATAAAAAATATATCTGCTTTATTAGGTAGACAAGTAACAAAATATTGTAGAAAAATATTAATGTGTAATAATTGTTTACTATATTTTTATAATGAGTCCGCTCTTTTACAACATAAAAGCGAATGCAATAAACTTGTGACTTATTTGCCAGATAAAAAAAATTCAATATTACAGTTTCAAAACTATCATAAAAAATTAGATGTACCTTTTTCAATATATGCTGATTTTGAATGTATACTTAACATACGGTTGCCAACAATACCTTTTTCATTCGGAGACTCCGGGTTTCATAACAATTCTCCGGTCTCCGGAATTGGCAGAGAAATCTCCAGGAATCTCAAAGAATCTCAAAAAAAAAATTAATTAACAGATTTAATATTTATAAACCTAAAGCGTTATTTTGCAAGGAATATTTGAACGCACTTCTTTATTTTGAAAGTCACATAGATATAAACTGTCAAAACATTATGTACTTTTGACACAAAACATTATGTATGTAGTATGTTTTCATTTAATTTAAATTCAAAAGTTGAAGCAGTTGAAGCGTAATGGTTAGAATTGGAATTGGAATAAAAATCTAATAGGTAAAACTTTATTTTAATTATTACTAAAATATAGTGTTTAATTAATTTACAGTCCCTAAAAAATGACTGATGATGAAAACACTAACGGAGATGGCAATGGCACACAGACGAAAAAAAAAAACATTACTTGACACAATTTAATAATGACTGGTTAAAAAGGGTTGAATATAAAAACTGGCTACAAAAACAAAATGAATTTGCTGGTAAATGCAAAATATGTGGTATTATTTTTGTTGTAAAACATGATGGGGAAAAATCGGTCAAAAGTCATGAAGCATCTGTACAGATCCCAGTTGCTTTCTACATTTTTTTTGAAATTTAAGATCTCCGGGTGAGTGGTAGTTCAATGTTGGCAACCGTAACTTAACAACATAGATACTTGTTTACCAGATTCGTTAATATCGTCAACAACAGATGTAAATGAACATATACCTCATTTGCATATTATATTAATTGCAGCTTTAATAGAAAATTAAATATATTTAAGATGTATACAGGAGAAAATTGTATAATTGAATTTATAAAAAAATTTAATAGAAGATATTGAAAAGTTAAGTTCTTCATATATATTAAATGTTATACCAATGCAACCATTAACAAATTACGAAAAACAGATTCAAAAAGAAAGCAAATTCTGTCATATATGTGAAAAAGATTTAGATTTGGAAAGTAGAGTTGCCGATCATTGTCACCTAACTGGAAAATATCGAGGTCCAGCACACAATAGCTGTAATTTAAATTATAAAGTTGCCAAATTTTTTCCAATATTTTTACATAATTTATCTGGTTATGACTGTCACTTATTTATAAAAACATTATCAGAGCATTCTTCTATAATTAAAATAATACCAATTAACAAGGAAAAATATATTTCATTATCAAGAGTAATTAATGTTAATAATGAAATGATTGAATTAAGATTTTTAGATTCATTTAGATTTATGCCTGCCAGTTTAGATTCATTGGCAAATAATATATCTGATGAAAATATGTCAACAATTAAAGAAATGTTCCCGAATAATGATGAATTTGCTTTACTTAGAAAAAAGGTGTATTTCCATATGAATATCTAGATTCATGGGAAAAATTAAAATATTCATATTTACCTTTACAAGAAAACTTAAATAATACTTTTTCTAATACCACTTGCTCAGATGAACAACATAATCACGCAAAAAAAGTATGGGAAACATTTAATTTGGAAGTTTATTTAAAAACAGATGTTTTTCTATTATGCGATATTTTTGAAAATTATCGAAATATTTGTAAAGGTATTTATTCATTAGATCCATGTCATTATTATACAACTCCCGGATTATCATGGGATGCAATGCTAAAAAAACTTAATATCAAAATAGAATTATTTATTGATATTAATATGTATAATTTTATTAAAAGAGGTATTAGAGGTGGTATTACACAATGTTCATTAAGATATTCTATTGCCAATAATAAATATATGGATAATTTTGATATAACAAAACAATCAAAATATATAATTTACAATGATGTAGTAAATCTGTATGGTTGGGCTATGTCTCAGTATTTACCCATTTCCAATTTCGAATGGGTTGATAATATTTCAGATATAGATTTTATGAATACTCCATTAAATTCAGGTATTGGATACATATTGGAAGTAGATATAGAATATCCATTATATTTACATGATGATCATAATGATTTACCATTTTGTGTGGAAAATAAAAAAAAATAATTTTATGAAGACTGAAAAATTAGTGGCAGATTTTGAAGAAAAAAAAAATTATATAATTTATTATAGAAATTTACAACAATGTATAAAATATGGTCTTAAATTAAAAAAGATTAATCGAATTTTAAAATTCAAACAATCACCTTGGCTTAAAAATTATATTGATTTAAATAATGATCATAGACAAAAAGCAAAAAATGATTTTGAAAAAAATTATTTTAAATTACAAAATAATGCTGTATATGGAAAAACAATGGAGAATGTTGATAAAAGGAAAGTTGTAAAAATTTTAGCGCGAGCATTAATTGCTAAATCTAATTTTCACAGCATAACCCAATTTGCAACTGACATATTGTGTGCCATTCAAATGAACAAAGGTTCTGTGTTATATAATAAACCAATATTTATTGGTTTTGTAGTTCTAGAACTCTCAAAATGGAAAATGTATGATTTTCATTATGGTTATATGAAAATTAAATATAAAGACAATCTTACTCTAAACTATATGGATACTGATTCTTTTATTTATACAATCGCAACAGAAGATTACTATAATGATATCATACCGGATATAGAAGAACGATTCGATACTTCAGATTATAGTGAAAACAATCCTTATAAAATTCCATTAAAAAATAAAAAAATTTTGGGTATGATGAAAGACGAATGTAATGGTAGTGTAATAAGAGAATTTATTGGTCTAAGAGCTAAAATGTATTCAGTTGATATTATTAAGAAAAAAGAAATTATTAAAGCAAAAGGTGTTAAAAGAAATGTCTTAAAGATGTTAACATTAAGTAATTAAATGTCAAAATGTCAAAATCGTCAAAAGTTATTTGCAATAGATGCAATAATAATATTAATTCTAGAAAAGATAAAGCACTTCAGTGTAAAGGAGAGTGCAGGAAAATGTTTCATAGCACCTGTACTGGCCTCACCATTGAAGACGTAAAATATATACAAGCAAGTCCAGAGAAACTTTGGTACTGCCATCCGTGCAAAGAAAAAATGACAAAAAGGAAGTCCACTGGATTAAACAACACAGTTCCTGGTATAAGGATAAACACCAACAAACATCATTCCACTGGAGCTCTTAGGAATGATAATCAAACAATTATTCAGAAGCTAGACGACATATTAAATAAACAATCATCACAAGAAGTTAGGTTAAACAATATACAATCGGAAATTAGTGAGTTTAAAAAAGCATTGAACTCCCTAATTGAAGAAAATATTCAACTAAAAAATGAAAACTCAATCCTAAGCAACCGTATTGAAAAAACGAAAATTGAAGTAGAGATACTAAAACAAAATCAGCTTAGCAAATTCATTGAAATCACTGGTGTCAAAGCAACTGAAGGATGTGATACCTTTACAATATCTAGAAAAATTATAAGCGATCTAGGAATCTCACTACAAACAAATGACATCCTAGATTCTTATTTTACAAAAAATAATTCTAGAAACACTGGAGAGGCTAAATTGTTAGTTAAGCTGAGCAATAAAAGTATAAGAAACAAAATTATGGACGCAGTAAAAATAGATAGAAAATCCAGAGCTAACATACCAACACTAGATAATAATAACGACCATTGTGTCAACAGAAATGATCCTAATGTTGATCTGGATTCTAATACTAGTGTTGCTGAAGCTACAAATTCTGATGTAAGCTCTAAAAGAAATACGGTTCAAATTGATAAACCAATCGTTAAATCAAACAAATTGAATACGATATTTATCAATGAATCGTTAACATCATATTTCAGCTACCTCTTTAAAAAAGCAAGAGATATGAAAAAGCTGAAGAAAATTAAGTTTGCCTGGGTAAAAGAAGGTAAAATATTTGTAAGAGAAAACGAAAAGTCAAAAATTATACGTTTGTTATCAGACAAAAATTTATTAGAATTTAATGTTACCAAATAATTATGATGAGTACAGTATTTTACAAATACCCACCCAAAACACCAACTTGCCAAAAATTGAATGTATAAAGTTTGAAGATGAATTTTCACTAAAAATATTATACCTAAATATACGTAGTTTGAAGTACAAAGTTGATGAGATCGAATTAATGCTGGATAACCTAAAAAATACAATACACTTATTAGTATTCACAGAAACCTGGATTATGGACGATGAAGTTGATATGGTCAATATTAAACACTACCACAAATATTTTGCTTGTCGTAAAAAACGTCGAGGAGGTGGCGTAGGAGTGTTTGTGCATTCGTCAGTAACACACAACATCCGTAAAACATATAGTGATGAATATATTAGTTTGCTAACAATTAATATATCAACTGCAAACTGCAACTTAAACATTAGTGCCGTTTATAGACCACCAATCACTACTATTGCGGAAATAATCAGATTTCAGGATCTACTTGATAAACATTTAGACGAACTTGGCACAAATTCATCCATCGTACTAGGTGATTTCAACTTCGATATAAAAAATACTGCTGATAACAATGTAAATACCTACAGAAATATTGTTGAATCGAATGGATATTATTTTGCGGACAAATCCACAACTAGACCTGCATCAGGAACTTGCCTTGATCATATACTCTCAAACAACCTAAAATTAAAGATGTTTATTAATCAAGTAAGTGTAGATATTTCTGATCATAACTTAATAATATTGGAATTAGATATAGGTAATTTTGTAAACAAAACAATAACTAAATATAAAAGAAACATGATAAATGTCAAAAAATTTAAAACTCAGCTGGTGAACAGGGTTGCCAGATAAAATTTATGAGAAGTCTTCAATTGGAATGTAAAAAGTCTTCATTTTGAAGACTTTTCCAGAGTTTATTGCACCTTAAATATTGAACTATTTTTGAATATAAAAATTTTTTTAAAAATAAAAATTTCATTTATTTTATTTTTTATATACTATTTAATTTTTTTTTTAATAATAATAACTACTTACTTTTCTTTAAAAATTTCTTCATTATGGAGTAAATAATATTCGAATACTAAAATATGTGCATAACGATTAACGAGTAACGACATAAAATTCAAATCTGTTTTGACATAAACAGAAACTTAACATTTTGACGTTTATGTTGACAATAAATAATTAGCAAACTAAGTTTACATTAAGGTTTAAGTTTACATTTGACATGCAGAAGATTTATTTTGAAAAATTTAAAATGACATGCTCAGTTTGAAAAATCAAATTCTACAAAATACAATTTCTACAAAATTTACAAAAAAAATAGTTCAAATTAAAAATTTCCAAAGCAAAAATAAGTAGTCATTATTGATTTACAGTTTACAAAGATAAGCAAAAAATAAATTTTTTCAATAACAACAAAAAGTCTTCATTTTGTTGTTTTAAGTCTTCAAGTCTTCAACCAAGATGAAAAGTCTTCAAAATGAAGACTAAGTCTTCAACTTGGCAACCCTGCTGGTGAACTGTAATATCGATTATATGTCAAGTGCTGACGTTCTTACAAATTCATTGATAGAAAAATTAAAGCTATGTTTACAAAACAGTTCGTGTGAAAAAAGATCAAAAAAAATTGTTAAATTTCGTAAACCGTGGATAGATGATGAATGTGCGGAATTAATAAAAATAAAAAATTTTTGGCATAGAAAACATATACAAAATTTAGATGAAGAATATTTTAAAAATAAATATCATTTTTGGCTAAACAAATTAACATATATAAAGAAAAAGAAAAAACGAGAATATGACAAAGTCAAATTTGAAAAAGTTGGAAATGATTCGCGAAAAACATGGAGTCTCATTAAAAATATTATTACTGATGGTAGTAATAATGATAATAATGACTTTTTCGATACGGGACACAATTCGCCAGATGATAAACATACAAAAATTAACAACTTTAATACTCTGTATTGTAACATAGGAGCAAATATGGCTAAGAAGTTCAACACGATATACAAGCCAAATGTAAGAACTACATCAAGATTCATATTAAGAAACATTGACGAGAAAACAGCGGGGAAAGTTATTGATAATTTAAAATTAACTAAAACAACTGATGCTCATGGCATAAGTACATATTTAATAAAGAACTGTAAAACGGAACTTCTGAAACCAATAACAGCGTTAATAAATGCCTCGATTAATCAAAGTGCGTTTCCTGATGCACTAAAAACCAACAAGGTCATTCCGATTTATAAAAGAAGTGGTGATAAAACAAATATAAACAATTACAGACCAATTTCGATTTCGTCTGTCGTTAGCAAAATTCTGGAAACATTTGTCCACAACGAACTGTCAAAATACCTAACAGCAAACAACCTGATAAGTAAAATACAATACGGCTTTCAGAAAAAATCCAATACTAAAGCAGCTCTATTTGATGTAATAAATAATGTCCAAAATAACATAATTTCAGGCAGGAAAGTGGCCATAGTGTTCTTAGATCTTGCTAAAGCCTTTGATTCGGTCGATAGAACTATAATGCTAAGAATTTTGTTTGAATGTGGCGTTATGGGCAAAGAATACCAATGGTTTGAAAGCTACTTCAGTAACAGAAAACAATATTCGGAGTATGATGGAATTAGAAGTACTGCAAGCAACTTTGAGTATTGAGTAATACAAGGTAGTTCGTTGGGACCAGTGCTATTTTCTTGCTACACATCAAGCTTTTCAAATCTAAAATTAGGGGGTAGTCCCGTAATGTTTGCAGATGACATAGCAATAGTATATGCTGGAAAAGATATAGCATCACTTGAAAGCACCATAAACGAAGATATGGGCAAAATATACTCATGGATGTCTCTTCATAAATTAACAGTTAATGTACAAAAAACAAAATTTATTATAATAAAGAGTAAAAATGCATTAATAAACATCAAATACAACAATGCTGAAATCGAACAAGTGAAAAATTACAAATATCTAGGAGTTTGTTTAGACGAAGAACTTACATGGAACACCCATATTACAGAACTTGCATCCAAAACAAGTAGAATTGCGGGTATTTTCAAAAAACTAAGTAAGCGCCTACCGGATAAAACAAAAATATCCACTTACTATTCGCTATTCCACAGCATCATAACCTACGGTATTGAAGCTTGGGGTAGTACTTTTAAAAAAAATTTAAATCTGCTCCAAAAAATCCAAAATAAAGCATTAAAAAACTTATTCTTATATGATAAGAGAGCATCTACATCTAGGATACATAGAGTCCTAAACATTTTAAAATTAAATGATTATAAAAATCTTTGCTGTACTATGCATGTTAGAAATATACTACATAATGACATAAAGTCCAGCATACAAATAGCAATAAATAGCAATTTTCACCAATATAGTACTCGATCAGCGCATCACCTTCGTTCAACACAAGGTATAGGACTATATGGAATTGAACAAAATATCAACATAGGTATCAAATTGTACAACGATCTACCGCCAGAAGTCAAAGTTTCAACAGCTCAAAAATTTAAAATCACTTTAAAGAAACTACTCTTAGATCAGTATAATAATTAAATTCATTTTCAGAATCCTTTCTTTATTTTAATTTTTTAAACGTTAATAAGTAAACATTCAAAAAACCTAAATTTATAGTATTTAATTTGAATTACAATTTGTAAATATTATTTAATTTGATATACACGTCTTATACTTTGTATATATTGTTAATTTTCTTGAATTTCTTATTGCATCTATTACACTTTAGCGTTAATTTATATATATATGTTTTAATATAATCTGTACGAGCCTAGTGCTCTTTTAGAGAAATGAATTAATAAAATAAAAAATAAATAATTATAGAGATTGTTTGAATCATTTAATAAAATTTCGCTTAGTTATTTAGATGATAAGAGATATATTAAAAATAATAATATAGATACATTAGCATGGTCACATTATAAAATTAATTTGTAATCAATTTAATTATTTTGTATTAAATAAAGAAAATAGAAAAAAATTTTTGTGGTTATTATTTTGTGGTTTCTTTGTTTTTTTTACAAAAAATTTTATTATAAAAGCATTTGATTCTTTAATAAAATACCATTCATCGAATATTAGAAATTGAAGAACAAGCTTTAAATATACCAAAAAAATGTCAACTGCTTGTACAATTTTAAATGAAACTAAATCAACGGATTTTAAAAAAATTCGCGATTTAGTTTTAAATCATAAATACAAAATAGTTGGAGCTCAAATGATAGAAACTAAATATGGAACAAGTGTGGTTCTCGTCTTGGAAGGAAACCTGAAACTTTTTCTACCTAAACGGTATGATAAAATAAGTACCGATGTTCTTGATGAATTGAACACAGGAAATATGTTCTTGAAAGTGATAGAAAATCTGCCGAAAACAGTGGAATTAGAATTTGGCATTATATAAAAATTAATAAAAAAATTGTATAATAATAAAAAACTTTAATTTCCAAACATCTATATTTTTATAAGTATTATCTAATAATAATAAATTGTATTCTTTAAAAGAAAAAAATGTTTTCATGTGTTTTTATTACAACTGAGCTCCTATTACTTTTTTCTCACATTACAGAAATTTAGGTTTGAAATAATAACAGTATTCCGCATAATACAGAATTGCCTCATAAGAAATAATTACAGCATACATGTATGATTCCTTTAAATTTCAATAAAACAAAAAAAAAATTTTGATGATTGTACAATATCAGTGTTTTATAAATACACTTATAAAAAATTGTTTAATAAATTTAAATTAAATAAAGAAATATATATTTTGTTGTTTTTATTACTGATCGCCTATTACTTTTGTTTCTAAATTAGAAATTTATTTATTTTTCATTATATTTTAAAGTAAAGTTATCAATACCATCAATATTATTGCTATCATGATCATCATCGCTATCATATTCCCTTTTTAAAAGAATATTTTTTTTTTTACTTTTGATGATCATCATCATTATCATATTTCCTTTTTAAAACAATATTTTTTTTTTTCCGTCTTATTCCGTCTTTTACAATATTAATAACTTTTTTAAGTGGTTCTGTAATTGGTTTAAAAGTTTCCTCTAATCTTCCAATCTCTTCTTCTTTTCCCGTTTTAAGCATTATTAATTTTTTTCTTAAAGCCTCGCGAGCTTTAATCAATTCCTTCTTCTTGTTAATATTCATTTTAATATATATGTATATGGTTTATTACTGATCGGTTAATCGGTTTATTACCGGTCGGTTTATTACTGATCGGTTTATTACTGGTCGGTTTATTTCTGGTCTTTAGGTGTTACTTGTTTTATGTATTAATGCAGATTAATATTTTTTTCATTTTTTATAGAACAATAAAGTAATTAAAACCCTTTCGGTAGCGTCCCTTAAAAAGATCTTTATTTTTATGAATAATTACAAAACCAAATGGTTCTTTCCAACATATTTGACATATTTCTTGAAATTTTTTATACGACATATCTGAATTAATATGATCGTTATAGATATGCCTCATATTTAAATCATCTTGTTTAAATATAATTATAAAATTGGCATTGTCTCGCACTAAGTGTTTTGGAATATGTGTATAAGATTGACATAAATAAAAGCTGTCAATACCATTGTGACGTCCCATAGAAAAATAGTCACGGATATTATTTTGCTTATCACAAGCAACATCATCAAATATAAACAAAGAATTATTTTTTGCTTCATTTGGCTTTATTATATCTGTATTATTCGAATATTCATAGTAACCCAAACCTTTAATTGGTTTAATCGCTTTTTTTAAATATTTATATTTTGGTTGATGTAAAGATTTTGAATATATATATATATATTTTCGAATTTTAAACCATTTGGATCAAATAACATGCTCAATAGTAAGTTTGTTTTACCACAATTTGATGGTCCAACGATAAGACATTTTATACTATTTGGTAATAATGGTCCATGTTTTTGAATCTCTTTTTCATTATTAGCAGTTTTGTCAAAATTTTTAATTTTAAGGTTGTGGTGTTGCTTTACAAACTTCATCTTTATAAATTTAGTATTAACAGAAAAAGATGTTTTATATGTATATAAACAGTGAATCTATGTTATTGATATTCATTTGAAAATAGAATATAAAAATGATAACATATAAAACAAATTCAGTTAATTGTAATAAAACTATTGGAGGAAAAGGTTTAGTAAATTCATTAATTAATAATTTGCCATTTGAACTACATTTACCTGGTTATAATTATTGTGGACCTGGTACTAAACTTGAAAAACGTTTAAGTAGAGGCGATCGTGGTGTTAATCAATTAGATGAGGCTTGTAAAAAGCATGATATAGCTTACAATAAATATAAAGATATTGAAAATCGAAATATTGCTGATAAAATAATACATAATAAAGCTTGGATAAGATTTAAAGCACCGGACTCAACAATTAGCGAACGTTTAAATTCATTTTTAGTCTTTAACACTATGAAAACAAAAGCAAAATTTGGTATGGGTATTAAAAAAAGGAAAATGAAAAATAAACAAAATGAGAGAAAAAATTTTAAAAATAATCTAAAAACATTCAAAAATGCTGTTAAAGAGGCGAAAAAAGGTTTAAAAAATGCTTCTACAAATAATTTAAATGACTCAATAAAAATTGGTTTATTAGCAGCAAAAAAAATAATTAAAAATAAACCAAAATCAATGAAAATTCCTAGAGTTCTTCCAATACCGAAAATAGGTGGAGTTTTACCTTTTTTTATACCTATTTTATCTGGTTTATCTGCTGTTGGTGCATTATCTTGTGGCGCTGCTGGTATTGCAAAAGCAATTAATAGTGCATCTAATGCTAGAAAAGAATTGGAGGAAAATAAAAGGCATAATAAATCAATGGAGGCTATTGCTATTGGTAAAGGTTTATATTTAAAACCTTATAAAAAAGGGTATAGATTGTATTTAAAACCATATAATTCTTCAAAAAACTTTAAAAAAGCTACCTAAAAGAGCATTATCAAATATCGATTTAATTAATTTTTCAAAGAATATAACAAATTTCCGTGGTACTTTTATGTGAAATACCTTACCAAAAGGAAAACCTAGAGAAATTGAATGTGGTATAGTAAATTTGGATGATTCATCTGGAAATGGCACACATTGGGTAGCTTATTGGAAAAAAAATAACATAATAATATATTTTAATAGTTAAGGTGATTTAAAACCACCCAAAGAACTTGTTAAATATTTAGGTAATAATATATTATATAATACTAAAGACTTTCAAAAAAATAATAAATATAATTGTGGACATTTATGTTTAAAATTTTTATTGAATTGTAATGAATGTTTTTTGAAATAAATAAATAAAAATAACTATTATAAAATAAGATTAGTTTTATTTTACACATCATGTTGTTAACATTAACTTTTAACAGCAAACAATCAATTATTCATACTGAATATTTCCCAACAATAGATTTAAAGGGGGAATATGTGTGCGGATTAGTAGATTTTCAAACTTATTACTCAATTGCAAATATAGATCATAGTAATAATAAGTTCTATATAGGACATCAAATAATTGAACTTCCGATTGGATCTTATGAAATTGATGATATTGATCAATATATAAATTCAAATATTTTAAATGATATAGATATTTCATTGAAAGCAAATAATAATACAATGAAAGTAGAAATTTTTTCTTCAGAAGATATCGATTTTACAAAACCAAACTCGCTTAGGGAAGTATTAGGTTTTAGTAAAATATCAATATTATACGTATTGAATGTAATATTATTGGTGGGACATACATTAATAATAAGTCAGCGCATATTCATGAATTTTCAATTAACGTTAGTCCAGGTTATAAAATAATAGGAACACCACACAATGTTATTTATTTACCTGTGACTATTCAACATATAAACAACATTACACTGAAATTATTGGATCAAGACGGAAATTTAATAAATTTTAGGGGTGAAACTATTACTTTACGTTTACATTTAAAAAGATTATCATGATAATTTACAATAATAATAAAAATAATAATGATAATTTGGTCTACAAATACTCAGATCAAAATAGAAATTTTATTAATCACACACAGATTGTTGAAGAGAAACAGTATAAAAGGAAATCAAAACCTTTAACATTTGAAAATAAACTATTTTTAAAGACAATTGGTTTAAAATTAAAATGTTAAATATATTTAAAGAACCTGCTTCTGATGACAGAATTATAAGAAAACAATATCATACATATTCACCAAATAATAACAATTTTAATAATGGTGATACTATTACAATAACTATACAAATTCAGAATATTAATGTTCTTCCATCTGAGAGTTTTTTATATATTGAAGGAACTATTGCAACAGCTGCTGAGGGTAATGTCCCAACAAAAACTGAATTTTCAAATAATTGTGCTGCTTTCTTGTTTAATAGTATTAGTTATAATTTAAATGGACAAGAAATTGATTTTAATAGAAGTGTTGGTATCACATCAACGCTTAAAAATTATATTTCATTAAATATGTTATATTCATCCAGTTGGTCGCCGATTGATAACATTGAAATTAAAAAACTATTTTTCAATTTTAATATACCATTAAATAAATTATTGGGTTTTGCTGAAGATTATAATAAAATAATACCAAATGCTAATCATGAATTAATTTTAATTCGTTCATCAGATGATAACAATACTATAATAACGAGTGATACTATAGAAAAAGTGAAAATTAATATAACAAAACTGCAATGGAAAATACCTCATATTCAATTATCTGATAATGAGAAAATAAGTTTATATCAATCAATCAAAACTCCGCCGTAGCCGGTCCCAAGCCCGGTTGAGAAAGGAGGAGGGAAGAAAAGTTGCAACCTGAATGGCCACATACATCGGCGTCTCAGGAAGTAGGAAAAAGCTATATAATGCAGTTGAACTCGTAACATAGTTATGAGAACTTCAACGCATTATATGGCAAATTCTGAAGCAACTTTTCAAACCCAACGGCCCTCCAAAGATGGGGGTTTGGCATACGGTTAACAGCCCTATCCAGTAAAAAAATATTGTTACGAAACCGAAATCAAAGCCTCGGATACAAATGGAAACACGGCACCGACCCAAGCAACAGAAAATGGATATTGATTTTGCAACATGGAATGTAAGAACACTGAACAAAGAAGGAGCGTTAAAATCCCTGCTACCTGAACTAATAAAGTATAAAATAGCGATAGCAGCAATTCAAGAAACAAAATGGCACAACAAAGGTATCTCGGATCTTAGGAGCCACTCGGTATTCTTCAGTGGAAAAGATGGTGGAAAGAGAGAATTCGGCGTGGCATTTTTAGTTAACAAGGCGTACAAACAGGCGATCCTAGATTTTAAACCGGTGAATGAGAGACTCTGTGTAATCCGCATCAAAACAAGATTGCACAATGTATCCTTGATAAACGCTCATGCACCTACTGAGGATAAGGCGGAACAGGTCAAAGAGGAGTTTTATAGTAAACTGGAGGCTGTCTACGATCAAATACCAACGAACGACGTTAAAATTCTGCTCGGGGACATGAATGCGAAAATTGGAAAAGAGGAAGTATACAAAGGCACGATTGGAGAACACAGCCTACATAGTTCCACCAACGATAACGGACAAAGATTAATCGATTTCGCGAGTAGCAAGAGAATGGTTATATCATCCACATTCTTCCCCCACAAGGACATTCATAAGATCACATGGGTATCTCCCAACGGAAAAACGTTCAACCAAATTGATCACGTTTTAGTTGAAAAAAGAGGGGCATCCCACATCATGGATGTAAGAGCATTTAGAGGAGCCTGCTGTGGATCGGATCATAATCTTGTGAAAGTCAGATATAGGAGCAGAATCATAGCCAAACGAGCATTGAGGAAACACAATGCAACGAAGCTGGACATAAGCAAACTCAATATAACATCTGTAAAAAACGAGTACAAAGCGTCGATCGAGACAAACTTAAATCTAGAGGAGTTGCAACACATGGAGCTAAATGAAATGTGGGATAGTTTAAAAACGGCACTGCATCGAGCTTCTGAAGAAACTATTGGTTTCCAGCCAATAAAAGTTCGAAACGAATGGTATGACGGAGAATGCAGAGATGCGGTAGCCGCAAGAAATGAAGCACACAAAGGAAAATTAAGTAGACCAACACGTGCTAAGCAACTACATTTCGAGCAACTTAGAAGAGAGGCCGACAAAATCTGCAGAAAGAAAAAAAGGAAATGGCAGAACGATGCGCTAAGAAAGGTCCAAGATAATTTGCAAAATCGCGATAGTATCAGAGCAGCATACAAAGACATCCGCATCATCAGAGATGGTTACAAAGCCCAGTCAAATTTATGTAGAGATGCAGAAGATAATCTTTTATCATCTGAAGATGACATTAAGAACAGGTGGAAAGAATATTTTGAAAATTTACTAAATGCACCAAACGATGAAGTAAATGAACAAGAACAGATCACAGTGGAAAGGCAAACCCAAAATGAAATCACGGGACAACCTACATTAACAGAGGTGGTCAATGCCATAGAGCTATTGAAAAATAACAAGGCTCCTGGTGCAGATAACATTCCGGCTGAACTTCTGCGAGATGGAGGAGAAACGGTACAAAAAATCCTTCATAAAATAATACTAAAGGTTTGGCAAGAAGAAAAAATACCCGCTGACTGGCAACTAAGTATTATATGTCCAATCTACAAAAAAGGAGACAAGCTTAACTGTAAAAATTACAGAGGGATATCGCTACTTAGCACTTCCTACAAAGTTTTCACTAATATCTTGAAAGCCCGCTTAGAAATAATTGCCGAAAACATCATAGGCGAATACCAGTCCGGTTTCAGGCCAGGACGGTCTACAACGGACCAGCTATTTGTGCTGAAGCAGGTATTGGAGAAGTGTTGGGAAAGAAATGTCGATGTACATCAAATCTTCGTAGATTTCAAGACCGCCTATGACTCTATCCAAAGGGAAAAATTATATGTAGTTTTAAGCAACCTAGGCGTACCGGCAAAGCTAGTAAGATTGATTAAAGCTACTATGCAAAACACAAGCGCGAGGGTAAAAATCCAAGGGGACCTCACAGAACCCTTCAACATCAAACAGGGACTGAAACAGGGGGATGGACTCGCGCCTATGCTTTTTAATCTTGCCCTGGAGCATATAGTCAGGAAAATCCCATCTGACCCGAATGCCACGTTGCTATTCAAAACCACCCAGATAGCAGCATACGCAGACGACTTAAATCTACTAGGAAGATCAGAGGCAGGTGTTAGAGAATGCTATATCCAGTTAGAGAAGGGATAAACATCGATAAGACGAAAATGTTAGTAGTATCCAGACGTAACCAGAGAGAGAAACAAAACATTACTTTTGGTGATGACAACGTGGAAGTAGTAAAAAGTTTTGTCTATCTAGGGGCCGAAATAACAAGTGGAAACGATGAAACATCAGAGGTAACCCGAAGGATAGGCAAGGCAAACAACGCATACTACTCTATGTTGAAGATAATGAGATCTCGAGAAGTCAGCAGAAAATGTAAACTTGAGCTGTACAAATCTCTTATCAGACCGGTGTTATGCTACGGCAGTGAAACGTGGACGATCACCCAAGCGACGGCAAACTTACTTTCCCGTTTCGAAAGAAAAATACTGCGTAAAATTATCGGGCCAATTATCGATCAGGGCCAATTTAGAATGCGACGCAACGCAGAGCTATACAATGTATACACCGACAGCGATGTTGTGACATACATCAAGCTACAACGCCTTAGGTGGGCCGGTCACATACAACGTATGCCAGATTCCCGCATTCCAAAAAAGGTATTAAACGGGAAAATAGATAGAAAAAGACCAGTGGGAAAGCCGAGAAATCGATGGGTTGATGCAGTCGAGTCAGACGCTGTGTCAATGCTGCAAGAGCAAAATTGGATAACTGCTGCCCAAGATCGCGTGAACTGGAAGAGGATGATTCAGGAGGCCAAGGTTCGACAACGGACTGTAGCGCCATAGAAGAAGAATCAATCAATCAATAAAGGTTTATCTATTCCAATAGTTTTTAAAAGTTGGGATCTTTACACTTATCCAGATTTACCATCTAATAGTGAACATCATTGGTGGCATGTTAAAACAATTACACAACTTGAAAAACCTCGTTTTATTGTATTTGCTCTACAAACAAATAAAAAAAATAAGGTTGATAAAAATATAACACATTTTGATCATTGTGATTTGATTAATTTAAAAGTTCATCTAAATTCAGAATATTATCCACATGAAAATTTAGATTTACATTTTGATAGAAATCGCTTTTCAACATTATTTATGATGTAGGGGTAAGTGTTGTATGGACGTTTTTACCTATGGACACTTTCAATTTTTCAAAAACTATTTAGTACATTGAACAAACCTAAACGTAATCAAAAAACCTTTATTATAATAAACTTCAAAATCTTCCCGCCAAAATTTTAATCATAAAAATACGGCTGCAGGAGAAACAATTAAAATTTTCAATTAAAAAGTAAATTCTTGTGTGAATTTGTATTTTAGTTTTTTGCTATTATTTCTATGAACTAGAATTCGTGGTTATATAAACTATATTCTATAATAATTTAATTTAATATTTGTGATAGTTAGAATAAATTCTAGTTTATATTTTGTCAATAATTTTATTTTAAAGGTTATGTCATAATTTTTGTACCTGTGGACATGACACTTCATGTACCTATGGACGTCCATAGGTACATATTAGAATAAAAATATTGAACATACTTCTTAGAAATAATAGGTAGATACATAGAGTAACCTTAACTGTTTATTAGTTATTCCGTTTATTTAGTGCCACGAAGTAAAACAGGAAAATTTAGGGAGAAGCTATCTCCAGAAGTACTAGCAGAAGCTGTAAAAGAAGTAAAGATGGGTACTTCGATACGTAAAGCCGCTGCAAAATTCAATTTAAAAAAATCAACAATATTTAAATATTGTAACATATATAAAAAACAAAATTTCAATGAATTGAAAATTGAAATTTTAAAAAACGATATAAAAAAAGTATTCACAGAGGAAGAAGAACTTTTATTGATGCAGTATTTGGAGAAGGCAGCTTACTTACATTTTGGATTGGATACAGTGAAAATTAGAAAACTGGCTTTTGAATTTGCCAAAGCGAAAAAAAAAAAAATTCCCAATTCATGGTGTAAAAGCAAAATAGCTGGTCTAGGTTGGTTACAAGGTTTTCGGAAAAGATTTCCATCAATGTCCTTAAGGAAACCGGAAAGTACAAGTCTAGCTAGGGCTACTAGCTTCAATAAATATAACGTGAAAAAATTTTTCGAAAATTTAAAAAGCGTTTTTAATCGGTACAATTTCAAACCAGATAAAATATACAATATTGATGAAACCGGACTATCAACCGTCCATAAACCATCTAAAATTCTTGAACCGAAGTCAATCAGACAACTAGGAAAATTAACATCTGCCGAACGTGGTATTAATACAACAATGATTGGTTGTATTAATGCCATTGGAAATACAATACCACCAATGCTAATTTTCCCAAGAGTTAATTTTAAGGAGCACATGTTAAATGGAGCACCTCCTGAAACAATTGGTGCTGCTAACCCATCCGGTTGGTCAACAGAACCTATATTTAAAATATTTTTAGATCATTTTATTTCGTATGTCAAGCCATCGAAAAAGGATCATCTCTTATAATAATGGACAATCATGAAACACACATATCTGTGGAAATAATTGACAAAGCAAAAGAAAACGGCATTATTTTTTTGACCTTACATCCGCATACATCCCATAAAATGCAGCCTCTAGACCGTACCGTTTTCGGTCCTCTAAAAACGTATTATAATAAAGCTGCTGATCAATGGATGCTTAAAAATCCTGGAAGACCAATAACGATATATGACGTCGCACATCTTTTAGGGCAGTCATATTCAAAAGCTTTCATTAATAATAACATAGTAAAAGGATTTGAAGTCTCCGGTATATATCCGTTTAATGAAGATAAATATATCAACTGACAACGAATTTAGTTCTTCATATGTAACAGACCGATGTGAAGAAGATATATCTGTGTGTGAAAATTTTAAAATAGTAGAGGTAACCCCGGAATCAGTATCACCCTTTCCTAAAGCTGCTCGAAGAAAACAGAACAGGCAAGGAAGAAAATAGGGCAAAACGAGAATTTTAACGGATACGCCAGAGAAAATTGAAATTTTGAAAAAAGAAAATTTGAAAAAAGATAAGCAAAAAGTGAGTACAAAATATAAAAAAAATTTAAATGATTTTACACAACCGAGTACAAGTTACGCAATAAGAAATGAAAATGAAATTAAAGAAAATAAAACCAGGCATAATAAGATTAATATTGTTAGTGATATAACTTATGTAAAGTGTGCCTCATCCAATAAATTGGAGAAGAAAAGTAAAAAAATACTAACGTGCAATTTATGCAAAAAGTATTTTCATCCAAAATGTGTCCCGGATTTTCATAAAGAAAATGTTCCTCAAGAATCAGAAGATGAAGCTTGTTTTATATGTGAACGTTGCTACAAATTGGATGATGATAGTGATGGAAATTCTTTCACTTCGGAAGATTTATTTTCCATTGTCAAAACTTCAAGAAACTGAATTCTCATAAAAATTTAAATATAAAAGTGATTTTAATTTTCTTATAACTAAAAGTTTATTTTATTTTTTATAGTTTATTTAATTTAATGAATATTTTTTAATTTATAATTAATTTAATATTAATTGCATTGTTATTTTTTATTATTTTAATTTATAATTGATTGTTTGTTTTTAATTGGACGATGATAATTTATTTGATGTTATATAATTTTTTTTTTTATTTAACTAATGTAATACATTTTTTGTTATGTTTTTATGTATAAATTGGAAAAAATTATTTTGTGTTTAATTTACTATTAATAAAAATTAATTAATTTAGTTAGTTAGTTAATAAAACATATTATCAAAATTAAAATGTAAATAAGTTCTAATAATTAATTTTATTGCATCATAGGAATCTTGTCCACAGGTATATTAATTTTGTCCACAGGTACAATACCTATATTTTACCTATGGACAAATTTCATCATATTAAAAAAATGAATATTTGCAATGAAGTAAGCTTTTAAGTTTGGAGTCTGTACAAGGAAAATGCCCTAAATTACTTTATATTTCATATACTGAACTCAAAATTTAAAAATATCTATCCACTAAAAAGTTATTTCACTTTATAGTGTACCTGTGGACAACATGTCCATAGGTACAAGACTTGACCCTACATGAATTTTCGAAAAACTTATTATTCTCATAATATAATTGAATCGCTTTTAAATTGGGACAACTTTAAAGCATTTAGGGCAATCTTTGTTATAGATTGTCAACATCAGGATTAAAAACTGGACCTATTGATGTAAAAATTGAATTCAAGTCTTCAAAGAAAATACCTGAAAATACCACAGCATATTGTTTAATGTTGCATGACAGATTTTTTAAATATCAACCTCTCACAGCTGTTTTGAAATAAAATTATCTAATTGTTATAAATAAAAAAAGCGTTTTTATTATGTAATATAAATTATTTATTATAATAATAATAATAATAATAAAAAAAATGTTTTATTATTTATAATTTCTTTTTAAGCAAAGGAGGGAATCTGTAATAGAAATTTGTTCTTTTTTTAAAAAAAAAAGCTTTTTAATTTTTTTTGTTTTTTTTTTATTTTTATCTTTTTTTTATATCTACAATTATATAATTATTAACATAACAATAATAAACAACATAATTAAGTCAATAATATATTACATCTTTCATTCACAAGAATTGTTTTATATATAAATTAGCTAAATCAGCATATTTGAACCTTTAGTACAAGTAAAATTATAATTATTGAAAGTATATTGGAAAGTTATTTTTCCTCGGAAATGGTTGTGAAAATGCATATCAATGCATTTTCAATATAATCAATTAACTAAAATTTAGTATAAATATCAATCCAACTTCATGTAAAAATCAGTCTTAATTCTACAGTCAATTACAGACCCAATTTCGGGATAATAAAAAATATTTAAAACCAAATTAAAATTAAAGTGTTTTATTTTTTTTTATTAAATAAAAACCGGAATTGTTTAATGGCGCAGTCGGTAGGATATCGCAAAGTAACTTTTTTGATATTGCAAAAGACTAAAACCGCATAAAATTCAGTAGAGTCTGACTGAACAATATCAAGCCGAAAAAGTTACGTGTGTTTCAACACTTAATCGCGTAATCGCTGCAATTTACATATAAATTTAATTACAGAAAAAATAAACTGTTAACAAAATTAAATTGTGTAAATTTAAACAGTTCAAAAAAATAACTGTTAAAATTAAAATAAATTTTACGTTAAATTTAAATAGTTACTAGGTAACAAAACTGTTAACTAAATTAAATTGTGTGAATTTAAACAGTTCAAAAAATAACTGTAAAAATTAAAATAAATTTACGTTAAATTTAAATAAGTTACAAAAGAAACGTTAACTAACAATAACAGTGAATAAATATAAAATAGTAACAAAAACAAAATATAAAAATAAAAAGCATATAACTGCAGTAACACTGTCAGAAATATAACCCGTGCATATTCATCTTGGTTAATCTTTAAGAACATCTTCAAGTTTCAATATTCCAGTAGTTCCAGCAAGCACTTTAGCAGTATAAGTAAGCACATTTAATTTTTAATTAAAAACTATTTGAAATTAAAATATATATAAATAAGGAAAATTTTTGTCAAACTAAAGTAAATATTTGTTCTTGTTCAAAAATTTTTATTGTAAATTCACTTGTTCAAAAGCAAACAAAATGGCCGAACTAAGTACTGTACGAATTGATCCAGTAAAATATCTTAATTCGTTACCCGATTTCGACGGTAACCCTAACGACTTATTAACCTTTTCAAATCTTATAGATAGAATTCAACCTATTTTATTAAGTTTTGACGATATGTCACAATTATTATTCTCTGATATTATAAAAAGCAAACTTAAAAATAAAGCTAGGGAAGTGATAGAGATTAATTGTCAAGTTACTTCTTGGAGGGAAATAAAAAATGTCTTAGTAAATTATTTTGGTGAAAAAAAAAGGTTTAGAAGAATTATATGACGATCTAAGAGCCGTAACATTTAAAACTAACGGCCTTGACTTTTATAACAAACTAAAACAAAAATTGAGAAAATTGAATAACAAAACTGGTCTTGCTTTGGGCCCAGGCCCTGCTGCCAATGAATGTGCTATTAATAACACAAGAATGGCACTCAATGTTTTTAAAGGGAAAATCCCTGAACCAATGCGAACTATCTTAGCTTGTCGAAATCCAGAAAATTTGGAAAATGCTATAGAAATACTCTTTGCAAATGGTTACGTTTATACAGGTTCATACGGATCCCAAACCAATAACAACAGAAGACAGAACAGACAAACACATACAAGATTTAATAATAATAGAAATAATGCTAATTTTAGGAACTATAATAATAATAATCTTTGCCCTCCTAATCAAAGAAATTACACAAATAACAGAAATTTTTACCCACAACCTAGATATAATAACTTTTATAATCGAAATAGTTATGCCCAAAATCAAAGACAAAGCCCATATGTGCCCAATAACCAACCAGTGGAACCTATGGACGTCGTCGAAGAAAATTTTCATTTAATAGCCTCTCCCAGCAAATACCCTATATAATATTAAAAAGTAAAAGACAGCCTTTAAAATTTTTAATCGACAGTGGAGCTACTCACTCCATTATTAATCCAGGGATTTGCAACCCAAAATGGAAAGTACCTATGAATCCAATAGAAATTAAAACAATAAAAGACAAAGTCCCAATAACAGAAAAAGTAAAAATTCCCCAATTTGAAGAGTTAGGTAACCCATCTGATTCCTTAGACTTTCTTATTTACAAATTTCACGATTCCTATGACGGACTTATCGGTAATAATATTCTTAGGAAATTAAAAGCTAAAATTGATTATACTAGTAATTCACTTATAACAGAACATAATATTTTATCATTAAACTTTAAAGAAATAACCCAAAATAATACAAAATTACATATAAATCGAAAAGATGGGTTAGTCTTTATAAAAAACTATAAATCTCCCGATGGAAAAATAATTATTAACGAAGGAACATATAATATAAATAACTATGCAATTGACATTCCGTTAAAAGAAAATATTGATACCAAAAACCTTGAAATGAATAACATAGAAATTGAAAAAGTTGATTATGAAAATTTTAATATAATAGAAGAAAAAACTCACTTGACTAAATTCGCAGTAAACATTTAAACGAAGAAGAAGCAAGAGAATTATTTAATGTTATTCGTGATTTTTCATAAATTTTCTATCAAGGAAACTCTAATCTTGTTTTACTAATGCAATAAAACATAAAATTCGTACTAAAGACAATATTCCAATATTTGCAAAATCATATAGATATCATTATGTCCATAAAGTCGAAGTAGAACGCCAAATACAAGAAATGCTTGATAGTAAAATCATTCGTCCAAGTAACTCTCCTTACTCAGCTCCAATTTGGATTGTTCCAAAAAAAACCGATGTTAGTGGAAAAGTAAAATGGAGATTAGTAATTGACTATCGTAAACTCAATGAAGTTACGATCGATGACAAGTTCCCCATTCCAAACATTGATGAGATCTTGGATAAATTAGGAAAATGCCAATATTTCTCAACGCTTGACTTGGCAAAAGGCTTCCATCAGATAGAGATCGAGGAAGAAGATATATGCAAAACAGCTTTTAGTGTCGAAAACGGACATTATGAGTTACTAAGGATGCCCTTTGGTCTCAAAACAGCTCCGGCTATCTTCCAAGGACTCATGAATAATATATTAAAAGAATATATAAATAAAGTCTGTCTTGTATATCTCGATGATATAATTATATTCTCCACTTCACTACAGGAACACTTAAACTCAATTAGAAAAATTTTCAAAAGATTAAAAGAAACCAATTTAAAAGTTCAACTGGATAAATCCGAATTCTTAAAGAAAGAAACGGAATTTTTAGGCCATGTTGTAACACAAAATGGAATTAAAGCAAATCCGAAAAAAATCGAATGTATAACTAAATATCCTATCCCAAAAAACTCAAAAACAGATAAAACAATTTCTCGGTTTGACCCGTTACTACCGAAAATTCATAAAATACTATTCTCGAATTGCAAAAACTATGACTAAGTATTTAAAAAAAGAAGTAAAATTAGATATATCAGACCCTGAATATAGGGAAAGCTTTGAAACATTAAAAAGAATTTTAGTAAATGACCCAGTTCTCCAATATCAGGGATTTCAGTAAAAAATTTACTCTAACAACAGACGCGAGTCATTACGCTTTAGGAGCTGTGCTATCTCAAGATGATCACCCTTGAGATTATGTTATGCAAGTCGAACACTAAACGAACATGAGATAAATTATAGCACCATCGAAAAAGAATTATTAGCAATTGTATGGGCAACAAAATACTTCCGACCTTATCTCTTTGGACGAGAATTTCTGATCGAAACAGATCATAAACCACTTACTTGGCTTTTTTCAATAAAAGAGCCTAACTCAAAACTTGTAAGATGGAGACTAAAATTATCAGAATTTAATTACACTATTAAATATAAAAAGGGCAGAATTAATAACAACGCGGACGCTCTATCCAGAATAAATAATCCAGAAATTAATATTTCAGAAACAGTCGAAAACTCCAATGAAATCCCTAATACAAACGCACCTTTGAACCTCTATAAAAACCAAATAATAATAAATAAAATAAACTCAAGTTCTCTAAGGATAAAAACTACTAAAAAATTCAATAACAACAGAAAAATTATAGGAATAAAACATCTAGATAACCAAACTGCTATTACTTTATTAAAAAACCATTTCAATCCTAAGCAAACCAATGCAATAATCATTGATCAAGAATTTTATACCGAATTTCATAATACCTTCAAAAATTTATTTTCAACTAACCGGAAATTTAAAATAATAAGATGTACCTACAAAATTATTAGAAGATATAAAGAGCGAAGACAAACTCGCGGAATAACAACATAGAAGTAAAAATCACAGAGGCATAGACGAAACTTTTAAGGAATTAAAAGATTCAATTTACCATCCCAAATTAAATTTAAGAAAAACTCAGTTTATTAACAATTGTGAGGTCCGTTCGCTTGAAAAATATGAAAGAAAACCACCATCAAAACCAAATGAAATTATCCATATAGATGTATTTTATAATCTACAAAAAACCTTATTTATGACCACTATTGACAAATTTACAAAACATGCTCAGGCATATAGAATTCAAAGCCGTACCTGGAACGAATTCAAAACAAAGTTATTACAATATATCAGTACTTACGGAAAATTAAAAAAAAGCGTTGTTGACAATGAACTCGGTTTTAAAGCTTTACCAATACGCGAATTCTTAGAAAAAGAACATATTGAAATCCATTATACCTCTAATAGCAATCATACTTCTAACGCAGACATAGAACGATTGCATAGTACAATAAACGAGCATATACGTTTATTAAAAAACCATGAAGAAAACAATTCATGGACTGTAGAAGAAAAAATTTTCAAAATAATTCACTTTTATAATAATACTATTCACAGTAAAACCAACAAAAAATCAATCGATTTTATAAACGGGAAAATTGCAGAATCAGAATACCCAGAAATACACGAAAGACTTGTCAATATAAAAAATAAAATTATTAATAAATTAAATGAAAACAGAAAAGACATTGAAATTAATGACGGTACAAATTTTATTAAAAAAATTCGAAGATGTAAAAATCACTCTAAGTACATAAAAATTAAAGCAAAAAAATTAAGTAATGAAATGATCATTTAGTAGACAATGAACGAAACCTTAAATACTATAAAACACATGTCAGGAAAGCAAAAAAATATCAGAATAAAGAAATTCCTACTCCATATAAATTTATTTTTTTTTTTAAAAAAGTACTTATACATCCGTAAGTAACTTCCTTTCTTCCTTTATATTTTTGATATAAAAACTCTGAATAAATTTCAAAATTTCTAGTCAACTTAAACAATCCAAACGCTAATAAAGAGTTCAATAAAAAAACCTTCTAATTATAAAAATATCCAAACGGTTGAAAATCAACAAAGGAACAGTAACATACTGAAACCCGAACCAAAAACAAAACTAGTAATAAAACCATGTCTTTGGGCTATAAGAGCCATTAAGGAAAAAACTAGAATAATGGAACTTCTAAAGAAATTCAAACCCCCACAACCAAGAAAACGAAGGAAAACAGTAGTAAAACCATGTCTTTGGGCCATAAGATCAATTAATGAGAAGAATAGAATATTACAGTTATTAAACAAAAAAAAATAATAATAATAATAATACTAAATAAAACTTCTACTTAAAACATATACATATATTTTTTATTTTTATTTTTTTTCTCTTTCTTTTTTTTAAATGTATCTTATATTAATAATGTTTCTTTTACCAATATCGACAAACACCCAATTCATCGACATACAAGACATAACAAACAATAACGGGTATATAAATTTAAAATTGGAAAATATCAAATTAATATCAAATTTCACGAAAATTCTTCATATAATTAATGTCACCGAATACGAACAATTAAAATTGTAAATATGGCAAAACTTACAAATATTTTTAAATAAACCCCATTTAGTAGGTGCAATGGTTAATACGACACTGCACAACTATAGAATGTTAGACAACAAACTTAAAAATATTTCACCCCACTTTAGAAACCGTAGAGGATTAGGAACATGGTTTTAATTAATGGTTTAGGAACAACTTTAAAATATTTAGTAGGTACCATGGACAGTAATGACGAAAAAGATATTTTAAACCAACTAAATTTAATCAAAACTAATAACAAACTATTAATTACCGAAATAAATAAACAAATTAAGATAAATAAAGAATTGTTAGAACAAACCCAAAATATAACAACATATATTAGAAAACAACAAAAAATTATTAACGGAATTACAAATAAAATAACAGGACCATTGACTAACACTATACATGACATCGAAAACGAAATTTCTTATATAGAACATCTATACCAAATAAATTATGACATAAATTTGCTCAGAAACCATATTGACGACATAGAACAAATGATACTAAGAAGCCGGTTAAGAATCCTTTCAAAAGGTATTCTAACTGAAGAAAAATTTAAGAACATCTCCGATTTTGATACTTTAGCCAATATAAAAATCGTTTTGATTGCTTTTGAACATGAATTAGCTATTATAACTTTAATACCAAATTTTTATGAAAAAATATTTTCAAAAATAATTGTAGAACCAATACCAAATAAATCTAGTAAAACATTGGATATAAAAAATAATGAAATTTAATTGATGAAAATAATAATGTTTTTTATAGTAATGTAAGTGAAAATCTTGTAAAAAATTTAATTAAAATTGAAGATAATTGTATTAATAACATTTTTAAATTTAAAGAAGGAAATTGTAATGTAAAAAATTTTTTTAACCCTAATATAAAAGAAATTAAAAATGGGTTGTTAATAACAAAAAATATAAAAGAAACAGTATTAACAAATAATTGTAATGATTTAAATAATAGTACCTTAAAAGGAACAAATCTAATAAAATTTGAAAATTGTGAAATAAAAATTAACAATGTTACATATAAAAATTACGAAATTAGAATAAGAGAAAATATTGTATTACCTAATTTTCATATTTCAATAAAAGAAAACACAAGCAATTCCGAGATAACTTTCAATAATATACATTTAGAAAAAATAACAAGCAACAGAGAATACAGCAGACATTCAATGTAGTGAACACTCGTTGTAGTAAACATCCCAATTTAGTGAATGTAATATTTTTTTTATTGACTGCCTTATATAGTGAACTGAGTTTTTTTTCGGTTCCTGGTTTAGTGAACAATTTTTTATGTAAATGTTATTTCTATTATTTTTGTTGATATTATTTGTTGCTATGGTTTTTGTAACGGAAATATATTAAAGAAATTTAATTTTTGCTGTACCAATGTTTTTTCTGTCATATTATGCAGTTTTAATGTGAAACTGGAAGTAAATTGTCTTAATTTTATTGTTACATAAATTCTAATCTATTAAAAGGCATTGATTGTAATGTCGAAATCAAAAAGAAAGCATTTAAATATCAAAGATCAATGTGATATAATAGAACAATTAGAGCACGGATCGAGTGTAACTTCTTTGGCACAGAAATATGGAATTTCAAAAGCATGTGTCTGTTCAATAAGAAATAGAAAATCGAAAATCAAAATCACGCGTGAAAAATGTTTTACCTTAAAAAACGATTTAATTTGAAACAAGGAGAACTTCCGCGAACAGAAAAATTGTTGTATAAGTGGTTTATAAAACATAGATCTAAAAACATTCCAATAACTGGTCATATGATGAAAGCAAAAACAAAATTAATTCATTCACGTCTTCATGAAAATGAAAGTGGATTTTACGCCAGTGATGGATGGCTTAGAAATTTCAAAAAACGATTCGGAATACGTTTACTTAAAATTACTGGAGAAAAACTGAGTTCGCAAATTGAATTGGTAAATCCCTTTAAAGAAAAATTTTTAAACATGATCAAAAATGAAAGTTATTCAAATTGTCAAATTTACAATGCTGACGAGTCAGGATTATTCTACAAGATTTTACCCGAAAAAACTTTTGTTCTAAATTCCGAAAAGACTGCCCCTGGGATGAAAATTAGTAAACAACGGTTAACTATCCTTCTATGTTGTAACGCATCAGGTACACATAAATTAAAACCTTTAGTCATAGGCAAAGCGGCCAGTCCTCGTTGTTTTAAAAATTTTGAGTTACCAGTAGACTATAACCATTCGAAAAAAGCGTGGATGACGGCGGAAATATTTAAATTATGGTTTTTTAAATCATTCATTCCCCAGGTACATTCTACTTTGTAATTTTAATTTAATACATCTGAGTTTTATAACTTACAATTTCTGATAGGTTAAGAAGTTTTTAAAGAATAAAAATATTTCTCAAAAAGCTATTTTATTGTTGGATAATGCTCCATCCCATCCATCGGCTGATATACTTAAAAGTGAGGATGGTTTAATATCAGTACTATATATGCCCCCTAATGTCATCCCATTGATTCAACCGATGGATCAGAACATTATTAGAATTACAAAACTTCATTATAGGAGCAGTTTACTTAGTTCAATATTGTCACAAAGAAATCCGGATATTATTGCTGCCATAAAAAGTATCACACTCAAAGACGCTGTTATCAATTTGTTTGCAGCTTGGGGTAAAATTGAATCACCAATGATTTTAAAATGTTGGAAAAATATTTTAGAAAATCAATTAGATGAAGAAGACATTCCTTTAAATATTTTAAGAGATAATATGCTCCAAGATACCAATATATTAGAACTTACCGATTTATTAAATGTTATTAGTGCAGATGTAAGATTTGATTTAATAAATATTAAACGTCTATAATAGGTTTAAATTATTTACTTTATTTAAAGGACCGCTATGTCTGTGAAGATATAAGAAATTGGAATCAAGACGAGGTTAACGAATGTGTAGAACTTTCTGATTCTTCAGAAGGAGAAGAAAATTTTGAATTAAATATAGATAACCAAGTTTCAGATGATAAAGCTCTTGAAGCCTTAAATACTGCAATTAAATGGGCGGAAAATAATGATGTTATGGTACAAGAGCAAATAGTTTTAAGATCAATTCAACAAAACGTAATATCAAAAATTTCTAAAAAGAAAAAAATTCAAAAAAAAGTTACTGAATACTTTGTAAAACAATAAAATTTAAAAAATTCGAAGCATTATAACTGTAGTATCATTCCTTTTACTATCAAATAAATTCAAGTCCGATATAGTGAATTTTCCATTATAGTGAACTGACTTGGTTTTTTTCGTGTTCACTACATTGAATGTCTACTGTATATAGTAGATATAATTAAAACAGATAAAATAAAAAATTCAATTAACGGTTCAATAATGATAGTACTAATAATTTTAATAATTTTATTTTTTTTTTTAAATATATAAAAACTATAGATTTTTTGAAATATTTTCGTCGGAGCCTCAGACAAAGGGGGTGGTGTTATAACTAACGGTATTACAATACCTCTCAAACCCATAATATAAATATAACATAAATAGCTGCGTAAGCATATTCTAACATAACAATAATAAACAACATAATTAAGTCAATAATATATTACATCATTCATTCATAACAATTGTTTTATATATAAATTAGCTAAATCAGCATATTTGAACCTTTAGTACAAGTAAAATTATAATTATTGAAAGTATATTGGAAAGTTATTTTTCCTCGGAAATGGTTGTGAAAATGCATATCAATGCATTTTCAATATAATCAATTAACTAAAATTTAGTATAAATATCAATCCAACTTACAGAACAAGATAATTTAGAAAATATTAGACCAACATCATTTTCACCAATACCACAACCACCACTATCACTACCGTCAAAAAGAAGAATGTTACAAAAAAAACATCTACTGGGAAAATATGTCGATTTAACTAAAACTATTGATAAAAATGTCCATTCGCTTCTTTTTGAATTTAGAAGTTACAAGCAGAGTTACAAGAAGAAGAGATTTAATTAATTAAGAGGGAGTAGAACATAAAAACACCTGAAATGTCTTTTTCCTTCATCAATTCGTATCTAAAATCAACTTCCGAAGAAGATAAAAGCTATACAGAACATTGATACATTCAAGAGAGCAGCTTATAAATATATCACCAAGAACAAAGACGTGTTTTCCTAAATACTCACTGGAATACTAATAAAATGTCAACTCTATTAATATTAAAAAAAAATGTTAAAATGCTCTGTCAAATTTATTTGATTGTATGTAAATATAAATTAAATCATTATACAATATTAAATTGGGTTCAAAATCAAGATAAAATTAATAAAATTGTAAATATAGACACCTCATCACCAGTTTCATTTAATTGTAAGAGGTGTTAATTTAGTTTGTTAAAAAGAAATTATTATTTCACTATTAAAATATTGTAAAGCTATAACATGACAAATAAATAAATAAATAAATAAAACCAAATTAACATTGAGAGCGAGACTTTACGTAAGCATGAGTTGTTCTCGTAGTTAGTATGACTGATCTAGCATTCTAACTTGCATTTGTAATGCTAGGCTCAGTATTGTTGTTGTGGCATGACTTTTAAGTTTATTTTCTTTTGTTTTAATAACTTAATCGGTGTGGACTACATTCAAACAAAAAAAGTAATAAAGAAGCAAAACATTATATTACTAGCAATTTCAATGACTTCACGACGTGACTTTTTTGTAGTTAACACGTCGAGCAGCAAACTACGTCAACACCAAAGTGAATTAATTTGTTTTTTATAAATTTTATAGTTTAATAGTAGAGTAGCATCATTTTACTAATACACCAACCCATGTAAATGATGACTTTCAGTTTATTGTCATGACTCACTAAGTGAGCAACATTTATTGATGCTTGATTTAAGCAATTGTCTGATACAAAGATACTGCAATACCAAATTGCTTAAGTATAGGGCTTCCAGTCGTCCCGATTTCGGCGGGATTGTCCCGCCGTATAAGTTTCGTCCCGACGTCCCGCTTTAGCACAAAAAATTCCGCCCAACACCAATTTACCAAAATTTATAAAAAAAATTCTGATGCATATTTATATATATGTCTGCCGCGGCGTAATTATTTTGTGATCGTTGGGTTGTCTTTCAGACTAAAAGATAAAACACAAATACAAACTACAATTTTATATGAAAAACGTTCGGTAACAACGGTATATTTCTGTGAGCAACATATGATTTATATATACATATTTTAATTTGACTGTCGATGTATTTTGTAGTTGTAGCTTTAATTTTGTTTGGCTCTTTATTTTTTTTGTCAACTTATTTGTTAGTTTTCAAATAAAAATATTATTTTTTCACTTCTCAGCATTCTTTTTCATAGTTAAATCTTTTCTTATTACTCTTCTTTCTATATCTATTTTAATCGTATTATTTAGTGTTATTAATTAATTAGTTTTATTGAAATTGAAAAAAAACAAGGTAAGTCTTACATTTTGCTATTGACTTTTTTTGTATTAATCTCTATGGGTAAGAAAATTGGCATCAGAAATTTTTTTACTAACCGACCAAGAAATCAACAGTTGGAGGATTTGGAAATTGTAGAAGATGTAGTAGCAGAGAATGATGATAATGAAAATTGTCAAGAAGATAATATAGTTGGTGAAGGTGATGCTGGTGGTGTATCAGAATTCGATATTGATGAAGAAAGTGCTACATCTTCAACAGCTAAGAAGCAAAAACTATCAAAGCGGCTTGTAAAATTTAATAAAAATTGGAGTAAGAACTTTGATTGGCTCATAACTGGCCTAACTGAAAATGATGCTAAATGTATTATTTGTGCAGTAAATTTTCAAATTGATCATAGTGGAGAAAATGTACGTAAACATGCTAAGTCTCAACAGTGTGGCGCTGTATGAATTAATCAATATAATAAATAAAATAAAATAAAATAATAATTACTATATGTAAGTACTCAATATCGTACCCAGTAACGACAAATGTACTCGATAATCATATACTCATACTCACCACAGCAGACAGTCACATTTAGAATAGGTTAAGTTAGAATAGGAAAAAGAATATAGTAGAAGTATCTAGTTAGTAATAAAAGAGATTTTAAGCTAAAAGGTCGTACACTTAAAAAAAAAGGTTCGTAAAAATTTAACGAATTCATTTCGTTGAACATATTTTATTCCGTTTTCCGTTAAAAATTGTCGAATTTTTAGATTTTTACGGATTTTTAGTTGATATTATTAAAATAAACGTACTAAATCCGTAACATTTGTTTTACGGACTTTTATTTATTGACTCCGTAGTTAGTTAAACGCTTCCGTTACTGAATTCTAATAATATTCAAACAAAAAAAAAAAATAAAACAAAAAAAAAAACAAACCACAACAAAAAAAAATTAACTAATAATAAATTCTACCGATTTATGCGTTGATTTTAACGGATATATTTCTGTTTCTACGGAAATTCTACGGATTTATACGTTGATTTCAACGGACATTTTTTGGTACATAATTTTAACGTACAATACAAAATTTTTGCATTTCTTAAAACAAAAAAATATTTTTTCTACGGAAATTCTACGGAATTATACGTTGATTTCAACGGACATTTTTTGTAACATAATTTTAACGTACAATACAAAATTTTTGCATTTCTTAAAACAAAAACAAAAACAAATTCTACGGAATTGTACGTTGATTTCAACGGATATTTTTTTATTTAAACGGTTTTTACGTACAATAAACAATATTGTTCTTTAGTTTGTGACGACCGATCGAAAAGAGAAGTAATAACAAATAATAAAAAAAAAAAGTGCAATTATTTTTTGAATAATACTAAAAATTAAAAAACCCAAAAATTAAGAAAAAGAATTTTTTTTTAGTTTGGCATGTGATTAACGCTCTTAATGAAATAAAAAAAACTAATTTAATTTGCTTAAGTTTTGTAAAATAATATTAATTTATGGTAGAATAGGCATTAATTTTAATTGTTTTGTTTTTAATCGTTTTTGTTTTATATTATATGTGTGTTTTGGTTTTTTTTTGTTAATCATTAATGAATTAATTTGTTTATTTTATTTTTGTAAATATATTTATATATAATTAGTTATTAAGAAAAAAAATTAAAAATAAATATGAAATAATTTAACAAACGCAGTTTTAATTTGTAGTTTTTAAAACAAAATTTTTAAATTTATTTAAGTTTCAGATAATTACTAAATCAATAAAACCAAAGTACGGATTAAATTCTTCAGATAAAAAGAGTATCAGTTGAATTCGTTTATAAATTTTTTCGCTTTTTTTCTCCTACAAATAATAAATAGTAAAGGATAACCAAACCTTAGTAAGGAAACAGTATGTTAATAAAATAACGGATAAAAAAAAAATTTTACGGAATATATTTACGAAACACTCCTTTAGAAAAAAGTCACGAATTTGTCCGTTAAATTAACGTATTCTAGGTTAAATTTGACGGACTTTTTTTTAACGGATTAAATTAATATTTTACGGAAGATTTTAACGGAAAAATCTTTTGAATAAAAAATTACGAATTTTTACGTTAAATTAACGTACATTTTTTGTTGAAGTTTCACAGAGTTATTTTTTAACGGATGAAATTAAAGTATTACGAAAAATTTTAACGGAAAACTCCTTTGGATCAAAAACTACGAATTTTTACGTTAAATTAACGAACTTTTAGTTAAATTTTACCGACTTATTCCTTTAAGTGTATGTGTTTTTATTTAAAATACGTTGGTATGAAATACCACATTGGTGACTCTGACGTGATAAAATAATTATATAAAAAAAATATTAAAAAAAACCATAAAAAAATCATTATAAAATTTTTTTAAGAAAAAAAATAATAAAAATATTAAAAATTAGGTACATTTTTTTTAATTCCTAAAATAGTGATTTAATAATATGATCATACATATGTATGCAATTAAAATAAAAAATTTGTGTCGACTAACTGATGCTTTACAAAAACTTTAATTATAATTTGAATAAAATTAATTGTTTCTTGCAAAATCTGACTGAAAATATAAAAAAGTGTAATAATAAATCGAGTTTGGGACGAGATTGACAAATGCAAATTCGTGGAGAATAGTAAACTTTTGACATTAGCAGAAAAATGCAATTTTTGGCTCCACAAGTCATTTTTTTAAGAAATAAAAAATTCATAAGAAATTCTATAAAAAACTACAATTAAATTCAACAGAATTTTTTATAACTAACTAAAATTAAGTGTTCATTCGCCTAAACATTTTAATTAACCCAGTTCATAATACAGTACAGTTCATAAAGGCAACATTTATCAGTTCAATTAAAACAAATTTCAACCATATATGTCAGAAACATTTATCACCAGCGAAGTTCATCATTCAACATCAGCAATATTTATCGCTAGCAAGAATCATAATTTATATATACAGACATATAAAAAAATAATAAAAATTTGTTTTATTTAAATAAAAATTAATTAAAATACTGTTTTAAAATTTTATTGGTAATACTGAAATAAAAAATTTAAATTGATCAATTACTCACTTTAGTTTAAAAATATATACTCATATAAATTTTTATTACTGCAATTATAATAATGTTGTGAAAAATTAATTAACATTTTCCAAATTTTTTAAATATTTTTTTTAATTAACATTTTCCAAATTTTTTAAATATTTTTTATAATTTTTATATAATTAAAGTATATTATAAGAATTTTTTTGAAGTTTTTGCATTTAGGTTACATCATAACTTAATGATCAAATAATCAACCTTATTTAAAGAACAAATATATATGTTTATAACACACATCCCATTCTAGTGTATCGTAACTTGACTTACGATATACTAGAATAATATGACCATTTGAAAGATAATTACAAAGACCATCTTCTATCAAAATTTCATAGTTCTACGACAACTCCCTCAAAAGTTATAAGAAAAAGAAAACATACAATATTACTTAGTTTTTCAAACACTCCATTCTTATGCATTGTAAGTCAACTTACAATATAATTGAACGGACAAAATACAAATCACGTAGTCGTAAGTAAATATACAATAATAATGACTGGATCTTCTGTAAATGTTCATGTAATAAGTCGATTTACGATAAGATATGAACGACTTTTTCATTTTTTTATTCTTTTTTTGCTTTTGTAAGTCGTAGTTACGATAATATTTTTTGGCAACTAAATTTAATTATTATATTGTAAGTCTACATAATATAATATACATGTTTGGATAATTTCCGATACAAAAGTGCGCCAAAAAAATGTAAGCGAATTTTTTTGTCTTTCTTATAAGGTAATGAACGTCAAAACATTTGCTGTCGAAAACAATTATTAAATAACGGTTTTTTAACGTCTAATTTTTTGTGCTGTTTGATTTTATCTATTTAAAAAGTGGTTTATATTTTTTGTGTATAATTTTTTTAAAGCGATATTGTAAGTCTCTAACTATTTAAGATATCTCCGAAGTGCTTTTATTAAACGTATTATTTTAATATCTTATTCAAATAAAGTGATTTATATTACTAAAATAAATTTATAACATAAAAATGCATCCTGGTTATTTAATGGTCAATGCTGTAAGACAAAAGCAAAAAAGTCAGTTTTTTTCTCTGCAAACTAAGTTTTTAAGAATATTGTTTTTCCAATAGGGTTAATAGCCAAAAAGAAATTAAATTTTGAAAATATTTTAATGCAAAATGAAATAGATGATCGAGATCATAATCCTGTTATCAATATTGATAAGCAAGTTGCATCTTACAATCCATCTACGCTATTTTTTGATGAACGTGCAGAGGATAATACACCTAACAATTTTAATTTTTTTTATTTCAATTAATTTTATTAAAATTTATTTGATACAGAAATAATAAACTTATCTGGCATAGAAAAACCAAGTACTAGTGCATATGGCCAACTATCAGAATCTGGTTAGTATTAATTTTGGTACCAACGTAAAATAAGTAAACATAAACGGGGAATATTTTAAATTCTGTAAATTGAAATTCAAAAGAAAATATAAAAAATATAAATTTTATGATTTACTTTTTTCGACAAAATATTGTCGAGCCTATTCTTTCCTATTTAGTTTCTTCTTTTCCTTTCTTTTTGCCACATTTTATTTTTGCATATTATGAACAAAGTAATACACAATAGTTGGATGGAAATCTCAAAGGAGATACCCGAGGTAAATATATCCGAAATGTATCAGAAATTTCGGAAAGACGAAAAGAAATGGTAAAAGAGCCTATTAATTCCTTCGCGCCTGTAGAATCACATTATTTGCGAAAGCAAACAACCAGAAAATATATACATAGATGGTAACTTAACAATTTCACAAATGCATAGACTATATTTAAAGTGGCTTAAAGAACGTGACAACACTGGAAATGGCGCTACATTAAGGCAATATCGAGATATTTTTAATACATGTTTTAATATTAGTTTTTATTTCCAAAAAAAGATAAATGCAATGATTGTTCCAAATTTGAAAATATGAATGAAACAGAAAAGGAGAACGTAAAAGATAAACATAATTTACACCTTTTCTCCAAGCAGAAAGCAAGAGAGCTAAAAGCACAAGGCAAAATTAAAGCAATAGAAGATAATACAGTCATGACGGTTTGTTTTGACTTTCAGAAGATTTTGACTGTCCCTTGTGAAAATACTAGCATATTTATTACAAGAGAAAATTATGATTGTTTAATTGTACTTTATATGAATTGGCAAGCCACCAAGGTCATTGCTATATTTGGGATGAAACGGTGGGTAAAAGAGGTGCAAACGAGGTAGCTAGTTTCCTTCTACAATTTATAGAGTCTCAAAATGAACGTAAAATGAATGAGATTCCATTCACGCTTTGATTGAAAAAACTATAAAAAAATAAAAAAATTTATGTTCCGGCGCAATAGTATTCTCTTATTCGAAATTGCAAAATTACCGAACCAAAGTATATTGTTCACGAACTTACAAAAAACGATTTTTTACAATTTGTAAATTTTTATTATATATATATCGGAGATAATAATATAATCTAAAATATATAAAAACCTGTAAATTCAAAATTATTTCAACTTTATTCAAATTCTAAACATATCATTATTCTCAAAAACAATTTTATTTCCAAAAACTTTAAATATTCTTATTAAATTCAAAATAAAAGAAATTTAATTTTAATATATAAATAATAAGTAAGAACTAAAAAAATTTAAATTAAAAATTTAGAAATTTAATATATACATTACACTGTTTAAAAAATTATTTTGCATTGTAATGTTATGATAAAAATAAAGTGTTGTACAAACAATAATTTCTTCATAATTTACTGTAAGCTCTTTATCTAAAATCAATATTGCAAGACTATTATCAGAATATATCTAAGCTTTTATATCGTAACTTTTTTAATGTACTCTGATATTATGTTTTTTTTACATTGTAAGTATACTTACAAAATTTCATCTGATAAATGTTTCCAAACATTAATATCGTAACTATATTTACAATACAATAATGTATTAAAAGTCCAATAATTTGTATTGTAACTACACTTACCATATTTTATATTGTATATCTCTTCAAAACTAATAGGGTAAGTCCACATACAATTGTATTATTTTTAAAATTGTTTATTCTAGTATATGATTTGGTTAAATAACAGTCCCAATTGATGAATCGTTAACTTGGAATGTAAATATATTTAAAATAAATAAATTTTTCTATCATTCAAAAAAATAACCAGGTTTGTACCTAGCGCATAAGCGAAGAACGAAACGAAATTAAATAAAAAATCTTTGAAACGCTCTTCTAAAAAATGTAATTTTTTAGTTACGATATACAAGAATGATATGTGCTATATACATTTATATATAATATATATTTCATATTAAAAAGAGAAAGATAAAATTCATATTTTAATTTTTTTAATCAACATTTTCCAAATTTTTTAAACATTGAATTTACAGAAAAATTTTGAGTTCAATTGTAAATAAATAATAACGGATTATTATAATAACAAATATTACCAGACACTGTGCACAATATTATTGTCTGCTTTGGTTTACACGAGTAGGTATATGCTGCAATTTTTGTAAAATCGTTTGTAACATTAATTTAAATAAATTCTATATATTTTAAAATTCGCTTACAGTCCATAGTATAAAAATAAAATTCTTTTGAGAAATTGTTAGAAAAATAATAATACTGTTTTATTCGAATAATATTGAAATAACTTTAATATTTTTTTTTATTTCATTACACTTACGATATTGAGAACCTTAATATTAAAATATTATATAACTTAAATAGATAATAAAAATGAGCAACGTAGAGAAAAAAGGTAGCGGTGAAGAAGAATTTAAAGATGCGGTACAAGAGTTAAATTTCGCACAAGCTAACATAAAGGTGCAACCCTTTAGCATTAGAAACCCGAATCTGTGGTTTCCACAGGTAGAGAGCCATTTCATAGCACAACGAGTAACCTCGGATACTATCAAGTTTCATACTGTCGTAAGTCAACTGCCAGAGGATATAGCTGTCACAGTTATCAATCTTCTCCGTACAACCCCGCAAACAGACAAATACGGTCAATTAAAAGAGAGGTTAATAAAAAATTATGCCGAGTCGAACCAGTCGCGGGTCCGTAAGCTTTTGTCCAATATAACATTGGGTGACAGAAGACCATCTGCCGTTTTTAATGAAAAGCAGAAGCTTAATATATTGTGGCTAGAATGCTTACCAGAAACAGCAAAGTCTATCCTCTCAGTCTCGAATGATTCCATCCAACAGCTGGCGATCATGGCTGATAAAATTTTGGAAACCACAAATTTAAACGTAATGGCAGCGCACTCTAGTACATCAAATACAAACTCGACCAGATTATATGTCGAATAGATAAATTAGAACGCCCATCCAGATCATATGAACGTTTTCGAAGCTCTTCTAGAAACAACCGAACAACTTCAAGAAACCGGTCGCAATCAAGACCCCTTTCGACCAATGTTTTTTCCATTATAAATTCGGGACCAAGGCTCGCCGATGTAATACATGGTGCAAATTTTACAATCCGAAAAAACACCAAAATCCGGAAAACTAATGCGTCGATTCGAACTTGAGGAAACTCGAGTCGACGACAACGTATATAGACTTTTTCTCCTCGATCCGGTTAGCAAAATAAAATTTTTAATTGATACTGGCGCAGACTTATCGGTCATATCAGGTAACCACCGAAACGAGCAGAATATCCGACAACTACCTATCAACATCTTTGCTGCTAACGGTTCCAAAATACGTACGTATGGGTCCGTAAAGAAAACGATTAGCCTCGGCCTACGACGACAATTTACTTGGAATTTCGTGATAGCGGATGTGACAACGCCAATTCTTGGAGCTGATTTCCTTACCACTCATGGCCTAATAGTAGACTTAAAACAGAAACGCCTCATAGATTCAAAAACACAGCTCTTCACACTGTGTCAGATAACGAAAACCGCGAGCACACAAATAATTTTTATTGACAACAGCAAATTTTACGAAGGTTCAAAACTTTAGTTGATGAACAACCTAGTTCTACACCAATTAAGGCAAATATCACTCACCACATCGTAACCAACGGTCCTCCAGTAACGTCAAAAGCACGACGATTGACCCCCGAGAAATACGAGGCTGCGAAGAAAGAATTCGAAGAACTACTAGCGCAGGGAATATGCAGACCGTCCAAGAGTAAATGGTCTCCACCACTTTACATGGTCCTAAAACCAAACAAAGAATGGCGCCCATGTGGAGACTACCGTCAGCTAAACTCCAGCACCGTCCAGTTCCGCATATTCAAGATTTTGTCATAAACCTACATGGAAAGAAGGTTTTTTCGGTAATCGACCTAAGAAAAGCGTTCCATTGATCGAGCCCATCGACATTCCAAAGACGGCCATAATGACACCGTTTGGATTGTACGAATCCACACGGATGACTTTTGGACTTTCAAACGCTGCTCAAACATTTCAAAGGTTAATAGACGAAGTTTTCCGTGGATTGGACTATGTCATAGCATATATCGATGACATTTTTATCGCATCAGAAAACGAAGAACAACATATGAAACATCTTGAAGAGGTTTTCAGCCGTTTAGCACAACATGGTCTCAAAATTAATCAAACCAAATGCAAATTCGGCAAAGCCAAGGTAGAGTTCCTAGGTCATCTGGTAACGCCAAACGGGATCAAGCCGCTCAGTTCAAAAGTCGAAGCCATCACACAGTTTCCGAAGCCAAAAATCGCCAGCGAGCTAAAAAGATTTATCGCAATGATAAATTTTTACCGAAGATTCATCCCACACGCCGCAGAAGCATATAAGACATTTAAAAGCAAGTTCATCAAAAAATATAACATCATTTATATACCATTAGCCAAATAAATGTTATTGCAGCTGAGACGGGATTTGCATATCATGCTGTAATGCATTTCCAATCTTATGTGGCTACCGATACCGCAGCCAATACAGCTGCGGTAAGGAGAAATTATTTCTTTAGATTTAGGTCGAGTCTAAAAAAATGCTATTGGATAATATTAACAAATCCTTATATTTTTCTATAAGTACTGACACCTCTAATAAAGGGAACGTAAAAACATTTCCCATAATTATTACGTATTTCGATAAAAATGTTGGTACAACAAGCGGTTTGTTGGCATTTCATATTTTGGACAACGAAAAATCAGTTAATATAGCTAAATCGCTTATTTCAAAAATAAATTTTAATAATCTTTTTATGGATAAAGTAACATCATTCTGCGCAGACAATGCTAATGTTAATTATGGTAAAGTGTAAAAGTGTAATGACAGATTTAAAGAAAGGTAATAAAAATATTATTCCAATTAGTTGTAACTGACACATACTTTCTAATACCGTAAAAAAGGGTATTTCAGCTTTAAAAAAATTTGAAATTGATCTAATTGTTATCAAAATTTTTAATGAATTCAGTTCTTCCACTAAATGCACCACAGAACTTAAAGAAATGTTTGAATAGATCGGTGCCGAGTGGTCAGAAATGGTTCGTCATGTGTCAACAAGATGTTACTTTCTTCTTTAAGAAGTTACTTTCTGACTAAAAAAAATGTTTCAAATACAATTAAAATGTTTTTTGAATACGAAATGTCAATGGCGTACCTCGGATTTGCAATGCATTTTTGTTCAATTATTCAGCCAACTATAAAACTATTAGAAAAAACTGATGGGATTGCAGTAGAAACTTATGAGTTGATGGTTAAAGTAAAAAATTCTTTACAAGATAGGCTTGACAAAGAATATTTTGGATCGAAAGCAAAGACTGCGATACAGAAATTTGTCAATGAGAACAAAATATGTCGTTTTAAAATTGAAGCGAAAAATGCTTTAACTACTGCTATTAAATATTTAGAAAAATGGTTCAATTTTGAGGAGTGTTTTTAAATTTTTGAAACCAATGAATTTAAAATGAACAATTCCTTGTTTCAATAATATTGATGAAGACAAGTTGTATGAAGAAAGCATTAAACTTAAAAATTTTGCAGAAGAAAATATAATTATACGAGAAAATAGTTCGAGTAGTGATAAGATTTGTGTCAAATTTTTTCAAGAATTTCAGGATTGCAACAATTTGCTTAAAATAGTTTGTTACATTTTTTCTATTCCACATGGAAATTCAACATCCGAAAGAATTTTTAGTTTAATGAATATTGCTTGGCGAAAAGAACGGAATAGCTTGTTGATCGAAAATCTTGAAGCCGAATTAATGATTAAAGAAAATTTTAAAATGACGTGTCTCGAATTTCGAAAATTCCTTCAAACAGATGCAGGAAACTCTATTTTACAAAAAGCTAAGTCAAATGAAAAATACCATTAGTATGTAAAACTTTATTTAATTTAATTTGTATTTATTTTATTTAAATTGAAGGATAACTTAAACAGTTAATGAATTTAACCTTCACGAATATTTTTTTTTTTGGATTTTTAATTATTTTTAATAATAATGGATAATGTTAACGACGTTGTTTTTGTAATAAACAAGTTGATTAAACAGCAATATATAATATTTTACTTCTTATTACGTATTAAGTACGTCTTTATTTTATTTTTAATAATTTTCCCATGCCAAAAAACACCTTAAGTTTATTCTACATGGTTAAACACATTCTTTTATGGGATAATTACAATTATGTATAATTATTAAAAAAGTAAAATTTAAATAAAATGTCTCTTTTCCAACGACTTTTCCATTTATGTGTGGGTGCGTAATACTTTTCTCCATATTGTCCCGCCGAACAGCTTTCGAAAACTGGAAGCCCTACTTAAGTACTTACAATACCAAATTGCTTAAGTACATACTTACAATACCAAATTGCTTAAGTATTCTTGGAAAAATGCTGAAATTTTAAATGGAATCAAAAATATGAAACTTTGTTTTAAAAGAAAAACAAAAAGACTATAAGATAAATAAAATAAATCACTAAAACAAAAAACAAGGAACATGGCAACTAGTATCAATTGAAGATGAAGATAAAATTATTATAAAAACAAATATAAAAAATTTTTATTTTTTTCTTTTAAAATATAAAACTATAGAAAAATGAGAATTTTTAATATGTAAATATTTTCTAAATCATTATTACAAAGTTCTACCAAATGAATTCTTCAAAATCAATAATTTAAAAAATAAAGAATTTTTACCTTAATAGCGTCCGAATAATTAATTCTGTAGATTGCGATTTAATTTTTACATTAACAGAGTGAACGTTTTTGATCAAACACTTTTTATATAAAATATAAAGTTATTTAAATAAATTAAGTTTAATGAATTTAATTAAATTTTAGAAATGCGATATATGTATATAGGTATCGTATCATCCCAATAGAAAAAGTTTATATCATATTTATTTTCCATCTTTTCCAATTTAAAATTTTTGTCTTCTGTAATCCAAAAATATTTAATATTATACTATGTATTGATCTACAAATATAATTTTCTTACCTAAAATCTTCAGAAATTCATTTAAAGTTTCATCGTTTCTTACAGTTGCTGCCAGGTACATAACACATTTATTTTTCATATAACTAAATATATAATTAATTGTTTTTAAGAGTGGTTTAAACAATGAATTATCATAAACAACATCTGCTGCTAATATCACATCCGGCGAAATGATATTTTCTAAATTTAAACTTTCAACATCCTCCCAAGGTAACAAAAAAGTTGAAAAATCACTTTGATTTTTAAAAGTATATTTTATAATGTTATCATTGCAAAATTCTTCTACGCTTTCAAAATTATTTCTTAAATTTTGATTTAACAAATCGATTACTTTTATGCTTCCATCTGTTATAACAATTTCCTTAGGGTTACAACATTTAATCACCGTCAAACTGGAAAGTCCAGTACCAGCCCCAAGCTCTAAAACAATTTTATTATTCACTATTATTGGATTATTCATTATCCAATTTGATAAAGCTAATGAAGCTTGCCAACTACAAAGACCTGTTGTACCATCAGCAACAAAACTTTTAGATTCATTTAAACTAATGCATGTTTCATATTTTGAAATAAAATAATGTTTGTATGCTAGTTTGTCATCTTCAACTGGTTTACATTTTAAACTACAATATGCTTCATAAATTCGATCATTTATTTCAATGTTGTTAGTTTCAAAATATTGTATTAAATATTTCAAAAATGTTGTTTGATAACTATTTTTTACTGGAAATTTCTTATTTAATGCATTGTCAACAGTATTATTTAAAAGTTCTTCCTGTTGTTTCCACGTGATATTTTTTAAATTCTGCAATATGAATTTGAAAATAATTTTGAATAAGTAAGGTTAAAATTAGGTTTTTTTAATAAATAAATTACTTCAAACTTGATTAAGTTCACATTTAAACCGGACAAAAATTGAACTTTAAATATTTCAAAACACTTTGTATCAATCATTTTTAAGGAATATTTTTAAATTTTTTTACGGTTAAAAAACAACTGCGTTTGTTTACTTCTTATTTATCAAACATTCATCAATCACTAATCAATAGTACAGAGTACTACTGTTTGACAATTCGCAAACAAAAATACAAAAAACCAAACAAAAACACAAATGCACATGCAAATCCATTTTTAAATTTGTGTAGCAAATGTCAAATTCGGAAATCTGAGTTGAAATCTTGAAATAAATGTAGTAAATTTACCGTTGGAACTTGGAACGTATGGATTAATTAATTCGTTTTAATTTTGATGAATAAAAACTATTTATTAAAAATATATATATATCATATTTTGAATAATCTATTATAAAAATTTTACAAAATAATTGAAAAATTTTAATTAAAAACTTTTCATTTTATATTTTTGTTTAAAATAAAGAACAATAATTAAAATACCATTCTTATCTTCTTCAAAATGGGTAAATGAACTTAAATTTTAAAATTTTGTATTGTATAATGTTGTATCAATTTTTAAATAAAAAAATCTGTGATCATGACATTTAAATTAATATCTACATATTTTGATATCCACATTTCATTCCACATTTTTGGATATAAAACTAAAACCCTACCATTGCCTACCAATCTACCATACATAACACATTTTTTGCAAATTTCATATTAAATTTTTATTTTGACAATAAATAAATTTGCCCACAAATTTTTTATTGTTCAAAAGCGTAGGTTTTATGGAATAATATTTGAAAAAAAAGCAATACATAGTATTATACAAAACCGAAAAAATGTTTACCAAATTTAGTAAATATATTTAAATTGCATTTAAGCAATTGTGTCATAAAGAAAAGAGGTTTACCTTGAAGTTGTAATTTTACCAAAATAAAATTCTGAACGAATAGGAAAAAAATTTCAATTTAAAATTAGATCTTGAGTAATGAGTGCAAATTCGATAATTATTGATTAATTTTATTTATTATTTTTATTTTGGTTATACAAAAAAAAAAAAAACAATTTAAATTTTGTACAAGAATTCAAATTTAATAAACAAATAACATCAATAAAAACTTTTAAATAATGGTAAATTCAATTTTATTCAATAATTTCCATAAAGCTTTTTTTTATAGTATGTATTTGTTTAAATAATCTTATCTAAAAAAATTTTTTATAATTACATATATATAAACACAGAGTTCATCAATTGTTACTAGAAACGAAGCTCAAAAAGCAAAAATTCAAACTCGGGCGACAGTCAAAGCTAGACAACCAAATACAGCATTACTTGAAGCTAAGAAACGTGGAAAATTATTAAAAATGATGGAATCAGAAGCAGAACAACCCATTATTAAAGATATATATCAAAGAGTAAATCGAGTTTAATATATTTTTATAGAAAATTTAAATTATTTTATTTTTGCAGGCGCTTGATTCTAAAAAAATTATTCGTTCAGATACTGGACTTATCTATGATGAGATAATGACAAAACATAAATGTTTATGGGATGAAAATCACCCAGAAAAACCTGAACGACTTACAAGAATTATTGAAAGGTAATTTATACGATATATAATTAGATTTGATATCAAATTACGAACTCCTGAAAACTATACTGACTAAGTTTGATCGTAAATCGTAAACAAAATTTGGATCTGATAATTTATTTTTCCACGTTTTTAAATCTTTATTATAAATAAATTCCGTCTTTATATGCAAATTTTAATTTAATCAATTGGATGCGCTTTAATTTTATTCTGAACAAAACAAATTCAAAAATTTTTTAAACCAAATTTAATTTAGAATACATTAAAAAAGTTGTAACACACAAATAATAACAATTTAATTTTCAATTGAATTGAAAAATTAGAATTGATTTGAATAATTTAAAATTTTGAATTTGTTTTTCCAAAAAATTGAACAATAAAAATTAAAAGATAAGATAAATAATGTAATAAAAAATATATACGTTCTTAATTATGTTATGTAATTTGTTTTTTAAATTAAGTTGGACAACTCTATAACTTAATTTTTTATAGTTATAATAATAAAGAAATTTTGTTTTGATTTTTTTTAGATGTAAAGAACTGAAATTGATAGAACGGTGTCAACAATTTCCATCTAGAAAGGCTACAAAAGAAGAAATTTTATTAAAACATTCTGAAGATCATTATGAAAAACTAAAATTAAGTTCACAGTTTAAAACTGAAGAAGAATTAGAAGATTTAAGTTCTAATTTTGATTCGATTTATTTTCATCCTGTAAGTTGAAACTACATATTTTGGTATAATTTTTTTATTTTTTTTTTTTATTCAAAACCATTAGTCAACGTTTGAATTGTCACTTTTGGCAACAGGTTCAACTATTGATCTTATTAATAATATAATTAAAGGCAAAGTACAAAATGGGATGGCAATTATTAGACCACCTGGCCATCATGCAATGAAAGCTGAATTTAATGGGTAATTTTCGAAATGAAATTTAAATAATTTGTATTTATATTTTTTTTTTTTTTACAAACAAGTTATTGTTTTTTCAATAATGTTGCTATAGCGGCTCAATATGCGTTAAATAAATTAAACTTAAAAAGAATTCTTGTTATTGACTGGGATATACATCACGGGCAAGGAACGCAAAGATTATTTTATGACGATCCAAGGTATACCATAATAAAATTATTTAATTTGTAAATTGTAATGATTTAATTTTTCAGAGTTTTATACTTTTCTATTCATCGCTTCGATTATGGTTTATTTTGGCCAAACTTAAAAGATTCTAACTTTGATTTTATTGGAACTGGAGATGGTTTAGGTTATAATTTTAATTTACCGTTAAATGATAAAGGTATGCAAAATGGAGATTATATGGCAATATTCCAACAAATATTAATTCCAGTTGCAGTTGAAGTAAGTAGACTCTCAATTGAAATAATAATCGTATTTTCATTTTCTTAAATTAGTTTCAGCCTGAATTGATTATTGTTTCTGCTGGTTATGATGCCGCATTGGGCTGCCCAGAGGTACAATAAAATTTGCTTTTTTTTACATAAATATACATTATATATACTTAAATTTCAGGGTGAAATGGAGATAACACCAGCATTTTATAGTCATTTACTCAATCCTTTATTATGTTTAGCTCAGTCTCGAGTAGCTGTGATATTAGAAGGTGGTTATTGCCTTGAATCATTGTCAGAAGGTGCTGCATTAACTTTACGAACACTTTTGGGAGATCCATGTCCAATTGTAACTAAAGTAGAGGCACCTTGTGAATTAGTACAAGAATCAATTTTAAATTGCATTTATTCTCATCGACCGTATTGGAAATGTTTACAAATTCAAGATACATATACGCTAGAAGATTTAAATAATTGTAATCCTCAACCCGATTTACATAAAGTCACTACTTTGTTTAAATGGAGTCAATCAGTTCCCGAAAAATTTCCAACTAGAGGGTGTTATCCAATTCAAGATCATTCAATAGAACGTTCATTTGAAAGTAGATTAAGACAATTAAAATTAGGTTAATATAGAAATAATAATTAGAACAAATATTTTCTACATCAAAGTAAATTTCTTTTCTAGCAACAAAATTGTCTTTTCCAAAAACACGTGTGTGTTATGTTTATGATGACTTGATGAGAGAACATACAAATAATTTTGAAAAAGATCATGTTGAACAACCAGACCGAATTAAATTTATATATGATAGGCATAACGAATATGGATTATTTAAAAGAATGCAAAAATTAAAATCAAGATATGCTACAACTGATGAATTGTGTTTAGCTCATACAAAATCATATGTTAATTCAATTAAAACTACTGTTGAGAAAGAAGATTTACAAAATTTGGGGAACTCTTACAACTCAGTTTATTTTCACCCTAAAACTTTTGAATGTGCGAAATTGGCCGCTGGTTCAGTTTTACAAGTTGTTGATAATGTATTGAATGGTAATGCAAGGAGCGGTGTTTGTATTGTTCGACCTCCTGGGCATCATGCCGAAAATGATCATCCGCACGGTTTTTGTATTTTTAATAATGTTTCAATAGCAGCACAATATGCTGTTAGCGTACATGGGTTGAAAAGGTAAATTTGATTTATAAATGTATTATTTAAAAATTTAACATTTGTTTTTTTTATAGAGTTCTAATTGTTGATTGGGATGTTCATCATGGGAATGGTACACAACATATATTTGATGCAAATTCTAAAGTTTTATATATTAGTGTCCATCGTTATGACAATGCATCATTCTTTCCAAAAAGTACTGACGCTAATTATACCGAAGTAGGTCAAGGTTCTGGAATTGGTTATAATGTTAATATTCCATGGAATAAGGTATAAATAACATATTTCTCAAAATCAATTAATAAGTTCACCTAATATTTTGTAATTTAAAAATTTTAGAAAGGAATGGGTGATTTTGAATATTCGTTAGTATTTCAAAATATTATAATGCCGATTGCTTATGAATTTGATCCAGAATTAATATTAGTGTCAGCTGGATTTGATGCTGCAGTTGGGGATCCTTTAGGTGGTTGTAAAGTTTCACCAGAAGCATATGGTTGTTTTACTCATTGGTTATCATCTCTAGCAAATGGAAAAATTATTTTATGCTTAGAAGGTGGTTATAATGTAAATTCAATTTCATATGCAATGGTAATGTGCTCAAAAGCATTATTAGGTGATCCTTTACCAATGTTAACAATAAATCAAAATAAAAGTGTTCCATATACGAGTTGTATTGAAACCATTCAAAATGTAATATCTGTACATAGTAAATATTGGAAAAGATTAAAGTTTAACAAAAAATTACCACCATCACAAAATTTAAATAAAATAAAAGAAATTGAAAAGCTAATGAGTGATATTAAAATTGATAATACAAATGATATTGATGAACAAGAACCTGGACCAAGTAAACCAACTGAAAAGGGTAAAACTTTAACAGATTTTCTAATGGAAAATCAAAATGTAAGAAAATAATTATTTTATCATTATTCATAAATTAAGATTCTTAATTTAATTTTTTTATGTTTGTTCCGTATTGGAATTAATGTGTAATTAAAAATTATAGGCATTACAGAATGAGGAAATGTTTGCTGTTATACCATTAAATTATTGTCCACATTTAGATATATTAAATACTGAAATTCTTCCAGAAAGTAAGATGTTTTTTCATTAAAATAAAACATTCGTATTTTTTTTTTTTTTTGGAATTTTTAATTGTTGTGTTTTCTACATCATTTTTTTGTGCTTTCTTTTTTTTTTAGTTTGCTTATTTTAATTTGAAAAGTTAAATTATAAAACAGAGCCAAAAAAAAGCAACAGAAAACTATAATGCAATAATTAAAAAATTGAATAATTGCTTTTGTAAATTGCTTATTAACACATTGTAAACTGGCGCTTCTATAGAAAGATTTGCTATCAATTATGTTCAAATACAATAGTGATTTCTAACGAAATTAGAAATAATGCAATTTATTTACAATATAAGCTTTAAGATCTGTTCTTTAATGTGTTACTTATTTTAAGTTTGCTTTATGTGTGTTTTTTGTTATAGATTTTTAAAATATTAAATTTAAACAAATTAATAAAATTAAATTTTTCTACTTTTACAGTAATTGATACCAAAGCACCATGTGAAAATTGTGAATCAGTACAAGAAAATTGGATTTGTTTACATTGTAATAAAATTTTTTGTGGACGTTATATTAATGAACATATGTTATTTCATCATTTAGAAACGGAACATCCATTAGCATTAAGTTTTTCTGATTTATCTGTATGGTGTTATATATGTGAATCATATATTGATAATTCAATGTTATATAAATATAAAAATTTAGCACATCAAAATAAATTTAATGAAGATTTAGTATGGTCATATGGTAATGAAAATGATTTAATTTATTTAAATGATGAAGATAACTGATATTTACTGAATTTTATATTATTTTTATTTTTTGTTATATACATATGGAATAATGATTTTCCTATATTATTATTTAATTATTAAAAACAAATTAAAAGACAAAAAAAAAATGGTAATAATAATTGAAAAAAAAATTAAAGGTGGTGTTTTAACGATCATGCAATTAATTTATGCACAATTTTTAATGTGAGAATTTATATTGTTTGTAAAATTTATTTTTACAATTATTTGCAGTTGTACTTTAAAATGTAATTTAATTTATGAAAATCATAGCGAATTCTATTATTTTATATCATAGTTTATCCCATTATATTATATTTTATACAATTAGAGCTTTATTCCAAAAAATAAATTGCTTCCTTAAGATTATTTTAAATATATAATTGTTTTTTTTTTTTTAAATAGTGGAAAATTTGATTTAATTTTAAATTTAATAATTTCTAGTTAAAGTACAAAGCTGCATGATTTGAACAAAAACGGGCTTTTGCAAACTAATTTAAATTAATTACATGAACCTTAAAATTACCGCTTAAAAAAGAAAAATGTTTTGGAGTTCAAAAAAAATTTTTTTTTAATAATTTTTATTTAAGATATAATTGATAGATTTATTTATTTTTAGGAATTTTACGATATTATTTAAAAAAATTTAATAAAAAAAAAACATTAACTAGATTCATTTAACCCAAAAATTATATAAAAAATATTCTAATATTATTTATATTGAGTATTTCTAATCTTTAAACTTTTATTGAATTTATTAGATTAAAAATTAAACCTTTGATAATTGTACTGATTTTATTTTTAAAATTAATTTTATTTTTTGTTTATTATTTGGCCACGAGTTAAAATTACTAATCCAAAGACTTTATAACTAATTTGTATTGAAATTTAATTTTTTTCATTAAATTTGAATACTTTTTATCAAAATTTACTCAACAAAAATGAAATAAAATAATATAAAGTTAAAAATATTCACAAATTATATTGGTACCTTTAAAATTTATTCATAAATTTAAAAAACAAAAAAAAAATCAAGAAAATAATGTCATTATATACAAAATATGTACTAGTATAAAATAAAAAAATTATTGAAATTGCTCGTAAAAATTAAAAAAAAAAGTAAAACAGGATAAATTATTAAAAAAGGAAAAATAAAATCATTTAAAAACGAATAGACTTTAAGCTGAAAGCATTCGATTCTGTTTTCTTTTCTATTTAAAACATAATATATACATAATTATTATTAATTGTTAATTGTTGTCCAATTTAGAATAGTTAAAAACAAAATAAAAACTTAAAACATATATATTTAAAACAAATATTTTTAAATTATTTATAAAACAATGGAATATTAGGCAGATAATCAGTTTGAGTGATTAATCAGCAGCTAGGGCTTAATTGAATAATTTTTCCCCCCAAACAGATTTTTAATTTATGAAACCATATAAATAGAGTTATGATGATTATTTACCAAATGAAATGATGTTTTAATTTCTGCATTCAAGTGAACATAATAATATTATGTTATAAGTGTGAAAAATATTAAAAAGTAAAACGATCGTAAAACATTTCCTAAAAGGAAACGGAACTTCAGTCAATTCATGATTCTGAAATTATTTTAAATATTAATAATCAACAATGAAATCGTTCCTAATTTAATATGAAAAAGACATGTATTCACCGAGAACACAATATACTTTTAATAAAAAAAATAACTGCGAATTAGATAATTTCCAATATTACTCTCTCCCTTTGTTTTTCAAATTTAATTTCACTAAAACTAAAACAAAAGAAAAAAAATTAATTTGTGCTAAGTCAATTTATTAAAAAGATGTATATATATCTATTTTTGTATAAAATTATAGTTGTAAAATTAAGTGCATTTAAAATATTTTTAATTTGATAAAATTAAATTAAAAAAATATATATATATAATTATATATACAATTTAAAAAAATATAAGATATTAACTTTTTCTTCCTAAAATTGTTAAGTTGAAATTTTTCTCTTATTTTCTTCACTTTCAATTATATTATCTAAAACATTTTCAAAATTTTGTGTTGCTTGTGCTAATTCTAAATTGTCACTATATGAATCTTCCACAATTTCTTTAACCTTTAATAATAATTCACGAAAATTTTTCATGTCAGTTTCAATTGCCATATTATTATGCTCATTTAAATTTGACAATAATTGTGATTGTCGCACTAATGAAGAATTAATCGTTGATTTTCTATTATAAAACCATGTACTCAAATCTTTTATTGAATAGTCAGATTTATTTGCTTCTAAATAGCTTTTATTTAATTCGGCTCCGTTAACTAAAATAATCGGACACTTTAAAATGTATGTTTTTTTTTTATACAATAACAATAAACTTACTAGATCTAGATAAAAGACTATCTAAACGATTTTCACTTTCGTTTTTAATATTCAAACGGTTTGGTGTACTTGATGTTGGATAATGGGAATTATCTAATACTTTCTGAAATTAAATTTAAAAATTTAGTCTGTATAAAAATCGCAGTGATCAAATTATAGCAACCATTATAACTTTAAGCTGTTCTAAAACATCAAACAGTACATTTTCATGAAATTCTAAAAATTCATATAAACTTTTTTGTTTTGTTGTATCCAGACAGTTTTTGTGTTCCGATACTTTCCTATAACCAGCAAAAGTTAGAGTATTTAAAGTAAAGTTAATTTAATTTAATCTTACTTGTTTTCAATTATGAGTCTATCTATTACATTCTGGATTTTTTCAGGCATTTTATTTGTTGTACCATTGACTATTGAAAATTGTTCTGAAAGATATTTCTTTTGAAATTTTATATACATTAAAAATATAATTTTTTAAATTTTACCGTTAATTTTTGAACTATTAATTTTACTTTCATTTAAATTAATTGTTTTAGGGGCTATTGCAACTGCTGTTGTTTCAATATCTTCATTACTCGTTAATTCTAATTGCATTTCCATATCATTATCATTACTGAAATTTTTCGTAACCAAAAACATTGTGCACAATTTAGATAAGAAATTCGTCCATTTAGATGGTAATGGATCCTATTAAAATATATATTTAAAATAATATTTAATGATTAATTCCAAACTACTTACTTCTTCTGTAAAAACTTCATACATCCGATGACTAGTTGGATGTTTATTATTAGAAAAACCGATTGCAAAACATTTCATACAGAGTGATAATTTTTTGCATGATTGACACTTGAAACGAATTCCAATTATTATGGATTGGCACGCCGTACATGGTATTTTATGAATTAGTTTTTCAGTATCTCTAATTCTTTTCACTAAAGCAAGTAAATTTGCGTAAATGGAAAATCGAGTAGGAGTTACTGTCCAAAGATTATGAAATTGAAATTCATTTAGTCCATTAATACCAGGACACTAACGAGTTATAAAATTTTATTAATTAAAAAAATAATTATAATTATTACAGAAAAACCAAACTTACTTGAGCGAAACATTGCTCCAAAGTAATTGGTATATTACTTGCACCATATCCTTCTTCTTCATCAAGAAATGTTAATAATTTTACTAGAACATTAAGCAAACACTCAAAACGAAAACGTGTAATACAACGATTATGATCAGCCATTAATAAAAAATATGCAGTTACAACTTGTTCAAATGAATTAATATCGCATAGTAATAAAAATGTTTCTCTAAATTCCATTAAATTTATTGGATCCTTACGATCACTATAACATTCAAAAATTTATAAATTTAAAACAAAAAAAAAAAAATAAGAAGAACTTACGGATCAAAAACATCCCAGAAAAAATTTGCTAATACTTTTGTTGCAGTCTCAACATCAAAATCACAAGTATCCTCAAAAGCACCTAATTTTTCACTATCTTGATAAATTTCTCTTAACAGGTGTATTAATTGTTTTGGTAAAATTGGTAATAAATCATCCGCAGTATTTAAATGATGTTTTTCTAAAACCTGTAGTACAACTTTAAACTGAATTTTAGTTGCTAAAATATTTTTAAATATTTAATTAGTAATTTTATTCAAAAAAAAAAATAATCATTAATATCCTTACTATAAAGCAATTTTTTAATTGTAAAAATTTTTAAAGCACATCTATAAACCGTAAACCTATAGATGGAATACTCGTAATTTAAATGAGCCATTATTGCAGATAACTTTGGATGATCATTTGAATTATTATCATAAATGAAATATCCTTTTTGTGTCTCCATTATTTAAAACCAATGTTAAATAAACCAAAACCATTAAAATTATATCATCTACCTGCTTTTTTAGCTTCTTTCTTTGTTGTTTGTTTAGAATTTTTCCGTTTATTTTTAAAAATGTCAAATTCAAAATTTGTAGTATTCATATGTACGATTCTAATAATTATTAAAATTCGAATTGGATGAGTTTAGATGCAGCATGTAACATAAAAAGAAAGACTTCTGGGTGATATTGAATATGTTTTTTTTGGAAAATATTATACTTTCTGGGAGATTCCAATTCATTACGTTAAAATAAAATTTGCAATATTTTATAGGTCATCACTCATCATACATATTCTTTAAGATTTAACAAACGAAGAATAATACTGACAGAGGCGATACCTTGTTTTATAATTCTGCAAAGCGATAATCATTTGACATTTTCTATAACAAATACTCATTGAAGCGTATTATACCATCTGCCTATTTTACTGTATTTAAATGTTATTTTTTAAGAATTTCGGGGATCTTTAGGAGCTTCGTTTCGAATATTTCGGAATTCCGACCGAGACATCAAAAAAAAAAAAATTTTATTTTGCAAAAACAAAAAATATTTCAATTATCACTTTGCAATTTATTTTTGTTTTGATTTGAGAAATGTCAAAACTGGCTTTTGACAAATTTTTATTTATTGTGTCAGAAAAAACCTTATTGACCGCTTCCTAAATTTATTATAAACGCATCAATGATGTAAAAATTATATATACAAAATAAAATTCACTAAATATTTATTGGCTTACAGATTACAAAAAATTTTATTCATTAATTTAAAATTTGTCAAAATTGCTAATGTCAAATTACGATTGTGTCAATAATTACTCAAATATGAATTATTTGACAACAGGACAACAACGTAACTTTTTTTTAATGACTCTGTGATTTCAATGTGATTTTCAATCAAAAATAGTCTCTAGACTCTAGACTGGCGGTGTCCAACATGTGGCGTACTCTGTTTATGCGTTGCTCAGAGCGTGCTCAGATTTATGCTCTGATTTAAATAAAAAAACGCCTTATTATATGTTGTGTTTTGTAAGACTAAAATCGTACCAAATGTTGTGAGTATCTTTAAATATAATTGTACTTTTGAATTCCACAAAAAAAAAATCATTGACAGCCAGTGTAACTCTCTATTGTCAGGAATTAAAAACAAAATGTATATAAAACATATTTTCTAGACCATGAATTTCATTCTGCTGACAGTTGCATGCTAATCTATGTTAGAAAAGCACATGTTTATAAATGATATATGTATGATTGTGTATACGGTATTCGATTCGGTCGGTAATGTTTACAAAATATTTACGAAGTAAAATTTTAAATTAACATAAAATATTTTAATATGTCTAAGGAAATTTCTGATAATAATACAAAGAATCCTCTAAATATTAATGAAAATATATTTTCGTGCTTAAGAAAATTAACTAATGAAAATGAAAATCGTGTCGTTGGATCTGTTAATCTTGTGCGTCAACTGTATAATGGAAAGACAACAAAACATGTGTGATAAATAATTTTAGGTTTAATTATATATTTAATATTTTGTTTTTAATGTGTAGGAGTATATGTATTCTTTGAAAAGATTGATTAGAGGAGTAGGATCATCAACAACAGAATCACGTGCAAGTTTCTTTATATCACTAATTGGTGTACTTGACTTTTCTTTGGATGAGGAGTTTAATTGTGATGAGATTTTAGATTTAACCATTAAAGAACTCAGCGTAGGAAGTTCCAATAAGGTTAATTTTAATATTAAGAAATTACAATAAAATTTAAATAAAATTTGAATATTTTAGGAGGATGGTGATGCAATTGCCGGTACAATTTTAGTATGCGGTGCATTAATAAGATCAAACAAATTTAAAATAATAAATGACCAAGATCTTAATCGAATTAGTAAAATGCTTATAAATGGGTCTAAAAATAAAACGTATAATAAAATGTTAGCTTTTAAGTTTTTGGTTGATTTGTTAGAAACGGTAAGTAAGATAAATAATTTACATTTATTACTTAATTGTTTTCCTTTCACTTTAGGTTTCTGAAGAAAAATTCAAAGCATTTGTTCTTCCGATTATTCAAGAAGAGATCGAAAAATATGGTTATAAATATGACATTTATATAATGTACGTATTAATAGAAATATTCAAAAGGTTTCCTAATTTGGAAATGACGGACCCTAGTGTTTCGTTATCTCATTCCAACATAATTAATCCTGAAAACTTTGAATATTTATCAAAATGTCTAATTGAAAATTCGCTGAATACAATGCAACCAGCTTTTGAAAGTGTTTGTATTTATTTGGCAAATTTTTGTGATTTAAAGAAATTTTGGAAAAAATTACTTAAAGTGCATTTGAATAAAAAAAACAAAGAATCAAATATTTTAAAAATTGTAATAAATATTTTAAAAAATTCTTCTGAATCGTCATTATCGTTCATTTTATCTGAACATATCGTATCACTTATTTCTAATGGACTTAATAATATTGGAAACAAAGAGAAGTGCAAACCAATTTACGATGAGTTTTTCGAAGCTGTACTATTATATTGCAATAAAACAAGTACCACCAGCAATGACAGACTTGCTATTATTAAAAGTTTAATTATACACCCTGGTATATTGACAATTGAAACTTATACTCCAAAAAGAATTATTCATCAAATTGTATCTAAATGTGATGAAGATACAATTAAAGCTTTATATGAAATTTATAAAGAAATATTACTGAACAAAAGATTGAAGAATCCAAATGATGCATCAGATTTATGGTAAACATTTTTTTGATATATGTTTATCTCAATTTTAAAATATTTTTTTTTTCTATAGGTCCGACTCAGAAAGAAGTCATGCTGGTTATATGATGCAAAATTTATTGAATCAAAAAACAATGCAAAATTCTTATAAATGGAAAAGCCAGGAACTAAATTTGGTTATGCTTTGCGGATTCTTTTATACAAATAGTAATTTAGAAATAGTGGAAAAGGAAAACAATGCAGAAATGACCGACAAATTGGCAGTCCAAATGCGAAATATTTTTTTCTGTAGTTTACAAAATAAACTTTCAACACTGGAAAATGAAAGTAAAACACTTTTTCATTTAGTTAACACATTTAACAGTGTACTAAAAAAGAAAAATTTTGATGTTCATCTAAGATTTAAAATAAAAAATAATGTTGTAAAAATATGGAATGAAATGTTCACCGAAATTAAAAATCTTCAATTGATTGGATCTAAGCCTAACAAAAAAACAAAAAATCAATTAGATAAAGTGTTTAACGTACTTCTTATGCATATGGGCTTACAGTTGTTCAGAAACCAAGAAATGGCCGAAACCGCTATAACAGATTTAGAAATGTGTATTATTAAATCAAGAGAAAAATTGTCGCAGAATGAAAGTAAAATTTCAAATATAGAAGCTGATGTTGAAGAACCTGAATGGATTGAAGTTGTTGTAGACTTATTTTTACATCTTTTGTCACAAAATTCAAATTCTTTGCGTAATATTGTTAAAAGTGTATTTCCACATCTTTGCGAATTTTTAACACGTTCAGCTATCAATCAAATTCTTGAAATGTTAATAATGAAAAATGGATTTAATCCTTTAGTTGATGATCAGGAAGCATTTAATTTGAATGATGAATCAAATATTAATGAAGAAAATGGTGAGGTCGAAGAAATTCCAAGCAATAATGATGAAGATAATTCTGATGCTGAATCTGAAAATGATCCCGCAACCAATTCTGATGAGAGTGAAAATAGTAGTAATGAAGAAACTAAAGATGATAATCATTCGGAAGGAAGTGAAAACAGTGATAGTGAAGAAAGCGACGATAATTCTGAAGAAAGTGAAAATGAAGAAAATGAAGACGATATTACGGATAAACAAGCAGAAGCTGAAAAATTTCGAAATGCTGTATCATTAGCCTTAAATACAAGTGGTATATTTATATGATTTGAATTATATAATTAAATAAAATTTATAATTACTCTTAGATTTGAACGACGATGGAGATTCAATTGACCTGGATGATATGGATGAAGAAGTTGGCCGTAAATTAGATGAAGCATTGGCAGAAGTATTTAAAATGAAAAAAAGAGATAGTTCAAAATTAAATAAACGATCTAAAACATATCGTACGGAATCGACAGCATTAATGCATTTTCGAATTCGTGTTTTAGATCTAATAGATATCTATATTGAACATAATCCTTTATTAAAATTTGTTTTAGAAATTGTGAAATCACTTTTTAACGCATTAGAATATAGTTCTGATAACAACTTAACACCTCTGTTTATTAAAATTGAGAAAACTTTAAATAATATCACAATAATGAAAAAAAATTTTAATACTGAAAATTTAACGGACAAAGAACTCGTTCAATTTTTAGCATATGTTTTGAATAAAAAATTTAAATCAAAAAGTAATGAATTGCAAAATAAAATGCGCTGCAAATGTATTATATTTTTAATTCGTTTAAATAGTTCCTGTATAAATCAAAAAAAATTTGAACAAGAAGTAATTAATCAGCTACAAAATAGCATACATAATTTTATTCTTTCAAACAATTCAATTTATAACATTTATTTTTTTAAATCTTTGTTTAATATATGCTGGCATGGTGTTTGGAATTTAGCACTTAATCAAACTGATAATACTTTAAACAGTTCAGTTAAGTCAAACCGAAGAATTCAAATTTTAGAATTATTGGAGGTGTTATATAAAAACAATCAATTAATTAAACAAAATGACAAACTAGCTATGAAGAATTTTAAAAATATCGAAATGAAACTAAAGCAATATTTAACATATCTTATTAACTCTGATAATATTTCTTCAAAAGAATTGAATGCGTTCATCAATTTGATTTGCGTGATTGCTTCTTTTCATAAAAAGAAACAGTCTAAATTTTCATTTGATCAAAACAGTTTATGTGAAAATATACAATTACTACGTTCGAAAATTAAATTAGAAAACTTACATTGTTATATAAAATTTTGCAGTATTTTTAATTTAAAACAGATTAAAAATAATGTAGACGACTCGGTTAAAGAAACATTAGTTCACAACAAAAAAAGATCTTTAAATGACAACAAAACAACAAACAAAAAACAAAAGATAAAATAATATTTCTTTTTTCTTAAAGGGATTAATAAATACTTTTTAAGACCCGAACGAAACCTTAAACAAGATTTACAAAAATTTTATAAAATGTAAATAGAAATTGAAATGGTAAATACATAAAAAATAACTTTTAAAAATTATCTATTTTGTTAATATTTTTTTGTTTATTTTAAAAAGGTTTTTTTTTCTAAATAAGAGATTAAAGTCAATGCACTCGCGTTTTAAAAAATATTTAACCAATTAAGCCGAAAATTTTATATGTACTATATCAAGTATTTTATTAAAGTTTTGGGATCTTAAAGTAGGTCTTAAAAAATAAGAATATCTTTTAAAAAAGATCTTGAGTGTTACCATCATTAAAGCTGTAAGAACTCAAAAATTTTTAAACACCCGTAACTTGAAAACCTGGCATAAAATTTTGAGAAATACTAGGCACAAAAAAGCGCTCGAAACATTTATATTTTTACATCTGTTGAGAATTAACAGTTTTTTCTTAATTATCTATAGTAAAATTTCGTTTTCAATAAATCGATTGATAAGATGTCACCTTTTTGTTAAGCCACATACATATATCTTCCAGATTATTTTCAACAACAGCAGAACAAAAATCACTTGAATTCGATCTGTATTGTTCCCCATTGACTATTTCTCTTCGACTATTTTCTTCAAAGAAATACGGACCAAACACTCCAACAGCATGAATTACACACGACTTAGTGACTTTATCTATATTTTATGGTGTCTGATATGTTTCGTCTGGATTGTCATTTGTCATTACCCAAAGAACAAAATATAATCGTTTAACTAAAAATGAGCTTCATCACTGAATAAAACTTTTTGATAAAAATTTTAATCATTTTTAAATTCTTCGAGAACAAAACAAGAAAATAAACGAAGTTTAAGATGGTCTAATGGCGTAAGCTTTTGGACCTCTTTAATTTTACATGGAAATAAATTAAATTTTTTTCTTAAAATTCTCCATGTTTTTTGGGAAAAATTCAATTGTAGAGATCGACGTGAAACCGATAAATTTAAATTTTCTCTTACACTAATAGCTATCAAATCAATATTTACTTGTATTCGGACATTTCTTTGTTGTACATGTACTCTTGTATCGTAGAAAGAAAATTTGTCCACAAATACAAATAGGAATTCGATTAAATAAATAATACATTTTTTTATTAGTTTTCAGAACAGAACAGCACAAAAATTAAAATTCAAACACTTTACGACTACCTAGAACATAAAAACCATTTTATTTGTTTAAATTTTTTTTTTTTATTTTAACACTTTTTTTTAATTTAATTTTATTTATAGTTCGTTAAAGTTTCTTTTATCGCCAATATTTACATAGGAAACTAAGTAATGCAAAATCAGCTGTTACTCAAAAAATGACTTAAATATCTAGTTATTATTAGATGTTTATAAGTGAGTTCTAGAAGGAATACCTAGACTAGAACAACATAAAACAGCAAAGTAAAGGTGTGTGCATTCATTAGTTTTAGAACCGGTATTTTTCTGTCCGAAAGTGTTCTACTTTTGTGTTCATTAGTTTTTCAAAACTGCTCATAGTTGTACTTTTCTGTTCTAATTTTTTTTCAGATGCAGTTTGGACAACTCTTTTTTGTTTTTTTTTTTATTTTTTATATTTTGACAGTAGTTTATAAATTTTTATTTTTGTATGAGGTAAAAATTTTAAAACAATAAACATTTTTATAAAAATTAAATAAAAATCTGGATATTTATTAAAATAGGCCAAAAAGTTTTTTATCAATTTTCAAAACTGAAATTGCAGAACAGAAAAGTTTAAAAAAGTATTCATTAGTTTTTGTGTTCTAGGTATTCCTATGTTTGACATTTAATTGTATTCAGTTCTCTGCTGAAAACTAATAATCCAACCGATTATATCTATGGTATGGACCTATCTGGTTAATCTATGGAATGGTACATACCATGAGTAAATTAACATACCACATAAACATATCTATTTAAAATATATATTAAAAACAAAATAAATCAAAAGCAAGAATTTATCATTTTAAATAAATTATTTTAAAATTTAAAAATGTCTCAAAGTAATCCTGCTGAAGACTCGGATGATGTTGAGTTTATTGATTTGGAAAACGCGAATATAGATGAAAATAATAAAAATTCTCCAAGCCCAAAACATAGTACAAAATCAATTGAAAATAAACCAAAAATTAAAAATTCTCCATTTAGAAATATGTATAAAATGCAAGGACATTCAATTTCAAGGCAAGAAAAAAATTCTAGGAGAAAAGCTACTCATACAGTTATTAATGAAAATGATGAAATTTTATTTGAATCTTATCCTAAATTAACAGATTTAAGTAAAAAACCAAATGAACAAAGTATTAAGAAAATGCCTAAGCTAGTACCATGCAAAATGCAACTTTATAAGAAGAAAGACAAAAAACATCGTTCAAAAAATGGATCACATCCAGCCCTAGAACATATGCAAAGGATAGCATTTTTAAAAGCTTGTATAAATTTCATGCTTATTTCAGTAGGAAAAGATACAATTAATTTTGATAAAACTGGAATAACTTTGTCAAAATTGGTTAATTTATATAATAAAATATCACCGACAGAAATTGAAGTAATTGGAATATCAGATTAATGATTTTTATCAGTGTATGATTTTTTTTTTAATATAAATTATCGTAAAAAAAAAACTGAAAATAGTGTTTTTATTTGTGGTTTTTCTTTTATCGTGAAAATATCAGATATCTTAGCAGTTCAAGCTCGACGGTTAACATTTTCAAATAATTTAAAATGCTGAAAATCCGGAGAGTAGAATTAATTTATAACTAATCAGTGGATTGTAACATCTTTATCATTTTTTTTTTCTGAATTTACAATCATACTTTTACAAAATACACTTTTCTACTATAACAAATAAACCTCAGTTCGGATTTAACAGACCTTTAGAATATAAAATTAATAGCAAAAAAGAGAGAATACTTAAATACCCAATAAAAAAATTGTAATTACCTAACAAATTTTTTTATTTAAATAATATATTTTTCTAATTTATAATAAATAATTAAAAATTAGTGTTAATTATTAAAACAAAGCTTTACCGAAGAAAAACAATGTACGTATGTGCAAATATAACGCGTGTGTTAAAATATTTACATTTCTTTAATATTTTACATATTTAATTTTTTTAATATAGGAAAGAAAATTGCTTTGAAGAAAGTCGTTATTTTATAAGCATTTAAAATTTTGAGAAATTTAATTTATATTTAAATATTATAAAAATACCATATTTAAATAAGGCATAAAAAAATTTTATTAACTTGGAAATTTTCAATGACAAGTTTTTTCTTTATCCTTTATAAAACTGTTTTACAAGTTTAAACAATATAACATTAAATATTATCTGCATATATAGCTAATTATCACAGTTCTTATACATTTACAGGTAATATTTTAAATTGATATTATATAAATAATAAATATATATGGAAAAATTTCGACTAAATTAAATTTTGGTCAACTTTTTGGGTTTGATGATGAAGAAGCACTTCCTTCGTTATCATTTTCATCTAAAATAAGAGCTTCTCCAAATATTAATTCAGATTTATTTTTAATTTTAATTTCTTCTTCTAAAAGTGGAATTGGTTGAGCTAAATTACTTGTTGACCATAAATATAAATCTAATGTTCTTCCTGTACATTCAGCTATAAAACGTATAAACGGTCGTATATCCCCTTCATTTGCTAATTGAAGATAATCATAATATCTATGTCTCTGTTGTTTTGGTATTATAATTGGTGGATACCCAGCTCTCATTAATATTGTATTCATTAATAATCTAGATGTTCTACCATTACCATCAATGAATGGATGTATATGAACTAGTTTATAATGAGCTAATGCAGCATATTTTACTGGATGCATTATAAGTGAATTGTCAGAATTTAACCAACGTTCAAAGCGATTCATTAACTCAATAAGATCATCTGGACCAGGTGGAATATGTCCACCAACATATACTTGATTTCGTCGAAATTCACCACCTTCAACTGGATCAACATGTCCCAATACTCTTCGATGTATTTCTAAAATGTCTTTTAGTGTTATATAACCTTGTTTATTTACTAAAGTTGCATTAATATATTTCATTGCAGCATCTAATCCTATAATTTCATTATGTTCATCAATTGATTTACCATCAACTGCCATTCTGGTTTCAATAATAGATCTTGTTTGAGCTAATGTCATCGTATTTCCTTCAATACCAACAGAATGGTATATATGTTGAAAATATGCTTCTTTTTTAGCACGTCTTAATGCTCTATTTGATTCTTCTATGGCTGATAATGCATCTCGTTTTTTATCTAATTCCTTCAATTTATTTGCATCCATAATATCAACAAGTGATGCAGTTCTTCTTCTATTTTCAATAGCTTCTGTATCAGTTGGATTGATTGTCAATGCTTGATAATATAATTGATCAGCTTGCACAATATCTTTATGGTATTGTTCTAAGAATTCACCATATTTAACTAAAATTTCTGGATGTTTTGGTGCTAAAATTAAAGCATGTTTGAACAAACGATACGCTTTATCTAATTTACCGACATTTTGCATTTCAAGTGCCATTTTAAGAGTAGATATTGCTTCCTGTTGATTTGCACTTAGTTCAACAACTTCATTGATATTCTGTTCATTTTGTTCATTAAACGGAGCATATAAGGAGAAATCATCTCGTACTTGTAAATTTGTGTCAATATGGAAGCCGATTTTGGAAAAACGGTATGTTCTATTATTTAAAACTATAAATATAATTGATGAAACAAAGATTCCTGCTGCAAAAACTATTGTACTGTGTAAACTAATTTTTATCGAGGAAGTGTTCATTAATTGTTTAACTAAATTAACCATTTTTTTGCCTTTTTTCTTAACATTCTGTTTTAATATTTAATATAATTAAGTATTTTACCTTAATAACGTTATTTTTTTCGTTTTTAATTTTATACTAATAATTTAATAAGCCTTTAAATTTAAACGCTTTTATTTACAAAAATTTTTGATGTGAAACTTAAAGGCCAGCTCATTATTAAATTTTTTGACAATTCACAAGTTGATTTCACAAAAACATCTGTTAAAAATATTCATGTTTACATGTTATATTTAAAAAATTGAAATTTTTCCAATTGAAAATCTTATATGAAAGTTCGAACTTTGAAAAAAAAAATTAAATATTTGACGCTCCAAATTGCGTCCAATTTTTAAATGTTCAGCAAGTTTCCTCTGTAATTGATATATAGTTAAAGGCACTTCAAAAAAAGACGTTATATGCAAATTGTGTCATCTTATTTTTAATGCGCAATTAAAATTATTTATCTATTTTTTCATGTCCAATAAATTCTACAACAAATATAATATCCAACATTTAACTTTTTTAGATTAATTTAATATTGATATACATACTTCCCGATAAAAAAATGTAAGTGAAAAGTGGAGCACTACAGTACACTAAATACACGGTACACTTCGTACAATAAATCTACTAGGACCAATATTAACCCCTCTTCCAATATGTCAAGACTCAAGATCAAGATAAGTATTATATATAGCGTTACCAAGTGTCTCGAATTACGATTCCGGTGGAATTATCCCGACTTTTAATAAATTTCCCTCCGTATAAGGAAGTCCCGCCCAAATTTAAAATCAAGGTATTTAAAAAAATCTTACATTTAAAATTATATAAAAATTTTTGCACAGATATCTAAACTCAACTTTTTGGTTCGTAGTTTATTAAACATTGAGTCAGAAAGCAATCTTTCTTCAAGTTGCAAAGGCAAATGAAAAATATTATTAAATAAATATTATATGAATATTAAATATGATTATTTAGAGGTCTCGGTGGGTATTTGGCTCACTACCCGATTTGATGTGGATTCAATTTCGTACGGATCATGAAATTTTTAATTGAAAAATTATTTTTCTTTACAAATCCCCATAGACCAAATATAATTAAAAATATACAAAACAAATAATATTACTTATAAATTTATAATAAGAATTGAGAATTTTACGGGCCGGCATAGGGCCGCAAGGCCTACATGTTAGGATGGCACATGGTTTCCCCCATATCAAAATAACAACAAATATGATTCATTTATTTTGTTGAATTTATAATAATGTCGGATATGCACAGATATTAACATTAATTTGTTTACATTTTTTTAATATTAAATGTTATTGATATAGTATTTAAGTGCAATAACTAAATCTTTAATAAAAGCTTTTCATTTAATTTTTTTTTTTTTTGAAATGCACTAAATAATGTCCTGACTAGTAGCCCTAATTTTATATGAGTTAAATTAGATTTTTGATTATTTAAATATATAAATACATTTTTAATTACAATTAGTATTAAAAATAAATTATTTGAATTAAAAATAACAAATTTTATATTATAAGAAAAAGTGACAAGTGACAACTGACAAATAACTTGAAAAACTGACAGAACAGTACTCATTTAAATTTTCCAATTGTACTTTTTTACTACACATTTTAAAAAATTTGTAAAAATGTAATCGTTTTCATTCAGTTCGAGTTCAGTTCAGACAGATTTCAGAATTCATCCATCATAGTACATATTAATACACACACGTTCATATTTAATTCAATTACAAAAACGACAGTATTTTTCATTTTTTTTGTTATTTTATATATATATGCTCTTTTCTTTTTATAAATTTTTTCTCCTTTTCAAAATTTATTTTGGTATTATCAAATATTCTTTTAGTACTGTTTGAAACTTCGAAACGTAGTGTCGGCATAGGGTTAGAGCGTGCGTTTTAATTTCTTATTTTTTTTTGAAGAAAACAAGAAAAAAATAAAATAAAGAGAAAAATATCTGTGAAAAAAAATTTACTAAATACATGAAATCCTATATTGATTTTTTCTCTAAAGGAATTTTTCATAGTTTTTTTTTTTTATTTTTTTAATATTAAAATACCATATTATTGAATAAAATAAATAAAACAAGTATGTTTTAATGTAATTACTTAAAAGAAAAATTAATATAAGTTAAATAAAAAAATTTCTTTATACAAAAAAAAAAAAATAAATGTAAAAGATAGAAAAATAAAAAATATAAAATAGAAATAAAAGAAGAAAAAAAAAAATCAGTACCACCAGTGGTAAAGATAGTCATGGCCGGGTTGGTTAAGTGTAAAATAAAAATACAAATTTTAAATTAAAAAAAATATATAAAAAAAAATATCAAATTTAAATTAAATTATTAAAATAAAATATTAGAAAAAGTATAATATTAAATATAAAAATTTTCATTATAACAAAAAATTATACTATAATAATGAAGAAAATTAGTTATTAAGTATTTTTCAATATATATACATACATATATAAGTATATATATATATATTGTATGGAAAAAACTTAACAAAAATAAATAATAAGTGAAATCAAGAGTTCCCAAAATATAAAATTTTAATTATTTTTTCATAAATAATTAAATTTGGAAATTAAAACAAAAAAAAATAATAGTTAGGTACTTCTAACCAATTTTTTTTGGATATATCTACTCTTTTAACCAAAGTGACATTTTTACTCTGTAATTTTGTTATTTCTTTTTAATTTGTTATTTTGTCAAAAAAAAAAAAAAAAAAAATTTTCAAAACTTGAATTGAATATTTTTTTATACAAAATAACGTACTTAAAAAATAAAAAGATAGAAATTATAGAAAATTATAAAATATCGTACTTCAACTGAATTCAACATGAAATTTTGGATATTGTACTTATTATCCTTCTTAGGTAAGTTCTTTAATCAAAATACATAATAGGTATATTTTGAAAAACGAAATATAGGTATATATAATTGAAATACTACACAATACTTTTTTTTTTTTTTTTATTTAAAAAGAAAACAAAATATAAGAAAAACAATCATTAATATTTCCTACCACCTTTACTCCATAATAGTGAAATTCCTTGCTCCTGAAAAAAAATTAAAAAAAAAAAAAAAAAAATTTTCTCTTACGCAAAAAGTCAAAGAAAAATGTTAAATTCCAAAAAGAGCAGAAAAAATAAGTTAAAGATAAAAGAGTCAAAATTTTGTTTTAACTTTTTGTAATTATTTCATTTTATCCTTTTTATTTTACTACATTTATATTATTTTTCTAAGAAAAAAGGCAACACTCAATTATATCTAGTATCTACTACTACACAAGTACACGAGTACACGGTCCAACAGAAATACAATGAGGAGAAATAAAAAAAAAAACGGAGAATTAAAAACATAGTATATTTATTTACTTATATTATTTTTTCTTGTATATAAAGAGACTTGAGCATATTTTTTAGAAGTAAACAACAATCGATAGCAGCGCAGGCGGTTTTTATAACACCCTCTTTATACGTTCTTTTTCATTAAAAATGTATAAAACAAAAAGGAAAAAAAAAAAAAAAATTAAAATATTTCTCTTCTCAATCTACTTTTTAGTATCCTTTTTTTTTTTTTTTTTTGTTTTCTTATTGTTTTTTTTTTCTTTGGATATTCTTGTATATATATAAAATTATACAATAGATGTATATTATAACACACACATGTACACATATAAAATAAATTTTATATAATATAAAATTTTATATATTTTAATCGGCGTTATATTATGCTATTATATTTTATCCGTTTTAATAATTTCATCCATTCAAAACGTATACATACATACTTTCATACAAATAAATATACTTATATATCTATACATGACATGTGAATACAAAGTATATAATATAATGTTTATATACAGTACAGAATTTATTTATTATAAATTATATACGAGTATATTGCTTAATATATTTGTTATTTTCTTTTTATTATATATATATATATATATACTTATAGAATATAGATAAAGTAATAAATATAATATATTATATACATTTAGCACAATACGTATAATGTACATACATATTATGTACTACAAACATACTTGTATATAAACAAAAGGTTTTCAACTCAACAAATAAACAAACATACTGATACGTGTGTCAAAACTGAACATGTATAGGTATAAAACAAATGATTATATATTATTATATATTTTTCTACTTAATAAAAACATTCATCTATGAATATATTTTTATATAATATAAAAACTTTATATAAATATATATATTTGTTAGGTAAGGTATTTAATCTTATATAAATTATATATACGTACATACATATATATTGCGATTAGAAATTATACTACCTTCAAATGTTTACAAAACTAATGATTTTATAGTACATATATGTACCATATATACAAATTTTATATAATTAATATAAATTATAATGTACATACTTACATATTTAAAAAAAAAAAAACAAAATAACAAATATAAGAAAATATAATATTATCCAAATCAAAACCATTTTTTTTTTTAACTGTTATTTTTATATTATAGTAAGTACTATTAGTACTTATAGTAACTAAACTACTCTGTAATTGAATTGTAGTACTTTTTAAATTAAATAAAAAAAAGTATATACATTTAATTTTTTCTCACTGTTTTATTACATTTGACATTAGAAAAAAAAAAATAAATAAAACAAAAAACAAAAAGTACAAAAAATAAATAACAGTATAATTGTAACATAGGTCCTGTAAAAAGATTTACCGAATAACAACAATAATAATAATAATATAAAAAAAAAAAAATTGTACTTGTAAGTAAGTACTTGAAAAAATAAAAACAACAACAAAAAATAAATAAGAATAAGGATTCAGGATACTTGCTCTTTAAAGTACGTACTTGTGTATATATATATATATGTATATATTTTGCACACAACCATTGTTATATAGATATGTATATATATATATTATATAATTTGCCAATATTATATAAAGTATATTTGCGCGTTTTGAATGAAAATTTGTATTTTGCAAAGGTGAATAATAAAAAAAAAACGAAACTAAAGTACTATTACTTTATATATATATACATAAAATATAATTTTAATATTAACATCTAACTATATACTATATATTATGTATATACTATTAAGTTAAAATTATATAATATAACAGTTTATAAACTAATCTGTAATGATTAAATATCAGGTATTAAAATATAATAATTGTTTTGTTTTTTTTAGAAAAAATTTTTTTGATTCTTTTTTTTTTTTTTTGTTTTCCTTACACGGTGCTTACGGTAAAAAAATTTTCCTATAAAGCGCATTTCATTTTAAAGAACGACAAGGTAAAAACGACAACAATATTAACAATAAAAACAAAGAATTGCTTATTTTTTTTACTTGCTGATTTTATTTTTAGACGTTTATAGAAACTTAAATGGCATACAATGTTTCTAAATGTATGTGTTTAAAGGATATATGATATGTATACACATATCTATATAAATTATGTAAAATATATATGTACATACATTTAGTATAATATTGAAAATGATAAAAAGATACAGGTGTGGCTGAATTTTATTGAAATAACATAAAAGACAAAAATAAAAGGGACAAAAATAATCTCAATTCGCAGTTTTATACTTTCTTTCATTTTTTTTTTTTTTTTGTTTAAATGGACTTACTAATGTATGAATAAATATAGTTATATGATATATATACAATAGGTATAATACTATATACATATATGTAGTTATACTTTTAAAATAGGAAAAAAAAAAAAATTAGGTACAAACCTTTAATTATATAACTATATGCGTTATATTATATTATAAAAATACTTATATGTACATACATATATGTGTATATGATTGGTAATCATTGTAATAAAACTAAAATAAATATATATGTAAGTAGGTATGTATTAATAATAATTGACCTTTTCTATTCTTGTACAAAATTTTATTTTTTTTTTGGTTCACTTGCAGTGTTACATTTTATTTTATGAACATATATATACACATCTATATAATTATATAAATTTTATATTTACAATTTTTAATATACTTACATATATAGTTATATTTATTTTAATAACTTTATATTTATGTATTATTTTTGAAAATAAATTACTAGGTAATAAATTAAAGGTATTATAAGTATTTTGACATATAGGTTTTTTGTTTTTGTTTATTTTATGGATGGTTTTGTTTATAGTTTTTTTTTTTTTTTGATTTATTTAAAATATAATATTAAAATATAGAAATAAAAAAATTGGGTTTTTTTTATTTTCATTCTGATTATTATTTGTTTTTTTTTTTTTTGCGGACTTGACATCATCATAAAAAATAGGAAACCAATCCATATTTTATGTAGTTCTTTTTTTATTTATTAAGTTCTTATTTATAAAAATTTACGAGAATATAACATACATATATAGTTTATTTTTTTATATATTAAACTGAATTTTGCACATTAATTTCAATTTTGATTTATATATCAAATTTTTTTTTTTTAATTTTTAAGTGTCATAAATTTATCTCAAAATGAAGGATTTAATACCAATTGAAATATTTTTTTAAATTTTTATATGCCTAGGATTGATTAATTTTATAATAAATTTAAAATAATAATTTTTAAAATATAGTTATATATTTAGGTGCCTAGGTAATTATTCTAAAAATAGAATAAAAGAATAATTCAAAATATAATTATTAAATAAAATAATTGGTAGTAACTAGAACTAGTACATATCCGACTGATTTGAAATGTTTAAATAAATTTTTTTTTTATTTATTAAAATTTGTTTTTTTTGTAGATAATAAAGAATTTTATAAAATTTTATAATGTCATCATAATCAAAACAAAAATGTGTAAAAATTGTTGAACTATATTCTGATCAGAAAATGCCAACTTTATGAACAATTTCATTATGGACGATAAATCACTTTTGCATTTAAACATACAGAGTAATATTTTGATAATCCGAAATCCTTTAAATCCGAATATCCAATAATCCGAATGACAGTTTGAAAAGCACTAACAAATCTGAAATCTACAATCCGAATTGATTGCAGCTTGGAGATTCTATAATCCGAATTATATGCTCAAAATTGCAATATGTTTATTGTTTTTATGTTTTCGTATGAATATTTTTAAAAAAACAATTATTAACGCAGTAAGTTTTTGTTGTATGCGTTTTTGTTTTTATGAATTGTTGAAGCTTTAATTTCAATTTATTATTATTAGTTTACTTAAAACATTGTAAGTATTAGAATGTACAAAAGTAAAAACTATAAATTTTTGTTTGAAATATGGCACAAAAAGAGCTCACAGAACTTTAACCCTTTATGACAAAGTTAAAATATTGGAAGCAACCAAGCAAGGAGTTAGTGGAAAACAAATTGCCGTGCGTTATGGAGGTGGGCAATCCTCAATCAATAATTAATGTTTAAAATGCTAATTTTTAATTTTAGAGAGTTTTTTGGCCACAGCTATACTTGCTAGACTGGTATTCTGATGCAATCAATTATTCGGATTATTGATATATTACTGCTTATGCCAAAAAGCAGAATTGATGAATTTGGGTCAAGAAGAATCCGAAAAAAGTTCATCAGCGGCAATTATACCCGCTAAAATGCCCTGTTTGGTGTCAAATTATCACTGGATAGAGTTTTCAGTTCATATTTTTATTTCTAAACTGAAAATGAACATCTAGAAACCTAGTCTGTGGCGGTATATCGGATTAAGGAGATTTTTCAATAATCTTGCAGATTTGATGTATCTTTTCACAATTAGCTTCCAAAAAATTAATGATTTAAATAACTTTTATATTTGATTAAAGTTTATATCAGGTATACGATACACAGAAAAGTACTGGTTTATATCACAACTAGTGAGAAAGTTCATCGTACGACAGATTCAAGTGTAAAAACCAAATTTTTTTCTGTTAAAATTTTATATTGAATTTTAATACTTTCATGATTTCTTAATATTTGCATATGAGAAGAGAATATGTATTTACAAAAAAAAAAAAAATATTTAAAAAATGATTGCCCTGGATTTGAATCGAACCTTACAATCTAAAATTCAATTTAAAAACTAATATAATTAGTATACGCCGCCCTAACAACCCAAACACTTGGTTACTTTAATATTGCTAGCTAAGTGTTATTTTTGATCATTATGGCCAGTGAATTAGCAGCAGTAGTTTGCGTTTTATTATAATAGTTATATCGTTTGTATAATTAATTAGTGCGATATAAAATAAATATGTATTTTGATATATATAGTACGCTTCGTTCAAATATATTTAGTTATAACTTTTAAAAGAATTATTAATTGAATTGAAAAATCTTCTTGCATTTTTTTTTAATAAAACCTATTACATTCTGATTTTTATTTAAACCAAGTTTAGTTTGAAATTAGTTAAGGGGATATAAATATCAAAATTGATATTTTATAATCGAGTTTGGTAAAATTTGGTGTCTCTGTTTATGAGTTATGCAAAAATGAATTAATAATCAATTATACATAAACTTAAAAATCAATAAATAAGTAACAAGCAAGTAATAGCTAACTATCTTTATAATGTAATAACTATAGTATTTCTATAATTTATTTTGTTGCCTTCCCATGCAGTGTTTTATGAAGAGATGGAGATCTTTTAAAGATTCTTATAGTTAACTACTTAACTAAATCTACTTAGGAAGTTAAAAGTACATAACTTTCTTAAGTATATATATATATCTCTTTAAAAAAATATTTAACAAATGAATTTCAATTTGTAATAATATGCACTTATACTTATATATATAATTTATTTCTTACCCTGTATCGATTTCCACTGTATAACTAAGTATTAAGTGAGAAAAATGTAAATTTTATTTATTTTATATTTTTTTTTCTAAAAATATTAATTAATTTTTATATTGATGACCCTATAGAAATATTGATTTTCTTTTTTTCAAGAATGTAGACCAATAATATAATTTAAAACAAATTTTTCTTTTACCATTATTATTGTAATTTATTTCATTACAACTAATTTCCGTTTTATTTTGACAGAAATTAATGATTTCTGTACATTTTTTTAATTTTTTTTTTCTAAATACATAAGTACTTAAATATAATACATATATATACAAGGTGTCCTGTAATTTATTATACTGCTTTGTATCGCCGTAAAGGACCACTAAGGCCCGATGTTTTTTTATATTGGAGTTGTGAGTTGGGTCTAATCCTATCGTGCACTATCTTTGCAAGTACCGTCTCGTCTATCCTCTAGTATAAATAAGGCTCTTTTTGATTCCAAATGAAATAACAACAATTGCTTAAACAAATGAAAGATTAGATAGAAAATTTTGAAAAATATTATGAATCTATATATGTTATATAGATCTATTAATTTTTATATCTTTTACCTTTTTGAAACAGTTTAAATTTACCAGACCTTTTATCTTATTGGTTTTTAAACGTTTGTTAATTATTGGACACCCTGAATATTATATATATACATATATAATATACCAGTAAATGTTTTAGTTATATTCTAATTTATATTTAACTATTTACTTATTTGTTTAAGAGTTTCTTCTCATTTATTTATTTAAAAGTTTTACAAATATCCATCTGAATCGATTATAAAATATTACGTTCTATTTTATACAAATTACTTATTACCAAAAAAATTTTTTCAAGAAATTTCTATTTAATATCTAATAGAGAAAATACTTTATATTGAAAAATATTCCAAGTATAACTACTTATTTGAAAAATGTCCTATATAGTTGAATAAATATTGAAAAAATAACAAAACCATTGCCTGGAGAATAAAATAATACCTGTTTATTTTATATATCTATCTATATACATATATGAATTCTAAGTACATAATATAGTCATTTCAATATATAAAAGTATATATTTAATAATATATAATAATATATGTGAGGAGCAGAAAAAATAATATTTATTGTTGATTCGGTTTCCTTAATCTATCTCATATATGGCTTTGATATTCTCTATGGATTTCATGTTTATTTCAAGAAATTATCTTTTTCTTTCGTTTTCGTTTTCATTTTCGAATTTTCTTTTTTTAAATTTCGTTTCGTTTGATAAAATAACTAATCCCTGCTGAGAACCAGATCACCTTGAGATTCATTTTTCTTTATTCTGGTATATATCCTACACTATGAGTTAAAATTTTGAATTTCAGTTTCACATAAGTATAAGTATATAGAAAAATTCGAGTTATTTTTTTTTTATACATTATTTTTCTTTTTTTTAATTTTAATTTAATTGAATAATTATCTTATCAGTATTTAGATAAATCTTAGAGCATTTTGTATTTTCAACAGTAAGAGATTCTTCAATAGGCATTCTAGGGTTTTAATTGTTTAAACAACACATTATTTACATATTCGATTTGTTCTAATATAAATTTGAATTTTTGTGAACTTAATCTGTGAGGTGTAAAGCGAATGAAAAATTTTGAAGTGTAATATGTTTGCTTATGTGGTTATATATATATACAGTTAATAGCTGGGATATATATATACAGCTAACAGTGGTTAGAGTGCCGACCTTTCACGCAAAAGGCCCGGGTACGAATCCCCAGTGAAAGGAAAAAAACTTTTCTGGTTTTCGGCTCGACTCAGCTACCATTCGCTATTGGGTTCAAATTAATGGCTTAATAAATAATTAATAATTATATATCTCTAATAAAATATACATTAATATAACAATATTAAAAAATGCAAAATATAAACGAATAATTTAATTGAGTAATAAAACTCACGGATATAGAATACCATATAACTCAAATACAAAATATTAAAATATGAACAACAATAGAATTGTATGTATTGACAATCTAAAACGTTTCTACATGTTATAAGGCCTACTTCTACCTCATATTTAAATTGTAAATGGAATTCATTCAGATAAATTCTAATAATACGAATATAAATATGACCCTCTGTCCCAACATGTACTTATGGTATAGTAGTTTTATGGGGTCATTTCGATATTTTAACAAGTTTCTTATTAGACCCCTTTGGCAACAATATTAATTTATCTATTGATGTTTTACATCATATACTTATAATAATATTTAACGATAGTCGCACTGCATCTAATGCACTTTAATGGTAAATCATTTATAATATTTGTTATTTTGATGTAACTAGATGATTTTAAACTTATATAAGTATTGGTAATTGGTTTTTGCATCAACACATTAATGATTGACCCAAAATGATTTTTCGACATTTTAAAACATATAATCTGCATTCTGCACAAATTGAAATTCAGACTTTTGACATTCGTATTCTTTTTTCCATAATAAATTTAAAGAAGAGCCTATCCAATTTATTGAAATTTCCATTTATTTTTCTGACATCTTGTATATATATACTAAATTTTATGTAGTTAGTTATAGTTTATGAAATTATTACTTAAGTATAAGTACTTCCTCTGTATACTTCAATGTTTCTTTTAAAAATTTTTTTAATTATCATTTAGCTTTAATAACTTTTACTTTGGCTAAGAATTGTCTAAGTGTTTGCTATAAGAATAAAATTAAAATTATTCTAATTGTAATTTATGCCAGTAATTGAGACAGTTTTGTGATTAACTAAGTAATAAGTTTATAAATAATTATTTTTTTAAAAAATTTTTAACTCAAAATAAAAAATTATGTACAAACCAGGGCTACAAACCTGTGAAAATCTGGTTCATGTTTAGGTTCCGGTTCGACCTGAGAAATTATAGTATGGTTTTAGTTCGGATTATGGTTCGGATTATGAAATTTTTAAATCAAATTAATTAATTAATAAAGTTTAAAAAATAATGATATGGGTATCAAAATACGAGTTTTTCAAGCACTATTAAACTGATGTGCATATACAAATTCATTAAAATTTCAATATAAAAAAAATTTATTATATTAAAAGTTTTATATTTTCTCATCAAAATACCGATTTGTTTGGTTTTTAAATAAGGTTCCTCAATTGTTCTTCCATGTATTAAAAAAAATATAACTAATTTTTATTAATTTTGTATTTATTTAATAAAAAAATTTTAATTTAATCTCGCAATACAAAAATTTTTTGAATTTAAAGAACTTCTTTGTGGAGATAAAATAAATTTTAGTTCGAAAAAGGCCCACTCTACAATAAGCATGTGTAGCAGGAACAGCTAATGTTTTTTGGACAGTTTCACCTCTCTGTGTTTCATCCCAAAAATTTTTTAAAAATATTGTATTTTCATTTGATTTTCATTTGATTGTTATAAAAATAAAATAAAGCAAAAAACAAAGAAAATAAATTTGTGAACCTGAATCACATTTTTAATTGGTTTCAGATTTGGGTTCATTAAAATGCTTGGTTCGGGGTGTTCAGATTCCAAACCTTGGTTCCAAAAGGTTTGGATTCGGTTTCGATTTGCAGCCCTGGTACAAATAATTTTTTAAAGTTCCGAATTGAGACATACTTACTTATATTTTATATCTTTTATGAATTTGATTAATGATTATAATAAAAAAGTATGATTTATAAAATGAGTGTCATAATTTGCATAACTTTTTATATTTTTATGGACTTTTTAACCCGTTTTTTGATGTTTTTTTTTGTTTTTTGTTTTACCTTTATTCAAAATATTTTAAATGGAGTTTTCTATACAAACTACTTATCTATATAATAATAAAAATATAAAAGCAAACACTTGTCTTTCTAATTATGTGAATAAATTTAAAATGATGAATAATTTTTGCAATTTCTCATAAAGTTTTACTTTTTTTTTCTTATTTCTTGAATTCTATAAATGTTTAAATGTATATATATATATATATATATATCTATGCAATATATACAGCTTTTTCTTTGAATTACATTAATTTTACATAAAATGTATCTATTCTTTTTTTCCCAAAGAAACTTCTTTAAAAAAAATTTCTTACATATTTCTTACAGTTTTCCCATTCCATTCATAATTCAAAGTTTAGTTTTTTTTTACTAAAAACGACAAAAAGTTGCTACAGAAAATGTCTGAACTATTTTTTTTTCCTACGACCTCCTTTTTAAAAAAAAAATTTTTTTAAGTAATTGTTTTTTATTGTTAATCCTAAATTTCGCAACTAGGTTAAAAGGGTTTTTTTTTTTATTTTGCTGTTCCTACTACAAAATGTTATTTTGAAACAAAAAGCTGTTAAAGAAGACTTTTTAAGAACAAATCCAATATCTATAGATATACTTGGATGTTATAAAAATGATAGAATTTACAAAATTCTACTTAGCTATATAGTAGACATGTGTATTAAATATCATAAATTATATATTAAATTGTTCTTTTATATTTTTATACATTTGTACTTATAAAAGTAGAATACTACAAATATCAGTTTTAAGATGCTACATAAATTTGGCTAAAGATTCTTTTAAGTTCTAAAAAAAAAAAAATAAAAAAAAAGAAGAAAGTAATAAAATTAAAAATAAATGATAAAACTTTGATTTGCAGAAGATAAAGACAGTCTAAAAAAATTTTTTTTTTTTCCCAATTCAAGAATTTTATTTTATATTACAAAATATTCCATTCTGAAATATATATATATATATATATATATATAGATATATATATATACTGAATTATAACCCCGTGAAATTGATTTTTAAAAGAATATATGTTAATATATTGTATATATATATATATATATAAACATAAGTTCCATATTGAATAAATAAATTATAATATTGTATAACATTTGTCGTGCATTTTTTTTCTACAGTGATCTTCAAAAATATTTGGTTATTAGCCACAATAAGTATAATTAATATATAAATATTACTCTCGTAAATCTAAAATCAAAAGGCATAGATAGGTTCTCTAACTTTCATTTATTTTAATATGTAACACTATTGATATTATACAACAATGATATTATATTTATACCCGTGTACATACAAATAAGGCAACGGGTTAAAAAACAAAACTCCTCCCCTAGCCAAAATACTGGGATAAGCACCCTAGTTGCTTGCGCCGTATTATGGGTGAAAATTAATGACAAGACATAAATATAAATGTCTATTAAGGGTTGAGTGGGCAACTCAAGAGGTATAATAAACAAGCAGCTCCTATATTACCGTGGTGACTTAAGGACGTTAAGTCTTTTGTGACGTTATTATCATTGATAATACGAACAGCTCTCTTTTGTATCTTATCCGGATATTAAAGAGCGGTGTTGGGTGCTCCAGCAAATATTTGAGAATTATACTCGAGTCTCGGTAGGTTTTATAAATTTGTAGTAGATTTGGAAATGTAAAGTATTTCCTACTCCTACTTAAGAATCCCAGGTATTTCGCGGTATGTTTTGCTACCGAAAATATGTGGTCGTTCCACAAAAGTTTTGCGTTTATTTCCATGTCTAGAATTCTAAATGATTCAGAGTTTTGAATACCCACATTGCCAAAAGTTTAGTACAGAATCGCTTGTCAAAATTGTCAATTTGGAAGTTTCAAGGAAGTTTCAATAGTTTTTAAATAAATTTTACGATTCTAGTTTTTTTTTTTAGTTTTTAAGTTTAAAGTTATTTTGCTGATATGGTGATATGGAAGTAAACGTTTTTGAATGTTTCTTGAGGACAGAATGACTTTTAAAATAATCATAATCGATGTACCAAAAATCGGTTTACACTTTTTGATTTTGATCCGTGATCAACACATCCGGGATCTGTTCTTAATTATCATGTCCAGAGTCTATGCGGGTGTAATGACTACTGTTTGCACAGATAATGCAACAGATAATACCTATTTATCATATGCAGATATCATAAAATCATGAAATCTCTTTAATAAAAATAGTAAAATTCAATATAATTTATTTCTACACTTGCGACACACGTACGATGGGCTTTCTACCTAGTAATATATAAACTGATACAGAAAATATATAATTTTGATGTGTGCACAAATTATAGAAAAAAAACAAGAGCTTCTCAACGATGTAAAAATATTGAGGGGGGTTTTAGGTCAAATTTTGTGATATTTAACTTTCAGAAAAATATGTTAAACATTTTTCTTTTTCAAAAATTTTCAACTTTAAACTACAACATCTTTAAAACGGCAGTACCTATCGTCATCAAGTAAACGTTTAAATATTCTTCAGACCGTTATCTTAATTATTAGCAGAATGGGATATATAAATACACTTAACGTCCTTAAAGTGTTATGTGCGCTATAAAAGATATAAATATACTTTTTAAAGCTGGGAATATACACTTTGGCTTGCAATCTCTAAGACTTAGTCATTTGGTTCTATGCGGGTACAACAGAAGTTTTAGAATCCTCTTCATTTACATGCAATAGCCGTTTTTGTTTTTGAACAAATTTACTCAGAGAGTTCGAATAGTTACCACATATACAACTTATTAACTTATAAAAATCGTTATTAAAAGTAGTTTTTATGAACAACATTTGTATACAAGACTTTGTACAGTGCTTCAACACAACTTACTTTTTTTGTGTTTATAACACTGACGATCTAATAAAGTTGGTTTGCTTAAATTTTGCTAAAAATAGTTTTAGTTTATGTGCAACAAGTCCGAATAGCTGCCATAAAAATTATTTTTTTTTATTTGCAGAACTTAGATTCTAATAAAGTTGGGGAAACTACATAAAACAAACAAAAGAAACTAGGTTAATTTTTTTTTCAATGTGTTTTATGAAAGTATACAATTTTAATGTGAATTAAGTTTGTGCGGGTATCCAAGTCCACTATTTTTTCTTCTTCCTTTTAAATGTCATTTTTAAAATTAAAATTTTATTCGTCCTGTTGCTTTAATTTTTTTAAGTTTGAAATAAATATAAGGTAAATTTCCTTAACAGTGAGTAAAGTAATACAAAACTGTCTATGTATTTTATATGCATATATAGTTAAATGAACTTAACACTGGCATTAAAGACAATCCCCCCCCCCGTTCACTACAATTTTTTCTCAAATTAAATTTTACTTTAAAACAAATTAAAAATAAAAAAAAAAATAACATTAAACATTTATTTATTTTACATTAAAAGTTATGTTTTTTTTTAACATTTTTTTTTTTTATCATCAAAGTAAAAATTTCCACATTTAAAAATAGAAAAAAAAAAAAATTTTCAATTCATAAATAAATTCATTTATTATGGGAAATAGAATCATAGAACATTATATTTTTCCTCACATTTTATTTTTATTTTTTTTTTTATTAATATCCTGTTTTTTTTTTTAATTGTACATTTACACATACATTTATAACATGTAAAGTTATAAATGCATATCCTTATTTACAAAATTTTCAGTTGTTTTTGTTGTTAAATTCATTTCCTATACCTACAGTTTGTTTGTATAGCAAAATGTGTAAACAGGGGTGGGTGTGAGAAAAATAAAAAACACACAAACAAAGTAAGTACTGTACAAATGAAATAACAGTGAATAAAAAAAATAAAAATAGTTAGTTAAGCATTTTAGCACATTTTTAAAAAATTTTGAAAAAAATGTACCTTCATATTTGTTTAACACTGTCCGTCCTTTCATATGTTCGTTCATCCGTCCGTCCTTATGTTTACAAAACTTTTACACTGTTTGAGATAATGAAAAGAAATTTTAACAAGGGATGGATATTGCATAGAAAATTAATTTTATAGAAGTATTTCAGGGAGCTGCAGCACCATAAAATCTGAAAAAGCCCTATATGCAAATTGTAATAACAAAAATTTCATATAGGGAATATTTTCTATCTAGAAACTCCAAAAGTTTTATAAGTGTTATAAATATATGGAATACAAATGTATAAGTTTGCCATATGGTACTTTAATTTACAAATGCTTAGTTCAATTTTTGAGGAATTCTTTACAGCTTATATCTTCCAAATAGTTTGAATTGGGTAATTTAAAATTTTGATTGAACTTCAATTTAAAAGAATAAGTATTTATATAGCTGAGTGAAGCAGTGGTTAGAGTGCCGAACTTTTATGCGAAAAGCCCAGAAGGCCCGGATTTGATTTTCGATTCGACTCAGCTACCATTCGCCATTGGGTTCAAATTAATTACTTAATCAATAATTAATAATTATACAACTTTAATAAAAACTACATTAATACTTAAAACAGTATAAACAAATGCAAAATTTAAACAAATAATTTAATTGAATAATATAACTCACAGATATAGAATATCATATAACTCAAATACAAAATATTGCAATATAAATAAAACTATAATAATGTATATTGAAAATCTAAGACGTGTCTACATGTTATAAGGCCTAGTACTATCTCATGTTTAAATTGTATGTGGAATTCTATACCTATGGTATAGACATGCTTATTAGCCTAACGGTTGAACAGCTAGTGCTTAAGCTAAAAAAAAGTACGAGTCTTTAAAGAAAACTATTTGTATGACTCTCTGCTTGAAAGCTCTAATGGGTCAAAATTCAAAATTTGCAACTTCTGAACATTTGTAACTTGTCCAAATATTTCTAAAGTAATTTGGAAAAATAAGATCTCGAACATTAGATTTTACAATATGTTAACATTTATCAGTTTTTTGAAAATGTGATTTTTTTTAAAAAAGCCTTGATTTTTTTCATTATTTGTTCTTATGTTATATTTCATACAAGAACAAAGTTTAATAAAAGCTTTTAAGGATTAAAAGGAAAACTATATATACGTAATTTGAAATAATTACAAAACACAAAAAAAAAAAGTTTAAATAAAAAAAAAAAAATAAAAAGTAAAAACGGATTCAGGAAATAGAACTTTTTTTTTATACTCTTTTATACACATATAACAAAATAACAGAACTATAACAAGAAAGAGTAAAATTCTGTCAAATTGCTGCATTTTATAAATCAAATGAATGTTTATATATTTATTATATTTTTTTTTTTTTTTTGCAGTACAATTGTATATTTGTTCATATATAAGTATATTTAGTACAATTGTATATATTTATATGAATGAAAGAATATTGTAAAAAAAAAGCATGTAAGTAAATACAATTATAATTATATGTATATTGTATTCATATATATATATATATAAAAAAAAAAATAGAAAGAAAAATGTTGAATAGAAAATAATGCATTACTTAACACCTAAAACAATATTTATAAATATATATGCAGTTTTATTTATATGTAATTACATTTAAAATGCATTTACGATTAAGAATATAAAATTTTTTTGTTTATTATTATCTTTTCATTATAATAATTAAGAAACTTAGTATATATAACACTTACTCTATTCCTTTTGTATTTACTATTATAAAACTTTTTTTTTTATACCCGTATAACCCGTATGACTATATAGTTCAAGGGTATAATAAATTTGCCATTACGTTTGTGACGCAGAGAAAGAGGGGGGGGTAGATATAGACTCAACTGTATGGATCGGATCGGAATCGAAAAATAAACCGATTTAGCTATGTATGTCCGTCCGTCCGTCCATCCATCCGTCCATCCGTCCGTCCGTCCGTCCATCCGTCCATCCGACCGTCCGTCCGTCCCTCCATCCGTCCATCCGTCCGTCCGTCATTACGATAACTCAAAAAGTAAAGGAGCTAGGATTATGAAATTTTCACAAATTCTTTTTTATGCAAAAAACGGAATCGCTATTTAAATTCAGCCATTTTGGTCTACGGGTTCGAGTACCTGCCATACAACTTCTAATTTTATATGAGCATTACTCTATACCTATGGAAGCTGCGTGTCTGAAATTTTGCCAAAAGTAGTTTAGTATAATGGCGAAAGTTACTGCAAAATTTGGTTGGTCCAATGCAGAGGGTTCGAGTAGCTGCCATACAACTCCTTCTTTTATATGAGCTTTACATTACACCTGATAAAGCTGGGTGTCTGAAATTTTGCAAAAAATAGTTTAGTGTAATGGCCAAAGTTAATGCAAAATTTAGTTGGTCTACTGCTGAGGGTTCGAGTAGCTGCCATACAACTCCTTCTTTTATATGAGGATTACACTACACCAAATGAATCTGGGTGTCTGAAATTTTGCCAAAAATAGTTTAGTGTAATGGCCTAAGTTACTGCAATATTTGGTTGGTCTACTGAAAAGGGTTCGAGTAGCTGCCATACAACTCCTTCTTTTATATGAGCATTACTCTACCTACACCTAATAAAGCTGAATGTTTGAAATTTTGCCAAAAGTAATTAACCGGATGATATAATGTATATGTTACGGTCATACGGGTATCCCAGAGTTGACACAGTCTACTCTACTACACTCTTCCACTTTTTTTTACTATTATTTTTAATTAGTAACTAAGGATAAGTGAGAAAACAAAGGGTACATTACTTATTATTAAATGATTAACAAATGTATTATGTATAACAAAACAAATCTGACTTGTATTAAAAATGAAGACATTTGTTGTGTTACTTACAAAAAATTAAATTGTTTGTACTTATATAATTTGAAAATAATATTTTTTTTTAATGTATATATAAGTATAATTTTTTGAATTTAAATTTAATGTGTTACATGAAAATGTTAATTTTTGTAGGTATATGTATAATGGGTACGCATTTTTGTCCGCTGTTGACTGTAACAACGAAAATTGGCAGTACGTTTTACTAAAAAAAAAATAGTTTTACATATATTAGGAAATAATGTTAAATTATGCAAAAGACTTCCTTACACAAGAGTCTTCAAGTCTTTAACATTTCAACAACAGATCCATATAATTAAAAATATTTGAACGAAAGCATTTCAAATTTTTTCTTAAGAAATTATGTCTTGTTCCTTAAAATTGGAGTTGACTGTGAAAACAAACTGGAAGTTCGTTAACCCATTTCGGGCGGAAGAGTAGAGATTTTTTATGTAAATTATTTAAGTGGTTTGGTATAATTTTGTACGCCGTCCCGTGCATAATGTTATTCAAAATGCAATTAAAGCAGATGCTTAAAACGGATGAATAAAATAAAAAATAAAAAATTAAAATATGAAATATTAAATTATAAAAAGTCTAACTAAATAATCTAAAATCGATTAATATTTATGATGATTTAGAATATAAATCATCATCATCATTAATCGGCTTATTCGGTTGCAAAATTGCCGGTCACGGCTCAATTACATGAGATAGTACTACGCCTTATGTAGAAATATCTTAGATTTTTAATAGATACAATTCTATTTTGTTTATAGTGTAATAATTTTATATTTGAGTTATATGGCATTCTATATCTGTGAGTTATATTATTCAATTAAATTGTTTGTTTATATTTTATATTTGTTTTTATATTGTTATGTTAATGTATTTTTTATTAAAAATATATAATTATTAATTAAGCCATTAATTTGAACCCAATGACAAAAATGGTAGTTATCACTGGGATTCAAACCCGGGCCTTAGGCATGCAAGGTCGGCATTCTAATCAATGTGCTAACCAGCCGATTTCAAAAATCTAATCTTACTGTAGATTCATTTTTATTTTGCTTTAGTACTTAACGTAATAACTGCTTATATGTTTATAAATTTTTATAACTGTACAGTTATGTAAAGATTTAAACACAAAAGGAATTAAAATTTTAAAAAATCTATTTTGCTAGTTAATTGTTTTGTACAAAATGCATGGGATAATCTTTTTACATACATTTACACACTATAATTTATAAGAGCTATAGACATATTATATAATATATAATTCATTATATATCTTATATATGTATTAAGATCTGTCCACAAATGTTAATTTATATTCAAATCGTTTTTTTTTTTTAAATTTTAATTTAATTTTAGTAGGTTAGGAATTTTGTTTTTTTTTTAAAAACTTTTAATGATTGAGGCATTTATTAACTCGTTTTTAATTTGTTTGAAGCTCAATACAAACTAGCTAGAGCGAGCTTTTTGATTAAACTAGAACGAGCGAAAACTTTGAATGACTTATTAACCTATTTTTGAGACAAAAAATAATGTGTTTCAAAAAGATTTAAAATAATTAATAGTTATTTTGTGTTGAAGTAATGCATGTAAGCCGAAAAATATATCTAAGAATGGTTAAAGAATTCTGCTGCAATGAATGGAATGTTTTTTTCGAAAGTTAAAAATTAAGACATGCCCAACAATAACTAGAATTGGAACGTTCCAATTGTTATCTCAACCTAATTAAGCTCTTTTATCGTTTTAATTTAATTTTTACAAAGGAAATATGAAATTCTAAAGTATATTAATTTTAATAATCAATGTAAGTTAAAATAATCAATTGATTAAAATGCCTACTACTTTTCATGTGGAAGATGTCGGATTCAAACTCCGGTCAGATTATATCTAATAAAAAAATATGCTGTGTCCACCACAGAACTAACCGCTATTACAGGAAAAGCTTAATACAAAATTTCTTTAATAGATTTTTTGCCTTCATGTGTACAAAATTTTTATCAAAACATTATTTTTAAAAGATACATACACATACATATATAAAAATTTTATTATCTATCATTTAGAGAGACGATAATTTTTTTCATATCTAAAAAAATTTTTGGAATAAAATTTGGACTTAGGTAATTTCAAATCAATTAAAATGGGTTCTAAAGTTCGTCGGATCAAAACACTTTCCATGGCAAAGTTTTAGCTCTTTATTTGTGTAACCACTTTTATTTAACAGATTTTTTTGTACTATTTGTGGTATAAGAAGTATTCACAAAAACCTAAAAATTACTTTAGAGAAGTGTATTAACATTAAACCCTTATATATGAAATTTGGGATGCTTTTAAATCGGAAGTTCAAACGTTTAGGACGGACAGAAAGACATTATAAAAAAAACACGTTTAATAGGTTTCTAAATATCGGAGTAATGCGTATATGCAAAAATCTCAGGGTTTAATTTTTGGTGCTAAAACAATACCAATCGCTTATTATATTTCATATAAGCGGTTGGTAAAAATAGCTTAAAATTGTATAATTATATCCTACTGTAATATAAAATAAGATTTAATGAAAATATACATATATGTAATAATATCTCTTGGGTAAGATAATAGATGGCGCACAAAATTTACATTACTTATATACATATGTAATAATGTAATATATTATAATATATATACCATATACATATATATACCAAAATAAATAAAAAGTCTATCTGTTTTCCAAGGAAACAAAGAAAATATTGAAAAATACAAACTTGCAATACAAACTTTTTATCTAGATTTCAAAGGATAATCATTATATAGTTACCCTATGTCCTAAATTTTGTTGTTTTGCAAAATAAATTATTTGAAAAATAACCCATAGTTCCGTTTTAACATTATTTTTTTAATTGAAAAATAGTAAAATGTAATTATATATTCTTTTTTGTTTTAATTTTTATTTAAATCTAATAGCGTTAAAAATGTATAATGATTTTATTATTTAGTTTCAAAGCTGTATTTTGAATTGTTTGCCCTCACATTAACAACAACAACAACAACAAATAAAACAATAATAAAAAAAAACAAAAAAAAAAAAAGCAATTTAGTTTGAATCCTTTTAAAATTGTGAACTAAAAGAAAAACAAAATTATAAACTTTTATTTTGTATATTATTTTCATTTAAAGTTTTTTCATTTCCTAGTCACTTTGGTTTATAATTAGCCTTGTGGTGGCCAGCGAATAATTCACAAACAAAAACAAGTTAAATGTTAATTTAAAGGATTTCAAAAATGCACTTCTTCTTATACATTTATCTGCTAATCATTAATCGTTTATAGGGTTATGTTAAATAAAATTGAAAATAAATCCAATAAAACTTTTGTTTGGTAGATATTAAAAATTTCGAATATTTTTAGTAGTTTGGACCCGAATGCAATTTTCATATTACATTGTTGAAAATGTGTAATCTGAAAAAGGGTTCAATTCTTTTTAAATAAGGAAATATGTATATGTATTATAAATATATGTTTGACATTTGGAAATATATGTTTGACATTTCTAAACTAGTTTTCGTTTTAAACTAGGTTGTGTACTAAAAGTTTTGACATAATCGAGTTTTTTTTTTTGTATATTTCATATACCTCTCATGATTAAATGATTGATTTCATGATAAAAAAATTTGACATTTCTAAACTAGTTTATCTTTTAAACTAAATGAAAATCAACGAAGGGATGGGATTGAATTTAAAAAAAACAGAACAAAAATAGAATTATATGGAAAAAGTTAATGGAATTTCGATGCTTTCAATAGGCAAACATTTAGTAGAAATATTTTCTGAAAAAATACAATGTCAATGTTATTAAGGGTTTCCTTGAAATCGACTTGCAAAAAATTTAATTTCACTCTTTCCAAATAATTTTTAAATGCATTTAAAAATTGAAATATAGAAAAAGTGCTAAACTATAAATCGGAATTTCACATTTAATTCATTTTAGGTAATCCTTTTTTCAAAGGAAGAAAATATTTTATTAAAAAAAAAAAAAGAAAAAACCAAAACAAAAAATACAACGGTAATTAAAATGAAAAAGGAAATGAGTGAGAGAAAAAAAAAAACAAATTAAAAAGAATTTGTTATGTTTTTTTTTTTTTTAAATAAAAAAGAGATAGTATTGCTGTTAATATATTATTATGTTGGGGTTGAGTTTTTTATATTTTGTTTAAGAATTAAGTAGAGTTTTTTTTGGTTTTTTTTATCAATTTATAAAATAAAAAGAAAATTTCATTTAAAATTAATGTTTGTTATTGTGTAAAAAACATAAAAAAAACCATCTAACTAAGCATTATATAAACTAAAAGTTTAATGTTATTAAAGTTAAAATTGTAAAAAAAAAACAAGTAATGAAAAACACCAAGGGTTTTTAAAGAAGCACATTTTCAAAATTAAAAAATTTCCCATAATTTGTTTTGGGTAAAGAATGTATTCAAAAAATGGTTTATAATCATTTTTAGAACTATTGTTAGAATTTAGAAAAAAAAAATTGTAAAAAAATCAAGAGACGCTTCTTTCAGTTAAGCTAATTTTTGCACATTACTTCAAATTACTTCGATGTCAAACATTCAAGTTACAATTGTTCAAAAACTGGATATTTTCAGTTTTTGACCTTTAATTGACCTCTACCATAAAGGGAGGGTCGTACTAAAAAGACTTTTTTATAGACCCAAAATTAATTTTTTAATATCTAAGCTCTCTCATAATTTCTAGCTTTTAAGTTAAATCGTTTGTAAGATAAAAAAATTAAGTTTCGTAAAACAGTAAATAAATGTATCGTATGGCAACCCTACACAATGATCTGACATATATATTTATAAAACTTATAAAAACAGCTATGGTTTTGCTTTTAATTTTGAAAAAATGAGTGTTACAGTTGTAACTAAAAATCTAAAGTTGCAAATAGAAATTTTGTTTTAATACTTAAATATATATTTAATAAAAACGGGCAAACGGACGGACTGACAGGCAGAATTAAACCACATAGACACATTTTTTTCAAATTTGTTTGAAAATGTTCTTAAAAACAACACAGGAACAAAAAAAAAGAAGGAAAACATTTTAGTTTTGCATTTACTTTCAAATTAATAAAAAAGTTAAAAGTTTATCTCTTTTTTTTTTTTTTTTCTTTATTCTGAATAGGAAAAAAATTAAAAACAAATTTAATTTAAATTTTTCGGATTTTAATTTATTAAAAAAAGGAAAAAAAAAATAAATTTAATTCTCTTAAACATGCAACTTTTATTTAAAAAATTTCTTTTTCTCCCATTTTGTAGTGTTTTTTTTTTTTTTTGAGGTTAGGTTTTTTTCTAAAATGAAAATATATGTATGTATATAGTAAGTATGCATTTTATAATTTTTTAAAACACATCGAAATGAAATGTATAAGAATCTGTAAATTTTATAGTTATGTATGTACATATATGTTTAAGATTTGTGACAAATTAAAGTGAGAAATCCAAATAGTGACAAAATAAATTTTGCACCACAAAAAGAGTAACTAAAGAATATAAAAAAATAATAAAAACTCATTCAGTTTTTTTTTTTTTGTTTTTTTTTTTCAATTAAAAAAAATGACGTCAGCATAAAAGCTAAAAAATACTCCGTATATGATAAATCATGTGACGCAACAAAGTCAGTGTTGTAAACATAAAGTGCATTCACCTTGTTTTGTGTTTTTATGTACAAGTATATGGTGTGGTGTGGTGTGTCGTGTGTGGTTTTTGTGTTTGGATTATGTTGGATTGTGAAGGTGAGGTGTTGTTTTATTTGGTCGGACACTTTTTGTTTTTTTGTTTAAAGAAAAAGTAAATATAAACGAATGCCATTATATTTTTTATTTTTTAAAAAATTGTACATATAATGTAAGATTAATCTGTATAATTTATTTGTGTTTACGAGTAGGTACACACTATACACATATATAGTTCAATTTTTAATAACACGTAAATTTTTTATTATTTTGTATATAGGTATGTTTGAAAATATTTTTTTTTTAATGTTTATTGAGAGCGTCTGTGAATAAAATTTGAATTTTTAAATTAAAAAAAAAAAAAGATTTTTAAAGTAATTAATTTTTTTTAATTATATTTGTCGCGTTCAGTAGCATCTAATGCTACACTAGATTGCAGCGGAGTAGCATATAACGCTACATTGTTGTACTGAATGATTTGCAGCAAAATTAAATGACATTTGATGTTGAGTGACTTTTTGTCATTTTGGGATTTTTATTTTATTTAAATTATGGACTCCATAGAGAATTTCTATGAGCTAATTTAGACGGTGTCAACGTTGTAGTATTCACATCTTGTTGTTATATCTGCTTAAAAGCTCTTTCCGTTTACACGTTGATGTCATGTATACATAGAGTGCTGCCGCAACTTTATATGTGTGAGTTAATATTATCAGATTTTTTTCCAATAGTATATCACTCTTTAATGTTTAATATAAGAATGATGTGTAGTATATCATAAAAAAATTTTTGACCTGAAAAATTTTTTATTGCTTTTTTAGATGTATTGGTGACTGTCAACACGTAAGGCACCTAAATTTTGGTTAACAAAAATGTACAAAAATGTATACAAGATTTTCGGGTGTTAAGCGTGTTTTCGTCGTTTTTTTTCGTGTTAAAGCTTTTTTGTAGAAGAAATGAGTAAGTGGGAAAGAGAAAGAAGATTATGTTGACAACAACTGCTGCCCCGTCTAAACGCATGGTATGGCCTTCAAAAAAATTTCATCCTTAATTATCCTTAATTATTTTTTCTATTTACTATTTAAATTATTATTTAAATTCAAATTTTTTTTTCAATTTTTAATTTTTAATCAATTCATATTTTTAATTTTAAAAGAAATGCTTCACTTCAAAAAATTCTGAGAAAATCTTGTAAACAAACACTTTTTACATCAAAATGTAAACACATAAACATCAATTAAAAACCTCTACAAAATTTTAAAATTTTTTTGCTGCAAAATTCATCCACTGTAGCGCTAGATAAAAAAATCGTTTAGTAGGAAATTTTATCGAGCGTTGCATTCATCCACTTGTAGCGCTAGATGCTACTGAACGCGACCGTTAGCATACAAAGATTTAAATTTACATACGTCGCTAATCAAGACTGGGAACTTAGCCAATAAAACAATACAATAATTTTACACGTTGCAGGATAGAAATAACGTCCTTTAGATCTTAAAATCTTGAGTTTGAACCCGGTTGCATTTAATATATAATAAATAGTTACTTCTTTTACAAAGTGAGAGATTGCACTTAAATATAGTATTAGTGCTTTGTACTTGATATCAAAGTACAGACTTGGTGGATGTTTATTGGAGTTCAAAATAAAGAACAATAAAAGTGAAGCAGTACTTAAGTAATATAATCAACTATAGTGTATAGAGTTATAGGAATTTCATAATTTCAACTAAAAAATAACGTAGCACAAGAGACTGACGGTTTCACAGTTGAAGATATCAATACTATAAAAGTAACTTATATTTCAACAGAAATTAATTAATCATTAGCTTGTGTGTGATAACCATTAATTTGAGTTTCATAACTTACCAGTGCCGAAAATGATATTAGATATTAGATAAAGACATTCTGGGCCTTTCAATTCTAAAGAAAATTAATTATAATTCTTGCTAAAATAAAAACTAGACATAATATTTTTGACGATGACACCTGTCTCATAGATTGTAGTCAACAGAATCTAGAAAGTACTTTAAATTCTTACATAACACTTTAAATTACATAGATTGTAATTTTTAAAAACAGAACATGTGAATATAAATTCACAAATATTTCTATTTTTTAACTAAACTCTTTTTTCTTTGTCTTAAATCTAAAGAATTAATATTAAAATCAATCAATTTGATAACTTTATAAACTGTAAGCATTAATTTCATTTAGTATATTTACATAACTTAAATAATATTAATTTATATTAATGTCTACTGGTTTTTTTTATATACAAAATATAGGAAAAGTATTAGAATCGAGAAAAATCGTTCCAGCTTGAAATTTCGTATAGTTAAAAAAGAAAGATTTGGAGACATTAGCTTAGGTACTTTTTATCATCTACATATACTTAACATAAGTATGCACATGAGTTTGCTGGAGGTTATATAATAATATAACTAAACTAGTGTCGCGAACCGCCTAAAATGTGGAGGCGTGAGGAGGCAATTGCCAAAAAAGATATTAGATAAAGTCATCCTTTATTTACCCATTATTTTGATTTTCGTCCAAAGGTTGTCATAAAATTGGATCTTTTACAATTTTTTGGTATAATCAGATTTAATAAATTTTATTATTTCAATTGAAAACAAGTTTTTTAAAATAAAAACCTCCAAATTTTTGACAACTTTAAATGCTCTAAAACCATTATGAAACCTTACTACTATAACATTTTTCCTTACGGTTTTTACAAATGTCAAAATGGACACAGCAAATATCAACTCTAAAGACTTAAAAGTAAAATTGTTAAAAATTTGGTTAAAAGTTTAATTTGAAAATTGAAATTTTGATAGGATGTAGTTAAATTTTCAAATTTTATATTAACATAAAATTCGGTACATTTGGATAAAGATTTCATACAAAAAATTTACAACGAATTTTGGTAAAAATGGGCATTTTTTTATAAAAAAACTGACCCTAAATAATTCTTAAAAAGCAGAAAATCGAGTATCGAAAAAAAATCGAAGCTTTCTCTCAAAATACATAGATAGTTTTCACAAATACATTAAAAAAATTTTCGTGACAGGACATTGAAAATTTATTGTAAGCTCTGATTTAATATTATAAAAAATATCGACATTCAAATTTGATTCAAAAGTCGTAAGAGTTTCCTTCGGTAAATTACTATTACGAACTCATTAATTTTGATATATAAATATTATATATAAGTAAGTATTTTGCCTTTGAATACGATTAAGTAATTCATACAACTCTTATTCAGCAGTATAATAATATTAATTTGATTATTTGAATAATATTCACTTGCTTTTATATTTAATACAAGGCTTTATAAATGTCAACGGGTGATCATAATTTTGATTTATTTGCATTAGTATAATCATTCTTTCTATGGCGCTTATGATTTTTTTTTTTTACTAGAATTAATATTTCAATAATTCAATATAAGTAAGTGTTAAATTATCAATCCTGCAACTTAATCTAGTCAAAGTTGTTGATAGAATTTGATTGAATGAATGAATAAATTTTGTTTTTATGTATTAAATACATTAATTTGATAAATCTATAAATCATTCAATAAAATAAACAAAAAAAAAAAAAGTATCTTAAGCTATCAATGAATATGAACTGATTGTGCATTATTACATAAAGTACTATATATATATAGTATCGAAATGAAATCGACTATAATTTATACTATATAATATTATCAATTATCATTTTATTATTAGTATTATTACTATTAGTACAAGACCAATCAATATATTAATCATATTTTATTAAAATACATATGTAATATTTTTTTATATATACATATATGTATTTTGATATTTTCTTATTATTATTATTATTAAATATAAAAATATATACTTTTATATTAATAAAAAGATTATTTAATGCCATAGAGTTTATATATTTATTATATTGTAATAAATATATATATTTAAAGTTTGTTATCAATATTATAAATAAATGTTATATTAAGTGACAGTAAATCATTTTTAATGTAATTTTCATAATAATGCAGTAATTTTGTATAATTTGATTTTTAATTTCAAATTAGTTTATCTCAAAAAATGTTAAAATTTCAGTAAAATAATTTTTACTTAATAATTTGATTTTTTAAAATATACATATTAGATTTTTAGAAAGTCCTCTTAATATTTATCTGCTGACTCTAGGTCTGTACGTCATATTTAAGTGTCTAGGACAAGTTAAGAGATTAACATTTCTTTTGCAACTTGTGCTTTTCCTTTCGCAACATTCACTCTTTTGGTTAACACTGTTGGTACCACTGCGTATTAATACTAACTGTTTATTGTAAGGTATCCTATTAAAAACTTTGCAATTTTTATTTATTTTAGTGACTTTAATACTAGCATATAGTGGTCGAACTATTTGATTAATCATACTAAAAAGATAATTATAGGTATCCTACACAGCGTACAATATTTCAGGCTATGACACTCAGAGAGAAAAAGATGTCTCGACGGCTGATTTAACACGTAGTCTTATGGGAATAGGGAGCTTTATCTCGACGGCTGATTTTAAAATTATAATAACTCACAAATTTGCAACTTTTTTAATTTCGTTCAAAGATGACCGTAAAATTCAGTCTTTTAAAATTTTTATAACATATTCAAATATAAAAAATTTTAATATTTTAATTCAGAAATTCTTTTTTGAAAAATACCTTCCATATATTTTACTTTTTTTAAAAGCTTCTTACTAAGCTTTCAATGAGAGTGATAATTTTATTAATATTCTACAGTGTTGGCAATACATAAATCGACAAAATTAGTTTAAATAAAAATATTGAATTGGAAAGTAACACAGCAAATTAAATTTAAAAAACCAAAAAAGAGTTTATGTAAAAATAATATTGTGAAATAAATTGTATATAAAAAATATTTTTATCTGTAAATAATATAAAATACGATATTAAAGTTTTTCGCTGAGATAAAAAGGCTAGTTTCATATAATTCGATAAAATATTTTTAAAAGTTTTGGCTGGTTTTTTTGCAAGGCCTGAGAAGCATGCAACTTGCAAACTATTATCAATTATAACTCCATACTTAATTTCACATCCGAAATAGTTATCATTTTTCAAAAAATATAAAATGACATTATTCGCATTCTTATAAACCAGCAGGGTTACCAACTTCGGAACTAATCAGACCCGAAGCAATTATGTTTAGACGCGAAGATATAATATAATAATAAATACACATGATTACAAAACGAAATTCTTTTATTTTAAATCAATAAAAAATAATAAAAAAAAATTAGGAATTTTCTATTTCATTAATTAACAAAATTAATATTAATATAATGTCAACATTAGTTTTTAAAATTATATTTTGAGCTTTTTAAGGAACATTGAAGTAAATTTTTTTCTAATGGAGCTTTTAAATATATAAGAAAATCTTCGCATTTCATGTCAAAGTTAATTCTTGTACATAGTTCACTTTTAATAAGCGCTATTCGCATTTTATTTCTATCAGCTCTCCAAACTGAATTCATTATTGAAAAAATCCTTTCAATAAATGCGTTGCTTACCGGAATGCTTAAAACTTTGGACATAATTTTTTTAATTTCATTAATTTCATCAGTCGACTGAAATATTTTAACCCATAACCGAAATACATCATTTGGTTCATTTCCACAAATTCTAATATTTGGAAGAATTTGGTTAATAGCAATAATCTCATCATATATTTTATCTTCGTCAACTTTTAAATTTAAAACTTCACAAGTTTTTAAAATTGAGTTAAAAGTAAGTTGATTTTTTAGATTTAAACATGCTAAATATTTAAAAGGACTATCTTCAAAGTTCTAAAATTTCGTAAGCTCTTTGTTTAGGTAAACATTTTTGTGCTGTGGCACCAAAAAATTTATTCACAATACGTTTTTCTAAATTTTGTTTTAAGGATGACATTATATCATGCAATTCCGTTGCAGTAACGTTTGGATTTTCTAATAATAGTAAAGGTTTGGACATAAAATTTAAAAACTATCTTTATAAAAATTTTAATTTTCAGTTTCATAGTTAATAATAATAAGGTTTTCAATTAAATTTTCAAAATATTTTTGCAAACCCGAAGAAATTAGTGTCCAACCCGAAGACCCGAAGTTAGCATTCCAAACCCGAAGTCTTCGGGTGAAAAAGATCAAGTTGGTAACCCTGTAAACCACCCATTCTTATTTATTAACCAGCAAGACCTGCCAATCAGGTCCGTAATTTTTAAAAAAGCGCTTATCCGTAATTTTGGAAATTTAAAATATGAAACTTTAATCGAGCAAGAATCATAATTTAACAGCCAGAAACAGAACATTTTAAAATCATAATTTATTAAAAAATTGCAAAATGTTAATCTTAATATACTTAAAAAATTTAATTTAAAATTTTAAAAAGAGCTTTAAAAACTATCTATTAAAGTACGGCTATTTTTTGCACGCACTTTTTTTTTTTTTACTGTTTAAAACTGTATACAAACAAATAAATATTGCCTACTCAGAAATATGGTTGAATGATGCTAAGAAGGGTATAAAATTTTGAATTCTTTAATTTTATGCTGAAAAATACGATTTGAAATTTAATTTTATTATGAGCATAAAGAGAAAACTTCAAAGTTTATTTTGATATATAATTTATATATTTTTATTAAAATTAAAAATATAAAAACTCGATATTAAAACCAATTTACCTACCAAAATTACATCACAGATTATTATAAAGCTTTTGAAGTTAGGTTAGGTTTTCTAAAATTATTTAAAATTTTTACTCTTGTGTACTCTCATTATTTTTTGACAGTATCAAAATGGCTACGTTATGAAATGCACAGAAAAAATTGAAAAATATTTTTTTAGGAAAACATATTAAAAATTTTGAGTTCATAGCTAAATTTTTGATATGTTTTAAAAAAAACTCCAAATTTTATTTTTATGTAAAATTCAGAGTTTTTAGGGAAATATTTAATAAAGAAAAGTCTAAAAGAAAATATGGTTAAAATCATAAAAATTTTTATTTTTTTCTAAAAAATTAAAAAACAAAAAAAAATTTTTTTTTCGAGACTCACTCTCATTTTGTTTGAATGTATTCACTAATACATTCAAATAATTTTATGTCATGGCCTGAAATATTGTACGCTGTGGTATCCTATTTAATAAATTATTTTTTAGGGCAAATGTTAAAATTAAAATTTACGAGTCTCGATTGGTTACTTAGTTGACGACTTGATTTTATTATAAATCTTTTTCTTACGAAAACTCTGATTTTACAGTTTTTAAGTTGAAACGATATTGCAGTTACTAAATATAAATAATTATTAGTTAATAACCACAAAAGCTGGAATATAGTTGCGCCGGTTTTATTTCAAATGTTAAACGAAATTTACGAGTCTCGATTTGTCACTTAGTTGACGACTTGATTTTATTATAAATTATTGTGTTACGCCAATTCTGATTTTAAATTTTTTAACTTGGAACGATATTGCAGTTACTAAATGTTAATAATTATTAGTTAATAACCCCAAAAGCTGGAAAATAGTTGCGCGCCTTTTATTTCAAATGTTAAAACGAAATTTACGAGTCTCGATTTGTCACTTAGTTGACGAACTTCAATTTTATAGTTTTTGACTTGAAACGATATTGCAGTTGACCAGCAATATATAAATCTGTTTTATATGCAGTTATGCAATATATTTTTTGGAAAATATGAATGGCGCCAAATAAAATTTTTTTATTTAACATTATAACACGATTTAAGAAAATTTTGGAGTTTTATTATATAGCCTCGAAAATAAATTTTATTGATTTTTTTGTCTGTTTAATTTTCCTTTAATGACTTGTTTTTTTTTTTTTGTAAAGAGTTGTACATAATCATGTCATTTATTTTTATTTGATTTTGTGAATGCAATTGCATTCATTTGAATTTATTTAAAAAAAAAAAAAATAAAATAATAATAAAACAGAATATTTAAATTTTTTATATTCATTTCATTATAAAGTAAAATTTATTTTTAAGTTTGGGAAGGAATAAACAACAACAGACAAATAAATATACGGATAATCTAAATATGGTTATCTATTTTAATTAGCATAATACTTAGATAAAATTTTTTTTTAAAACTTGTTGTGCGATATTATTAAGTCGAATTATTTTCAGAAATTTTTTAATGGATCTTATAAAAAAATTGTGTGTAATAAATTGATTTCATTAACTTGTTTTTAAAATAGGCTTAGTGTAGATAATCATTGTAATTTATAATTTAAGTTATTTAATTTTTATTCAAAGAATTTAAATAAGATAAGTAAGTAGATCCAAATTGGATATATATTCGAAATAGTTCTTTGGTTAACTAACTACATGACTTAGGTTTTTCATTTTGTGCTTATGGTAGTTAGTAGTTCCTTTAAATTTATGACTTAATAAATAAGTAATATAAATTTAACTTCTTCTTTAACACTTCTTTTATAAATTATTAATTGAATTGCAAAGTTTTAGATTCTTAAAGAAAAGTTCACATTGAAGGGAATTCGCAGTAGTCTATCATGGTGACCTGAATTAAAGCACTGCAAAATAAAGCCCCCGGGATATTATTTCCCGTTTAATGAAAAAAAACAGCTTGCGGTCTTATTTCTCGTAGGGAGAAATAAGAGTTAAGGGAGAAATAAGAGCTTTTTTGAGTTAAACTAGACTTCTATGAGAAATAAAGCCCCGGGTTGTTGGGTTTCTCTTTCAATTGAATCTTCGACTTCTTGAGAAATAAAGCACAGGGTTATTATTTCTCATTAAATATGTAATAAAATCCATTTTTAATTAGAATCCATTTCATTTTAATTTAATTTTAATTATTCTAGTTTTAATTTTAGGTAATACTCTTGATTTCGATTTAACTTCAAAATCCTAGCTAATTATTTTTGATATTATAGTTCAAGAAAATCTATATATATATTCGTACCCGTCACTGATGTTATAGAATTATAAGTAACTTTTTACTAAAACCATTGTTTTTTTTTTCATTTGCAAGTTCAATTGAAATGAGGAATAATATCCCGGGGCTTTATTTTTCATAGAAGTCGCAGTTCAACTAAAAAGAGAAATGAAACCCTGAACTTTATTTCCCATATTTTGAGGGCTTTATTCTCAATTACTATGAGAAATAAAACCGAAAATGCGTTATTTTTCAATTAATGGCCATAATTCAGGCCTTATATTAAAATGGCCTTAATTCAGGTCACCGTCTGTCATAACGGTGTTCTTTAAATTCCAAGAATCAAATAAACCTCTGGAAGGCAGTTATAAATAGAACTATCGGAATTTGGATGTTTGGAGTTATTAAAATAGAAGAAGAAGTGTTTTTGAAAAGATTAGGAGAATTAGATTATACATCGCCTAATCTCTTTTCTAGTAATAGTTGTGCAGTGAGCCAGTATGGAAATACTTTTATTTTTATTTAAATGCAATTATTAATTTTCCTTGCTTGAAAGTGTTTCATATTTTCATTACGTCATTACGGCATATTTTGTAATTAAAAGTGACAAGGTTGGAGTTGTCAATCGATAATATGAAACAAAATTGGATCAATAAATGATCGATTTTTACTCTCTTATCAATTAATATAAATTTTTAAACCAAATAATACTAATAAGTGATAAGCATTAGAACAAACTTTTAATTCTTTGATTAAATTTCTTTTTATTCTGTGAGTTATAAATAGTGAATTAAAATTAGCTTACATTTGTTTTTTTATAATAATTGATTTATAGTTAATTTTATTATAACCGAAAGAACGTTGTATAGGAGGCACGTAAATGTAGACTCAAATAAGTCGAGCTAGCTATGTGTGTTCGACCGTCGGACTTTTCGTCCGTCCACACGTTTTTAATTAAAAGATATATGATTCTGAAATTTTCGTTTTTATACAATAGTCGTCTTTGCTATTTAAATGGAGTCAAATTGCTCAAAGCGTTCCAGTAGTTGCCATATAACTTTTCTTTTTTTAATAAGAGTATAACTTAATATATGAACCTGATTAATTACTTAATCAAAATTTTATCAAAAGTTTAATGGTCAAAGTCTGAACAACAACTGCCATGCAAATGATATATTCTTTTATACATAACTGAGTCTAATAAATTATGCATTTGCAATTTTGCAAAAAGTAATCAACCGGATGATCTGTTATATAATTTTCGAGCGTGTATACTAGAATTGACATAGTCTACTCTACACTCTTCTTCGTTTTATTTTGTAACCTATTTACTTATTCTTAGTTTTCAAGTGATGTGTGCAGTTGTCATTAAAATTTGACAGCAATGTTTTATAAATTTACAAAAAGACTAACCAACTGAGTAATCATTGTATTTATTTTTATATATAAAAATATTTTTCACTCAAATTAAAAAAAATATTAATGACAACTAGCTTTTAGTTATACTTATGTTTAAATATTTATAAGTATATACACTTATTTGTATAAAATATGGTCATCATTTTCAAGTTTTTCTTTTATGTATTTGACACTTAAATAAATAATATTCCAACCATATTGCATATAGGTATTAAATTGCAATAAAATTATTAAGTTACATAGCCATATATTATAAAACTTATTCAGTTATTCATCATAACAATTTCCATTTATAGAAAGAACAAAAGGAAACATGAAATGAGAAAGAAAAAAAAAAAAAAACATGAAATGAAACACTTAAAAGTGCTTAATAAAAAAATAAACAGTGGTCAAAAAAAATAAAATATTAAAAAAAATATATAACAAAATTATTAAAAGTATAAACAATTAATTTAAGAATGACACAAAAACGAATTTGTACAGGAAAAGAACCATATTTAACACGATATAACAAACAGAACTTTTTGATTTTGATCTGGCGTCAAAAAAAAAAAAAAAAAAAAAAAACTTAAAACAAAATAAGAACACGTATTATTTTCTCTTTTTTAATTAAATTTTAAACTTTCTATAACGGGTTCAACCTTTTTGTTTTTTATTAACAGTTGATTTTTAACTTAGTTATATTCAATTCAATAAGTTGTTAAAAAGAAGAATATATACTTAAGTAATATTTTTGAAATACGATAGTATTAAATAACTTTAGATTAAGAATTTTTTTAAAAGACATTATTATTCCTGGACTTTATATATTTTATGGCGTGATCAATTTAACCCATTGCTAACCATGGTTTTCATTATTAGCCGCAAAGGGTTGGATTTTTGGCATAATATTTTTAATTTCTTCTGAAGTATTACCTATAGTAGATGTTTTAACAATGGATAAGTAGTTCCTACATTTCGGCGGTAATTTAAGGACATTAACTCTTTTTTGATATTATTTGCATTACGAACTGTATTTTATCTTATCCAGATATTGGAGATTGACGCACTGGTTGCTCCAGCGAATACTTATATGTGAAAATTGTATTTAAGTTTCTGCCGAAAGTAAATACTTAAATAATACTTTTGCAGAAATTTCGCGATATTTTTGTTACACGAAAGTTTTCCATTTATTTCCATGACTTAAGATTTTTAAGGGTTAAGCGTTTTTACTACTTCATTTCTTTAAAACAATAGACGTTGCAGAATCACTTCCCTTAATTGATAACAGACAGTTTTGGATTTTTGTAGCTTTAAAACTTACCCTGTTTATGCTTGCCCACTCGTGAATTATTGTAAGATCATTATTTAAAGAACTTGAAATGTTGGTATGTTGTTTACTTCCTTGATTATTACGGTGACTCAGTTGTTCTCTCAAACAAGTAAGAACAATTAAGAGTACTCGCATCAGTAAAATTATAAATTTTGTTAGAGTTCATGAATGGAAGATTATTAAAAAATGACAGAAATAAATTTTCCATATAGGTCACAAAATACATATTGGATTTGATTCATGATCAAAAAATTAAGTTAGTGTGGTGTTTGGTTCAAATTTTGAAAGAATAAAGAAAGAAAAAAAACGAAACTAATTTTAATATTAAACAATTTTTTATATGTAATTAATTAATTCGATTTTATTTTCGTTTAAATTTCGTACTTAAAGTATGCGCGGATATCTATTCTATATGCGTAAGAAGGTATTTTTCAGGTTTTTTTTTTAAATGTGAAAATACGTTTCAAAATAATTATGTATAAGTAAGTATTAAAAATATATTAAAATAGCGGGATTGCACATTAGTTACATAGCCGACTTCTCATTCAAATGGCCTTTTAATTCGATTCAGCTACCATTCGCCATTGAGTTCAATTTTAATGCATACTCACTAGGCAATAATTCCATATCAACAAATGCAAAATATAAACAAATAATTTTATTGAATGATATAACTCACAGACTCAGAAATACCGTGTAACTGAAATACAAAATTTTTACAATACACTTTGTTTACCTTAGATATAAAATGTTCGACAAATTGGTTGAAAGAATTTAATAGTGTTAAGCAATAATATTGATACTGTTACTTGAATCTAAAAGTAATATATAATGAATTACTTAAGTTAACGAACATAATTACTAGGTATTACTTTAAGAATTTTCTTTTTACATAAAATTGTTACTTGATTGAGGCTGAATCAAATTAAAATCTTACGGTTTAAATTGAATTTCGTTTTCCATTTAGAATGAAAACATTAATTAAAATACTGCGACTAATTTAATTTTTTTTATTTTAAAATATTTTAGCTGAATTTTTAAAATTTCAGTTATTCTGAAATATTTTTTTCTACTTTAATATAAGTACCTAATTTAATATAAGTTTAAACAATTTTAAGTAAATCCTTCTTCAAAACTGTGAATCTGAAACTTTTTAATTTTAATTTAAATAATTTTCTTTAAGTAATATGTCATATGAAATTTTTATTTAACTATTAAAAAGTTTTTTTTTTTTAAATTATTACTTTACTTTGTAGTCTTTTTGGTAAATGGTAAATTTATTTTTATAAAAATTGAGTTATTTTATGTAAAGTAGGTCAAATTTGTATTCATTTGTATACAGCTGTAATACTGTAGAGTTATAATTTTTAAGTTTTTGTAATTCTTTTTAATAATTTAATGAAATATTCTAAATATTTTATATATTTATTATGGTAATTTTATGAAATAGCTTTAAAATTCCATTGAAAAAGTAAAAAAAAAAAGTGTCTAAATTAGTCTGTATACCCTCTATAAAATAATGTATTAAATATAAAATAATATAGTACATATTATTGTTTTAATTTTTTATTAATTTTATTTTATAAATACTTATATAGAATAGTTTAGCTTATCTCTATTTAAATATATATATAATTAAAATTTTTTTTAATGCATAACATTTATTTTGTATTTAATGTAATTAATTTTTTAAAATGTGTTATAAAAATTTATTATTAAAAACTTAAAATTTTAATGATCCTAAAAATATGCAATTAAGCTTAAAATATATTATTATTTGACAGTTGACATTATTTCTAATGAAAGTTGACATTTGACATTATTTCTTGAAAATAATCTTGTTTAAGCTTCTAATATGTAGCAATTAAAGAATCCTTTTTACCTTAAAAATTTGGTGGAAATTTCTTGCGTAAATGTCAAAAGTCCGTATTTAATTTGACTGTATTTAAATGTTTCATTATTTTATTTGACTGGTAGCGGATATTGCATCGTTATGGGAAAGATGGTTATAACAACTCTGATTTTAAATTCGATTAAAAATGCCTCCTAATTCCGAATTTTTCATATATTATATAAGTAGTCATAAATATTTTGCAAAATACTTACTCGGATCAAATAAAGTACATTCAACTGGAATACCTATAATTGCAATACACTCAAAAGATACTAGTTATACTGTCATTTATTTTTTTTCCTTTTCCACTTTAAGTAGTGTAGGGTATTCATCAAGTCTATTAAGACTAGACTTCAGTTTCGTTATATTCATTAAGCCGTAGAGTTATTTATATATTTTTATTAAATCTTATTTTATATTACGATGTAATTATACAATTTTACGATATTTTTTTTATTAGATATGATCTGATCGGGGTTTGAACCCGAGACTTTTCGCATGAAAATCGGCATTTTACCATTACACCATTATACAGATAGTGTCAAATGATAAGATTGTAAAATTACATGAAACAGTCAAATGACACTTCAGTCTAATAAAGTGCAGTCTTAAGATAGGCTTTGCATGGAGGTTACGATAGGCTTGGAATGTGAGGTTATAAAAATACCTAAATATATTAATATATATATATATAAATAAATTATTTTATAGATCGTGGAAAAATAAACTTAAAGAATATAAGTTTTTTTTTTTAAAATAAACAAAAGTATACAAGTATTCGAGGACAGTTTTAATTAAATTAAAAACATCCTATAATTTTATACGATGTGTAAAATATTATTTTAAATTCTTATATAAAAACTTTATTTTAGTTAAAATTTAATTTTAATTAAAATAATGGAAGTAGAATAAAAAGTTGAAATTAAATTAAAGTTTTTTATATATATATAATTTAATACATTTATATATATATATAAATATATATATATATATATATATATTTATATTATTATATTTTCTTCTTTAAAGTGGTAACAAATTTCAAAAGAAAATTTTTGCAAAACTTCTAAAAATAGTTTTAAGAATATATTTGTATATGTAGTTATACAAAATATACATATACATATATATACATATATTATATGGATAGGAAAATTTATTTTATAATTAAGTTATAAAAGGATCAACTAAAAACTACAAAATATTATTTTAAGAGTTTATATATTCCACTATAAATAGTTTGAAGTTCCATATTTTAAGATTTATTATAGAATAACACTTAAAACTTTATGTTCAAATTTATTATGAGTGAAAGGTTTTATGTTATACCTGTATAAAAAAAACCCCCTTAAAATGATTTTATTAAAATATATTTTAAGATCAGATTTTGAACATATTTAAAATTTAAATTTAATAGAATTGCATTATAATATAGGTATATATAAACGTATAAGTTTTATAAATATATATATAAAGTAGCAAATAGGCTTCGCATAACTATATCTTGTAAATACAATGAACTCCAATGAAATTTATTTATCACACAATATAAACATATAATTATTAAACATAATCATATTTGAATTGAAATCAAGTACTTTTCCAATCGTTTCCAAATACGTTAAATCGATATGAAACTTGTGCTTAAACATTATTTCCATCTTCTATCATTCTCTCTTTCCTGTCTTACATCCATATTTTCGTAAATTTAAAACAAAATTGGGTGAAGATGTTCCCAATATTTAGACTAAGTCTAAATTTTTTTTTTTTCTTTTACGAAGGAATGGAACGCTCGATATCCACCCATTTACACCATACGCTCTTTTTGAACGAAACTTTTGAAAGGAACCTGTAATAAAAATGTACAGTTTGGTTACAGGGTTGAGGATATGGATGGATTTTGGGATTATAGGGAGGTTTGGGAATTTTTGATTTTGGGGGATCGGGAAAATTTTGAGAGATATTAAGGAGAAAGATGTTAGCATTCTACATTCATACGAATTACCCATCTGGGGAACACATTGGACGAAATATGGTTCCATAGTCTCGAAAACTGCATAACAAACGAATTTCCATAAGCCGTGTTATTTATTTGTGTTTTTTTATGTCAATGAGGTTTACTCTTTATTAGTTTTAAATTCTCAATGGTTAAGTTTTATATGAAAGAGATTAGACTCTAAAATGTCCTGTCTTAGAACTTAATGTACCTTTTGGCTCATTGGTTTAATTTAATTAGTTTTGAATGCCTGGAACACCACAGTGGTTAGAAGGCTGATCTTTCATTTGCGAATTTCAGGTTCGAATTCCAGTAAAAAAATAAAATTGATTTTCGAATAGACAGTGATACAGATTTAGATACAATACAGAGCATTATATCTTCTATGTCTTTATTAAATTTATATACATTAATATAATAATAATGTAAAAAAATACAAAATATAAAAAAATAATTTAATTGATTAATATAACTCACAGATACAGAAATACCATATAATTTAAATATAAAATTGTTACGAATTAAGTATAACAAGTAGAATTGTGTCTATTGAAAATCTAAGACGTTACTACATGTTATAAAGCCTATAATACAATCTTATATTAAAATTTTACATATGGAATTTATTAAAATCAATAATTCTAAGGTATAGACAGGCTTATTATCATAATTGCTGAACAGTGAGTACTTGAAAAATTGAAAAGTTATTTATACAGCAGATGAAAGAGGCTTAATATAGTTTGGACTTCGACTTCCAATTTTCTTCAATCGCTATCACTGATAAATTTATATAAAAAGGTTCGGACACTAGAACTTTCTCTCTAAGAACCCTTTTTGTCCATTACTTATATAGCAGAGCTTTAAACATAATATTTTGAAGGATTTGTTCCTATAGGTTTGTTAATTAGGATTTGTATTCTTATATCAAAACTTATCGCTTTATATGCGGGCTATATTGGCTACATATAATTTCTTAAATCCAATTACTTATCTTTAGTTTCAATTAGTGATTTTAATTAACTATTAACATATTAAGTACTTATTTGTGTAATTTTCCTAAGAATACTATAGAACAACTATACACTACATGCCTTAATTATACTTTATTCTATGCAAAATGTTATGTTGAATATATATATTATATATATTTATATATATATATATACACAAAAGAATCTTAATATCTTTACTCATTATTTATTCATTATTTGATCTTTTAGAATTTTAAACTATTTTTAAAAAAAAATATGAAAATAATTTTGACAAGTGATAATATAAATCTTTTAATATTTTAATATTTTGTTAATAATTAAAATATTATAATAATATATAGGATTATTAATTTCAATTTAAAAGTTTTTAATTTTAAAATAGTTTTATTGTCATATTATGAAAAACAATTTGCTGTTGTTAAATTTTTTAAAAGAAAAATTCCATTTAAAATTCATTTATAGAATGAAATTTAAGATTCAGAAGAGTAAAATGTCGTTGAATGACAATTAAATTGACTTTTCAAAAGATATTTGTTTTTATATAATTTTTTCTCACTCATTTAGGTGTGTCTTTCAGTACTTTGTTTTCTTTTGAAACTAAAATTAAAAGTGATTTTAAAAATTTTTGGAAATTTTAAAGTATTAAAACTATATAAAAAGTTTTATTTTTTGAAATTTAATAAGTAATTTGTTTTTTTTTATCAAAGTCAAACATACATTTTATTTTAACAAAGTAATTAATTACAAATTTTTTAACCAACTTACGATAGAAATAATTACTTTTTTAATTTGAATACTTTCTGCTAATAAGTGATGGAAGCAAATTACTAATTATTAGAGAAGTTCCCATTCAGTAATTGTTAGAGTTATATGTACTTTTATTATAATTTTTTTTATTTTTAAGAGCTAGCTTATTTTTAAGAGTTTAACTGTTAGGCTAATAAGCCTGTCTATACCTGTGTAAGGTATAGACAGGTATAATAAAGCCTGTGTATATGTTGGAATAGGGAGTCATATTATATTCGTGTTATTAGAATTGATCTTAATGAATTACACATAAAATTTAAACATGAGATAGTACTAGGCCTTATAACATTTAGAACGTCTTAGATTTTTAATAGATACAATTTTATTTTATGTTTATATTCTAATATTTTGAATTTGAGTTATAAAGTATTCTATATCTGTGAGTTATATTATTCAATTAAATTATTTGCTTATATTGTTATATTATTGTATTTTTTTATAAGGATTTATAATTATTAATTATTGATTAAGCCATTAATGAACCCGATGGTGAATTGTAGTTGAGTTGAGTCGAAAACTAGTGAAGTTTTTTCACTTTCACTGGGATTCGAACCCGGGCCTTTCGCATGAAAGGTTGGCATTCTAATCACTGTGCCATCCAGCCGGTAATTTAATTTTTTTTTAACGAAGGTTGAGTTGAATATATGAAAATTCATCCAACGAAACTGATCGGGATTCCTTTGGGTTGAATAGGAAGTTTAAAAACCAAAACAATTATTCTTTTGCAATGTTTAGGATTAGGTATTAAATAAACAAATGAACTGTTATGTTTTGAAGGTAGATGTTAGAGGTAGAAGCTAGGGGAATGGAAATTGGAAGTTATAGATTGTGTTAGAAAAAGGGTAAAAAATTGGAGAATATTATGAAGTAAGATGATCATTAACATTTCTTTTAAATTTGGTTATATCGTATACATCATATAATATAAACTATCAACTTTTTTCCAAGGAACAGTAAAAAGCTCGAAAGCTACTCATTGCAACTGTGCAAAGTTCTTTTGGGTAGTGTGCAACTTTAAAACACCAAAATCACGATATTTTTTGAACCAAACTTTAAGACAGGTATACAAATTAACAGTTTGGTTTAAAGGATGGTGTTATGAAAGAATTTTAGGATTTGGGTTGATAATATTTGGAATTGTTGGTTTATGGATGAAGGGGAAATTCGGATTTCAATATTTAGAAAAAGATGTTAATTATCTTCTTAAATTTAGCAAAATCGTAAAAATTTATAATATCAATTTTATTTAGTGGAATATGGTTCCATAAACGTGATGAGTGCATGACAATCGAATTTCGATAAGCCGTGTTGCGCTGTATGCTATGTGATTCCAGAATCATGACTTGAACATAACTAATAAATTTTTATTAATTGCAATTAAGTCCTTTAGTAAAAATTCTAGAATGTACGGATGAGCATCTGTCGCACGCCAATTGGATCGTGTTGGAAAACTTTTTGTGGAAGCATTAATTGTTTTATTTCATTTAAAGAAGTCGTTCTTTATCCTAGGGTTGTATCCAAAATTACCTAAAAACAAGTATCTTTATAAAAAGTAGTCACCAAAACGAAGACCTCTTAAAATTTTGTTCTACTTATAAAATACTTTCTTAACAATTTGCTATCGTTAATTCTTTATCTTTTCCATAAATGTCGCTGGTAATTAATTATATATTTGCATAGTTACAAAGATCTAATTTAACATAAGTAAGTTTCCACAATACATTTATCTCATTAAGTAGTTGGAAATTTATGAGATTACTTAAAGACTATTAACTTTAAAAACTGCATATGCAGGCAATTAAAATGTCCAATGATAAAAATGTTTTTATATTTTAAAATTATGTATAGGTACACACTACTCACTACATATACAAATAGTAAATCATCAGTTTATTGTTTTTCAATTATATATTAACTATTTTTGTTTAACTACTTTTAAATCTGGAAATTTTTAATGACCACTCGTGTGCGTGCAAAATTGTAAACATATTACACAACAGCTGTTCATATGCTATTTTACGGCAATAATTTAATTGTCTGAAAAATGTGTTTGTATAAAAGCAACATTTTTATTATTATTATTTTTTTTCACTGAATGTAAATCACAAGTGATTAAAATTAATACAAGCTTATATTAAAAACGAGGAAAAGTGTAGTAGAGTCGACTGTGTCAACTCCGGGATACCCGTATGACCGTAATATAAATATTGTAGAGTAATTTTTATATAAGAGAAGAAGTTGTCTGAAAGCTACTCGAACCAACTGCACTACCCCAACTAAATTTTGCACAAACCTTGGCCATAAAACTATACTACTTTTGACAAAATTTCAGACACCCAGCTTCAACAGGTATAGATTAATGCTCATATAAAAAAAGAAGTTGTATGGCAGGTACTCGAACCCGTGGACAAAATGGCTGGATTTCAATAGCGATGACAAAAACGAACTTGTGAAAAACTTAGTTCATTTTTTTTGAGTTATCGTGCGGAGAAAAGGACGGACGGACGGTCATACATAGCTAAATCGATTTATTTTTCAAATCTGATCCGATTCATACCTCTGAATCTATATCTACCCCCCATCCTTCTCTGCGTCACAATCGTAATGGCAAATTTAGTATACCCTTTTGACTTATGTCATACGGGTATAAAAAGTTCATGTATGGCTACAGCTATGAAAATGTTTATTGCATTTTAAATAAAAATCTGTCATTATTACAGTTGGAATAAATTCGAAGAATATGATCTACTATATATACATATATGTATGTATAGTTATTAAATTTATAACAAATGTTTTTAATATTTAAATATAATTTTAGTAGTTATTAGAGTTAAGTAATATCTGGTAATCTTTAAAAAAGTTCATTTGTTTTTTTTTTTTTGATTTGTAACTGATAATTAGGTTTAGAACTTCGATAAAAATTGTACAATAAAATTTATTACCATTTTTAAAGATTTTGACAGTTTTAATACATATTTGAGAATACTTGATTTTGTACAAATATACATATATATGTGTCATGCGTTGTAAATATTCTTATATGTCAAAAAATTTATCTTGAAAATTCTGTTTTAAAATTCAAAATTAATAAATAATTTTCTTATTTAAATATAAATCTCATGTTATTGCATTTATGCATAATACAAAACTTGTTTCAAAGTTGACTTTTATTGACTTTTATATTATTTATTTATTTATTTACATTTTTACCTAAATTTTATCACGTTTATTAAAATTTTAGTTTTGTATAAAGAGTAATAAAAAATTTTGTTTTATTCAAATTCATGTCACGTTGTTTTTTTTTGTTTTTAAATTTTGTAATATTTGTAATGTCACTTAAATGTGTTAACTTAAAAAATTAATTAAAATATATTAAAATAAAAATTTACCTCATTCTGGAAAGAATTTTATATTAGTTTTGTTCAATTTTTGTAGTAGAATATTTTATTAATTTAATATTAAAAAATAATTCTTTTGATATTCATCAAAAAGTAGGACCATCTGGTAAACAAAGGTTTATATGTAATTTGTATTAGGATTTTGGCAAATAAGGCTCTAATTCAAGTTGCTTTGAGCGCCGAATTTATTTTAATACTTATGCACATAAACTTTCATATTGAAAATCGCTCTTGCATTTTCTATATTCTATAAGTTTTTTTGGAGCTTCTTTAGATTTGCGTTAGCATTTCATTTATATTTAACTTTGACTGTATAAGCGTCATTTTTTAGAGATAGAGGAAATCTCCTACAAATTATGACATTTCGATGAATGGGCCTTCATTGGGTATTCATTTGGTCTTCTTTTAGTGATTAAATCTAAACTCAGAATTCGAGCGCACAGGATAAATAGTGCCCAGAGCGAAGTTTTATCCAAACTATGACGTCCTTATTTTAAAAGGAAACATTTAGACATTTACTTTTTTGTTATTTGACGTTAAAATTTTTGGCAAGTCAAGAAAATACAAATGTTTTTTTTAAAGATCTGAAACTGGTACGAAAATCACAAAAAGAAAAACACCCATAAGATTTTCATTATATAATCAAAGTCAAACTTCAATTTTCATTTTTTAAAATTCCAAAAAGTTTTTAGTACCAATGACATTTATTAAATGTCATTTGAAAATTTCGATTGTATGATATAAGTACTCAAAATCAAAAATGAAAAAGTTTCCAAAAATTTCTATGAAACTTTATAGACTTTTTTTATGTAAAAAAGAAGACCCCAAAATTGAGGAAATTCATTTTATTAAAAGCTTTGCTGGCACATTATTTATATCAAAAGTTAGGTAGGATTTAAGATTTGAATATAAATTCAGGGTTCCAATCATTTGTTTTTTTTTTTTTTGCGAGTTATATGGTATATGGTATTCTATATCTGTGAGTTATATTTTTCAATTTAATTATTTGCTAATATTGTCTTATTAATTATTGATTAAGCCATTAATTTGAACCCAATGGTGAATGGTAGCTCAGTCGAGTCGAAACCAGAAAAGTTTTTTTCACTCTCACTGGGATTCGAACCCGTACCTTTCGCATGAAAATTCGGCATTCTAACCACTGTGCCACCCAGCCGTTTAGCGAAGGTTTAGAGGCAGCTGACTCAAAATTATTAAATGCTTAATGCTAACTTATTATTTATTAAAAAAAGTTAGGAGGGATTTTAGAGTTAGATACAAAATCAGGACTTCAATAATGTGTTTAGCAGGGTCTTGCAGCCGGCAGCCCTATTATATCAAATTTTTGGATTAAATTTATCAAACATAATGTAATTGACTTAAAATTTTAAAATGAAATGATATAAAATTTTTCCATTGTGGCTGGATGTTATAAATACTTATAAATATTTACCGTATACCATAGAAGACTATTTAGAATTTTACAAATAATAATTTTTGTTTATAATTCCGCCAATCTTAATTAAAGAAATTGTAAATTGCAATAAATAATCTAAAGTTATATTTTAAATTTATTATTAAAATTCTTTTAAATTAAAATTAAAACAAGAAAAACCAAATAAAAAAAAAAAACAATTAAACAATAAAACAATTGTACTGCATGACAGGTTAAAAAAAAAAAAAAAAAAAAAAATTCCATTAAAATAAAATTTAATGAAAACGGAAATCTTAAGTGCAATTTATGTCATTTATTGTTTATAATAAAAGAAGGAAATCTTCTTACAAAATTTAAGTGCTCTCTTGTTTTAATAAATGGATAGGAAGTAAATTAGTGTACATGTACTATATGTAAAATTTTACTTATCGCAATAAATTTCCGGTTTTAATTAATCTTTTAAGATTTAAATTTATATGTAATTCGGTTTATTCAAAATTTATAAAGTTTATTTAAATTTATGAAACTTTTTTAAATATACGAATTTAAAGATTATCTTGATTAGATTATAGGGTAGTTATGAGTTACAATGTTGACTTTTGATTACATACAATGTTGATTATTTATAAATATTAAATAAGTACTAATAAGTATTTTAGTAATTAAGTGAATTACTGAACTCACTGAATTGAAGATATAAATTACTTTTATATTCTAAAATAAGTATATAATATAACCTAATAAATAATGTTGGTTAATAATTAAATTTATCATCCAACTCTTTAAATTTGGGTCGTTTTATAAATAGCAGTTCTAATCACGTTTACATTACTGATATATAATTAATATATTTTATTTTTGATTATTTATTAAGACTAAAGATTGCCTATTGATTAATTTTTTCTTGCTTTAAGTATACAGTCATGAACAAAATAAAGCACACATTTCTAATTTTCATTACTTATTTACTATATTTATGAATCTCAAAAGCAATCTTTCTGCAAGTTAACAATAACTTTTTCCTAACTTTTTATCTAAGACGCTTAGGAGTTGCATTTCCTACTACAATAAATTCTTAGGTGCCTCGATGGGGCACTGGGTAAGCACTTGACTTGTAAACCGAAATAGTGCGGATTATATTTTAGTGTTACTAGGTCATAAAATATTTAATTGAAAAAATGTTTATTAAACTTATTATAAATATATACTTACAAACAGGGTGGCCAATTTAGCCGAATTTAGGTTTTATTTTTCCAGTTTCCATGTTATTCCAATTATGATCAGTTCTTCTAATATAGTTTGACTAGAGGTGCTTTGGGACGACCTCGTTTTCGGGTTTCTTGTGAGTTCTATTTCAGCGGCTTTCTAAGTGTGCCCATATCCATCCTATTAGCCCTACCCATCTCCACTTCTTCTTTTGATCTCTTGTCCAATCGATTTTAATTGGCAAATTTCCATAAGTCATAGTTACTTATTGTATTTGGTCAGTATACCCTGCATATTATTCTTAAATACTTATTGATGAAGACCTGTAGTTTCTGTGTGATGCTGTTCGTAATTAATCAGGTTTCACTACCATATGTTAAGGTGGTCTTTACGCAGATTCCCAATATTCTCAATTTTTTCGTACCCCTGAACTTGGTGTGTTTCTCCAAATTGGATGTAAGCAACCGAAAATTACCCTGGCCTTTTTATTCTGTTTTCAATACCGGTGGTTATGTTGCCGCTATTTTTTATGATGCAGCCTAGGTAGTTGAAGTTATCTGCATTTTTGAGTAGTGTGTTGTTTATTACCGGGTGATGTGGGCTCTTGATATTAATTATCATTGCTTTCGTCTTTTCGAATTTATTGTCGGTTGTCATATTTTTCAGGAATTTAAAAAAAAAAGTATAATTCTCAAAGTAGTCATATTTTATGTTAATAAATTTGTTGAATTTATCACACTTGATTAGCTATTTCTTTTCGGTGTTATTTCCAGAGTGGTTCTTTAAATGCCTTTAGAGTAAATAGGTTACTTCTTTTACTCATATTACTGTATCACGATTACCTACTGTGTATAGGCGTTTTTTGATATTTATAACAAACAAAATAATATTTTCTTAAAGCTATTTTTAATTTAAAAGTAAAAATATTTTTAGTGTAACATGGAAATATGTATATATATATATATATATTTTCTTACCTTCTTGCGATATCGTCTCTATATAATTCAAAAGAAAATTTATTGTTTTCCAATGTTTTTTTGTTTTTTTGATTTTTTGAAATTCATTGATTTAATTTATTGCGTAAATTGAAGTGTACTTTTTTTTCTGAAAATATAAATAAGTATATATTCGATCATTACAAGTGTTCAAAATATATATTTATATGGTGTAAAATTTATAGGTTACTAATATAATAAGAAAGAGAAAGCTAAAAATATGGTCATAAACTAAAAATTAACTCAAATTTAATAATACAATTTGTAATACAATTGTACTAAAGGGTTATCGAATAAGAACAACATATTTTTAATTTTGAAGTAGAAACAAATTGGATTAAACCAATGATTGAACATAACCTAAAGAAGAAAGTAGAAGTTCATTTGAGTTATACCACATGATTTTCACGGCCAGTTCACATGGGCATTTCTAGATTTCACGATTATTAAAAGTTCCCCTCAATAAATTGATTGTGCCACGAAGTGTATGGTATGTTGAACCGTTTTGTAAAACCATATTAAAAAAGTCCAAATCATCATGCAACAAAATATAAGTGATTAGGTTTTAGCAGCACTCTCCATTAATCAAAATTGCAACGCTATTTAAAAAAATTCGATTTAATTGTGGGTTTTATTAAGTCTAAATGTTACCAAACTATTTAAGCAGAGTATAAAAGATACTTCATATCTGAAGATGATTATACCCGTATGGCTATATAGTCAAAGGGTATAATAAATTTGCCATTACGTTTGTAACGCAGAGAAGGAGGGGGGGGGGATATAGACTCAAGTGTATGGATCGGATCAGAATCGAAAAATAAATCGATTAAGCGATGTATGTCCATCCGTCATCACGATAACTCAAAAAATAAAGGAGCTAGGATTATGAAATTTTCACAAATTCGTTTTTATGCAAAAACCGGAATCGCTATTTAAATCCAGCCATTTTGGTCCATGGGTTCGGGTAGCTGCCATACCACTTCTTTTTATATATGAGTATTTCTCTGTACCTATTGCAGCTGCGTGTCTGAAATTTTGCCAAAAGTAGATTAACTTTATGGCCAAAGTTTCTGCAAAATTTGGTTGGTCTACTACAGAGGGTTCGAGTAGCTGCCATACAGCTCCTTTTGCAGCTGCGTGTCTGAAATTTTGCCAAAAGTAGATTAACTTTATGGCCAAAGTTTCTGCAAAATTTGGTTGGTCTACTACAGAGGGTTCGAGTAGCTGCCATACAGCTCCTTCTTTTATATGAGCTTTACACTACACCTGATGAAGCTGGGTGTCTGAAATTTTGCAAAAAATAGTTTAGTGTAATGGCCAAAGTTACTGCAAAGTTTGGTTGGTCTACTGCTGAGGGTTCGAGTAGCTGCCATACAACTCCTTCTTTTATATGAGGATTATACTACAGCAAATGAAGGTGGGTGTCTGAAATTTTGCCAAAAATAGTTTAGTGTAATGGCCAAAGTTACTGCAAAATTTGGTTGGTCTACTGCAAAGTGTTCGAGTAGCTGCCATACAACTCCTTCTTTTATATAAGCATCTACACCTAATAAACCTGAATATTTTAAATTTTGCCAAAAGTAAATAACCGCATGATATAATGTATGTGTTACGGTCATGCGGGTATCCCAGAGTTGACACAGTCTACTCTACCACACTCTCCCTCGTTTTCCATTGGCTTTAATGGCCTATCTACAATGAACGCTCTCGTTTCGCTGTCTACACGTAGCTATCTGCCAAACTAAGTTAAATGTATTGAATTATATGAAAATGTCCACAATAGACGCAGCCCTGACGCAGCCATTACACAGCCATTAAAAAAGTACGTATTTAAATGTCAAATAATTGAACGGTATAGTGACAAATTAAAAAAATTTACTATCAGAATAAAAAATTAGTAAAATTATTAATTTTTTTTCTATCTTGGTTTAAATAATACCAAGCCATTATTCAAAATAGCTATATAATAAACTTTAAACTATTGAATATTTTTTAATTCAATTTAATTTAATTTGTAAACAAAACAATGTCGAAAAACGCTGTCATATCATTGTCATTAGGATATAACAGTTTCCATATGCTCTAAAGCTCAATTTCTATATACGCACAGTATCCATGGTGATTTGCCAAACAATACCAAATCCAAAACATCAACTTTGAAGGGAACCCAAAAATAAGAAAGGGCCGTTATGATTTTTAAAAAGTATATTGTACTAATTTGATCACCCTTTACTTATTATTTGAAAAATTTTTAATAGTTTTTTATTTCACGTACTTACATAGAAAATTTAAAAAAACGGACCATTCACCTGACACTCTACACTTATATTAAAAATACACTTAAAAATAATTTAATAACAGGTGGGCATTTTAGGTAATGCATATTTTTTGATGATGAACTTAAAGAATTGGTGTTAAGGTGTAAAATAAAATAAATTCACTAGTAGGTAATAGGTATAGGTACATGTGTAAATAATAATAATATAAAATTAAAATAATAAGTTTTACATTTAAGGTCATCGGATTGTTTTTTTAGCTTAAAGAAGTTAAATATAAATGAAACGAAAGTTGTTAAAAGTAAATTTAACTAACAAAAAATGTCAAAAGTGTTAATTCATTCTGGTATTCGTCTTACATATGTACTTTAAGTTGTTAAACAAAATGGAAATTAAAATTTATTATACCCGCTTGAATGCGTAGTTCAAATGGTAACCCTAATTTGTCTTTACGTTTGTGATGAAGGGGATTAGATAGAGACTAAAGTCTATGGATCGGATCAGAGAGTCGATTTATGTATCCCCCATAAATTCAAAAAGTAAAAACTGGGAGCTAGGATAATCCCTATTGAAATCCAGCCAGTTTGATCCACGGTTTCGAAGAGATGCCATACAACTTCTTTTTTAATATGAGCAAAACTTAATATATAGTAATGAAACTGTGTATCTAAAGTTTTACCAAAAGTAGAATCAACGTTTTCTTTGGAGATTGGAGAATTGGAGAGACGCTGTGAGAGATAGAGATATCTGGAAAAGAATTGTGAAGGAAGCCAAGGTCCACACAGGACTGTAGTGCTACTGACGACGACGACGACGAGAAGAGAAATAGAGTTATTATACATAACTCAGGGACTAGAGTTATGTAGAGAGTAGTGTGTTAGTAGAGAGTAATGTATTTGAAATTATTCCAAAAGTAGTTAACCAGATGATATAATGTTTGTATTATATTCGTGCCGGGGTATCTTACAGCTGACATAGTCTACTCTACTCTCTTCTTCGTATTTTGTAAGGTGTTAAAATTTTTTTTTTATAATAAGTGTATTCGGTAATCAAACCTTTTGAATAGACTTTTTGTTTTGATTTGTACATAAGTTATGAGAAAAATACAAAATCAAATCTATTTTTCAAGTACTTAAGTATATTTTAATTTTTATTTTTTCATAATTTTTAAATGATATTTCATATGAAATTAACCATTAAAATAAAGTAAGTATAGGCACTTATCTTATGAATCTCTTATTATAGAGGTTTCCAATTAGGTAGATTCTTTCCAATTTTTGAAAATAATTTGGTTGGACATAAAGAATCAAATAATGCAATATATATATGGATAGTTAAGTTTATAGTATTATATAAAATGTATTTTTCATCTTCAAATTGATGTTGTTTAAGAAATAATAATGTTCAAGGTTATTTAAGTATCAATTTCTTTAACATTTGATAGAGATTAAAAATATAAAAATTAAAGGTTAATTAGTATTATCTTTTATTATTATATGAGTATTAACTGATAATACTCTAATATAATGCTAACAGTATTATAAACAAATTTTTTAATTTAAAATATTTTTCACAGATACAGAAAAATTAACTAAGCTAGACAAAATCACTCAACCAATATTAATAATTGGAACCAAAGACATTCTACATGTGATGAGATTTAGAACTGTCTCACACTTACGTAGAATGTAGAAGTAAACTATATATCTGTGTAGCTGTAATGTAAGCTAGTAGGAGGTGGCCAGTTGGCAAAAGCATTTCGTAAAATAGATACTTCACCAAGAGGATATTTAGCAAAATGGATGGTTAGCCTAAAGAAAATTTAACAATTGGGTATTTTGTAACTCAAAAACTTCTCAACATATTTTATAAGGGGACATTTAGTGTTTGTCGCCTTTTATAGACATTTAGCAAAATGGACAGTCAGTTAAAAGACATTTGGCAACTGGACACTTAACATTTGGACTTTTGGCATCTCAAAACGGGCAACCCCGCTTTTGAATCCAACTTTTGGAGGATAGTGTATTAGGAGGTCCAGTTGCCAAATGTAATTTAATTAACTGTTCATTTTGATAAATGTTCTTTTGTTAAGTGTTTTTTTATGAACTGTTCACTGATCAAGTGTTCTGTTGGCAAGTGTAAGTTTCCAAATGTACCTTTCTCTTGTTCCAACATACATCCTACAGCCAAACTTGATTTCCTTACACTTTAAAAATTAATATAAAAATTTAGTTACATTAAACAAAGAAACGTAAGTGCTCTGTCAATAGTTTGTATAATTTAAGACTTACTTATTTATATGATTCTAGAGATTTCTGGGTAGATTAGGAAGTCATATAAAATTCAGTATAATCAAAACCAATTATCATAAATAGAAACTTACGGTTAAATTATTCACATATGTGAAAGATTAAATTCATAGATGATAATTATAGGTAAAAACATAATTCTGACCACGGACGAAATATTCGCGACGAAAATTATAAAATATATGGGTTCTTAAGTATTTGCACATAAATGTGACGATCGTCGCCAAACTAAATTTTCGTCGTCGTCGAAATAGGTTTATGTTCTATTTTTTTCGCTGTAGTCGAGTTTGACAACATTTTTAAACGTAAAAAACAGATTTTTGAATTTAACAGAATTTTTCAACTCTTTTATTTATAATTTTTTGTAAAGAAAGAACGCTCTTTTATTTTAAACATTTAATAATGTGTTCAATTTTAAATTTTGAAGAATTTTTCAAAAAACCCAAACTTATTTCGGGTTAAATTTACTTCATGCACCCGTCATCTTCTTCTTCTACGATTTCCATTTCTTTTAGACAATCAATATACCATGAATACCTTACGAAAATTTTATACAGTTCGCAAAATTTTTAACAAATTCATTTTTAAACTTTTAATATTTTTATTTATATTTTTTGCTTCGCTACAATTATGTTTCTTCTGACCAAAAATAGTTGAGCTGAGCGAATTTAGCTGGTAGTCAGTGGTCGGAATTGTGTTTTTACCTTAAGAATAAACTAATCAATAAGTATTTGTTTTTACTAATCATTACTAAATTATATTTTATATTATATAATTTTAAAAACCGTTTATGTTAATTTTGAATTAATTCTTAAAATTTATTAAAACAATTCACATAAAATTAAATTCATCGAAAAAAAAAAACTTTTTTTATGTATAAATAATATTATTAATATTTTTTTTTAAATTAATATCTTAATAACGTTCAATATAAAATCAATAATATTATTTAAAATGAATTTGTTTAAAAAAAAAAAAATTACATTTAATTTAATTGAATTTATTTGATAAGGGATTTGTTTATACAAAAACTATTCATATAATAATCCATTTACTTATAATATGATAATATTATTTTTTTTAATTTTAATTTATATAATTTTAAATTTTTTTTGGTATATCGATTTTCTCTGATTATATTATTTCCTAATAACGAATTTATATAATATTTTATTTGAATTAGTTTTAAATACATTTTTTAAAAGGTAATATTTATTGAAATTTTCTATATTATTATGATAATATAAAAATATTATAAGTATATATAAGTTTATTTGATAAAATAAATATTTAATAATAAATAGCAATTTTTATTTAATCATTTAATTTAAATAAAATACTTATTTTAAATATTTGTTTATAGTTTTATTTATTTTGTTTTTAAAGTTCTTTTGTTTAATTTAAATAATTATAGAATTTAATTTAAAATAAATGTAGTACTCATGTATGTATGAGTATTTGAGTATTAAAATTTTAGAATTAATAGTATTTGTATTATATTAAATATAAATTTAATTATTTTAATATTTAATTGAAATTTATTAATAAAATTGCATTAGATAGATGAAGACCTTGTAACCCTTGTAAGTGTTTTATTTTAAGTCTTTAAGGTAATAAATAACTTCAACTAAAACCTAATAGCGGCAGTATAGCTTAATATTTGAAATTTTGAAATGAAATAAGAACGGCTTTAATTAGAGAAACATGGGAAGTGAAACATGAAACTTATAGGAGAACATGGTAATAATTGGTTAATATAAAGCAATTGAATAAAACACCATTGGGCAACTTAGAATATAACGATTAAAGAAACTGAAGCCTAGTCTAAATACACTGGGTGAGTGCCGTATATTCCTTAAAGGAGTGGAGGAGAAATAAAATATATGATTACTCATACTCGTACTCGTACAGGAAAAAATATAAGTACCAATAACAGTACTGGTACTAGGAGCTATCATTAGTTTATCAGTATTTACCTGTACTTCCAAGTACTTATCAGTACTTACCAGTACTTATCAGTAATTACCAATATTTATCAGTACTAACCAGTACTTATCAGTACATGTCAGTACTTACCAGTACTTATCAGTACTTACCAGTACTTATCAGTACTTGTAAGTACTTACCAGTAATTATCAGTACTTATCAGTATGTACCAGTACTTACCAGTACTTACCATTACTTGTCAGTACTTATCAGTACTTACCAGAACTTAACCAATAATATTATCAACACTGGTAAGTACTGTTAAGTACTGCTAGTACTCGTTAAATACTGGTGAATACTGGTTAAGTACTGATTTTACATTATGTCAAATTGCTAGCAGTGGAACTTTGTTATGCTAGACATTCAATTCTTCGATGCCTTATATTACTATAGTCTATAAGTACTCTTGGAAACCATTTTATGTATACTAATTAAAACAAATATTAAAATTTATTTTATATTGAAAAGTTTAATACATTTTAAAGAGACTTTTATCATACTATCAAAAGTATATATCGAATCATACATGAACTAATTGATAGATTTGCTAATTAGATATAAAGATTAGCTTATAAGATAAGATTAAAACAAATACTTAATTAAAAAAAACTTAATTAAGTTAAACTTAAAAATAACTGTAAATTAATTTGAAAACAAATATTTATAACAATATTATTTATTTTAAAAAAATTCTTTTAAATAGAGTCTCATCATTGTTTGATTAAATAATAATTTAAAAGATTTTTTCATGTCCTTGTCCTAATTTTTTTTTTTTTTATATTAAAATGACTATCATTATATTAAATATATAATATTTAATACCAATTCCATTACTTATCTCTCTCAGGTCAATTAAATTTGAATTCGTCTCCTCAATTATTTGTTCATTTAGTTGAATTATCACAAAACTTATAAATTGATTAACAGATTACTTATTTAAAATTGTGTTATTTATTAGATTTATTTTTGGAAAGACCTTGAATAATATTATTTGTATTGTAAATAAATGATTAAATATCAATTATTTGGAATAGTTAAATAAGGGGTATTCACTTTTTTGACTGGAGCGCATTCTTATCAGTTTTTTTTTTTATTTTGAAATTCTAAAGTTTAAAATAAGTTATAGATATTTAGTTGTTATTCATTTTAATTGTAAGCATAAAGAAGTGAAATTCGAAAGTAAACAAAATTAAGTACCAACCAATTTGAAAGTATTTTTATTAAAAAAAAATTGCTATTTATTATCTTATCAAAGAATTTTATTCAAAAGATAAGAATATTAATATGATTACATATTTTTAAAAATATAACTTTATAAAAAATATTTAATTCTATTTGACAATAATTATTTTGTTAACAATATAATGAAATTTCAATTAAATTACCATTTTTAAAAGCGCCAATTAAGTTATTATATTTTGCGCCAGTTAAGTTATTTTAGATTGATCTGATGGTTTAAGATAGATTTTTACCCATTTTTTGTTGTTGTTTTTTTTCTAAGGGAGGAAAAAACCTTCAAAAAAGGCACCTGTAATTCTAATCTCCCAGGTAGTGGGAAAATAAGCCAAAATAATGGAATAAGCACCCTATCTACTTGCGCAGTATAATAAATGTCTATCAAGGGTTGAATGGACAATCCAAGAGATATAAGTTGACTTCTTTCTTGAATTTTTCTAGATCATATGTATTGGGAAACAGATATAATGGTAATGTGTTCCACAATTTGGGGGTGCGACTTAAAAAAGAGTTCCTAAGAGTTCTTGTTCTACTGTATATGAATGAGATTGAGCTGATAACCGTGTGTTACGGCGGTAGGGTTTGTTTTTTGGCATAATATTTTTAATTTCCTCCGAAGTATTAATAAAAATTAAAGGAAAATATGTATATATTTCGTTTCAATATGACAGTTTAATACCTAGGTTTATTACCACCCAACTCTCCTCTTCTATTCTATTTCCCTTCCAATTCCTTTGTCTTGTAACCAAGCCTGCAAATTTATTTATATAAAATAATATAATAAGAAATTCATTTCTAAAAAAAACAAATTAATTAATATTAATAGATAAATTGAAAATAAATATTATTAAAATTAATTAAATTAAATAATTAAAATTTTAACTAGATTTGTTTTAAATATGAAATTCAATTACTGATTAATATTTCTTTATTAATTTGCAAAACGACATATACTTAGTTTATAAATAACTATAGTTTGTATAAGTGCTATTATATTTTTATTCAAATTTATTAAATAATATATTTAATATTTGTTAATATACTTAAATTTCTACATAAATGAGTGCGCATATTCAATTTAAAATAAATAGAGCCAAATATATTTAAATTAATTTATTTTAATTATTATTTTTTCTTTCAATTTTATGATTAATATTAAAAATAATTTTATTACAATCATTTTTAACCACAGTTTTTTTTTTTTGCAATATTAATGTCAACCATCATACTAAATTAAATTAAAAAAAAAAAAAAAATAAATATTCAGAATACGAGAGGGTAAAATTATGGTAATGTGAAATAAAGTCCAAGGAATTGAAATCCAAGTTATACGAGTGTATTTAAATACCCTTGAAAATAGAAAAAGGAAAATTCGGATATATGTAGCCAATTCTAAAATCTCTTCCAAATATGTTTTTGTATATTTCAACTTTAAAGCCTTTAGATATTTTGACCCTCAACTCCAAAATATTTTTGCATAATTCGACATTAAAGTCTTTCTACAAATTTTGATCTCCAATCCTAGCTAAACAAATGATTGAAACCAAATTTCATAATTAATTCTGGGATATCTAAATACTCTGTCTAACGCTATTCATTTAAGATAAAGTAACCCGTGTTAATAACAATTAATAAGATTCGAATACATATACACACAAACAATTTGTTTAGACGTTCATTTGTTCCAGTTTGAATTTTGCAATGCGTCATCAACAAGAGCAAATCTAAAAATTTTTAGCATTTTAATCAAATTTGAACTTTTGAAAACATGAAATTTAAATTTTTTCAGTCTAACAGCTAAAGTCTAAACGACTGTGTGCAGCCTAAGCGACTGGAGCACGAGTGCACGTAAATAAAGTTGTATAATAAAGCAAATTTATAATTATTGAAACGTTTTATATTGCTTTGATAAAAATTATTGCTTTTGTAAGTTAAATTATATTTCAAAAAAAATTTACATTACGCTTTTATAGTAATAGCGGTTGGTTTTGTGGTGGACATTGCACTGTTTTCTTATATAAATTCAATTAAAAATAATATATTAAATTACTATTCAATTAAAATATTTTAAAGAAGCAATTCATAAAATCCTAAGTCAATTGATGGAATTCATTTTCCCGCCTTTGTTATTAATTGAAAAAATGTTTATTGTAAAGTCCATGGATTTTATAAGTATTTCTTAAATTTGAAAATAAAGTCCATGGCTTTAATTCCTTAGTCGTCAATTCCCATCACTTAACATTTCAACAGAATATTAAAAAATAAGAAATTTATTTAATAAAAATAAGAAATTTTAATTTTATTAAGAAAATCCTCATTTTTGTAATAACTATAGTTTATTTTTTTTTAATATATTCTTATTAAATTTTATTTTGTGTCCCATTTATAAATTTTCTTAAAAATTTATTAAATATTTTTCAATGTATATTTTATTTTATTATTAAAAAAACATTTTTTTTTATTAAAAATATTAAATAAAAATACCCTAAACAAAAAGATTTATATAAGATATACATAAGTATGTAAATGTATATATACAATTTATTATGCAGTATGCACTCGATATACTTGACACTTTTTTTCTTAAAAATAAAAACAAGTATAAAATTCTTTGGTATCTTGCTCTTCTTTAAATGATTCTTAAGTTTATTCACATTTACGATAAAAAAATATTCTTTATTATTTTTAATATTTATACGTATATGAACTTATATATACATATAAAAAAAAAATTACATATATGTATATAAAAATATAATATATTATAATAATAAAAAACGTATTTAATTACAAATTTAAATAAAATATAAATATTTTATTTTTTTTTATATATATACAAATGTATATAATATACTTATATATATATATATATGCGTATATATGCGTATATATATATATATATATATATATGTATATGTATATTTATACTTATATATCATATGTACATGGTTATATTTTCATCTACAATAAACAAAAGGTTTATTTGTATCACTTTGCATCTGAGATAAAAAACCAAAATTTGAAAAATAGTAGAGTTGCCGCTTTCCTAAAAAATATTTAATATAAAAAAGAAACATGGTATAACTTTTTATAATTAAAAAATAATTTGATTCGATATATATGAGGGTTTGTGTTAAATTAAGTAACTACTTAACTGTCAGATCAGTAAGTTTGTGTATACCATAAGAACATCTTGGAACAGAGGGCCGGGGGGACATATTATATTCTTATTATTAAAATTGATCTTAATGAATTCCACATATAATTTAAACATTATATAGTACTAGGTCTCATAACATGTAGAAACGTCTTAGATTTTCAATAGGTACAATTCAGTGGGTAAATGCATGGAATTGATACCGTACAGATCACAAGTATTTTAATTTTGAAGGAATTATGAAAGTCGTTTCGCATCTAAAAGTCAATTATAAAATATATGTCAATTAATTGTCAAAAGAAATAAGTGTATATATTATATGCCATATATATTAAATGTCAAATTATAAAAATAAAAAATTTACAAAACTTAATACAATCATGAAAATGATATTACAGTTATTTTTTAATATTGCACACATAATAATGTTTCATTTTACTTATTTTGAAGAAAATTTTATAATTCTTTAAAAAATTATTTTTAAGAAAACTTATCATTAAAATTACAAATGTTTAAAGTTTTTTTTTAAAATTGCATACTTTATAGGGTCTATGATACTTTACTAAAAAAAAAATCCCGAATGATTTAAAATCTTGAAAAAAAAACCAAAAATATCAAAATCCCGAATTCATGTTGGTTACGAAGTTCCAAAAAAAACTTACACTTAAATATACATACATATATAGTAGAAGGTAAATATAAATAATCTGGAAAAAATAGCATTCTTGATTTTGTATACAACTCTGGAATTTTTCTTAACTTTTTTTTATAAATAATAAGTTAACAATTGTTAACAAAGCATTTAAAATAATGGGGACTGCCGCCCTCAAACCCTATCTAAACAAATTATAATAAACCCTGATTTTGTATTCAACTCTGAAATACTTCCTTACTTTTTTTAATAATATGGGCTGATTTTTGCTTTTCAGTATTTTGTTTTCGTGATTTTACAACATTCGGGATTTTTTTCGGGATTTTTTCTTTTCGGGATTTTTTTTTCAGTAAAGTGTCATGCACCCAACTTTATAATGTCAAATTTATAGTGAATTATTTAATAGAAGTTGAAAAATATGCGCTTCTACTTAATAATTATATATTCTTCTTCTGAAGTAAAGAAAATTATTCAAATTTTAAGAAATAATATTTTAATTAAATAAAAGTATTTTTTTCAGAATATTTATACATATACTAATTGATTGAATTTTGCAATTGAATAAAAATAAAATGATAAGAGTAAATTATCAGAATTTTAGTATAAGAACTTTAAACTTCATATTATTTTTTGATAATTTTAAGATAAGAATATAATATTAGCGACTATTTTATATAAATTCTTGAGAAACAAATACTTGACCTCCGTGTTTGAATAAAAGTTATTAATAAAGTTAGTAACTTCCGTTATTTTTTTAAAAAAAGTTAAATTTACTTTTATAATTCTAAATGAGAATAGTTCTAATTGACAATATTAAATGAGAATAGTCCATTTTGAATTTTGTTTAAATGACTTTAGTAATGACATTTGTAAATTATGACATTTAAATCTAACATTTTATAATAAATTGTTTGCATATAAAAAGTTTAAACTTTTAAGTAGAATATTTTGATATAATTGTAGAATAATGAAAAAAATGAATAATAAAGCAATAGCTATTTTAAAGTTCAAATTATTATTAACTAAGCTATCTTTCACAAATCTAATCCATGGCGTAAAGGTTAAGGTGCAGACGCTGACTTATTAGGTGGAAGGTCTGGTGTTCAAATCGCGCAGATCATATCCAATTGAAAAAACATATTGTAAAGTTATATTTTATAATTACAATTATTATAAATTATAAGGGAATGAGCTTTTTTTTAAAACCGTATTTAAATTTTTTTTTATAAAACAACAATTAATACTTTCGGAGTTTTTGGGTTCATAAATGTAGATGAATAAAAGGAGAGGACATGGACACTTAAACATTGTTATGTTAATATCATTATTATACCCGTACGATTATAAGTCAAAAGGGTATACTAAATTTGCCATTACGTTTTTGACGCAAAGAAGCAGGGGGAGTAGAAATAGACTCAAGGGTATGGATCAGATTAGAACTAGGATTTTGAAATTTTCACAAATTCGTTGTTATGCAATAGCCGTCATCGCTATTGGAATTCAGCCATTTTGCTCCACGGGTTCGAGTAGCTGCCGCACAACTTCTTACAACTTTTAGTTTTAAGCTCCGAAAAATCTGGTTCTAAGAAACTTAGAAATCTGGTTGACATTTTAAAAATGGATATTTGGTAAGCTCTTAAATTTTTTACATAAATTTATTTTATTATCTTTGGTTTCAGCCAAATTCACAACCATAAAATTTAAAGAAATTTTAATAGGTCATATTTCTTAAGTTTATGAAATTCGGCCCCCTTCCCAAAGAATTTTTTTTTTTTTTAACCGTAGAATAACCCTTAGCTCTATGGAAGGTTATGTATGAAACACCCTCTATATACATTAATCTTGTATGATCTTGATTAAGATTAGATGATGCACAAAATTTGATGTTTACATAATCCACCTCTAATGCCAATTGAAAGGGATTAAAAAAAGATTGTGCAATTTGCTTAACTTAACATCAGTAATGGGATAAGTGAATAAACTCTTCTTATATTTATTGATCTAATCTTATTGAATATTTCTAAATTTGTTGAAAAATCACTTTACCAAATCAAAAAAATTTATATTCAGAGTGAATGACTTGATATGACACAAAAATTCAATAATAAAATGGGAATAATTGAAGTGCTTGACAATTTTATATTTCTTTTTTTAATATTTTTTTTTAAAACAAAATCCATTTTCAGAATTTTTATTATTGTGACATAAAAAAAAATTTTTCCATTTTGTCGCCAAATTAAAAAGTATAAGATTAAGTTGCAATATTTATTTAGATATATAAATTATATATATATGTTATATATATATATCAGTTTTAAGTGGATATCATATATATTATGAATTTTTACTAATTAATCTTTTATATACATATATTAAATATCTCAACTAATATTTTTATTTAACATATCAGTAAATATTAAATTCTAAATTATTTAATGTATTCAAAACTTTTAAAGATGTCATTCTATTGTTATTTATTGTCAGTAAATATTTTGGCAACATTTCATAAAAAACAAACTTTCAAACTAAGTTTCATTCTTCGATATCTAATTTTAAACATAATGTCTTAATCACAATAGTAATAGCTGGATTTAAAGTTAAAAATCGTTTATTCCAAATTAACTGGCGCAACTTATAATAAGCTAAAAAAGTTCTTTAATTATTAAAAATTGTTAAAAATTTAAAAATTATTATTGTAATTCGTTGTAATTTGAGTACATAAAGCAAAATTACTTAGACTTCCCTCAGAATACACTCTTCCTGAGTTCAAAATTGTAGATATACTGTAGTACTACGAAGTCAAGCATTTCAAAAGGTTTATACGCGCAAATGTCTACAATGTTTTGCATTCAATTTTTTTTTTTGCTGATAATGTGTATAAAATGTGCATTTTATATATGAAAAATTTTTAACTTCTAAATTGATTTACATTGTTGTGGTTTTACAAAGAGTGGTTTCATTTACATTGTAGCAGTAGCACAGAGAAGTACTACAGTAGTAAGACCGTGTCAAAGTTCGAATCTGGTTTTGCATGAGAAAAGATCTAAACACCAAAATTAATTATACTTTGATATTCCAAAAGATTTTTTTTTTGGAAATCTGAGCAAAGATCTGAGCATGTTTTGAACAAAATGAGCCCGCTGTGAACAAAAAATTTACAGAGTACGTTCAGAGCACTGAGATTCAATAAAAAAACACGATATTAAAAAATTGTCATTTTTATTTCAGTTATGTTTTAAATTGCCAAAAAACCAAATTAAATTAAAAATGGATAGCCTAAAATAAACAAAATTTTTTGACTTTTATTTTACAAGTATAATCTTAAACAAACGTCAAAATGTCTTTGTATTTTATTTTGTTTGGCCGCACTCGCAATATTTTAACGGATCACGTACAGCACGCATTTAAAAAATTAACAAGAATCACAAGCTCTGAGCGCTCAAAGCTAAAAAAAAAACACGATATTTTTTTTGACAGTTCATTCTGTGCTCGAGTTTCAAAAAAAAAAAAAAAAAACGCCTTAAGATTTCTCAATATTAAAAAAATGCATACTTTTAGGCGAGTTTAAGCTAATTTGAGAAACACAATTTATTTTCGCAATTTTTCACATCATAGCTGGTAAAGAAAAAGATATCACTTCATCTTTTTGAAGGCAAATTTAGCCTCTTTTCTTAACATATGCAGATCCTATAGATTTATCTATTTTATAGTTAATTTAAATATTTGAAATATATCTCAACCTTAATTATTATTGGGTTTAAAATACCAGCTCCAATTTATTTTAAAAGAAAATTAGCAATTGAAATTTACAAAGATATGAAAAATAGTTCAAGTTATTTCTTTTTTTTTTTATTGGACTGGCAATATAACATCATAACCCCAATTTTAGTACCAAATAAAAAAAAAATTATATAAAATAAAAATAATGAGAAGAAGATGGTTAAAGAATAAATTAAAAATCTTTATTCATATGAACTGTATATATATATATTCCTTCGTTTCTGTACCACCAACAAATTTTTTATATTTTATATTTTTAATTTATAGAAAAGCTTTCAAGAAAAATAACAAAAATAATAAAAAGAAAAACAAAAAAAAGAAAAAGTTGAGAACTAAAAAGAAAAATTAATAAGTATTACAGTTTTTTTTATTTTTATTAAAAATGGCATTTATCTTGTCTTACAAGATATTTTCCACATGATAATGTATCTTAATGGAATTATTGAAAAAATATAGTGTGTGGTAACATTTTTAATAAGTAAATATATTTATTTGTACATAAATATTAATATAATGTATATATGATACATAATATATGTTCTAAATAAGTATTTTTTTGATTCATTTACAGAGTGAGTGTAAAGAAATAGTGTGTTATTTTTTGGAAGAAATTTGTAAATTAGTTGCGTGAACTGAAGACTAATTAGAATACAATAAAGAAACTTAGACTGAGCACTTAATACGTGGAGATTGGCAAACTGAACGAAACGATTATAGTTCAATATTTGTGATATATTTTTTGGGCTTCTGGTCAAAAATTTTTGATAATTCTATAAACATTTCAGAAAATTGCATACTTTAAGGTGCTTAGGGTTGGAATTTAGAATTGAAGTTGATAAATTATATTTATTACTTCTTCAAATAACTTGATTGAATATGTAATAAATAGATTGATTGGATATATTGGAAAAATGTGCCAATATAGGTTCACTAAGTGCTATAGTCTGTTCGTACATTTTTACATAGATAAGAAAAATTCCAAATTTTGTTGGTAGTCACAATTTAATTCCTAGAACCCAAAAATTTGGTGGGGAGTGGTGGAAGATTTGGTTAGATCTTTGAGAATCACCATAAGTTGGTTAAGGAATATTTCAGGATCTTCCACATTTAAGGGCTATTAGGGTTTAAAAATTTACTGTTAAAGCAGTAACTTAGTCACCATTGTATATTTTTTCAAAATTAAACGTTATATTTTGAAACTTGTTAACAGGTTTTCTTGACTGCGTTGGAATTTTATTCTAAGTATGGATTTACTTAGCATTCATAGTATAAAATACATAAATATCTTACAGAATACGATTAATTACGATTTCCTCAATAACACCATCGCATTTTAATAAACACCACAACTAAAATTATTATCCATTATTTTTATCCCACCCTGTATATTATTTATTTATCTACGATATTATTATTATTTGATACTTTATTGCTATTATTAGTTCTTTTCATCTTTTTAGTTGAGGTTTATTTTATATATATAAATATATATATATACTAAATAGGTAAATGAGGGGGCCATACAGATTTTCCTATTAACACATTCTCGGCGGCAGTACTTTAATATTTTATAGTTTTTATTTTACTTTTCTATGGTTTTGTTTTGTGTGTTTTGGTTTTTCATTGATGAAAAGCAAAAAAAAGGGGTGAAAAAAAAAATAAATTAACAACATATAAAATATAGAATAAGAAAATAAAATAATAATTTAAAAAATTGAAAGAACGCAATCTTGTTTTGAATATTACTTATTGTTTCATAAACAACAAAAACGTACACATTTAGAATAGAAAAACCAGAACCTCTCAAGTTTATTGTACGTTTGGTGGGTTTTTTATTTCAAATATTAAAAAAAAAAAAAAAATAAGTGCAATAATGCAACTTGTGTATAATGTGTTTATATAATATGTATATAAATATGTGTATGATTAAGAGATTGGTTTTCATATATATATATATGTTTACATAATGGTGAGAAAAACAAAACATTTTATACTTATTAATAAAAGATAAATGAGTAAAATGTCAAGAAAAGATATATATATTGTATATAATAAGATATTCTATATATACATAAGAAATATATATATACATATATATATAAGAAAAATTAATTAGAACAGAATAGTGTAACTATAAGGTTTCCTAAAAATTTATGTAACTTAATTATTTATTTAACATTTATGTATTAATGGATTACTTAAAAAAAAAATAATTAAAATGAGAATAAACGGTTTAAAAATTTAATTGATATGATCTGTTAACAGTATTTAGTTCAATTTATTATGTGAGGGAAATCAATAAAAAGCTATAAACATCCACTTGTCAATTCTTCTGTAATTACTTAGTTCAAGCTTATTATTTTTTAATTATTTTAAAATGTAATTTAAATGAGTCCCCGAAAATGATGAAAGTAAGTTACTGTCATCTATTTTTAGAGTAAATAGTGTCAAAATCAAATCGGTTCTATCAAAAGTACTTATGACGTTCTGTTTTCCTAAAAATCAATTTTTCATCCATTAAGTATATTTTTCAAACCTGCCTAGGATGGTAAAAAGTTCAAATTTCAACTTAACTCATCACAAAATATGTTCTTACTCACACTTTGAGTAAAGTACATTAACTCATATCACCAGCTAAACTAATCTCCTGAGTACAATGAACGCAGGCAAAAACGTTCAAATACTACTTCAAAACTGAAACATTTGAAGAAAAATACAAATGCACACAATGAAAGTAACAACAGGGATTCAACGCAGCTTTGATGCAAAAGTTACTCCAATTTTAACTTCAGTGCTACTTTGACATCAAATTGTTTATATTTTGTTAGAAATTTATATTTATTATTACTTTTTTAGCTTGAAATGTAAGAATATAGAATAATTAAAGTTATAAAATTAAATTTATTTATCATATAAATAATAAAATTCAAAAAATTTACAATAAAATTAATTTTTACTTTACTTTTAGTTCACTGTTTTAAAAATTAATTATGTTTAATTACTTATTGTGTTTACATTGAATGTCACTTTAACACTTTCCATCTTTTGCATGCATTGTGTTTGAAAAATTTGATTACTACTTTTATTGATATTTTTCAGCTTCGATACTGCGTTATGACTGCGCTCATTGTGCCCAAGGTATTAAATTTGTTTAACTCAAACTTTGAGCTAAATTTTGAGTTAAGTTTTCAATTTGTGTTGGCTCATTTAAATCTTTGATTTGTAGGTTTCTAATAGTCAATTTTTAAAAAACCTGTGGCTGTAGTTTATTCCCACTTTATCAAGATCTAATAAAACGTCTGAAAATGTCGAAATAAAAATCTTCTGTCAATAAATTTTGAGAAATATTTAAATCTAGAAATGGAGTGAGTTCTTTCCTGATAAAAATATAATTTTAAGCTCATATTAAAGGAATTTTTTTTTAATTATCTGTCAGGGTTCTTCGAATTTAAAATTATATAAAAATTATATAGACTTTCACATATTTACAAAGAGTTAAGTTAATTACGTCAAAAAACTTTTTTTTTATATTAATATGTATTAATTATGTATATATTATGTATATCTACTGATAATTTCAATTATAAAGTAAGTATAGTAATTACATCGATTTTTAACATGTAATCCTATTAATTTGACTTATACAATTTTAAGAATCTAATTAGATATGTTTAATGTTAAAAATTTTCCAATGAATTACTTTTATTAAATTAATTAAAGGATAATACGATTCATTTAATTTACTTTTGTTTTTTTTTAAATTAAATTAAAATATTATACGATACAAACTACTTAGTATACTTATTTAAATATTTTATTAATTTATATAATGTGTATGTATTAATTCAATATTAATATTATTATTTAAAATTCAATTACTTATAGTTACTTATATATTTTTAATAATTATTTTCGACAATTTTTAATTTTAAAATAATTTTTCTTTACAAATCTCCATGGTGACCAAATAAAATTTAAAAAATATACAAATATATAATATAAACAAAATAAAGAATATTACTTATAAATTGATAAAAAGTATTGAAAGTGGGCACAACGGGCCACAAGGCCTACGTGTTAGGATGGCAAATGCTATCACCCCATATCAAAATAACAACCACACTTATTTGCAAGCCATTGGTTTGAGAACTTTCAAAAATGTTAACTAAAATTATTGCCTGAATATTTTAAAACTTTCCCTGTTCTATTAGTTATATAATTTAATGCGCAAACTATATTTCAAAGTTATTTGCAAGCCTCTCGCCAAATGAAATCAAAATAAATTTTTAAAATTGTAAAAAATATGATTCGCTAAATTTGTAATTTTGATCAAAAATTAAACCCTGGATGTATATTTCTCTGACATAAGTACAAGTATTTGAAAATTTTAATCCAAATATGTGACATCAATTAATTTCTTGTTTCATACCCTGATAAACCAATAATTATTATAAAAGTACTTCTGATGCACTGCTGAATGGAAGTAATTATTTTCTATTGAAATTAATAGTAGAGGTGGGCAAAATTGATCTTTTTTACACCATTGCATTAAAAGTTCTTATCCTTCCTTTTAGGATTTATTCATTGCTTTTTCATTACTGTATTTATTTTTAATACCGTTTCAGTATCTATTCAGCACTGTACTATATGTACCATAGGTTTAAATTCTGAAGTAGTATTAATATTTTAATGGCTTAGGAGGTAACACTCTATTAGTTATAAAAAGAAGGCAACAAAGAGAGTATAACTGTATTATATGTATTGTTATTTCCCTAGTTAAACGGAATTGATTCAGTACTTTTTCAGAACTGATAAATCGGCATTTTAAATGACCTAAATGACAAAGTCAATTTTTAGCACATTTTCAAAAAATTTTGTAAAAATGTGCCTATATAGCTTCACTCTGTCCATCCGTCCGTCCGTCCCTTTTTACCTACGATTGACTAAAAAATATCATAAATGGGTAGGTATTGCAATAAAAATAATTTAATGTTAAAACTTTTTTTTGTAGCCCCCCCCCCCGTTACGGAGCTACAGCCCCACAAATTCGAAAAAAGCCCTATATTTAAACAGTTATAATTAGAGTTCTATAAAGTATATCTCCAACCTGAAAACGGTAACAGACAGCTCTTCTTGTAAGCTTTACAAATTTTTAAAAGCCAATTGTATAGGGTTACCATACGGTACTAAAACTTACCGTTATCCAAAACTAAGTTTTCCAAAATTTTTGGTCTCTCATAACTTCTGAACGGCTAAATCTAGAAACTTGAAATTTTGGGAGAAGTTAGATCCTTAGAAATAAGTAAGAGTCAGTTAACAAAATTTTTTTGTCACGCCCCCTCTTTAGAAGCTGTAAGGGGTCGAAAATTGAAATTTTGCTAAAAATTTAGCTTTTAAACACCTATAACTTGAATACCAGTCAAAACTATTTTTTATTTGTATACAAAATTGAAAGCTCCAAAACGAAAGTTTCAATAAGTGTCAAAGGTTTTTCATAATTTTGACTTTGTCCGTCCGTCCGTCCGTCCGTATGTTTACAAAAACTTTTACACCGTTTGAAATAGATTAAAGAAATTTTAACCACGGGTAGATATTACAAAAAAATTAATTTCGTAGAAGAATTTTTTTCTGAAGCCCCACCCGTTACGGAGCTACAGCCCCCCAAAGTTGGAAAAAGCCCCATATTTAAATTGTTATAACAAGAGTTTGTTTAAGTGTATTTTTAATCTGAAAACGGCAAAAGATAGCTGGTTTTATTGAATTTATAAAAATATAAGGCTAAAATGTATAGAGTTACCATACGGTACTAAAATTTACCATTTAGCAAAACTCAACTTTTGCAAAATTTTTGGCCCCATATATCTTCTAAACCGTTCAACCTAGGGTCTTGAAATTTTGGGAGAAGTTAGGTCCTCCAAAACTAGTAGGAGTCGGTTAATAAAATTTTTTTGTCACGCCGCCTGTTTAGGAGCTATAAGGGCTCGAAAATTGAAATTTTGCTATTTTCAACCACCTGTAACTTTAACACCTGTTCAAATTTTTTTTTACAAATATGTGAAATTTATAGCTGCAGCATTATATTTCAACATACGTTAAAGGTTTTTCTTAAATTTGAAAGGGTTTCTTTAAATTGAAGAAATTGTTTCTTAGTCTTAACCATTTTTGGTTTGATAATAATATTCTATGTAAAATTCCAAATTTTGTTGGAGTTCAAAATTGATTTCCTAGAACCGGAAAAAAATGGAAGAGTGAAGACAGGAGGGGTGTGAGTAGATCCATCATAAGTTTGCTAAGTAAAAATTTGGGAACCTTCCCCATTGAAGAGCTACTAGGTCTTCAAAATTAAAACTTTTATTTTTTTTATAAAAGTAACTTATTTACCAGTGTAAGTCTTTCCAAAATTAAACGTTAACATTGAAGCTCAAACACTATATGTTGCACTTATTAACATGTTTTCTTGAGTGCATTGGGTTTATATTCTAAGTAATTCACTATTAGCCATATATGTAATTATTAATGAAATAACAAAATTATAATATTATCATATATATTTTTATAAAAATAAATGATAAAATACTCAGTAAGAAACCGTATATAATTTTGAAAATGTGCTTTTTAAAAACCCTTGGTTTTTTCCCTCACTTGTTTATTATATAAAAGTTTAAAAGTCTTATTGTATGTGGTCGTAACTGCTGAACTTAGTTTATCAGGAGTTCTGATAACCTGAGTTCAGAAGTTCCGACCACATACAAATGAATTTTTACACTTTTATAGAATAATAAATGATTTAAAATGCTGAATTATCAGTTCTGAAAATTTAAATAGTTTAATACTGAAAGAGTACTGAAAAAGTGCTGAAAGGAAGTAATAAAGCTTTCATAGTATTAGGGTAAAACTGATGAATTTTAACCCATCATTCATACCAATTCAGTAGAAAAGAATTACTTCCATTCAGTACTGCTTCTGAGTAATCAGCGAGGGTGCTTAGGGTTATATGAAAAAAAAATACATACAAAGATTTGTTTCTAACAAATCTACATCATAAAAACTTTGATGACTTCTCTCAACTAAAAGTTTTTTTTAAAATTAAAATTTTATGTAATAAAAAAAAAGAAAATTTTAAAAAGTATTGTATTATACATCTAATATAATTATTCAAAATTTGTTTAAATATGATTTAAACATTTTTTATCATCTTGTAAAATTAATGATCTGTAAATAAAGGAAAGTATAAAACTGAAATAAAATGGAATTAAATACAATATGAATAATATCTTTAAAAATTTAAAATAAAAAAAATTATGATACACAAATCTTGATTAATTTTTATATCTTTTGTAATTATTTGCTTTCTTTCATTAAAATTTATTCTATAAGAATTTTTTGTCTTAATAATTTGTATTTGTATATAATACTATGTATAATTACAATAATGTATAATAAATTTATGTATATGTATATATATATATATAGAATATAAAGTGTATGACTATAGCAGCAGTTATACAACACAATTTAAATGTTGTCAATAAATTTTTGACGGTAAATTATCAAAAGAAATAAAAAACAAAAAGAATTTATTATACGAATTAAATAGGATTTGAAGATTTTACCTGTTAATATATATATTTAATATATATAAAATAATATTATCTGTCATATATATTTGACAGTGGCGTGCAGAGATTTTAAGAAAGATTGAAATTTGGATTATTTATTTATGTATTTGTTTATTGTTATGTGAAGGAAGCATGTTTTCAATTAATACATACAGTACTTTCTATAACTTAACATTTAAAGCCCAAATCAATTTCCACAATCGAATTCCGGTTACCAGCGAAAATCGCTCCGCCGAACGATCTCGTCGTTAGCTTACAAGATTATAGAGAAAAATGTATGAATTTGAATGATATGAAATAATTTCATGTTTTTTTACGTGCTTATTACGTGCTTAAATGTCAAATAATTAAATGTCAATTTTAAAATTTTAGCGTAGACGTAGCAGCGTCGATATGAATTAGATAACATTACTATAATATTTACTAGGAGCTTATTTCAGTTTTCTTTGGTTCAATTATTTCACCTTATTGTACAAAATTATATATATAAGAGATGCATAATTTTTTACATTTATTTTTACTTTATGACATTTATAAAAAATTTTATCGTTCAGTAGATAGAAGCGCTATACTGAATTGCAGCGATGAAACGCTTCACACTTGTACTGAATGATTTACAGGAAAATTAAATGACATTTGATTTTTACTTTTAAAATTTTATTTTATTAAGAATTTTTATCTATTTGTTTTACAATGGAGGATTAAACCTCCAAAGATTTCATTTCTAAAAAATTCTATATTTTTAAACTTATAAAAATAATCAAATTCGTATTTTTTTTTTTAAATCTTATATTTTTGATCTCTTAATAAATTTACATTTAATGATTTACTTCCAAACATCAATTACTTTTAAAACATCAATTAAAAACCACTGTACAATTTAGCGTAAAATTTTCTTACTAAGAAATTTATGTAGCGTTAAACTGTAACGCCAGCCGAAAAAAATCAGTCAGTAGAAAATTTTATTGAACGTTGCAGTTTTTTATAGCGCAAACGCTGTCATTACATTTTTTTTGTGGATACTGGATAATAATGCATCCATAACAATGTCGCAACTTTCTTAATCTTCATTTTTGGAGCAAATTTTTTTTAATTATTTAAAATTTAGGATGTTTAATTTCATACTGAGAGGTATTTCAAAATTCTATCATCAACTTAATTTTAAATATTAAAAAATTCTATTTAATCTGCCCTCGAAATTGCTAAAAAAATTTATATTACATTAACACACTTTCGGCCACTATTCAATTTTTCGAACTGTAAAATCCACTATTTTCTTAAATGTTTTTTTTTTAAGAAACCTGAATATTTTATATTAAAATTATAAACCATAAGAAATTTTGAACTTTTAGGTTTCCAATTAGAGTTTTAAACTCAAAATTGATTAACTGTTTCTCGAGATAGAAAGGGGACAAAAAGACCCTTATATTTACTCATATTTTGGAAATTATTAAAACAAATTTAGAACTTATTTTCAAAAAAAATATTATGACGACCTTTTGTTGTGAAACATCCAAATTTTCCATTTCCTTTAATTAAGATTTTTTCATACCAGGATCCTTGGCATTCGTACAAACACAGCTGTTCGAAAAATTGAACATTGGCCGCTATTTGACATTTTTATTTCACACATTTTAAGAATTTTTTGCAGTTTTAAGTCTTTTATGAAACTCCGCCACTGCCGGTCCCAAGCCCGGATGTAAAAGGAGGAGGGGGAGGAGTAACAACCTCGTTAAAAAACCTTGGTTCAGCTGGCCCGGCTGATAGCACCTTGTAAGGGCTCCTGGCGAGGGTACACGTGGGTAGCGTCTGTCCAACAATTGGCGGCTACGAGCGGGCGTCTGACTTGGAACAAGCGGCTCGCTATATAAATGTGGAAATTACCTGGAAGTAGGTATAAAATTCCGAGTATTGGCGGTATAACCATAGAGAACAAAGCATGGGACTAAATACCCTATTGCATCACCACGGCCCTCCAAAGATGGGGGTTGGGCGTTGGGTTAACTCCCCAACCCTGTGAAAATGATCGAGTTACGAATTCATACAACGAGCCTCGGATAAATAATGATAGTTTAAATGGTAACCAGACCCGGAAACGTATAAAAGGACATGATTTAAAAATTGGCACATGGAATGTGCAAACATTGATGCAACCCGGAAAAATGCAAGAAGTGGCAAATGAAATGACTAAGTATAAATTAGATATAATAGCCCTACAAGAAATAAGATGGAAAGGAAACGGAGAAATAAACAAACCCTTGTTTTCCCTATATTATAGTGGAGATAATAACAGATCAGGAATGTATGGTACTGGTTTTATTGTCAATAAAAATATGAAGAAATCTGTGATAGGATACAACGCAATAAGTAGCAGAATATGTAGTATTAGAATAAAAGGAAGATTCAATAATATAACAATTATATCCACGTATGCGCCAACTGAAGAAGCAAATGATGACGACAAGGACAACTTCTATGAAGATTTAAGTAACGTGTGCGAACAAACTCCTAGATACGATACTTTGATGATCGTTGGTGATTTAAATGCAAAGGTTGGAAGAGAAGAACATATTAGACATGTTACAGGGAAATTTTCGCTACATGAAGAATCAAACAACAATGGATTGCGTTTATATCAATTTGCAAATGAAAATAGCTTAAAAATTAGAAGCACTGCATTTGACCGAAAAAACATTTACAAAGGAACATGGAAAGTCCCTGGAAGAAATTTAGTCAATCAAATTGATCATGTGCTTATTTCAAAACGATGGGCAACTACAATAATCGATGTAAGAACATATAGAGGAGCGAATTGCGATAGTGACCACTTTCTAGTAGTAGCAAAAGTCCGACAAAGAATAGCTAATATAGCAAAAATAAAGGGAATAAAAAGAAAGAAGTGGAACAACGAAAAATTTAAAAATGAAGTAGTTGTACAGCAATTCCAAAACAAAATTGAGGATCAATTAGAAAATAATCCAGAAAGAGAAGACAATATAGAAGAAGAATGGGACAGGATTGAAAATGCAGTAAGAGCCGCAGCTGAAGTGGAAATAGGTACTGAAATAGCCAAAAGAAATGAAGAATGGTTTGATCAAGAGTGTAAAAGGGTAATTGAAATAAAAAACGCAGCTAGACAAAAAATGTTGCAGAGAAACACAAGGGCAAACAGAGAGGAGTATCGAGAAAAAAGAATCATTGCCACAAAAACATGCCGTGCAAAGAAAAGAGAAATGTATAAAAAGAGAATTAAGCAAATCCAAATTGAAAATGATATGAATAATACAAGAAAATTATACAATAAGATTAAACAAGAGATAAATGGCTTCCAACCCAGAATAACATCGTGTAAGGATAAGAATAACAAAATACTGTCAAGTAGAGAAGAGGTCCTTGAGAGATGGTCCCAGTATTTTGAAGAAACATTAAACACTTCATTTCCAGAGAATAGATATGTAACTGAAAATGATATACAAACTGTAGAACCGTTGGTGCCGTTACCAACTATAGAAGAAGTAAGGGAAGCAATAGAAAAATTAAAAAACTGTAAAGCTCCAGGAGAGGATAAACTAACAGCTGAACTGTACAAAAACGGAGGTACTTGTCTATATAATAAAATACATAGTCTGATATGTAGAATATGGACAAATAACTGCATGCCAAAAAAATGGAGCATAGGGTTGATATGTCCGATTCATAAAAAGGGAGACAAGCTGCAATGCAGTAATTATAGGGGCATAACCCTACTAAACTGTGCATATAAGATTTTATCAAATATCATCTGTGATAGAATAAAGCCTTATTACGAAGAAAATGTAGGAGAATACCAGGGTGGCTTCCGGAGGGAACGATCTACCATAGACCAAATTTTTGTACTTAAACAGATAATGGAAAAGTGTTATGAGTACAACGTCGACCTGCATATTTTATTCATAGATTTTAAACAAGCATTTGACAGTATAAATAGAAAAAATATTCCCAAAGCACTAGCAGAAATAGGTGTACCTAAGAAATTAATAGATGTAATAAATATGACCATGAATAACTCCATAGGCAAAGTGTTAATACAAGAAAATGCATCGAAAGAATTTAAAATTACGAGTGGGGTTAGACAAGGTGATGCGTTATCCGCTATTATATTCAATATGATACTTCAACAAGCGATTGGCAAACTAGACAGAGGAGGACATATATTTTCAAAAGCATATCAAATAATTGCATACGCGGATGATATTGCAATTGTTTCGAAAAGAGCTAAAGATATGATAGATGCCTTCTCTATGGTCGAAAAAGAGTCTAGCAAAGTAGGTCTTCAAATAAACGAAACAAAAACGAAGTACATGAAGATGTCAAGAGATGAAAGAAGAAGGCAACCGCAAGATATAACGATTGATAGATTTACTTTTCAGGGAGTAATAAGCTTTGAATACCTTGGAGTAATGGTAAAAAATGACAATAGTATAAAATATTGTATTCAAGAACGTATTAAAGCAGGAAATAAATGCCTATTTGCATACAAAAAATTAATGCAATCACGTCTCTTGACAAGGGAAACGAAATTATTAATTTATAAAACAATAATACGCCCTGTGGTAACATACGGTTGTGAGGTATGGACACTGAATATGGCTGACGAAAACGATCTCCGAATTTTTGAACGGAAAATACTAAGGAAAATTTATGGCCCTATAAGGGTAGAAAATGGAGATTACAGGAGAAGGAATAATGCTGAACTAAATGAATTTATAAAAAATGAAGACATTATTCGTTTCAGTAAATCACAACGCCTAAGGTGGGCAGGGCACACAGTGAGAATGCAGGAAAATCGAATGCCATATAAGATATTACATCTAAGACCCATATTAAGTCGAGCTAGAGGAAGACCAAGAACAAGATGGGAAGACAACATTGAAAACGATGCTTCAAAATTACAAGTGAGAAATTGGAAAACAACGGCGAAAGACCGGGAGATATGGAGGCAAATAGTTATGAAGGCCAAAGCTCACACC